>BTPG01000004.1:63520245-63522745 GCA_036245525.1 Semisulcospira habei
AATGGTCATGGTCAATCAATCTCCTGCTGTAGGGTGTTGGCGCTGAAAGGGTTAAGTCAAAAGTTAAAATTCAAACTTAAATTTAACCTGTTCAGTGTCAAGAAAATCTTAACACCACCCCAACTGCAAAAGGTATAGATCCTCATGAGCCCCGCATTTGCGGGGGCTCAACAGGATCTATGCCTTTTGCTGACACCACTTTGAATCCATGTTCTTGGGACAGTTAGAGTTGTATGGTATTGAAACAACGAATACTGCAGAAACACCTTCTGGCGTCAGCGGGCACTGAACGGGTTAAACGTTTACATCTCCCTTGGCGCCAGGCTAGCTTGTCTGGCACTACACAAAAAGTCCTTGACCTATCGGGGTCGATCATAGGCGCCTGACGAGTTAATCCTGCAAACGATCGCTTTGCCTCTCCCACGCGGCACACGTACTCATTAGTAAAGAGAAGGTTTGACAGGCTGGAAAAAAAAAAGCAACTCAGCAGAGAGAAGTACTGTGACTTAGCAACAGTTTTTTTTTTAACCTTCAACTGAAACGACCATCCGCCATAAAACGCTTCAGGAACAAACTCAGCTGACATTTTGCCATAGATCTAAACCAGCCTTGCCGGCCGATCGAAACAATGAGATTAGAATCAAGGCTTTTTACGCAATCCCTATTTATTTTTCGCTGGTAAGTAGCGACTGATCTATATACTTGTTTGTTTGTCTATTTTGAAGAATGGTTTTTACTTGAAATATTAAAAAATTGTGTTGTAACTGTCATTTCTAGCTTTATTTCTTTCTCCGTTGGGTTCTTATCGTCAAAGCTTTTTTTATAACGGCCAAGCCTTCCTGGTAGCAGCCAGCAGATGACAGCGCCGAACATAGCCGAAGGCGGAAGTATTTGAATGCACATTTCTGATCGACTCATAAAACTAAGACGGAGTCAAGCACCTTGGCCCCCTTTCACGGCACTGGGGTGAAAGACCTAGCGCGGTACCCTCGATGACCATTGTCATTGAGGTATGAATAGGTCAAAGTACTTCGATACATGGGCTCATTGTTTCCTTCTGACCTTGTGTTTTGTTATTGGTTGTGCATTCACGCATATCAACGCGCAACCGTCACGCGCCTGTGGGGGTCAATTTTTCGCCTGGAACAGCCTAAAGCCATCAGGCTGTAACACTACAACTCCAGATAATATGCTTGTTTAACTCATTGTGCCCGAGGTACGAAATACCCACATTTTTGGAGTTGTCCTCTGAGGACTGCATTACAATTCAGGAGACAGATCGACCAGTATAGTTCAAGGGTGGTGCCAGAATAGCTTGGCGCCTAGAGGCGCCAAGCTATTCTGTCACCACCCTTGAACTATCATGGTCGAGCTATATCTTGCTGTGGTGTGTCACGCTCAGAATAAGATACATCTGGAGTTTATTCTATATAGATGCAACAGTCTACAGGTGCAACGCTATTCTGGCACCACCCTTGAACTATCATGGTTGAGCCACATCTTGCTGTGATGTGTCGGGGCTGAACGAGTTAAAGTCTTTTAGCTTCTACAAGCAAAGTTTATCATGTTGGCTAGAAAGCATGAAAACCACATTGGCAAGACTCCGCAAATTCAAGTGGGCCGTATCGTATCGCTGAGTTGAGAAATGATTATGTGTTTCGAGAGGTTAAATAAAAAAGAACAAAAATGCTTCATTTGAACTTGATCCACATAGCCTGCAACCCAGATGACTTACTCAATCCGAGGACATGGGCCTATGTATCCAGCTTTTGTTTGGGACATTACATTTAAGCGTCAGTCTGCTCCATGGCAGGTTTTGATTGCTAAAATTTACTGATACAACGGATCCTCAATGGTATCTTGTCTCAGCTAAGACTTGTTTGCCCTGCTTTTCACAATCCATGTGAAGAGGCACAAGTACCACAGGGTTTTCACTGCCTTTTGAGCGTAACGGAGGGACCTCCCCTCTGTACAAAGAAGAATAGCAGACAAGTCTTTTAGTTTACAGCATTGACACTTCATAATTTAAGTTCTCCCTTTTCTCCAGCATTATTATAAGACATACTAAGAATATTTATTACGGAAATATTTTAATATATTGAAACTTTACTGCCTGGAGTAGGTCGTTTTAAACCTGAGACACTAGAAGGCGCCTAGACCTTCATTTAGATGGGGAGGGATCAAACGACAAGCGGGAGGAACTTCCACACTCACCAGGAGTTACCACTGACTCTCCAAGAGGCATAGATCCTCCGGGCTCATGACAACGTCAATGTATGCCTCTTGGAGATGTTTGGAGTGTTGTTTATGCTTATGGCACATGCTTGCCATCTGTCTTGACTTCGCTCTCCGGCGTTAGTTGTTGTGAGTCGTTCGTCGCAAACGAAACCTCACAAATATATTCAAAGCCCTGATAGAGGGGCATTATGAGGCAGTGCTCAGTCACTTTGACCGAAAAACAATCGCAAAACGAGTCGGGACTATATTGCGCCTGTGCGTT
>BTPG01000004.1:63527745-63701739 GCA_036245525.1 Semisulcospira habei
CTGGGTTAACAGCTGAACAAAAAATATTTCTTGCTTGTCAGTTTGACTGAGGAGGAAGATTAATTTTTATGGGGCATTCACTGATTAAATGTGTAGCATACTACTCATAATAAGTTAATGCGCCACCTGGCTGAAAATGGTCACGTTCAAATTTGCACAAATCTGTCAAATTTTAGCATTTTGTCTTGGGATTTTTGGACAAAACTGAAGCCGGATTACTGAGACTAAGCATTTTGTCTAAACCTTCCACGACAGTCTTAAAATTTGACAGACTTGTGCCAACTTATTTGAAATCATGACCTTTTTTTCAGGGTGGACACTGTGAGTAGCATATTTAAATCTCAGTTCAAAGAAAGCGCAATAATGCGATGAAATGTTATTCAAATAATCAAAAGCACGTCAAACTTGTGTTTCATGTTTGTCCGGGCTTTTAATCCACCGTTTTCGTCGAAACTTGTGCAGTTTGACCTACTGCGTATTTCCGACCAACGCCTGTGTAAGGCCGATCCTTGCTGACTCTGTTTTTGTTGTTGAAACAATTACGCATGTTATTCAGCAAGCCTAACTATTGAACGATAGCAGTTTGCAATACACTTTGTTTACTTCTTTCTGGCAGTTTGGATCATATACGGCGGATATATCGCAGTTCCGGCCCGAGTCGTTTCTTCTGACTAGCCATCTTAAACGTACATCCGTGTAGACCGAATACCTTACGTGTGAAGAACGTAGACGTTGAAGGCCTCAGCAAGGAGATATAGATCCTTATGAGCCCGCGCTTCTGCACGGTGGGCTCTTAATTATTTATACCTCTTGCTTATGCTAATCTATGCCTGCTGAGGGTTGGTTGTGTGTGTGGCTGGGTATAATTATGACTGTGAGCAGTTGCCGTGTTGTAACCACTTCACTGCCGGAACCCAGCGACGGAGCAGAACCCAAATGCCAAGAGGCATAGATCCTCATGAGCCCCCGCGACAGCGGGGGCTCATGAGGATCTATGCCTCTTGCTGACCCCCACGTTGTATCCACGTTTCCTTGAACGGACGAGGCTCATCAGCCGCGTTGAATTAACCATTTGGGTTTCGGTAGCGGTTTTTGCCGCGATGATTCCTGCAGGAATCATCGCAACTAAAACCGCTACCGACACGCATAGAGTTAATAATGATTTTAGAAACGCAATCTGCGACCACCGAATGTAATACGCAGTATGCACTGTCTAGCTGGATGCAGCTGACTGAAAGTGTATCATGATAAAAGGGAGGCGGCAAACTGATTCCATGGAAACCGAAGCCAGGAGGACAGAATTGTGAATACGATTTTTTGCCCGGATTCAAAAATGAACAGCGAGGCCAAGAGTAATTCTCATTACTAGTACTTGTGCTTTGTGTTCTGTTCTCTTCCATTAATATTTTCAATTTTTTTTTGTTCATTTGACATTTCACCTCAAGGCGGATCTAGGATCAGGACCGAAATGGTGAGTGCCACGCCTGTAAAATGCACCGAATAACCTAACGTAGAAAGAAACGCGCTTAGAAAAGAAAGTTACAACACAATTGATTAATATTTCACTTATTGATATTTCGCGCAATATACTAACTCATTCAGCCCGACGCACGTATTTTCCAAATTTTGCAGGCGTCATCTAACGACTATTGCACCTGTTGCAGGAGATGGATCGACCATAATAATTCAAGGGTAGTGCAAGATTAGCTTGGCGCCGACAGGCGCCAAGCTAATCTGGCACTACCCTTGAATTATCATGGTCGACCCATCTTCTGCTTTAGTGCGTCAGGGCTGAGTGGGTTAGTCAGTGGGGCGGTCCGTGGCGCAGTGGTTAAGGCGCCTGCCACCAATGCTAAAGGTGCGGGGTTCGATTCCGGGTTCCGGCGTCGGATTTTTCTCTTCTAGTAAGTGTCACCGTTAATTCGGGCGGACCGTCGGGGGTTCTTTCTCCGGGTACTCCGGCTCTTCCTCCCCCTCCACTTTGGTATCAGTTTCAGCCAACTTAATCAAATTTCAAATACAAAACGATTTCCAAATACCGTCAGTAGCTCGCTTGAGCTTGCCCTTAGCACCACGTGAATGTTCTGTGTTTACGTACAGTGTGTGAGTGAATGCGTGTGATTCACGTGAGCGTGCTTGTTGGGTTCAGTTCGCGGCTACATTCTGCGCATTGAGTTATATTATAAATAGGAGAAATGCGCCATATAAATACCATGTAATAATAATAATAATAATAATAATTAGCTTCTTCACACTGACAAGGCAAGTAGCGAATTATATACTTTAAGTTTATTTTCATTTTTCAAAAAAAAATGTGTTGTCCTGTTGGAATCATCGCGACCAAACCGCTACCGACACCGAAAGGGTTAGTACACTTCTGCGGCAGTTTAATACGCGCAGTCACACTTGTCTATTCTGCGCAGCCGTTGCCCGGCGGTTGGTTGGTTAGTTCGGGTTTAACGTCCACAGCACCGAGGTGATCATGGACGGCCCTGACGGGCGGGTTATGGGGGACAGGGAAATCTATTGCCTATGGAGTACGCCCTGAACACTGATCAACTCAGGCGCACTCCAACTGTGCCACTTTGATTTACCAGGACCTTTCAACGGACATGCGATTGTTCAATAGCATGTCCTGTTCTGCGCAGCCGTTATCACGTCAATCATTTTAGCTGCTGCTCGTTAGGCTAGTGTTTGTGGCGGATCGCGGAGCCTGCCATCGCCAAATTACTCGTTATCATTAGGACATGCGCTGAACTGGAATCTCCTGTAATCTAGACACTACAACAAAAATGTGACTATCAAGCGTGTAAAAAGCAGATAATAACACAGGAAGAAACACTCTTAGAAAATGCAGTTACAAAAAAATAATTGATATTTCAGTTGTTGCTTTTTTGTGTTTGTTTGTTTTCAGAATAGACTAACTTACAAGTACATAGGTCGTTACTTATCTTTTCAGCGTGGATAAATCACTTCCTTCACTGAGTTGTCACTTAGCTTAGTCATAATGACAAAATATATAACGAATTGTCTGCATGTTTGTTTGTCTATTTTGAAAACGTTTTTTATTTTTTACCGGAAATATCAATAAATTGTGTTGTAACAGCCTTTTCTAAGTGTGTTTCTATTTTGTTGGGTTATTCTCTGGATTCTCCTGTGTCCGAATGGATCAGAACTAGACCTGTGTGTAGCGTTTCGTTGTATCTTTGAACAGTTACGGCGGTAGCAGGCCTTTAAATTCTGCTCATTTTCATTCTTTTTTCTTTCTCTTGGTTATAAAGCGGGCGCTCATTATTTTCTAATCGCAAGTGTTTGCGGCGTTATTCGGCGTTTTGTTCTCCGTATGGCGCATACACCTAGTTAAAGTCCTCAAGTCGACGCGAGGCAAGACTATTCTGAGTGATCTGAGTGTTTTCTGAACGTTTTTCAAGCAGCGCAAAGACAGATGTGACGATCGCCTACTTGCCAGAAGGTTTGCTCAGTATCCCAACGCGCAAAAGGCCATCGGGCCGACATCGGCCCGATGGCCTTTGCGCACTGGAATGTTCACTATTAGGGGCGGCTGATCGAACTCATCAAGTACACGATCAAATACTCTCACGTTGTATCAAAGCATCGCTGGGAAAACATTGTAATGTACCTAGTAAGCAAAGGTGCTCGGGCTGACGTCGGCCGCAGTGGGTCTGCGTACGGTCGTGCGTGGGCCCACTGCGGCCGACGTCGGCCCAAGGGTCTTTGTTTACTGGGTATCGGAAATGAAATCATCATTTTGTTTCTAATTGCTATGGCAGCTTAGGCAGAGTGTTGCTCTTGAACATAATCATGTGAATGAAGTACGAGCAAAACGAGTAAATGCACAACTTGATTGTCGCATTATTTTGCACACACACACACACACACACACACACACACACACACACACACACGCACGCACGCACGCACGCATGCACGCACGCACGCACACACACACACACACGCACGCACGCACGCACGCACGCACACACACACACACAATCATTTCGAAATCCAGCTTGTATTAACTCACCGCCTGCGGCCTAAACTAGACCTTTAATTTTCGCCTGTGCTGTCCTCAGCTTATGTAATTAGATCGACCGTGATAATTCAAGGGTGGTGTCAGAATAGTTTGGCGCCTACGGGCGCCAAACTATTCTGGCACCACCCTTGAACTATCATTTTCAGTCCATAACATTTTTGCAGCGTGTCAAGAACGAACAGTTTAAACTGGTTTCATCCAATTTTGTTCGGTATGTATATTTCAGGTCGGATATTAGAAAACGCTACTCTGCACCAAGATTTGTTTATCGTTATATTGAAAGTTTGCTCAGACCACTGACACAAAGTGTAGTTATATCCGACTTCGGTTATATGCGACCTTGTTATAAGCGAAATCTGCTGTAATGTGGTATAGTCTGTTTAGCTTCACTGGGGTTTTAACCCAGTGAGTCATTGCCAGAGTGAAACTGCGCCTTTAAAAGCAAGGCAAATTCAGCACAGACTAATCTGATTCCACAGTCCAAGGCAGACAGATATCAATAGCGTCAGCAAGAGGAAAAGAACCTCTCGAGCCCCGCATTTTTAAGTCCCTTCTATTTATAGAAGGGACTTTTTAGGACGGGTCGCGGTGGGGCTAATTTAATAGCATGTCCATGATGTCAAAGGCGGGAAGGCTAAACCTCTAACAATTGAAATAACAAGATAAAATTACGTCGTGTGTAGTTACGCTAACTTCGCTGCTGGACGTATAGTCCATAAGCTAGCCAGATCTACCGTGCACCCCCCCCCCACCCCCCCCACCCCACACACACACAGTACTCAATAAGATGGGTTTCAAAATGTACCTTGGTATGTCCTGAGATGTTTAAGCCATGTTCCCCGAAAATCCTTAGGAACACACCAGAGATATAGCCGATGGCGCAAGGGTATCCCCATTCACACTCTTCGAACATGCTAAAATGACGTTGAGAAACATTTTTCTCTAAATAAATCAGAATTCATTCCAGAAGTCCAAATCAGGCAATATTATGTTAAGGCACACTTTCTGCATCCTCTGCAAAAAACAGAATGAACAAAAATATTGAATCTCTGGCTCACAGTGAAGGTATTTTTGCAACCAGTAAATGGCCATTTCCGCGAAATCGCAAAAAAAGAAAAAAATAATGTGTCAGATGCATTCTGACATTTTTGGGAGCACTGACAGTCCATTTTAAGGCTTACATCATTTTAACAGGATGTCACAATTATTATAAATTTGACTAGGTGATGCTGTGATTACTGTGAGAGCCACAGCGGTTGATTTTGTATCCCTACCCCCAAGTTGTAAAAATACACAAAATTAATTAAAACATATTACTAAAGTTATTCCATTTCATTTTGACCTCTCTTTACCTATTAATTTTCAATAATGTGAGCATAAAGTGCAAGAAAATAATGAAAGTCGGCATCCTTTACGGTACGTTCGTGGTGAATGATAGCTTTTTCCCATTTTAAATTGCCGAATTGGGAAACGTATGTTGTTTCCGATGCCCTCAGAAATTGTGTATACAACTGATAAGTCTTTGTTAGGTTTTATTGGTTAGGATAGAGTCCCAACCTGATTTTATGATGCTGTGATGCCTTTAGGGGCCACAGTGGCTGAATTTGCTGCCCTGCCCCCATTTTACCAGTACTCAAAGGAACGCAAAATGATCATAAAAATTGCTTACGTCATACTCCTCTGTTTAAATATTTTTTGTTGCCAGTTTTCTTAAAAACGTATGCATATTGAGCATAAAAGTTTGTGATCATTTCATTAATTTCAATGTGACCCATCAATTTAATTGTAACTATTTTTAACTGGCTGGTTATTTAGGTGATATTTTACCTAGCGTAAGGCGGGTGTATTTAGGTCTCCCCTTTACCTTTCATTTATTTTCGTCTAGAAATGTGTAAATATGAATATGCGTAATAAAGTTTCATGGTTCCTAACAACCAAAACAATGTTATCAAAATACTTAGTTTCCACATGTCCATCACGAGATCACCACTTCCACCTTCTTCTGCAACGTTCAATTCCTTGATTGCTGTCTTTAAATCTTATATTGTTCTGGCTGCCAATAAGTAAGCTGTCAAGAGCTTTGCAGCATGTTTTCAGAGTTTGGTGTACAGGGGCGTCCCTTCTGGTCAGAACTGCCAGCGGAATGCTTCTCTGTATGGACATGTTTGAAGAATGTGCTAAGGAGACTGATTTTCTACGCCAAATTCGTATAGGGCTGTTTCTGCATGACCCAGTCTCAAGAGGTGAGTCCAGCAGGGTCAGTAGGGTCTGTGAACATTTATGAAAGTTGTTACAAAATGACAAGGCTTTTTCAGGGCCCTGGAAAGTCTGCCAATTTCAGTCTTTTTCCTTAAAATCTGTGAAAGTTTGTAAAAAATGACAAAGTGCTGGCAAGCTTTTATCTACTTCTTTTTTTGTTCTCCCCCAATTTGTGACTATTCCATTGCGAACGATCCTGATGACGCTTGTTGCAAGTGATCTATATTTAGCTTTGATCATAAAGTGACTGCATGGCCGTTCTGCCGAACATTCTGATGGGTGGTTTATGCTTCTACCGAGCTCCGCCATTCGCTAAGCGTTCTTTTATTTTGGTATCTCTTCATGCATTAGGCACGAAAGCTTCAAATGAGCTGCTGATACAGAGTGATCTAATTAATTTAAAGTGTGTAAACCTTCAGGCTTCAGTTTGGGTTTGTGAAACGTTATGAAAAGTTTGTGAACTTTGTCCCTGCTTTCTGTACGGACCCTGTCCAGAGTAATCAATGCGTAGATGAAAGATGGTGGCCTGGGTCTCCTTGTTCAGCTTGTTGATGTCGTCTGCCCACGGGCTGCAGCCGCCATTCTGCTGTTGCCAATCACTTTGTTGCTGTAGTGTCTTGGTTTCTTTACAGGAGGTTGTGATCTTGAGGTAGTCTGGCGCCTGCTTTGGCCAGGCTGTCAGCCTCTCCATTCCCAGCTACTCCAGAATGCACTGGAATGCACTATTTTGTGGACAGGGCATCCAGTCTATCTTGAAGCTTCCTGGTGAGATCAGTGGATCAAGCTGCTGCCTTTCCCTAGCTAGTGCTCTGCTAGTGTGTTGAGCACCTGCAGATCTGTACGATAGTTGGAGCTGCTGCCGCCAGCTGGTAAGGAGAGGGAGGTAGTAGTGTGGTCTGCACAACAGATATACACGCCACTTCCTTTATTCCGCACGGCGTCTTGTGCGGTACCACAGCTGCAGTGAGGGTAGCGCTTGTGCATAATCTTCAGCGAGTTGGCTTTGTGCAGTGCCGCGACCTTTGGCAAAGAGTCCTGGAACATTGCTTATGTTGTCTAGAAAGGCTCTTTCGAGATGTCCAGGTATCTGAAGGGAGCTCTTCACACATCTTTGGGCTTGGTTTCAGGACATCAGTTTTAGCCCTTTGCAGGACCTTCAGTTGGCGTTTCAGACTTGGGCGTTTCTGACGGTTCTTGGTCTGCTACTGTAGTCTCCCATGCTGTCGGTGTTTAGTAAGTCTCTTCATCGTGTGTGCTGTTCTGCATTCCAGCGGCTCCAATGTCCTCCATTTCCTAAATTGGGGTGCTCCAGATGGCTCTAAGAATGTCACTGCATCATGAGAATGACCCATGTTCTGCATCTTGTCAAACCTGTTTTTTTTTGGTTTTGCAGGCAGTGTTTCATGTTGTCGATGTATCTTGGTACCGCACTACTGGTCTGACCGAGCAGGTGTTTGCTTGCGCCAGGATGTTGTAATTTGCGCCAATGTGGTCCCCACCAGTTTCTTCATCAGATACTTTTTTTCCGCAGCTCTAGCTTCCATGGCTTCGATGTGAGGCTTCCACGCGAATCCAATAATTTATTTGTTGCCAGTAAAGTTGGCCTGTCTGTCGTTGGTATTGGAAGGTCTCCAGTTTCAAGGCGACCTCTTCCATATGATTGAAAGAGATGGTCTAGCTCAGTTTGAGTGGCCATATTTCAGTCCAGCTGCTTACTCTATTGGCAGCATCCTGGATTCTGCAGGATGCTATTTCTTTATTTTCTGCTGCGCTCCACACTGCAAAGTCATCTGCATGGAGGATGTTCGAGATGAACCTTGGTACTGTTGGACGGAGGTCATTAATGCAGACCAAAAACAGCATCAGACACAACATCTCCCTGAGGTACAGCTTCCCCAAGTTTGACAAGATTGCAGAATGTGCAGACAGTAGAAGCTTCAGCGGCAGCCCCTGTTAAACATGCCTTAACTAAAAATAATTACAATTAAATTGATGGATCACATTGAAATTAATGAAATGATCACAACTTTTATGCTCAATTTGCATACTTTGTTAAGAAAACTGGCAACAAAAATATTTAAACAGAGGAGTATGACATAACCAATTGTTATGATCATTTTGCGCTCCTTTGCGTACTGGTAAAATGGGGGTAGGGCAGCCGATTTAGCCACTGTGTCCCCTAAATGCATCACAGCATCATAAAATCAGGTTGGGAGTAACTGTGGTACTCTATCCTAACCAATAAAAGCTAACAAAGACCTATCAGTTGTATAAAAATTTCTGAGGGCATCGGAAACAACATACGTTTCCTAAATCTGCAATTTTAATTGGGAAAAAGCTATCATTCACCACGAACGTACCGTAAAGGATGCCGACTTTCCTTATTTTCTTGCACTTTATGCTCACATTATTGAAAATTAATAGGTAAAGAGAGGTCAAAATGAAATGGAATAACTTTAGTAAATTTTTAAAATTAATTTTGTGTATTTTTAAAACTTGGGGGTAGGGATACAAAATCAACCACTGTGGCTCTCACAGTGATCACAGCATCACCTAGTTAAGTTTATAATAATTGTGATATCCTGTGTTAATGATGTAAGCCTTAAAATGGACTTTCAGTGCTATAGAAAATGTCTGAAGGCATCTGACACATTATTTTTGTCTTTTCTTGCGATTTCGCGGAAATGGCCATTTACTGGTTGCACAAATACCTTCACTGTGAGCCAGAGATTCAATATTTTTTTCATTCTGTTTTTTTGCAGAGGATGCAGAAAGTGTACCTTAACATAATATTGCTGATTTGGTCTTCTGGAATGAATTCTGATTTATTTAGAGAAAAATGTTTCTCAACGTCATTTTAGCATGTTCGAAGAGTGTGAATGGGGGTACCCTTGCGCCATCGGCTATATTTCTGGTGTGTGCCTAAGGATTTTCGGGGAACATGGCTTAAACATCTCAGGACATACCAAGGTACATTTTGAAATCCATCTTATTGAGTACTAGGGCGGAGGGGTGTGGGTGGGGGGGGTGGGGGGTGGGGGGGGGGTGCACGGTAGACCTGGCTAGCTTATGGATTAGTACATTAGGCGCGAAGCGCCGTATATGCGTATGTATATATGTGCATATGTATTTATGTATGTGTGTGCGTATGTATGTAAACAAGAGAATCTCCAATATATCTGTACAGGCAAGTTTGAAACTTGGCGAAATACTTTCTTAAGTGGGTGGCTAAGAGAGCCTCCGAACATATTGTAATTGAATGTCTCATTGAAGACATAAACAACCGTTTATAGGAAGTCGGTTGACCCAGATTAGAGTCCGTAATTTTGGTCATATTTACTTGAACTTTTGAAAATAGCTAGTTTGGAGAAAGATATTGGATGAGTTCGTTAGCCAGCTTTGTATCCTTTCACTTTTTTTTTTAGTAAATATTAATTCTTTTCAGAAAATCACTAAAAAACCTGTACTTTTAGAGAAAGTCAGACAGTGGCGGTGACGTAAAAGAGGCAACTCCATCAACACGCAAACACTGACATAATACTCTAAATATGACGTTATTCTCTCTCTCTCGCGCGCGCGGCTCTCTCTCTCTCTCTCTCTCTGACGCACACACAAACATGCGCGCATCTCCAGGAGGAATAGATCCTCATGCGCCCGGAGAGCGCATGTGGATCTATGCCTCTTGGAGATGTTTGGAACGCGCGCGCGCGCACGCACTAACACGCACACATATATCGACACGCTTTCAGAAGAGTATGCAGGTGACCCGTGTACTTAGTATATTATTATCATGTAGCTAGCTAGGTAAAGTCAACCTGCTCAGTGGCAAATTCAGCCTGGCCCAAATCAAGGAGGCTGTGATTTGATACAGCCTCCTTCGTCAGTGCATAGATGCTCATCAGTCTCAGTATTCTACACGACGTTTAGTGGTCCCCATCTTTCTAGTTATGTTACTTTTAACCTGTCGATGCTGAACGAACCAATTTCTTGCCCTCCTGTCGGCAATTTCAGCTTAATCAAGACACATAGACTTAAATGCGTCATCACAGACTCCGAAGCAGAAAGAGGTGAACCTCTTACTTGCAGTAACATTTGCCTCTGTTGCCTAGTTAAAGTGTGTCAGAGTTGTCAGTAACTGCCAGCCTGCGTGGCCCTGGGACGTGGCATTTTTGATTGCGCGTATCTGTTAGAAAGTTCTAGCCGTCTAGCCACTATGAATTTTGTGTGGGCTTGTAAATGCATAGTTAACCGTGAGAACTAACACTCGCTCATGTGTGGCAGCCATTGAGATATCAAGAACACCCAAAATACACTCAAAACAAAACTATTTCATTAATTGCTGTCCATTCAAGAATTTTTTAATGAAATTTTATCATTTTTTATATATTTTGCAAACTCACATTTTGAATGAAATAGGCGATAGATAAAAAAAACCCACAAAAAATTACAAAAAGACAAACATTTGACGAGAGTTAAAAACAAAGATGTCGGACTGCATCATTAGCAATGGAGCCAGTAGTCAGCATTACCGACGTGAAAAGGCTGAAATTTTGGGAAAGAAAGGAAGGTCTCGGAGTCAGTAGTTACGAGACTTTGCAGCCGTGAACTAAAGATCTGGGTCACGGGCATTTGCCACTGCTCTGGGTGTGTCAGTTTACAGGTCAGTGTTGGCCGGACAGGCCGTAGACCCCCCCCCCACCCCCACACCCACCCCTGCCCGGCCCGGCATTCAGTGAAACCAGATGGGAGGCGGCGCGTGCCCTCCCTATTAAGAGGTGTAGTCCACAAGCTAGGAAGATCTACCGTGCACCCCCTCCCCCCCCCCCGAGTACTCAATAAGATGGGTTTCAAAGTGTTCCTTAGTATGTCCTGAGATATTTAAACCATGTTCCCCGAAAATCTTTAGGAACACACCAGAGATATAGCCGATGGCGCAAGGGTACCCCCATTCACGCTCTTCGCAGGTGCTAAAATGAGGTTGAGAAACATTTTCCTCTAAATAAACCAGAATTCATTCCAGAAGCCAAAATCAGGCAATACTATGTTAAGGCACACATTCTGCAGCCTCTGCAAAAAAAACAGAATGAAAAAATATTGAATCTCTGGCTCACAGTGAAGGTATTTGTGCACCCAGCAAACGACCATTTCCGCGAAATCGCAAAAAAGACAAAAATAATGTGTCAGATGCATTCAGACATTTTCTATAGCGCTGGCAGTCCATGTTCAGGCTTACATCATTAAAACAGGATGTCACAATTATTATAAACTTGACTAGGCGATGCTGTGATCACCGCTGTGAGTGCCACAGTGGTTGATTTTGTATCCCTACCCCCAAGTTGTAAAAATACACCAAATTAATTAGAAAAAATTACTAAAGTTATTCCATTTCATTTTGACTTCTCTTTACCTATTAAGTTTCAATAATGTGAGCATAAAGTGCAAGAAAATTAGAAAAGTTGGCATCCTTTACGGTACATTCGTTGTGAATGATAGATTTTTCCCATTTTAAAATTGCCGAATTGGGAAACGTACGTTGTTTCCGGTGCCCTCAGACATTTTGTATACAACCGATAGGTCTTTGTTAGGTTTTATTGGTTAGGATAGAGTACCACAGTTACTCCCAACCTGATTTTATGATGCTGTGATGCATTTAGGGGCCACAGTGGCTGAATCTGTTGCCCTACCCCCATTTTACCAGTACGCAAAGTAACGCAAATAATCATAAAAATTGCTTACGTCATACTTCTCTGTTTAAATATTTTTTGTTGCCAGTTTGTTTTTTTTAAAGTATGCATATTGAGCATAAAAAGTTGTGATCATTTCATTAAATTCAATGTAACCCATCAATTTAATTGTAACCATTTTTAACTGGCTGGTCTTTTAGGTGATATTTTACCTAGCGTAAAGCGGGTCTAGTAAGGTCTCCCCTTTTCCTTTCATTTATTTTCATCTAGAAATGTGTAAATATGAATATGCGTAATAAAGTTTCATGGTTCCTAATAGCCAAAACAATGTTATCAAAATACTTAGTTTCCACATGTCGACCACGAGATCTCCACTTCCACCTTCTGCAACGTTCAATTTTTTTATGGCCGTCTTTAAATCTTATATTGTTCTGGCTGCCAATAAGTGAGCTGTCAAGAGCTAGGCAGCATGTTTTCAGAGTTTGGTGTACAGGGGCGTGTCTTCTGGTCAGAACTGCCAGCAGACCGCTTCTCTGTATGAACATGTTTGGAGAATGTGCTAAGGAGACTGATTTTCTACGCCAAATTCGCATAGGGCTGTTTCCGCATGACCCAGTCTCACGAGGTGAGTCCAGCAGGGTCCTTACGGTCTGTGAACATTTGTGAAAGTTGTTAAAAAATGACAAGGCTTTTTCAGGGCCCTGGAAAGTCTGTCAATTTCAGTCCTTTTCCTTAAGGTCTGTGAAAGTTTGTAAAAAATGACAACGTGCTGGCAAAGTTTTGTCTACTTTTTTTCTCCCCCAATTTGTGACTATTCCATTGCAAACGATCATGCTGACGCTTGTTGCAAGTGATCTATATTTAGCTCTGATCATAAAGTGACTGCATGGTCTTTCTGCCGAACATTCTGATTGGTTGTTTATGCTTCTACCGAAGTCCGCCATTCGCTAAGCGTTCTTTTATTTTGGTATCTCTTCATGCATTAGGTACGGAAGCTTCAAATAATTGCTGATACAGAGTGATCTGATTAAAGTGTGTAAACCTTCAGGCTTCCGTTTGGGTTTGTGAAACGTTCCTGCTTTTCTGTATGGACCCAGTCCAGAGTAATCAGTGCGTAGATGAAAGATGGTGGCCTGGCTCTCCCGGTGTTCAGCTTGTTGATGTCATCTGCCCATGGGCTGCAGCCGCCATTCTGCTGTTGCCAATCACTTTGTTGTTGTAGTGTCTCCATTCCCAGCTAGTCCAGAATGCACTGGAATCCACTGCAGCACTATTTTGTGTACAGGGCATCCAGTCTATCTTGAAGCTTCCTGGTGAGATCAGTGGATCAAGCTGCTGCCTTTCCCTAGCTAGTGCTCTGCTGCTGTGCTCTGCAGATCTGTACGATAGTTGGAGCTGCTGCCGCCAGCTGGTAATTAGAGGGAGGTAGTGCGGTCTACACAACAGATGTACACGCTACTTCCTTCATTCCGCATGGCATCTTGTGGTATCACAGCTGCTGTGATGGTAGCGCTTGTGCACAACCTCCAGCAAGATGGCTTTGTGCAGTGCCGCGACCTTTGGCAAAGAGTCTTGGAACATTGTTTATGTTGTCTTGAATGCTCTTTCGAGATGTCCAGTTATCTGAAGGGAGCTGTTCACACATCTTTGGGCTTGGTTCCAGGACGTCAGTGTTAGCCCTTTGCAGGACCTTCAGTTGGCGGTTCAAACTTGGGCATTTCTGACGGTTCTTGGTCTGCTCTTGTAGTCTCCCATGCTGTCGGTGTACTAGTCTCTTCATCGTGTGTGCTGTGCTGCATTCCAGTGGCTCCAATGTCCTCCAATTCCTAAATTGGGGTGCACCAGATGGCTCTAAGAATGTCACTGCGTCATGAGAATGACCCATGTTTTGCATCTTGTCAAGCCTGGCTTTTTGGGTTTTGCAGGCAGTGTTTTATGTTGTCGATGTATCTTGGTACCGAACATCTGGTCTGACCGAGCAGGTGTTTGCTTGTGCCAGGATGCTGTAATCTGCGCCAATGTGGTCCCCACCAGTTTCTTCATCAGAGACTTTTTTTTTTTGCAGCTCTACCTTCCACGGCTTCAATGTGAGGCCTCCATGTGAATCCAGTAATTTATTTGTTGCCAGTAAAGTTGGCCTGTCTGTCTTTGGTACTGGAAGGTCTCCAATTTTAAGGTGACCTCTTCCGTCTGATTGAAAGAGATGGTCTAGCTCAGTTTGAGTGGCCTCTTTCAGTCCAGCTTATGACTCTATTGGCAGCATCCTAGATTCTAGAGGATGCTATTTCTTTATGTTCTGCTGCGCTCCACACTGCAAAGTCATCTGCATGGAGGATGTTCGAGACGAACTGTTGTACTGATGTCATTAATGTAGACAATCAGACACAACATCTCCCTGAGGTACACCTTCCCCGAGTTTGACAAAAGTGCTTAATGTGCAGACGGTAGAAGCTTCAGCGGCAGCCCTTGTTAAGCATGCCTTAAATAAAAAGAATTACAATTAAATTGATGGGTCACATTAAAATTAATGAAATGATCACAAATGTTTATGCTCAATATGCATATTTTGTTAAGAAAACTGGCAACAAAAATATATAATCAGAGGAGCAATTGTTATTATCATTTTTCGTTCCTTTGCGTACAGGCAAAATGGGGGTAGGGCAGCAGATTCAGCCACTGTGGCCCCTAAATGCATCACAGCATCATAAAATCAGGTTGGGAGTAACTGTGGTACTCTATCCTAACCAATAAAACCTAAAAAAGACCTATCAGTTGTATACAAAATTTCTGAGGGCATCAGAAACAAGGTACGTTTCCCAATTCGGCAATTTTAAATGGAAAAAAGCTATCATTCACCACGGAAATACCATAAAGGATGCCGACTTTCCTTATTTTCTTGCACTTTGTGCTCACATTATTGAAACTTAATAGGTAAAGAGAGGTCAAAATAAAATGGAATAACTTAAGGAATTTTTTCTAATTAATTTTGTGTATTTTTACAACTTGGGGGTAGGGATACAAAATCAACCACTGTGGCACTCACAGTGATCACAGTATCACCTAGTCAAGTTTATAATACTTATGACATCCTGTTTTAATGATGTAAACCTGAAAATGGACTGTAAGTGCTATAGAAAATGTCTGAAGGCATCTGACACATTATTTTTGTCTTTTTTTTTGCGATTTCGCAGAAATGGTCGTTTACTGGGTGCACAAATACCTTCACTGTGAGCCAGAGATTCAATATTTTTTTCATTCTGTTTTTTGCAGAGGATGCAGAAGGTGTGCCTTGAAATAATATTGCCTGATTTGGGCTTCTGGAATGAATTCTGATTTATTTAGAGGAAATGTTTCTCAACCTCATTTTAGCACCTGCGAAGAGCGTGAAAGGGGGTACCCTTGCGTCATCGGCTATATCTCTGGTGTGTTCCTAAGGATTTTCGGGGAACATGGCTTAAACATCTCAGGACATACTAAGGAACACTTTGAAACCCATCTTATTGAGTACTGGGGGGGGGGGGGGGGGTTGATTGATTGATTGATTGATTGTACATTGCTTAACGTCCCGACAGCAACAAGGCTTTCTCAGGACGTGCCTGCACTGCTTGTGAAAAAAAAAAAATAAACAGAAAATTGAATGTATGTCGCCAGCCGGTCAAATACGTTAAATAAACCTACAACATGGGGCCTAAATAAAGCTAAGACCATTTAGCAACACACATCCAATATCAAGAACTACAGGCAGTGCAGACAGTAGGGAGAGTTTTAAAAAGGCAAATACAGGTGAATGGACAAAGGGTAGACAGAAACACGTGCCCCAGAATAGAGAGAAAAACCCACCCTGTAGGGCTGACCAGGGTGACCCTGGGAACTAAAAAATACCTAACCCCACCCAAGTCCCCCAAGGCAGACCCGGGTGGGGGGGGGGGGGGGGGGGGGGTGCACGGTAGATCTTGCTAGCTTATGGACTAGTGGTCTGTCAACAAAAGGGCTGCTGGGACGCTATATAGGAGCTTGTGATGATATGAGTTTCACACAAATTATAGCAAGACTGAAATTGTATCGTGAAGTTTTAGTTTGTGACCATTTTCTCAAGCCTATGAAGCGAAAGTGAAACTCATATCAGGTAAAATATAAAATTACGTAAAAACTAAAACTTACGTCATGACAAATGACGTTTGACAAATCAATGACGCGTATGTCCTGCGCCCCTTATAGAACTCACTGACGCATTGGCAGATCAGCGAGACTTTTTAAATAGGAGATAATTCAACATCAAAATCAGGTCAAAGGCAAAAGGTAGAGTGAGACCATTGACAGCGAGGACAGCTGATGATGATGATGATGTCCACTTGTAATGCGCATCTACTCCATGCTAGCAGCATGCTCAGGGCGCAAAAAAAAAAAAAAAAAAAAAGCTCTCATATAAAAGGGACTTTATGGGTTATGGTTCATCCTATCTTGTTTTTCCCTCTTGCAGGTGGGTGGCGTTCGCGTTTTCCCGGCAGTGAAGGGTTTAATTTCTAATAAAGATACCTTACCATGAAAAAACAGCAAGAGTACATGTACTGGCTAGTCTGTCAAGGGCGTCTCTCACGAACTTCGTCTCCAAATCACGATCTACGCAATGCGCAAAAGGCCACCTGGCCGATGTCGGCCGCCGTTGGCCCGCGGCACAGCCGTGCGCGGGCCAACGGCGGCCCTATGGCCTTTTCCGCGTTGGGTAGTGAATATTTTCTTACAGCACATAGCTCGTATGGGTGATGTCTCATCGGTGAATTTATTAACATTAGGCACCTCTAGAATACATAGATTTCTGTAATGACAGTGTAATTATAATAATGATTACGTTATTTGTAATGCGCTTATCTTAAAATAATTATAACTCTAACTGAGCGCGCACTCACAACTCGCGCACGCATGCGCACGCTTTAGACTATGACTCACGTACCACAAATACTTTACGACAGGCTTGGGGTGGGGAGTGTGGTGATATAGTGCTAGAACTGTTAGTGAAAGAGATGAGTTTTGAGGGCGGACTGGAAGGAGGAGAGAGAGAGAGTGTTTCTGACGGAGAGAGAGTGGGAGAGTGTTCCAGGTGGATGGTCCGTATACTGAGAAGGAGCGGGGGCCGAAAGTGCTGAGTTTGGTGAGGGGGATGTGGAGGCGGAGATGGTTGGAGGCGGAGCGGAGGGAGCGTCCAAAATATAATTTTAATATCCTTTTTTTCATTATTTATTATTTATTATTATTATTATTATTTATTTATTATTATTATTATTATTATTATTATTATTATTATTATTATTATTATTATTATTATTATTATTCATTTTATTTGGTTTACAAAGTAAAGTAGGTAAAAGCACTGTCAGGGGAGAGAATTGTGCTGTATCGACCAATGATCATATATCTAGTTTGATCGAAGCACAAAAACAAAAAAAAAAAAGATAGGAAAGAAGGGGTAAGTGACTGGAAGCAATGCATATGGAAGCCCCCCCCCCCTCCCGCGAAGGGGGGCGTATCACATATCCCACTGTTCCAGCCTCTTGGTGCATGGAAATTTAAATCTAGGTCCTCCAAGAGGGGTCCAGATATTTAGCCGGTGTGGACAGCTGTTTCGGTCTTGGCGACCCCGTCAGCACACCATTTGACATACTGGTGGAAGACAGGAACTTTTGCCTACCTGCAAAGACAGCCACATTTTACTGTGGTGTCTTTAGGGGCATACATTCCATGCCTCCACCTAGAGCTAAATTTCCATGCACTCTAAGAGAGAACATACTAAAAGGTGGGAGGGGGTTGCATTCGATATTGTAGTAATAAATGCGGCTTCCATATGCATTGCTTCCAGTCACTTACTTAGCGCACCCCCTCTTTCCTATTTGTTGTTGTTGTTGTTGTTGTTTGCTTTGTGCTTCGATCAAATTAGATCTATGATCATTGGTCGATACAGCACAATTCTCTCCCCTGACAGTGCTTTAACCTACTTTACTTTGTAAACTTCCTAAAATATTAGCACTGGCAGTCTCCCCTTTTCTTTTCATTCATTTTATTTATTTATTTTTTATTTGTATTATTCATTTTTATTTATTTATTTATTGCTATTATTCATTCATTATTTATTTATTTCTTATTCTTCTTAATTAATTAATTTATTTATTTATTATCATCATCATCCTCATCGACATGATGCTGCTGCTTTATTCAGCTCGCCCTTTGGTCATTTGCTTACTCTCCCACCCGGGTCTGCCCTGGGGGACTTGGGTGGGGTTAACTACTTTTTAGTTCTCAGGGTCACCCTGGTCAGCCCCACAGGGTGGGGTTTCCCCTCTATTCTGGGGCATGTGTTTCTGTCTACCCTTGGTCCGTTCACCTGTATTTTCCTTTTTTAAACTCTCCCTACTGTCTGCGCTGCCTGTAGTTCTTGATTTTGAGTGCGTGTTGCTAAATGGTCTTACGTTTATATAGCGTATTAGACCGGCTGGCGAAATACATTCAATATTCTGTTTATTTTTTTCACAAGCAGTGCAGGCACGTCCTGAGAAAGTCTTGTTGCTGTCGGGACGTTAAGCAATGTACAACCATTTTACAACCAACCATTTGCTTACTGGGATCTCCGTCTCGGCGGTTGACCACTTTGTGATTCACCTGCATGAAACTAAGCACAAGCGGAGATGGACGCTGAAATAAATATCGACCGTAGTTGTTGCTAATGTTATGTTGCGTTTCACGTCACCGCATGTGATGAATGAAAGCGACTTGGGACACATTAACTCATTGCATGTTTTTTTTTTTTAAAATAAAAATTTGCTTATTGTCCTATGAAGTCTACACTACAGACTAGGAGATAGATCAACCATTTTAGTTCAAGGATGGTGCCAGAATAGCTTGGCGCCTCAGGCGCCAAGCTGTTCTGGCGCCACCCTTGAAATATAGACAAATTAATTTCAAGCAGTATAGTATCAGGATGAAAAGGGTGAAAAAAAAAAAATTGCAAAGCTGACGTCTACAGAACATTTTTGTTGGGAAATGAAACATAACAAGTCGCACTCCCTTTCTGTGAGAAACTCTAAGGACTAAGGGTAGAACACCGACTGGAAGTGAGACCTGAGGTAGATCTTTGTATAAATAAAACAATTTATGACTGATCTCCCGTTAATAATATTAAAATTAATCACGTGTGCTCAGGTCTATCGATAAAATGCTCTTTAAGTTTAAGACTGGAAAACATCTGGAAATGCCGGCTCGCTAAGACTCCTTGTCTTATTTCAGTCTCTTTACACTTTTTCCTCATTGAACTAGCTCTAATCGACATGTGACAAAAAGACTTCTGTTGCATTGAGAACGGGCGACCAGCGCATTTTCAATGCAACGGAAGTCTTCTTGTCACCTGTTACCAAGGTAACATGTGATAAGTAGACTCACTTATTACACATTACGATGACAACGTTACTCGCTGAGCAAAACGTCCTCACCCTAATACGTCTTTGGCCAATCGCATTTCTTAGTGCAAACTTACACTAATGTTCATTCAGTCAAACCTCTAAACAAAGCTATGCCAATAAATAAATAAGGGGGTTACACTAAAAAAGCACTATATGCAGGATTTCTGTGATACCGTCGGTACCAGTTTCATACACAAAATAACTGAATAATTGCGTAAATTAGATAATGTCAACGACAGGAAAATTCACCCAAAGCCCCATGCTTTACACACTGACCATAATCGAAACAGCAAAGAAACAACCAGCTGGGTATATACAATTTGAGGGGGCTTATGCACGTATTTTGTCCAACCTATATTACCAATTTCATACTAAAGAATGACTGAAAATGTGTTAAAATTGTTATATAATAATTTAAAAAAAATACCTTACAGAGAAATTCCAGTTCGAGCGAGGTTGAACCACAGTCCAAAGCATTGAGATTTCGTCCCCTGTATTTCTACGTCACAAGTACGCAGCTGGGGTACTTTCAATGTTATACATCGTGCTTAATTCCTTTTACAGTTGAAGACAAAATCGTTGTATTACGAGTTAAGCTTTGCCAGTGGTTCTTGTCACCTCTCGGGTGCGATCAGGAGTGTCAATGTCGGAAGTAAGAGTCTCGAGCTAAAGACCTCGACTCATCTTACCTCCGACATTGACACCCCCCCCCCCGCCCCCCTCCCCCCTCCTGACCAGACCCTCGAGGCGACAAATACCACTGGCAAAACCTCTCGGAAAAAAACTCGTAAAACAACTAATAACAGGGGCGGATCTGGGCGGGGGGGGGGGGGGGTTTACAGGGGTTCGGGACACCCCCCCCCCTCCCCCGACCCAACATTATTGAAAATACTATAACAAAGTCCCTTTTTGGGGTGTTTGGACCCCCCCCCCCCCCGTTGTTTGATATTGTGGTGAGAAAATTAAGACGCACACACCGCCTCCCCACCCCCAACCCCCCCCCCTCCCCACCCCCACCCCCACCTCCCGCTTTTCGATTTTTCGGTCCCTGGAAGCAAGGTTTGGCGTCGGGGAGGCCTTTTTTTATATCAGGTTGAAGGTCCCAAACAGAATGTTTGAACCCTCCCCCCTCGAGGTAACTGATCCGCCCGTGAATAATTTCATCGTGCTCATTTGTGATAAAGTGCTCGTTAATACTCGATTGCATCATGCTCCAGTCGACTGATAAAATTCTCGTTAGGACTCGATTGCATCATGCTCAAGACGACTGAAAAAAAAAATGCTCGTCAAGAATCGATCGCATCGAACTCAGTGCAGGTCGACTGATAAAATGCTCGTTAGGACTCGATGTCACCCTGCTCACGTCGACTGATAAAATGCTCCTTAAGACTCACATTATATCGGTTGACCTGATCATTCAATATTTATTTTGCATAACAGGAAAACAGTCATAATGCAGTCTCTATTATCCCCATTAATGCAATGCAGTTTGAATACATGTCGATGTGAACATAATTTGAAGGTCCTCTTATAGGACCTATGTCTTGTTAATTCAGAAATCATGGCGTGAGAAACAGCACGGTTTTAGCAGGGCGACATACTATACTGAAGAGCAAAAGAAATGCGACATTTTTGGAATCTAAAGTGTTTCCGATGATTCAAAAAAATGTCGCATTTCTTTTGCTCCCCAGTATATAATCTTCTGGTACGCGGCTTCAGGCGTACATGTAATCTAACCGCTTCACGGCCAAATGTTACCAAACAGCAAAAAGCATACACACTGACAGGCAAAAGATTTGGGGGCCGGAATCATCGGAAACACGTTAAAATCTCATTTCTTTTGATCGTCAATCTTAACGTGTTTGGACCGATGATTCCAAATATGTCACATTTCTTTTGCTTGTCAGTGTACTATAATGTTTCCGTAGGACGCAGACCTCGCAGATGGGGGGGATTACAAACGTGGATCGATGCCTCCTGTTGACCCCATTCAGATCTGTGTGTCTCAGGCATATTGTGGTGAATATGTGTTGGTTTCAGGGACAAAACGTAAAGCTGACGTCGGCCCTGATGGCCTTTTGCGCACTGGGTATCAGTAAAGGTGTTAAGGAATAGAACTGGGTATAATAGGGGATGATTGTAGCTGCCCCGAGAAGGCAAGGGACAGAAAGTCCATTAATTGTGAGAAGCGAGATTTTTATTGTTTAACAATGAAAATCTCGCTTTTCCAAGAAAATGGCCTTGCGGCAAGTATAATAATTTGGAAACTATGCTACCACCACCACCACCCGCCCACGGTTCATGTTTCGAACAGTGGGCACTGCTTCATGCGAAAATCTTCATACGCTAATTGGAGATAGCGCCGGGAGTGTTTTATCGTGGCACGGTCCGAGGCGCGCATGCAGTGTATTATGTGTCTAGAGCGCAGAGTTTTCAAGCTGGATATGCCGATTTTAAAAAAAGACACATTTTAAAAAATAAATACACATTTTTTCCTATTGATTCAATAGCAAAAATTAAAAGATACCCAAATAAAGAAACAAATAAAAAGAATAATAAATAAATAAATATACAAATTGACTGAGAAACAGGTATACCCGTAAATGTTGTTTTCTCCCTATGTTTGTTTGTTTGTTTACTTTATTTATTTATTCCATCCTTCCATCCATCCATCCATCCATCCATCCATCCATCTATTCATCTATCTATCCATCTATCTGTTCGTTTCCTACGAGTTAAGGATACTTAGTTCGAACACAGTTAAATGTCTGTATTATGATCACCCGCTTGCATTCGGTTCGGTATCGTTCTCCCGGTATCGTGTTACGGCACTCGACGACGTCTAGATACAATCTGGACTTAATCCAGACCAAAAAGGTGACTGCCAAGCGTGTAAAATGCAGAGAAGAACCCAACGGAGAAAGAAACACGCTTAGAAAAGACAGTTACAACGCAATTATCAATATCCGTCTTCAAAATAGACAAACAAACAAGTATAGAGATCTATCGCTACTTATCTTATCGAAGAAGGAAGGAGGAATGTGGAACTCAGGACTGATCCCAATGACGCAACTGAAGTGATTTTGAGCACTCCGCAGTTGGTGTTGTACATGATCATGAGTGAGAGGTATATGCATGTACATGCACCAAGTAAGTAAAAGATCCTCGGGCCGACGTCGGCCACAGTGGGCCCGCGCACGTTGGCCCGAGGAACTTTGCTTGCTGGGTAGGACCTTCTACGGTGAAACATTTACTTTACGAAATCTGTTGCAAGCTGTCTGCGTCAGAGCAGGGGCTTCTGGTGCGCTGATCAATGCAGCTCACACCACACCATCTCTGTTGGTGTATGAGAAAAACGAAATCGACATTCTGGCCAGAATCTGCATCTTTGTCGTTGTTGTGGAATTTCCGACCGAAAACAAACTCAACATGACTATGACCATCATAAGAAATTTCAGACATTGGGGGGAGGGGGGGGGGGGGGGCGGGAATGGGCGAAAATGATCTTGTTTTATGTGCACGTCTGGTTGAACAGAACAAAACGAAAGTATTTATAAATATGTAAGCCGTTGACGTTTCATTTTTATTAGCTTTATTAATTTGACGCTAAATGTAATAACGCTGAGCGGGATATATTGTATTTGTCCATTTATTTGATGATTAATTCATGACACTTCTATTTTTATCCCAGACTCCCATGGCAGAGGACAGTGGACTTTAAAATCTCTTCCAGACTGTGAGGCAGAACGGAGATGCTCAGTGTTCCATACAGCGTGGACAACATCGCCGATCTGACCCCAGCAAGTGCGCAAGGAGAAAGATCGATAGAAAAGAAAATAAATCAGTAGAAACAGGACAAGAAGCCACACAAACGAGCGGCCGGTAGAACAATAGAACGCGGAGTGCGGTGCTGGAATCCTCACAACACCGCATCAAAAGGAAACACGGATCGAGTCTCCACAAACGCCAGAAAAAAAAAGTACTGAAGATAGTCGGCAGCAGACGTTTTGCGGAACACAATCAGAAGTAGGTCAAAACTTGCACGCGTTTCGACGCAAACGGTAGATTAACTCGTTCAGCGCCGCGAAAATATGAACATCCCCCAAGTGCAAGAGGTACAGATCCGCATGAGCCCCCGCAGTGACTGATCTGTGCACAGTAATTGATAAACAGGTACTAACTCAATAGACGATTTCTGGAAAACAGACATAGGTCAAAATTGCGAGTGAGTAGAGGAAACAGGGCCCAGGACCCATTTAGCCCCAGGACCCTGCAGCAGGAGATGAATGGATCATGATAATTCAAGGCGCCAAGCTCATCTGGCACTACACTTGAATTATCATGATCAATCCATCTCCTACAACTGGTACATAGTCGTTAGGCAACACCTCCAAAAGTTTAGAAATGCGGCCGTGGGTTTAAGAGGATTAACCCGTTCAGTGCCGAGAAAATGTGAACAACACCCAACTGCAAAAGGTATAGATTCTCTTGAGCCCCCGCAGTTGCGGGGGCTCATGAGGATCTATGCCTTTTGCTGACACCACGTTAAATCCACGTTACGGGGACATTTAGTTTTTTTTTTTGTTTTGAACTAACGAAGATTCAAGAAACGCAGTCCTAAGTGAGCTGGCGCTGAACGGGTTAAAAGTTTGGATAAACGTTTGTTCGAACTTTAATCCACTGTTTTTGTCGAGACACGTGACCTACTTCTGATTTCCGAACAACATCTTTTCTTCAACAAAGCCTTCGTGGATCGCAAGGCGCTCTCTTGCTTGTTGACGCGGACAGGGGAACTTCAAGATACCAGCAATGTCTGGCCAATGGAAAACAGCACAACTGGCGAGTAAAATACAGTAACTCAGTGATCACTCCATATTTTGTAGATCCGCAATGAGATCTCATAATTCAGTTTCAGAACCAAACGTCAGACGTGATTGACACTCGACTGAAATCTTTGAAAAAGTGCTCCATCTAATTTAATAATCATCCGAAAAGATAAACCAACAGCAGGGAGTCTTACTTTCACATGGAAATGAGACAATTTTGTGGCTGACAGAAACTGCAATATAATGAAATAATGGGGAAATAGCTGATTTTGTGCTGGACGGAAACAAATCGAAAACGGCAATTGTAGTAAAAATGAAATGATGGGAAAAATCGTTCACTCACGTTTAACAGTTTAACGAAAGGAATATAGGCTAGTGGCCGTCTTTAGACTCAGTGCACAATTCAGTCCAGGAAAGAAACGAACGATAACAAAACAAGCAGACAACTTTACGCGCTGCATCTGCCAGCTGCTTCTTGTGTAAAAGAAGAGACACGTGATTTTAGCTTGCAGTTTTAAATTTGAAAGTGCTCGTACGAACCCAGGAACTGTTGAATGAGAAGCAAGCTGCACTTTGCATACAACGTACAACTAAAAACGACATGAAAAGGCAAAGATCAAAGATATCATGTGAAGCGGTGAGCGCTTTACAGTATAACATTAAACATCAAAACCCAAAACCAGATGAAGGAAGAGCAATGAGCAATCCGCGTCCAAGTGCCAGTTGCATCCGCAAGGAAAGAATAGACAAGATGCGCATAAGCTACAGACAGTGGACAATGTTGGTGTCCGTCTCGCTGTTTGTCGTGGTCCTTGTGAGAGGAGTGGAGGGGCAGACACCACAGTCAGTTAAAGGTACGTTGTTTTATTATTTGTTTGAAACCCGTTCACTGCTGATAAAACTGATGTAACACCATCCAACTGCAAGAGGTTTAGATCCCCATGCGATTCCGGAAGTTACGTCCAGTGTGGCCCTGGTCTCAGCTGCAGGGTTCCATTGATAATGTTGCTGAGACTCAGCAATTTGGTGATTATGGGTCATCCTAGACATGTTAAACTATTCAGTGATGGCATTTGTTTTGATACAATCTTTATCAAATGTATGTAGTAAAGGAAAAGAGTTAAATGTAGCACCATACAATGAAATCAAAGACTGGATCTTGTAAGCTATAACTAATCAAAATGCAGTGGGCATGGCAGTGTAGTAATAGTCGTCTTGCTGACCGTAATGATCAAAATGTACAGTGATGTACATTTCCAGAATTTCACCACCATTTTCTGTAGACCTACACTCACATCGGGGCTGCACGGTCGCAAAATCCCGCAACCTACGCATGGTCGTGGCATATGCCACCCATCAACCCTGACGCACTACAGCAGGAGATGGGTCGCTCATGATAATTCAAGGGTAGTGCCAAATTAGCACCTGTCGGCGCCAAGCTAATCTGGCACTTCCCTTGAATTACCATGGTCGATTCATCTCCTGCAACTGGCGCATAGTCATTAGATGACGCCTCCAAAATTTGGGAAATACGGCCGTCGGGCTGAATGAGTTAAGACTTCGATGTCATCTGACACCTGGACGACACAAACTGTGCTGAGGTGATTACGGCACGGAAAAGATATGTGTTATAGACAATGGAACTTCTGCCGACAGTGGGAGATGCATGTTTACACAGACGGCATAGAAATAATGTGCACGACTATATCAGGGATTGATCAGTTAAGTCACGGGTGGGGGGATTTTCAGCAACAATACATCAAGACAAAAAGTAATGATTTTCCAGGCTCGTAAAATAGTTAATTAAAAAAAAAAACCACGGTAGATTGGGGAAGTAGTACATGAAACTTTGGAATCAGTGAAATTCTCATCTTGTTACTGTTAATGTTTTTATGTTTGTCAAATGCACATTTGCCCAACGCTCAAAGGTTCGTGATCTGTCAGCGTTCTCATAAATATACGGATGGGCCATTATTGAGGATACCGGTGAAGGTATCGGGCAAACACATGTTCTCTTAGCCTTTCTTTAAATCATTAACCCTTTGCATGTCGGTAGCGGTTTTTGTCACGATGATTCCTCCAGGAATCATCGCGACAAAAACCGCTACCGACATGCAAAGGGCTAACCCATTTAACCCATTCAGCCCTGACGCACTACAGGATGTGGATCGACCATGGTATTTCAAGGGTGGTGTCAGACGTGTAGGCGCCAAGCCATTCCGACACTACCCTTGAAATATCATGGTCAATTGTCTCCAGGACTGTGAAGTAGACCCCAGTGGACATCTATGAAATTTGATAATTTCGTCATCGGGGTTCAATGAGGCAAATGGACTCCTCTTTCTCTGTTACATTTTAAGGCCTTGAACTTGTTTTGTTCATGAATCCACTGTCTGTAAAAGAACACATGCCCTTGAAACCAAAAGATATGACTTCCCGCGCCTATAATCCAGTATAAAGTACCAAGAAGGTAGGAAAATACAATGCATAATGCACAGTTTTCTCCCTTTACAGTGTCTTTCCTACCTATTCATTTTATGTCCTTATAGTTTTTAGACATTCAGTTCTGTCTAAGATTTATTGAAGATCAAAAAGTCTTCTCTTAAAAAAATGTAACGATTCTCGGGCTGCCCTCACCCAGGTTATCCGTGCCCGGCTTTGCGTGCGCTTACGAAAGCAGACGTCCACCCGAGGGCTTTGTGTTCGCCGGGTTTCGTATAATACATTGCCTGTGAGCTATGGAACGTTTCATCAGTCTTGGCATCGTGCGTAAGAACGGACGTGGATGCAAACACGTTTCTGGATCAGCATTATGCTTCCATGTAATTAACCCCTTTACTGCCGAGTAAAACTCAACACCACCCAACTCAGCAAGAGGCATATATCCTCACAAGTCCCCCACAGTTGCGGGTGGCTCGTGAGGAGCTACGCCTCTTGCTGAAACCACTAAAGTGTATTCGTGTTCTTTTTGACGGCTTTGGATCTTTCACGTTTGAATTTAGATTGATTTCAAAAACGCAATCCGCGTGCACTGCGGTGATGTGGTTAACCCATTCAGCCCGACGCACGTATCTCCCAAATTTTGGAGGCGTCATCTAACCGAGTCCATCTCCTGCTGTGGTGCGTCAGGGCTGAATGGGTTAAGGAAACTTTTGCACTGCACGGAAACCGGTGTTCACAGCCCATCACTCCTGTCTGCCCGTAACTTGACATTTTTCACACTGCTGATTTCAGAGCCACTCAGGAGATCATTCATATTCCCCCCCCCTCCACTCCCCGCCCCCCCTCCCCCCCGAATGGTGCGCGTTACTTCAGAACGAAATAAGGGATTTAACTAATTCTAGAAGCACCGCATCAGTAGCTGCAGAATTGTCGTATAGCTTATTACTTACAAGGTTAGGTCAAACAGACCTTAAATGGAAATACGATAATTTTGTAACAATAAAAAAAGGAAATTTTCCATTTTCTACTTGTCGTTTAATGGACGATAAACTGTTTATTTAGTTTAATTCAGTTCAATTTGTCGCCGGCAACGCTGTATGACACTTTCGCAGCTGTTGATGCGGGCGCTTTTTATGAGTTAATTTCATTTCCTGCTGATCACCGCGTGCAGTTTTCCGGAAATGAATCGATCGTTAGTGTTTCAACAAAGAGATGGTTTAAGGGTGTCGATTAGTTAGAGTTTCCGCCTCTTGATGCTGTGCACGAGCGTATCAGGCACCACACTTGAGATTTCACAGTCGACCCACTTCTGTCAGTTGGCGCCGGAAGTGACTGGCTGACAGTGCACGCCGCATGGGAACGGTAACTTAACTCTTTGCGTGTCGGTAGCGGTTTTAGTCGTGATGATTCCTGTAGGAATCATCGCTAAAACCGCTACCGACACGCAAAGCCGGGTTAAAAGGAACTGGAAATGAAAACAGTCAGCGCTCATTACGCGTTCCGTTCGTCAAAATTTGCTAACACCGGCGTGCACGCGAACTTAGAAAACAGTTTGCGTGCGCGTACAAAAACGGCAGAGAAGAAAAAAGAAACAACCAACAACTCTGAATTTACCGTTGTGGTGCAATTTGCACAGGATTGGTCTCAGTTCTACCAGCTGACCTATCGGAAATCCACCAAAAGCAGTTCCGTCGGCGACACTGTCCTAAACATAGAATTTAAACAACAAATTTCTTTTCTTTTTTTTAAAAAGTTCATAACCCCTTCACTGCCAGTGGACGCAGACTATGTGTTTTGTTCTTCAAAAATCAGTTGTGAAGTCAGCGTCAAAGATCTCCAACCGTCAAAGGAACATGTATACAAAGTGTTTTTAGCAAGATCCTCACCTGCGGGGGCTCATGAGGATCTATACCTGTTGCAGTTGAATGGTGTTCAGGTTTTTTTTTCGGCAATGAACGAGTTGAACCAATATGTGTGCCCGGGGTTTATTTTGGGGGTATTTAGAGGCATTACTACACGGTCCACTGAGCCTTTAAACACAATTAACAGATTAACATCATAAGGTTATGTCAAACATACCTTGAATGGCCATTTACAGACACTGGCGGCCCATTAATTTAACCCCTTCGGTTCGGTGCCGAGAAAAAACTGAACACCACCCAACTGCAAGAGGTATAGATCCTCATGAGCCCCCGCATGGGCGGGGGCTCATGGGGATCTATGCCTCTTGCTGAAACCACTTGTATCTATGTTCCTAGGAGGGCTGGGACTCTTTGATGTTGCCTTTATGATGATTTCAAAAGCACAATATGCGTTCTCTGGCAGTGAAGGGGTTAATAGTCCACTGTAACTGATTAATTCATTGATTGTAAGCGACTTCCAAAGCCGAGCGGCTTATTTGACGTGTTAACGCTTTCACCTCCACAGCCAAATGACCGACCCACACTTCCTGAATCTCTGCTGCATACTTCGCACAATTCGCGGCAGGTAGTTTGACCACAATCGTTCAAGGGCAGTACCTGAATACGCTTGGCGCCTAAAAAGGCTCCAAGCTTAGTCAGGCACTGTAATTACCCTTCTGCAATCATATCGGATCATTTGAGCTATTTTGTCGTCATTGCTGTCACAGAAATATGTAAAGAACATCAAAGGAGTCTAAATGGCACTGAACCGAGCTGCTACCGACTGTCTGTGTGTGTGTGTGTGTGTGTAGGGGGATGGAAGGAAATTCACTGAGACTTTGGTCTCACGTACTCGATCTTGAGATACCCTTGCTTGTACTCAGGCAAGTTTAGCTACTAATCTGACTTGCAAATACAAGAATGTTTAGAGTGCACTTCTGTTTCGTTTGATCTCATCCGTGCACGGCAATCAATTGTTGTCGGCTGCTCACTCAGACTTTGTAAAGCTTTAAAGCTGGGAGTTCGTTAGTTAGTTATTTGGGTTTAACGCCCATCACTGGCAGGTAAGGCCATCTCACGGCGGCAAAGATGGGAGCGTGCGTAACTATGCAGCACCCCAATGCTCAATAGGGCTCGGGAAGCTGACGTCATCACGCTCGTCGTGGCGGCCATCTTGAGAGGATTCGCGACTAAGGCCCTCATAGGGAAATCGCTGTCAGGACAATGTCAGGAAAGTCCTGACGTGCTATAGGCAATAACAGCAAGTCTTGCCATCACCGTAGGAAACCGCTAACCAGAATCTGTTTTTGTTTGTTTCCAAAGAGGAAGAAACATGAAGAAAAACGTGTTGAAACACTACTTCGCTGCTAACTGAAGTTATCCTATCCTATTGATTAAGATGGCGGCTGACCGTCGTCGGCCCGATGGTCTTTTGCTCATTGAGTCTGTACTGACGGTTCATGGTGTAACTCATTTACACCTGGCACACTACAGAATGGTATTACCGACCCAGACAGCTGAACTGTAGGCGTTCTATGAACGTAATTATTTATACTAAGTCTACGAAACTGGATTCGTACCCACCCAAGGGAGCGAACTGTGAAGGCACCACAACGGAGTCTACTATTTCCTGCGTGCGTTGGGCGGAAGTTTTAATACTTTCCGGAAATCAAAGGTAGGTCACAATTGCCAGCATTTTGACGCCCGCAAACAGTGGATTAAAAGCTCGGACAAACATGCTTTAAATGTTAAAAACGCTTTTAATCCACTGTTTGTGTCGTCAGCAGTTTTGACCTACTTCTGATTTCCGAACACCATGGAGCGTAAGCACGTATCGCTTTTTTTTTTGTTATAGTCAGTCCATGGAACTAGGAAATCACGAATTTCCTAGGCGATCTTTGAACGTACTAGGTTTAGAAATGTAGATGCGTAAACACCCAAGGGAGCGAACTGTGAAGGCACCACGACGGAATCTAATACTTGCTGCGCGCGTGATCTGTTTATGATTTCCGAACAACGTCTATTAGCATTGAGCGTAAGCACGTATCGCTGTATATGTTACACTTACAGTCAGTCCATAAAACCAGGAAATTGTGAATTTCCTAAACTGTCTTTAGGAAATAAACTACCTGTGCCCCCCGCCCCCCACCCCCACACCACCACCACACCGGCCTCCCAGAGACATTCATGAATTTCCAAAGATTGCCTGCCATCTATTACTGTCCGGCGCGGATTTCCTAAATGAGCAAACTACCAAGTAAGTAGGAAACAAACAAACAAACTAAAAACACTGTCAGGGGAGATAATTGCGCATTATCGATCAATGATCATCGAACTAGTTTGGTCAAAGCACATGAAAGGATATGAAAGAGGTGTGCGCTAAGTGACTGGAAGCAATGAATAAATTCCGCCCAAATAAAAATCCATGTGACAACAAATCAAGGCAAAATCAACAGTAGTTCTGGATCTGCCATAGCTGTTGCAAGTAAATGGCATTCAAACAACTTCAATTCCTGTTAATATATAGTATATATAGTTCAGGCAGCTCATGCAGCCTATTTCTTGGGTTGTAGGAAATCCTTGCACTGCCTGGTGATTTGGGTCATTTAACGTAATGGCAGGCCACAGGCAGTTCATGTATTTACTAAACGGTTTAACTCCTTCCCTATCGAGACAAGAAAATCAACACCACCCAAATGCAAGAGGTATAGATCCTCATGAGCCCCCGCAATTGCTGGGGCTCATGAGGATCTATGCCTCTTGCTGAGACCACTTTGCATCCATGTTCCTTTTGACGGCCGCTCGGCCAGATCTTTGACGTTGAACTTACAAAAATGGATTCCAAAAAAGACAAGCTGCGTCCAGTGGCAGTGAAGGGGTGAAGAAATGCATGAACGTTTCTGATTGTATGGATTGACTGTAACATACACACTTGGCCCTTTCACTGCAGAGGCTATATAATCGTGGAATGCTTTCTTTTCAAAACACATTGTGCATACATCGATTTCAGTGTCAACCGTTTCTGTTCCGCTATAATTATTTCTATTAGTATTGCTATTAAATCCTTAACTGTCGGGGCAGTGCGAACTCTGCCCATCTGCAAGAGACATAAACCCCCAGTCATGAGTCCCCGCCGCAGGCGCGGGGGCTCAGGCGGATTTATGTCTCTTGTTAGTTAGTCCTATGTTCATTATGTCTGTTTTTGGCCCCACACTGTGTGGGACGCCGTTTCTCCACCGCGAATTTAGGTCAGCGTGCAGTGGTTTCAGTTCAGACGCGAAATTCGTGACCACTGACAGCGGAGGGGTTACATGTACAGCAATGCACATCGAGATTTTCACAGTCAATCTTTTCTCCTTCGCTGGGATTGTAATTGTACTGTGACTGCATGCAAATCATACTATGCTGACGAGCATAAGAAATGCAACATGTTGCATTTCTTTTGCTCGTCAATACAGTCGCTATCGGTCATGAGTGGCCGGCCAAGAGTGGCCAAGGTCTCCCAGATGATTTTTGTGGCCGGCCAAGAGTGGCCAAGGTCTCCCAGATGATTTTTGTGGCCGGCCAAGAGTGGCCAAGGTCTCCCAGATGATTTTTGTGGCCGGCCAAGAGTGGCCAAGGTCTCCCAGATGATTTTTGTGGCCGGCCAAGAGTGGCCAAGGTCTCCCAGATGATTTTTTGCGCACTGGGTTGGTTTGTTGTTGTAGTTCGGGGTTTAAAGTCCACTTGTGGTTCCCCAGCAAGCGGAAAGTCTAGCGGGCCGACGCTGGGCGTAAGTGGCGGGCCAAGAGCGGCCAAGGTCGTCAAGATCAACTTAGATTTTTTGCGCAGTGGTTGGTTTGTTTCAGTATCAGCTATTGCCTATGGAGCACGACCTGAACACTGATCAATTCAGGCATGCTCCAGCAGTGCCGCTTTGGTTGGCCAGGACCTTTTAACCCATTTAGCTCCGACCCACTACACCAGGAGATGGATCGACCATGCTAATTCAAGGGGAGTGCCAGATTAGCTTGGCGCCTGACGGCGCCAAGCTAATCTGGCACTCCCCTTGAATTATAATGGTCTAACCATCTCGTGGAATTGCTACGTATGCGGCCGTGGGGTTGAATGGGTTGAAGAACGTGCAAGCCTGTTCTCTTTGCATGCGCGCTGGGTCACTGATTCATGGGTTCATAATTTAGCGTTGCGCCCTAGCTTAAAACTGTTAAGTCTAACGCCGTTGTGCAAGCGGCCTCCGGTACTGTAAAGAGTATCAGTGGCTTCAAGCGCAAGGTGGTTCACCCATAAGGCCCTGTCACAAGACGACAGGATCCGAGTGCTCAAAGGCCGTCTGGCCGACGTCGGCCCGCGCACGGCCGTGCGCGGGCCAACGGCGCCCGACGCCGGCCCGACGGCCTTTTGCGCATTTGGATGTCGATTGACCATGATAGTTCAAGAATGGTGGTGGGATAGCTTAATGATTGGCGTCTGTATGCTATCCCGACACCGTCCTTGGACTCATCATGGTCGATCTGTCCCAGAACTGTGACGTAGACCTCAGAGGATGTCTCAGTCTAACATTGGGTAATTTCGTTCTAATGTCCATTTGTATACACGTGTAACAACCCTCTTATTTTTGTCCCCCTGAGGCCATGTGCAAGAACATTTGCGCTGTCGCTTGAAAGTTCGTGAGTTCGACTACCCAGATACGGGAATATATAAAATAAAATGTTCATACCCTTTTTGTTGCTCCGTCTTTGAATTTACTTTACTTTTAGTAATAGTGGGAAAGACGTCTAAATCACACGATTTTTTTCTTTCTATTTCCTTTTTTGTTTTCATTTTTTAACAACAGCTCTAAATAAAACAAAATACTTTGGTTGCCAACATCATTGTCAAGGACAGCCACTTGAAAATCGTCCATTGTGTTTCTTTGTATCGTATAGCTGCGGAGAAGAAAAAAAGTTATCCGCTATGAGCAAGAATGTCATCGGGCCTCCGTACATGGCGTGCTCGGGGCCGATAGGGCCGACATCACCCCGAGGATATTTTGCTGAACAGAATGTGGGGGGAGGGGGGGGGGGAGAAAAAACAAGATGGGATGAACCATAACCCACAAAGTCCCTTCCATATGAGAGCTGTCCTCGCTGTCAATGGTCTCTACCTTTTGTCTTTGACCTGGTTCTGATGTTGAATTATCTCCTGTTGAAAACAGTCTCGCAGATCTACCAATGCGTCAGTGAGTTCTATAAGGGAGCGCAGGACATACGCGTCATTAATTTGTCAAACGTCATTTGTCATGACGTAAGTCAGTGTTTTAGTTTTTACGTAATTTTATATTTTACGTGATATTAGCTTCACTTTCGCTTCATAGGCTTGAGAAAATGGTGACAAAACTAGAACTTCACGGTACAATTTCAGTCTTGGTATAATTTTTGTGAAAGCAGCTTGACTTTACCTAGCTACATGACATACTAAGTACACGGGTCACCTGCATGCTCTTCTGAAAGCGCGTCGATGTGTGTGTACGTATTAGTACGTGCGTGCGCACGCGCTCCAAACATCTCCAAGAGGCATAGATCCTCATGCGCCTGGAGGACGCATGAGGATCAATTCCTCCTGGAGATGCGAGCATTTTTGTGTGATCGAGAGAGAGAGAGAGAGAGAGAGAGAGAGAGAGAGAGAGAGAGAGAGAGAGAGAGAGAGAGAGAGAGAGAGAGAGAGAGAGAGAGAGAGAGAGAGAGAGAGAATGTCATATTTAGAGTATTATGTCACGTCAGTGTCTGCGTGGTGACGGATTTACCTCTTTTACGTCACCGCCACTGTCTGACTGACTTTCCCTAAAAGTAAAGGTTTTTTTAGTGTTTTAATTCTTTTCTGAAAAGAATTAATTTTTACTAAAGAAGTTGACAGGATACAAAGCTGGCTAACAAACTCATCCAAAGTCTTTCTCCAAACTAGCTAGATGGATAGTTCAAGTAAATATGACAAAAATTACGGACTCTAATCTGGGTTAACCGACTTCCTATAAACGGTTGTTTATGTCTTAAATGAGACATTCAATTGCAATATGCTCGGAGGTTCTCTTAGCCACTCACTTAACTTTCGCCAAGTTTCAAGCTTGTGTGTACATAAATTTCGGCGATTCTCTTGTTTACATATATACGCACATACATACATACATACATACATACATACATACATACATACATACATACATACATAATACATACATACATACATACATACATACATACATACATACATAGTGATACATAGTGATACATAGGCACATACATACATACGCACATACGGCGCTTCGCGCCAAATGTACATTCAGCACCGACTTTAGCGTAACTAGACATGACGTAATTTTTATCTTCTTACTTCAATTGTTAGAGGGCGCCTTTGACATCATGGACACGCTATTAAATTCGCTCCACCGCGACCCGTCCTACAAAATCCCTTCTATAAATAGAAGGGACTTAAAAAAGAAAGAAAACAACAGCAAACAAAGAAACAAACAAACAAAAAAAAAAACCAATAACAAAAACACGCTGGAGTGCACAATTCAGAATCAACAAGCTTAGACCTACATCATGTTCGGAATCAATTGTCTCACGCCACATACGGCACGTGCAAATCACGCGAGCGGGATAGCTGACGTCTTTCCAGTAGCTTATCAAGCACTACCAGGGAGCTGTTCCTCAGTAGTACGTAGTTCATCCTCTGTAGTTGGTGCTTGAATTGAAAGAGTGGATGCCATTGCCCAGCAACAGTACGGCCTCTTCGCAACATCACAGACAATGTTTCCCATGACTTGCTTTAACCCCTTGACTGCCGAGAAAATGTGACCACGATCCACTGAACTGCAAGAGACATAGATCCTCATGACCCCCGCAGTTGCGGGGGTCATGGGGATCTATGCCTCTTGCTGACGCCACTTTGAATCCATGTACCTGGGGTTCTTTGGCGTAGGACCAACGAAGATTGCAGAAGCATAATCTGCGTCTACTGCCAATAAAGGGGTTACTCTGGAACACAGATGAAGCATAGATCCTTATGTGCCCACGCAGTTCGGGGGATCATGGGGATCTGTGCCTCTCGCAAATATATGTCGATGTTATTCTTGTCAAGAGTATCACAGTAGATCGATTCGCAGATGGCCACTTGTGCGGATTCAACACGTCACTTAAAAAAGCCATTACAATCTGTGCTAATACTGGTACCAGGCTATTCATACGGTGTTCAAAAACAATAAAACGTTATGTTTTGTTAAATAATATTATCCCCTTCAATGCCAGTGGACGCAAAATTGTGTCTTTGAAAGAGGGCGAATTCCTCACCTTTCGCCTTTTTCGGAGAGTGGAGGGATTAAACGATTATTCTCATATGTTCTTAAGTGTGTCTTTATGTCGAAGTCGAAGAAAAATTTCAGTCTCATGGACAATAAAGTGAATTGTATTGTATTCCCATTACATTGCAGTAGTGCTGATTGTTATCTTTATAAATAAATTGTTTGATCTCCACCTAATGACCTCTGAAGGACTGAAGGGTGCATGAATATGAATATGCCGGGGCCTCAGGGTTTTTTTTTTTTTTTTTTTTTTTTTTTTAAGGATCTAGGACTGAGGCAGTGATTTTGTATCGGTGACGCATCATTTCAGCTGATGAGATGGTGACGCATACAATATTTTGAACCCTCGCTCTCTCGGAGCGGCTAAGTTCACCGTAGATCAGATGGCGCACACTGTGAGTTGAGCGGATCAGTTGCTTGGGGTGAATCGTTTGGTATGCGCTTGGTCTACGAGCTAAGGAATATGTATATATTGTGTTTGTGTGTCATTAGATGATTGGTACTTGTTCGTTTATTTTCCTATCGATAAACCCTAATTAGGTTTTTTTTTTGGTTGTCTTATTTGTTTGCTGGTAATCTTGTTCGTTCCATCGTTCAAAATGGCCATACTTGCTGATTTCTATAATTTTATGTCATTCATTCATCGCTCGCTCACTCGCTCGTTCGTTTGTTCAGTTCGCTCGCTTGATCGCTCGATCTTTCGTTCAGTCGTTCGTTCTTTCTTTCAGTCAGTCACCCAAGGCGTAGAAAGGCCATTGGGGCGATGTCGGCCCGATGACCTTTTTTTTCACATTGGGCAGTCAGTTCATAAATAAGTCCAGGTACTTGGCCATGATTTAAGAGGTATTTTTTTGTTCATCCATCTGTTAGCCCGTCGGTTCGTCCAACTATTGGGTGACGTCACTAACGAAACGGGCTAACGAAACACATTTAGTTTGCCTTCTAAGCCTCCCTAATTATTTATCCATCTCTGATGGTGGACAGCCAACTATCGGAAGCACGCAGAGACCTGTTACGCAGTATCACGTATCGAGTGTGGCGGGGTATTTCCGTCTCTGAGCCCCCACAAACCTGTGCATTTCTTGCATGTAGTACCAAGTGTTAGTTTGCCCCGACCAAGTGACAACCCAAATGCGCAAAACTTCATAGGCTTCCAACCGTTGGCCCACAGCCGTAACTGTTAGTTTGGTCGCACGAAGTGTTAACCCAGTGCGCAGAAGTTCATAGGGCCGACACCGCGGGCCGCCAACCGCAGGCCCGCGACCGCGCGCGGCCTTTCGGCATGCAGTACGCACTGAGTGTAATTGTTTTCGAAGTGTCAAGCCAGTGGCAAAGTTCATCGCGCCGACGTCGGCCGCCGTTGGGCCGCGCACTCTGGTGCGCGGCCCAACGGCGGCCGACATCGGCCCTATGAACTTTTGCGCAAGGGGAACGTTCTATCAGTACTGAAACACCGCCAAAACTGAGTGAGCAGTACGCGGCACTAGCGATCTCTATGTCGCTCTGTCAGGGCGGAATATTGTCTCCGAAGTGCACATATCCATCTGCTTCAAGATGCTCAAAGCGCCGCAGAGATGGAAGCTGGAGCCTGGCTTTGATAGTAGCCTGCTGCTACTAAGTGCTGCTTTATGTGCAAACCACCACCCTGTCATTTAACTCATGTGCATGCGAAATATTCTCTGTGTTTCCATTCCACCGGACCAAGCGGGCCTACTCTTTTTGACTAGCGACGGATGGGATTTTGAACGTGAGCACTTACCGATTATGAATACGCCGAACTGTCCGTGTCAATCGACTACTCACCAGCCATCCAATCAACCATCAAGCCATTCAGCCAGATTCCCATCCATCCTTTTTTTTTTTTTTTTTTTTTTAAATTTCGTTGCAGCTTTGCGAATTTTCTGCTGTATTTGTGTGTAGCGTTGCGGATGCGAAATCAAAACACACACAGACAGCCGCTCACAGAATACGCTGCATTTCCCGAAGGAAAATTCTGCATGATGTGTATACATACAGTATTTGCACAGCCTGTACACCGATTGCACTTTTCGCGCTAAATTCCCTGACGCTGCCAGACAGAAAGAGAGAGGAAAAAAGAAAAAGAAGGCAGTAGAGTTGCAGAATTCCTCAATTTGAGAATGCATGAGGGTAACATCCGCCAAAAAGATTGTCGTCAGCTGCAGGGGCTCATGAGAATCCGTGCCTCTTGCTAATCAGAAAGATGCAAGCAGGACAGTAAGCAAAAAAACCCAAACAAAAACAAAACAAAACAAAAAAAAACTCGGGCCGTCGTCGGCCCCAGGACCTTTGCTTACAATCATTACAGTTTACCGATGATACCAGCAGGGAAAAGGAGAGCAACACACAGAGACAGTGACAGTTGGTGTCGTTGGTTTAATCAGTTTAAAACACACAGAATCGCAGCAGAGAGAAATGTAGTTACTATTTTTTGATCGGCTTCGTAAATCAGCGACTTGAAACCAGATTTATCTGGAAAAAGAGATATACCAATACTCGGGCCTTTGAAAAGGTTTAAAGAAGTATTGTGTGTAACGATACAGAGAATGCTGATCTGAAGATGATCAATGTCCACGATATGCAGGCTTCATTTTTGTTGTCATGGGCACTAAGAATTCAACATAATGGCTATGAAAAATGGAAAATTATTCCGCGTTACGTGTACGCCGCTTTAGGCAAAGAGTATGCATGTTTTTATTTTAATGTAGCGGCCAAGCAATTTGTGGGTCTAAGGATGGTTAAAAGTGTTTTTTGGAGGAAAGTATGACAATATTGTGTGACAATAAGACTACCATTCTACCAAAAGATGCTTTTCTCCCCTCAGCTTAAAAACCAATGTTTGTGGAACAATTCTAAAATTATGTATAAGCACAATAGTTTCTTTTTTTTAGAGATTGGATACGTGCTGGTGTTTGCTTTGTAGACGATGTCTTGTCTGATGGTAACTTTGGTATCAGTTTCAGCCAACTTAATCAAATTTCAAATACAAAAACGATTTGAATTTCCAAAAAAACAAGTAGCTCGCTTGAGCTTGCCCTTAGCACCACATGAATGTTCTGTGTTTACGTACAGTGTGTGAGTGAATGTGCGTGATTCCCGTGAGCGTGCTTGTTGGGTTCAGTTCGCGGCTACATTCTGCGCATTGCGTTATATATAAATTTGAGAAATGTGCCATATAAATACCATGTAATAATATCATATCTTTTCTTCAAATATGTCAAATGGTCGGCAACAAGCCTTGCCGGCGGTTTCAATACAACGCTTTGTGTACGGCCCTTAGGGCACGTATGGCTCGCGTTAAGCCCGACGTATTTTTTTTGTACCACTCAACTATAATAGTATATATGGAGACTTTGCGGTATGCTGCACCCAATGCTATCCGCTTATCTCTGGTAACGGCAGGTACAGCGGTACCTACAGCCTTGTCCTTTTGGCAGAGAAAGTGTGGTGTTACTCTGTCAAAAGCCCACTGGTCTTTAGCAGAAAAATGTACAAAATAAACAAGGCTGCGATTACTGCAATGGAAATAATACTGCATAATATATTTCCTACAAATATTCTTTTGCATAAGATGGGCATTAAGACTTCTGAAAAATGTGACTTTTGTGATGATAAAGATTACATAGAACATTTCTTTTGGTCATGTAATAAAATTCGAAAACTCTGGGAAAGCGCAAAAGAACACATTTAAATACTAACTTCTATCTCTCTTCTGTTAACTGCAAAAGATGTGTTATTTGGCTTTGATGTGGATAACGCGCAGAATAGTGACGTGAAAGTTATCAACATATTATACTTGTCGCCAAAATGTGTGTTGGTAAATACAGATACGGAAAGAAGCTAGATATAGTATGCATGTTCGAGCAGGACTTGTTTGTCTGGAAAATTACACACGTTTAATAAAATGATTGGAGCATGTAACAAAAATGTAACCAGTAAGGAAAGACGTGTGCTTGGCATCAATCGTAATGTGCTTGGATGTTCTCCCTAATATGATTATATTTTGAATAGTGAATGTCATCTCCGAATATGTTACTGTGTATAAAGAAAAATACAAACATGCACTAAAAGAACAGTTAGATCCCCTGCCCCCGCCTATCAGGCACCCAATCGCCAGCCCACAGAGAAATACGCATTTCTGCGTATTTCTCTGTGGGCTGGCGATTGGGTGCCTGATAGGCGGGGGCAGGGGATCTAACTGTTGTCTGTCCAGCGCTGTGATTCCCCTTGGTTTGTGTACAATTCTGCCAGCGCTAGCCTCACCTATCTGGTTTGTGAGTAACTAAAAGAAGAGAACAGATACACGGCAATCAGGCAGGCAAGCAGTAGCACACACACATACTCTCCCACTTAGCAACAACTGTAAGACAGCTAAACCATTGTCCATTTTGTAACTTTTGTCCATTTAGATTCCAACACAAACACTACCTTGTATTGGCTATTTAGATAATAAACAGTTTTTTTTTAAAAAGGGACTTAAAACCATAAAAAAACAGGTCCTGGGTCACAGATGTGGGGCAAAGTACTAATACAGGCGAGGTCTGAGAGTGCAATATTGACTCTGTGCTTGGTGGCTGGGGTATACTAATAATTAAGTCTTCTTGGACGATATCTTTCAAGATTGTCGTGAGCCTTAGCACTCAAATCGCCGAAACCGTAGTAAAACGGCAGAGCGACCGAAAATGTACAGTATAGTGTGAGCTCAGTAGCTGTAAAGGTCGTTTGACGTTGGAGTGCACAACGTTTTGCGCAGATATCTCCGCAAAGAGCCACCTTCCCGATACCAGTCTTAGAACAAATATCATTCAGCGACAGTTGACCTAATACGATTTACTTTTAAGAAACTCGAGCAATGTGTCAGTTTTGCTGTACTATCGTAAAATGTTTGAGTTTTTTTTCATTAAATGACTGATTTTACATTCCTAAATGTGCCCCAGATATATTAAGAATACATGAAGTCTGCATGCTCAACCTCGATATTGAAATCTGCCGGGGTTCTATTTAGGGTATAGAAAAAAAAGGCTTGTTCTTGTGTTTTCACCAACTTTTTGTTTACGACTGTAGAGCAAAATCCACAAATCATAGGAGTTCAGTATAACAAAATTCGATATTAGGTCAGTTCGGCACTAAATGATATTTGTTCTTAAAGTGGTACAGAAAAATCTTTCTTTGCGGAGATATTTGGCATACACGCTGTGTGCTTCGATGTCAATCGGCCTATAACACAGGACAGTTTCAGTACAAGTATATCGCGGTACCCGGGAACGGCCATAAAGTCACAGACCGTGTTGCTCGCGATCGCGATATTGTAGTGCCGCTGAATTTAGATAGACTTGTGAAGAAGTAAAAAAAAAAATTAAAGAAAATTGGTGAGCAAAAGATCCTCGGGCCGACGTCAGCCTTAGGCCGACACAGGCCCGAGGACCTTTTGTTCACCAGGCATCCCTCTGTGAGCCGGAGACCTTGTGGCGTTATATCAGATACAGCACTGACTTGTATAGTCCCCATTACTCACCGGCATTCATTCGGGGGGGAGGGGGGTGGGGTGAATGGGTTGGGGAGTGGGGGAGACGAGTTTGTTTGACAAACACAGCCCGGCTGCAAGACATAGATCCTCATGAGCCCCCGCGGGGGCTCATGAGGATCTATGTCTCTTGCTAAGACCAATTTGTATCCCTATCCCGTTTTCGGTTGTGGCTTTCGGTCGTTGAAAAAACAAAGATGTCAGAAACAAAATGCACGTACAGTGGCACGGAAGGGGTTAAAGGGTTGTCAACAGATACTGAATGTAATAATAATAATATTAATAATAATAATAATATAATAATAATATTTATAAACATCATGCTCCTTGCAGTGCAGGCTCTAAGCGCTGTACAATGCAAATCAAAATGACAAACTAAACACAAATCAACAGACAGAGGCAACACAAAATACAAATATGACAATACAAATTCAAAAATTAAATTTATGTATCTTAAATTATGTAAGTGAGTGAGTGAAGCCGAAACCTATCAGTAGGAGTTGTACATTACAAAATTTTCGTCAGCTTTCTGGCTACAGGGGCTCATGAGAATGAAATTCTTTTGCAGATTAACCCTTTCAGTGTCGAGAAAATCTGGACACCACACAACTGCAAGAGGTATAGATCCTCATGAGCCCCCGCAGTGGCGGGGGCTCGTGAGAATCTATACCTCTTGCTGACACCACTTTAAAGCAGTGTTCCTGTGACAGCTAGTGTGTGTGTGTGTGTGTGTGTGTGTGTGTGTGTGTGTGTGTTGTGTGTGTGTTTGTGTGTGTGTGTGTGTGTGTGTGTGTGTGTGTGTGTGTGTGTGTGCACAAAACCCTCAAAATGGGTGACTTTCTTTACCATCCTTATGGAAAATGGGTGTGTGTAAAATTCTGGGTGACCAAATCAGGCACCCATTTTTTTCTGAGGGTTGTTTCTGCATTATCTTTCATTCAAAAGTCTGAAAAAAATATCAAAATAGGATGTCCCCATTTTCAGGGGTGTACATGATGTTGTGTGTTTGCAACGCACTGGCCTGTGTGTTGCTACGGAAGCGAGGGTCTCTATAGATCAACTTGATACCTGATTGGTCGGCTGCGCAGTGACGTGAACTGAGTTGTTTCCCCTTCCCATTGTCTTTCGTCCCGCCGCCACTGTTCCCCTTGCAAAGGTACAATTTTATGCAATATTTCTTTATTTAAGAGCACGCCCAAGTGTACTTATTCAGCGCAGTTATTTAACTGAGATGCTCCCAATCCGATACAATTGCACAGTCAGCCGATACTGACCAGCTTCGCCGAGAAAACTGAGACGTCTGCTAGTGCTGCTGCTCAGTCTTGTAGTAAAAATAATAGAACCCCACGATTTTAACAAAATCTTTCTTCTTCAATGAAAGGAATTCGTTCAATAACACCATTACAAGGTCAATCTGTCATGCGATTTTGTTGCTTTTTTTCTGACATGTGTGATTGTGATCGAAAAGTAACTTCACACATGCACTATGACAAAACCAAAATGGCGCCAGGTTTCAGTGAGTATTTTAGTTCTCGTACACAAAACTGCCTCGCGATTCGAAGAACAGACTTCCACGAACAGGTTTTTCTGATTGTGCAACTGAGGTGTTGCTTTTTACTGTATTACCAGTTATTGTTCGTAGGGGGCTGGGGGTACTGCAGTAATTATGTATATATCTGATCCAAAATGTCAAGTTTACATGGTTGCATTTGACATGTTTGCAGCACTGTTTTGGCCACAATGCACACCCAGCGCTAGATGGCAGCAGGATGTCCAAACCCATCGGGATCTATGGAAGTGGACAAGCACGCCTTTCCTGGCACATGACCAAGGCCCATGGCAAAATTAGTCAGCTGCAGCAGGATAGCCCAGCCTCTGCCGAAGAGGGTGCGTCTGGTAGGAGGGTGCATAGACGGCAGCGGAATGCCCCCAATTACAAACTGGTAAGTGATTCTATGATCATCTTCATTTTATTGGCTTGCGTGCGAAGCAAAAGTGAGTTTATGTTTTAGGCCACTGGTCGTCCGTCCGTCGTCCATGGTAAACTTTAACGGTGGCATTTTCTCGGAGACTATTCAAGCCACATCCTTCAAGCTTGGCCCAAGGATACTTTGTGACAAGACCTTTGTAAACATACCAATTTGAGTGACCTCTCTCAAACGGTCACGCGGGGTTGACAGATGTGTGAAATCTGCTTGCATTTCAGAAAACATGGATTTTGCTGCTGCAGAAGCCAGCCCTCGTCACCAAGGTCACACATATGTAAATCGGTCATACACGGGATTACTCTTTTTATTCTTGTGCAAGGCCCCTTAAACCAAAATTGGGTTGTTTCTGTCCTAATGCAGCTTTTTATTCTTTCTTTTTCCAGTTGGCAAATGGAGCCTGGGATGGACCTGAGACTGAGAGTGCAAGCGCATCGCAATACAAGGGCAGTGATGACGAGGAGTTTGTTCCTGGCTCGAGCTCACAGGATTCAGACGGTTTGTCGCCATCAATCTCTGGGATCTCTGACACAGACAGTATTGTATTGACTATGTTAGATTTCAAAGTGGCAGGTTCAGGGTGGGCAGGTGTAAGTGAAGCAAGTACCAGCAAGGTGCAGTTTGCGTTAGGGGGTGAATTAGGGGGTGGCAATGAGAATGTGGCTAGGCAGAAGAAACATGACGTTGGGGGTGGGGAAAGAGCGCTTTCCGAAGAAACAGCTGTGCAGGTGTTGCAGAGAGGGAAAGGAAAGTACAAATGGGACAAGAAACATGCATGCAAATTGTGTAGCAAGCTTGTCTTGAAAATGAGCACGCACTTACAAGATGTCCATGCAGATGAGGCAGGCGTTGCTAAAATTTTGTCTATGAAAAAAGGGATAAAACAAAGCATGGATCAGACTACAAGATGAGGGTAATTACATGCATAACGTTGCCGTTCTTGAAAAGAAATCAGGATGTTTGATTCCTAAGTATCGCACCAAAACTACTAAGGTAGACGACCTTTTTGCCTGTAGCCATTGCAAAGGGCTCTATCAAAAAAAGCTTATCTCTGTACACTCAAAACATTGCTGTCAAACCAGGAGGGTTTCCGTTTGCTAAGAGAGGTGAGGTGGCACGACGTAGGAGGCTAATGCTTCCAATACCCTTAGACGTTGAATTTTCCTTCTATCATAAGGTATTAGCCAGACAGAGAGATGATGAGATAAGCCATCTCATTGGAACTGACCTCTTGGTTCTTGAGTATGGAAAGAGATTATTTGACCACAGGGACATTGACGAACACACGGCTGGACAAATCAGCTCCAGGATGCAGGAGTTAGGGAGACTATTAAAGATTATCAGAGTGAGGTCAGAAATGAAAATCTCAAGTTTAAATGCTGTGATCAATTCAGCTAGCTTTGATCATGTTGTACTGGCTGTAAAAGAGCTAGCAGAATTTGATGAGGACGCACATCAGTTCAAAAAGGCAATCTCGCAATGCGCACAGGCCATGCCTTGAAAAAAATGTTCACAGATCAAACAGTCACAGGCATCCAAACAGCTTGGGCATGGTTCAGATGACAGGTGGCGACAGGAGCTCTCTGAGGTGCAGCGGTTTGACTCTGTCTTCACCGGGGACTGGTATGATTGTGTGTCAGCTACAGCAGCCCAGTCGGTCGGGAAAATGTGAGGAAGGTCCAACAGCTTCTTGAGACAAGGATGGTTTCAGAAGATTATCCGACAGTGGTTAAAGCAACTCTTTGTGCTGTATCACTTTTCAACCGAAAACGAGGGGGAGAAGTTCAGAGAATGAAGGTATCAGACTTCCCAAATGCTAAGATTGGATCGATCACCAATCAAGATATCTTGAAAGGTCTCACAGAGGTTGAGAAGAAAATGGTGAATCATTTTCAGTGAGTGGAAATCAGAGGCAAGTTTAATAGGAGTGTTCCCATTTTGCTGACGCAGAAGATAATGACAACTGTGGACAGAATCCTTCATATGAGGCAATCAGCGCCAGCTCTCGCTGGTTCCCAGTGGCATCTTTGCACATTCCTTCTGCAAATGAAGATAAGTAGCGACTGATCTCTCTGTTTGTTTGTCTGTTTTGACAAAGTGGATTTCCCCAAAATATGAATAAATTGTGTTGTAACCACCTTTTCTAAGCGTGTTTCTTTCTCCGTTGGGTACTTCTTTGCATTTTACACGCTTGGCAGTCACCTTTTTGGTCTGAATAATTTTTTTTGCATCTCTCTTGATTTTGGATGTGTGTTGCTAAATGGTCTTAGGTTTATTTAGCGTATTAGACCGGCTGGCGACATACATTCAATATTCTGTTCATTTTCTTTTCCACAAGCAGTGCTGGCATGTCCTGAAAAAGTCTTCTTGCCGTCGGGACGTTCAGCAATGTACAACCAATCGGGACGAAAGACAATAATAAGATAAGAAAATCATTGTCAACATAAAGATTTATTACAAGAGTGTTATTATTTCAGTGTGTATGTCGCAAAATCACCTCCATTGAGGATTAAAAAAAAAAATATTTTTCAAATCTGCCAAATCGCGTAATGTTTCGTGGTGCTAGCATAAGGATGGATGCATTATTGCCGGATTGCATATGGAAAAGGGTATATTTTTTTATTCATGTTCTTTTGCAGAAATCAAACGATGGTCACGTGATTCTTTCTCCGATGTTGCCCATTACAGGTGCAGAAAGCACACGCTCTAAACCGATCGAGTGCACCAGACCGGTCCGAGCGACCGGTCTGGTGCCAAAATAGCAATATTGGCACCGCTGGTGCGTTTAATCTAGGCACTGAACGAGGTATACCAACTGGGCTAAACTTTATTGTCGCACTTGCTAGAACTCAGTATATTTCTCTCTCCGGCATTTTATGAATAGCAGCACATAAATCGCTGAAACCCTTTACGTGCCGAAGGCAAGAACTAGTTTTCCTCATCACAAAGTTGCCAGAAAAAGGTTTGACTGCTCTTGATTGTTTGATTTGAAGTGTTTACAAACAATTACTGTGTTTTTATATGCATGCACCTTTGATGTGATTAATAAAGGCTGCAGTTTCAAGTGATTTCTTATGTTGTCAGTTAATTAATTAATGTTAGTGTTCTGTTTTGTCATTTTAACTCATTCTACCCCAAGACTGAAATCCCCAAATTTTGAAGTCATCCTCTGAAGAATGCGTTGCAGTGCAGGACACAGATCGACCATGATAGTTCAAGGGTGATGCCAGAATAGCTTGGCGCCCATAGGCGCCAAGCTATTCTGGCATCACCCTTGAACTATCATGGTCGATCTTTATTTTGCTATGGTGTGTCTGGGGTACAATAAGTTAAGTGTTAGTTTCTTCGTCTGGGTCTTTTTCTATCTTACATATTAACTCGCATCATACTGAGGCTGAAAGCTTCAAATTTGTACACTGCCATATATGCAAACTACATTACGGTACTTACAGATGAGGACATAGACCAATGGCTTTAGTTCAAGGGTGGTGCCACAATAGCTTGGCGCCTCTAGGCGCCAAGCTATTCTGGCACTACCCTTGGACTTTTTTAGTCACAATTGTTGCACACACTGGTGTATTCCGAATGATAAGGGTTAATATTCAAAAATTCTCTGTTGCTCTTTGTCTCAAACTCCAGAGTACATAAAAAGTCCTTTAATTTCCAGAATATATTATTATGTTGATTCTCAAGACATAAATGCCATGATAAACTGTTTTGCTTCAGAAGGACAAAACGTAGCAATGTTTAAAAGATTTCCTCTGTAAAAATCATAATCTAAATGTTACGGGCCAGTGTTCATTCAATTTAATCACCATACAATGTTAAAAATGTTAATGCATACATACACATTAAGTTGAAAAAAACAAACCAATGAATGTGAAAAAGAAGTATTCCATGAACTACGCCTAATGTTGTGAAGACACCCATTTTCACTGTAATGCCAGTTTTTGTGTGAGAGGTACCCACTTTATTGGTAGAAACCCATTTTTTCTCCATCTAGTGGCTCTGTTTGTAGAAAATGTCTATTTTATTTTAAGTTATAGAGTTTATTTATAAGGTGAGTTCTAAACATTCGCATCAATTCCAGAGCCCTAGAATAAATAGAAATATGGGAACCCATTTTCACATGAAATGGTAGGTAACCCACTCTGAGGCTTTTGTCTCCGTGTGTGTGTGTGTGTGTGTGTGTGTGTGTGTGTGTGTGTGTGTGTGTGTGTGTGTGTGTGTGTGTGTGTGTGTGTGTGTGTGTGTGGGTGTGTGTGCGCGTGTGCTGAATCAACGAAGATTACAGAAACACAATCTGCGTCAGTTGCAACTGAACGAGTTAAATAATGAGCTGCACAAGTGGAAGCATAATGATAGGTTATAATTCAGTGTAGTTCCTGCTGACAATTAGTGCCTGTCCAAAATAGCGCTCATCGTAGGAATCGGTACTGCCGAAATAGAATCCGTCCCTATAATAGGCTATGGAAAATCGTACAGGAGTGGGGGTGGAGGCGCAGTGTTGAGTCAGGTTACTGAAAATCAAACGGGAAAGCTATTATTACGCAAGTAAGTTCCGCCAGTTTTGATTGTGATGCATTGACACACGCTAATGTTACATTTGGAATAAAATGTCTAACATTAATCGCCATTGATTTATTTGGTGGGCTTCCTATACTTAACCCATTTAGCCAGGGTGCCCTACAGCAGGAAATCGCTTGACTATGATAATTCAAGGGAAGGCGCCAAGCTAATCTGGCACTATTCTTGAATTATCATGGTAAAACCAACTCCTGCAGCAGGTGCATAGTCGTTAAGTAACTCTTCGACAATTTGGAAATTGCACCCGTGGGTCTAAAAGGGTTAACCGTTTTAGCCAAGAGCAATTTTCCATAAAGGTCTTTGACATACACCCGGGTTACGTCCTCAATCATAGGATGTCAGTGATGTTGATCTGAAACTGCAAGAGGCCGGTGGACTCCTGAGCATCTATGACCCTGGCAGATTAAGGGGACTAGATAAGAAAATTAACGAGCGTTATTGGATTATTTTATTATCACTCGTAAAGTTTATGACATTTCTCTTTCTTTCCAAAGTAGGCGAAAATAATAGGATTCAATCCAGAGGGTCGACTTTAAAGAGTCCAAGAAACAGAAGACAGACTTCGAAATACATTGAACATTAACAGCCATCACAATAGGGTATGTAGACAGGCCTACGGTGTTTCACTCTGCGGAAAGAGGGACTACGTCCCCATGATAATACTAGGCTGCAGTTTATGCTTGTATCTGACAAAATATAAGTCGATGTTGTTCGTTTTATGCATCTGCCAACTACAAATAGATTGGAGCACCTGCAGCTAGTTGCAGAATGTCGAAAGCTGGCGGGAAATTGTCATAATTTGAAGAAATTGGTGACCTTTTAGTGTGCGAAATTTGATGGATAGCGTGTCCGATCCGTTGGGACAGATTCTGCTGCAAAACAGCGTCCACACTGCACTAAATACACCTGTCAACATTCTTCCGGGTTGTACAAGTGGAATTCTGTGTTTAATTTAAGATACTTTAGTCTCTTTCGAGCTGAAAAGGTTGTCCGATGTTGGGACTATGATGTGCAGGAATGATCGCGGTTGCGCAGAGATGACCTACGATGTGAAGACTGTGGGACTACACTGTGCCAAATCGCTGCCGCCCCATCCCCCCTCCCCTTCCCATTAACGTCAGTTCTATATTTCGAACGCGAATCCCTGCAGTGTTTGAGTGGGTTAATTTATGCCTATGCTGTCTTTCGCGTGCTCTGTGTGTCACCATGATGACTGCATGTCACACGATTAGTGTTTACTTTCGGCTAAGTCACGTGTCCCAATCATCGAAAATGGCACAACAATCAATTACATCGATTGTTTGTTTGTTTGTTTGTTTGTTTGTTTGTTTGTTTGAAGTGAGAATCTGAAGATCACAGACGAATGCATCTTCTATGATCTTCTACCAGAGCACGTGAGGGTGGTGATATTGTAATACAGAAAGAGAAAGTAAGTTTCAGAAGTTGTTCCGGCAGTCTTTTCTTCTCACAGCTCGAATTCGATAGATTTTAGAAAGGCTTTCTTGAAAAGTGCCAACAATAAAACGAACTGCAAAATATATATCATTTTGAACTCTCTTGTGCAGATTGTACCCTCAACTAGCAACGGTCATTCGGTTCAGCTGGTAAATAGGTTAACCTGCCGCCTTTTAGAACAGAGACCGTCATAGTGATTATTCGTGATACAGTAAACTTCGGATGTAACAAATCGTTTGTGAACATTTCTGTAGTTACATAGAAGCCTTCTTATATGCAAAGTAAATTACATAGAGATTGTGTGGTCGGGACCTCAGGAAAAGGTGCTATGCATGTCTGGCTTTTGTTAAATCCCACCTTGTTACAGGCGACGTTGACTGTATTATCTTTCATCAGTGTGTATAAGCACTGAATAAATGCATCATTTGTTGATCAAGTCAGTTTACTTGAGTACAACGATCAGTGTGTGTATGTGTGTGTGTGTGTGTGTGTGTGTGTGGTGTGTGTGTGTGTGTGTGTGTGTGTGTGTGTGTGTGAGAGAGAGAGATGATGATGATGAAACGTTTTTATTCAGGATAAAAAGTTTTAGGCATAGCAATGCCTATCTTCCAAACTGTCCTGCTACTCTACACATATAAAAATACATCAGACGATACATCAAAAGATAAAACATATGTAAATAAAAAGACCCATCCCCCTCCCCCCTCCCCCCCACCACCACCACTCAGAGGGAAAAAAAGAAAAAGAAATAATTATAATTATAATATATATATTATATTATAATAATAATTATATACACAGGTATGAACCTGACATGTTAATGCAGACAGTCAAACTATTACATAATCTGTAGCAACAGTAGAAGAGTATTAGGTAATAGGAAACTTGTCACTAACTATACGAATAGTAGCATAAGGGAGCCGAACATACTATTACTTCTGAAGTAAATATTTATGGAGGCGATTTTTGAAGACGCTAATCTTACAAATTGATTTCAGGTGTGGAGGTAACATATTCCACGCTTTAGCGCCTGAAAAAGACAGACTGGTTTTACAGATGTCTAATCTAAATTTTGGAAGGTGGATCAAACTATTTCTCGTGTTTTTCCTATTATTGTCGGAAAATAGAGTTTTTAGATAGGGTGGGGCTTTTCCGTGCATGATCTTGTGCAGTAGAACACAGCGATTAAATTCAAACTGTTTCTTCAATGTTAGTAACTTGAGAGATTTTAATTTTTCATCAGTCGAAGTAGGACTGGGAAGTATTAATTTAATGCCCCGACGATACAAGGAATTAACTTTTTTCATGTGAACTTCGCTGCATCCATCCCAGACGGTAGAACTGTAGTCACAATGCGTTTTGATATGCGCATGGGAAAAGAGTTTACGGATATCAGTATTAACTATATGGCGTAGTTTTGATAACAGGAACAGATTTTTGGAGATTGTTTTGCATATTGAGTCAGTATGCGGCTCCCAGCTTAATTGGTTGTCCACTATAATGCCTAATAAGCGATGCCTAGTTACTTGTTCAACAAGCTGTCTATCTAAGGAAAGTGTTAAAGGTGGTAGGCCATGCTGGTGTTTCTGACGTGTAGTAACTAACATGCTCTTTGTCTTTGGAATACTAATAATCATGTGATTATCACTGCACCAGCCTGCTACTTCATCAAGACTTTGTTGGAGTACCTTATTAATGGTTGTGATATCTTTATCAGATGTGTGTATGGTCGTGTCATCTGCGAACAGATCGCAGTTTGCGTCTAAATGAGATATGCACAGTGGCAGATCATTAATAAAAAGATTAAATAATAAGGGCCCTAGAATAGACCCCTGTGGAACACCGCAAGTTACTAAACCATCAGAGGAATACTTGCCATTTAGCAGTACTTTCTGTGTTCTGTCCCTGAGATAGGAAGATATAAAGGAGACAGTATTTGAGTCAATGTGATAGAATGGTAGTGTTTTTTAGTAGGATAGAGTGGTTGACAAGATCAAAAGCTTTTTTCAGGTCGAGAAAGATTGTACCTGATACTTTATTGTCATTTATGGCAGAGAGCCATTTATCAATTAAATGATTGAGGGCAGTTTGGCACGAATGTAGAGGTCGAAATCCTGATTGTGCTGCAGTTATCAGATGGTTTTTGCTCCAGAAAGTTTAGAAGATGAGTATGGATATGTCTCTCGAGCGGTTTTGAAATACAGGATAATATGGAAATGGGCCTGTACTCGTTTAGGTTGCATAAATCTTTGCTTTTGGGAAGCAGGATTACCTTCGCTTTTTTCAGCTCGTCGGGAAAAACGTTATGTCTGATCGATAAATTATAAATAAAGGTCAGGGATTCGACGACGTAGGGCAGAGATAGTTTTAAAATCTGACTACTAATGCCATCTGGACCGCAAGACGATTTGTTCTTTAAACTGGAAATAGATTTGCCTACATCTAGGACAGTCATAAGCGGTACTAAAAATGGGCCTAAGGCTCTCTGTTGACTATGGTGACGTAGTTGATGAGAGCAAGTGTAGTTTACAGGGTTAGGTGTATATGACTTCGCCAGAGTTTGAGCAACAGTTATGAAGTGAGCGTTGAATGCATCAGCAGTAAGATCGGGCGGAATATTAGGCGATCGTTTACTATTACCTTTGGTGAAATTGTTTATTACTTGCCAGACTGAACGGATGTCTTTGCCGTCGGCAATAATTTGTTCTGCATTTTGCCTCTGTGCTTTACAAACTAGAGATTTGACATGGTTTCGCTGCTTCTTGTATTCAGTAAATTCCTTGTCTCGTTTTAATTCATCTCTTACCTCCATTGCTTGTTTTATCTCATCAGAGAGCCATTTTGGCATAACAGGATATTTGACGCGTTTGATGCGCTTAGGCGCGTGTCTATCCAGAACGGCGAGAAACAGCTCGAGAGAGAGAGAGAGAGAGAGAGAGAGAGAGAGAGAGAGAGAGAGAGAGAGAGAGAGAGAGAGAGAGAGAGAGAGAGAGAGGTAAGCAATATGACCATGGGCGAGCGAGCGAGCGGACAAGAGGTTTATTTACTTTATACAGCTCTCAAAGGGGTTCTTTCATTAAGTATAAGGAAGATCAGTGTGGTTTTACTTCAGCGTCGATGTGCACAGTGTAGTCCCATATTCTTCACACCATAGGCCATTTCTGAACAACCGAGATCATCCCTTGAACATCATAGTCCCAACATCCAATAACCTTTTTTTTCAGCTCGAAAGACACTACAACTACCTAACCTAACCACTTAATGCCATTTGTACAACCCGCAAGAATGATGACAAGTGTATTTAGTGTATTGTAGACTCAGCTCAGCTGCAGAATCAGGCCTGACGAATTGGACACGAGATCGATACAAATTTTGCACACTTAAATCTCGGCTATTTCGTCAAATTATAAAAGTTTGCGGCCAAATTAGTACCTATGCAATTAGCTGCAGGTGTGCCAATGTATTTGCAGCTAGCGGATACTTAAAAAGAGCAACGTTGACTTATAGTTTCTCAGGTACAAGCATCAATTGCGGCCTCGTGGGTCGTAGTGTTCGTAGTGCTTATGTCCGCTGCTTGCACGGCGTAGGCCAGCCCGCATACCCTGTTACAAGGACATGGAATTATCCCGCCCCTTCATTCGTCCAACATCCTCGTACTATGCATTTATATACGAATATTGAATATATATATTGAACGCATAATATGGAAGATAGAAGAACCTCAGCACATGCATTCACTAATGCAGAGGCGCCTCGCATCAATAGCCGCGACACGGGTGAAATTGTCCTATAGCAGGCTGCAACGCGGTACGATACTTCTGTAGCTATTGATCAGTGAGTTAACCAACGGGGGTTGGGGGGTGGGGGTGGGGATGGGGGGGGGGGATCAACTTATATTTATTAACCCGTGCACTGCCGGAGCACAGAAACACCCAACGGCAAAATACAGTTCCTCGTGAGCCCTCTTATCATAAGTCTATTCTGACGAGCAAAAGAAATACGACATTTTTGAAATCATCGGAAACACTTTAGTGAAAATAATAACATATGACGTATGGGTAGGTTTACGAGGATTTCAGAGTCAAAATAACTCGGACAGCGACAGTCAAGGGATGAATGTTCCCCTCTCCTTAAAACCATAGGGGCCTGACGAGTAATGCAGACTGACTGCGCCACCCCGCGTGCGTGCGGCCACCGCGTAAATAGCTCGTCAGAATACTGAATTAATCTTGAGGACGCGGTGGCGCGCACCCGGTGGCGCAGCGGATTTGCATTACTCGTAAGGCCCCTATGCTTTAAAACAACAGCCAAATGTGTACTCCTCGGGACACAAAATCATATTTTAGCATAGATAGGCGAGGGCATTTATGAACACCTAGACGTCCTTGCGGTTTCTCAAACGGATATACAATCTTGATGATGTCCTAAATACCTACACAAACATCGGTCAGGCAAACATGTTCATTTTTTAAATTAAAAATTGCGTTATTTAGAAGATAAAATTCTGGCCTCTTGTGTTATCATACGCGTACATAACTACAGGGCTGCAATATTTTTCTGACAACCGCGCTTTCAGCGGTCACGGAGACTGCGCTGGACTGATAATACTGGAAATATAATATGAAAACTTATATTTTATTTTTGTTGTTGAGTCATTTTCGCAATCGCGCATCGCAGGAAAAGTAAAATGATGAGAGTGAATCAGATGTGTGCATTGCTTTTTGTATGCGTACTTGATGACACTAGCGTGAATCTATCAGTCTGTAATGCCATTCACAACGATCACTACAATAGGGGTACTGAAAGCACGTTCTATTTTTTTTTAATCCGTATTTTTTCCAATACTACTGTAACTACTACTATTATTATTGATGAAAATAACAATATCAACCAATATCGAATTCTGTACATAACTACAAACAGCATAGTTTCATTCGATCAGTCAACGCTAGTTTAGATCTAATGAACGGCCCGTCAGGAATCTCGTGCTTGTGCATTGTTCGAATTCGTGCATCAACCATTTTCAGTAAAACAATGTGAATTTTGCACACGTATACAATTTTATTGACGATTAATTCAAAGCCACAACCGTGAGCACTATCGCAATTTCGAGCTGAAGATCGTCCTCAGCGTCACTCTGCAGCACAGTAAAACAAGACAGAGCATGTATGATAAACAAAACCAGTAAACATTTTAAAATTCAACATTTGTAGCAATGCAGACTAATGTCAGTTTCGTTTTGTTGTGGTTTGTGTGTAGTGTGCTTTTATGCAAGAAACATGCTATCTGCATATTTAGTGAACGTAGAAAGCAGATCGAGGTAAATTACTACGTATTTATCTTCAAACACGTCTGAGTTTTTGATTTTGTTTCTTCGTTACAAAAGACCTCTATATCAGCTATACTTGTCAACCATTTTGTCCTAAACTTTTGCATTCAATATCTGCAAGCAGACGAACCAGGTACCGGTTGCACAACATGCCGTCAGACTGTCACTAAAATCTGAACTTGGCAACAACATAGTCTAACTGCGCGGTTGCACGGACGCAATTTAGACTAAGGTGAGCGACCCATTTAGACACGAATCCGATACGAACTCAATCCGAAGCAGGTCCGAAACAGAAAAGTTCGTGCAAGTTCTTTTCATATTTGTGTGTTTCCATATGCCCGATGCGGAAACGAATTCGCATCCCGCTTCGAACGAAAATGAGCAATTTATGAAGGAATATTGCATCACCAAGATGTTTTACAGTCGTTTGCAAATACCTCTAGTGCAGTGGGTATAGATGGGATTTCTTACCAACTACTTTATCATTTACCTGAGTCGTGGAAAAAACTACTACATACATTTTACCAAAAATGTTGGTTTAATGGATCTCTTCCTACTATCTGGAAGCAGTCAGTAGTAGTTCCAGTACTCAAATCGGGTAAAACACGTACATTGATTAGTAGTTATAGACCTATTGCACTAACATCACAAGCTTGCAAAGTAATGGAAAAGATTCTTTTAAATCGGTTATTTCATTACTGTGAAAAACAGGATATAATTCCAGTTCATCAAGCTGGTTTTCGGAAAGGTCGATGTACGACAGACCATTTAGTTAAACTCACAAATAACATTAAAAAACAATTTTCTAAAAGAAAAAGTATACTAGCAACCTTTTTCGACGTAAAAAAGGCTTATGATAGTGTTTGGCATGCTAGATTATTATACAAAATAAAACAGATTGGCATAACCGGGTTTATGTATGAGTACATTAAAAGCTTTTTGTCTGAAAGATTTGTCTGCACCAAAGTTGGTAAAAGTTATTCAACCTTTAAGAAAATAGATATGGGTATTCCGCAGGGATCAATAATTTCACCCTTTTTATTCACTGTGTTAATTTACGACCTCCCACAATCTCTCTCACAGGACACAACTGTGGTACAATATGCAGATGATATTGCTATATGGATAAACACTAATCTCAGAAAACGTACCCCAAAAAGAATCGTAGATTACGTTCAAAAAGTTTATCAGATTGAATTGGACAAATTATCAAACTATATGAAAGAAAATGGTCTAGAACTATCTGGGGAAAAACCCAAAATAGCAGCTGACAGACAAAAGTGGCGCTCCCTTGCCGTCGCCTCAAGCACCAGACGGCGCAGAGAGGACTGAATGAATGAATGAATATCTGGGGAAAAAACATGTCTAATGCTTTTCAATAATGGGGAAAGTGCTAAAACATTACCTAACTTATCCCTCAACGGGACGCCTTTAAACTACCAACAGAGTGTAAAGTTTTTAGGCGTACGTTTTACATCAAAATTATCATGGAGAATTCATATTGAAGCCATATTAAATAAGGCAAGAAAAAGACTTAACTTGTTAAAAATTATAAACTCACAACCATGGAGTCAGGACATTAAAACTGTTTTACACCTTGGTACATCTTTAGTTCGATCAACACTTATCTATGGACAGGAAGTCTACTTTTCTGCCCCAGCTACACTTCTACAGAAGCTGCAAAGCATTGATAGTAAAGCAGTTAAATTAGCCCTTGGAGTGCCGGTTCATACTAATACTGTAAAAACCTACAAAGAAGCAGGTGTTCTGTCTTTATCTGACCAACGTAAATTAGCAACTGCAAAATACATTGTCCGAAGCCTGTCCGTCAAAAATTCAGTACGTGAAGACATATTTTTAGATGCAGATGTGGATTTCCCGAAGAGAGCGCAAACCATCCCGTATCTTTTACCTATACGTAACTATGTCAAAGATGCTATAGATAACTGCAATATAGATATCAAGTCTATTCCCGTTTTACCAGTAACACCTACTATACCTCCCTGGGAACATATTAATGCTACTTTCGATATAGATTACACAGATTTGAAAAAAGATGAGGATGTGAACGTTTTAGCAAATTTAGTGAAAGAAAAATTACAGACAACATATTTTAAACATTTGAAAATTTTCACAGATGGGTCTGTCTTAGATTCTTCAGACTGTGGTGCAGGCTTTGTTATTCCTGATCTCAAAGTGAAGAAATCTTTTTATCTTGGTAAAGGATTTTCTATATTTACGTCTGAACTGTATGCGATTCTCATGGCACTAAATTTTATTCAACTTCTACCTTATGATATATTTAACATTTTGATCTGTGTCGATTCTAAATCTGTCCTATATAGTCTAAAAAGCTGGGATTGTAATACTAGAAAAGACCTAGTGTATGACATAAAACATATTATGAGCTGTATTATGTCCAGAGGAATAGGGATCGATTTTCTTTGGATACCGTCACACTGCGGAATTTATTGGAATGAAATTTGTGACAGACAAGCCAAAAAAGGAGCTATAAATAGAGAAAACTCAGCAGTTTGTAATAATATGCAATTATCTCTACATGAAATGTACTCTGTGCTAAACCGTTTTTTTCACAAAGATGATACGAAATATGCTTATCATGTTCCTCCTTGTTCAAGGAAAACAGCTTCGTTGATATACAAGTTAAGACTAAATTCTTGGAAAACAAAATTCGCAAAAGACATCAAATGCGAGTGCTTAAGCCCCATCTCTGTTAAACATATAATATGTGAATGTCCTATTATACTGAATCTGTTGAAAAAAAATAACATAACAGTTGATCACTTAGCAGACAATTTGTATGACATCTTACATAGAAATATTGCAATTTCAATAGTTCATATAATAATTCATAGTCCGGTGGGTAAACTAGTATAATAAGTAATTTGTGTGTGTGGTTGGATGTTAATTATTGCTATTCTTTGATACTCACAAGCAAGTTGTGTGTTTGGTTGTTGATATCTTTTTTTTTTTTTTTTTTTTTTTCCTTTTTATTTATTTATTTTTTTTTTTTTTTTTTGTTGTCTAATATCACCAATGTGTGAAAAGACGTTAAATAAATTCCTGATTGCATCACCGCATCTGGTTCTGATCGCATTCGTATCGAATTCGTGCTTATGGAACCATAGGTTTAACAGCTAAATTAGCATGGAAACGTTACAGTTGTTCCGAGCAGCACTAATAAGAGAACCCAGTTAGGGTGTAAAGAATGACCATTGCATTTGTCTGATTGTAGCTTAAAATATCTAGTGTTTGATTTAATTTCCAACTATACAAGCACGGTGCTACATCTCGCTCCTTTCATTCACCGCATAACATTGATACAGATTATATGAAAACAAATGCTCTCATCGACTAGTTTAACATCTCTTGGATGACTCGGTCATAGTCGGCAAAATGTGGAGTTGTTTCTGACTTTCACCAACATTCTCCATGGAAGCTATATGGAACCTTGTTGTGCAACCAGCCCCTGGACCGTGGGAATTTGCACAACAAATGAATACAAGTCATGTGTGACGTCAACGTTTGTCCGGGCTGTTAATCCAAAGTTTGGGGCACAAAACGAAGCGTCATCTGAATGATATGAGATGTAGAGTCAAGTTATGTGGGAAATCCATGACGTAATTTTATGAATGAAGGTTTTGCCAAATAAACTGCGTCACCAGAACAAAAATGTCTACAGAGTGCAGTCCACACACGGTTACATTCGGACATCCAGTGCTAAAGTTTGCGCGCTTCGGCTCATGTTTCCAACATTTCACGGGCAACCCAAGAATAGTCCGTATGACATCGACTGTTTGAAAATTGGAAAGTTTGAAGTGAAAAGCTTCTGGTTTGGAATCTGTTTACATGACTTGGACAAAGACCACATCTCCCCAAATTGGAGCGGTTTACTAGAATATCCCAGAAAGCTTAGCGCGGTAAGACAAGGAAATATAGTGTGGGGATGCTATCTATGTAAAAGTGGTCTTCAAAGGTTCTATACTTACATAACAAGTGATGGGAATTATATGCTGCCGGGTTCCTGACGCCGATATCGACAAGCACAATACTAGATAACCAGCTAACGCAGTCTAGCTGTATGAGGCGTAGATGTCGTGAGGATCATGAGGATCTATGCCCTCCCCCCACCCCCACCCCTCCCCCTTCCCGTACCCTTTTGCGGGATCATGACTGAGTATTCCCCGGATAGACCCTAGCACCTTATTGAATTGAAGTGTTCTGTGGCGTACTCTCGAGCGGGTCTAGTACTCCCGCAAACTGTATGGGGTCTTAGGGGTCAGTTGCATGAAAGAACTTAGTCCTGCGCTAGCCACTAAGCGAGGTGTTCCGCTTATAGCGCAGCACCTTGCTTAGTGGCTGGCGCAGGACTAGGCTCATATAGCGGAGCACCTTGCTTAGTGGCTAGCGCAGAACTAAGCTCATTCATGCAACTGGCCGAGCACCTTGTTTAGTGACTTGCGCAGGACTCAAATCACTCATGCAGCTGACCTCTTGACTTTAGTGATATCAGTCTCAGAAGGAGGTAGTTTTCGGGAGTTAGATCTGTGATGATCACGGGTAGGGATCGTCGAGGACTTCCCTTTTGCGCATTGGGTATGCCATCCATAAACTGGGAAATCACCACTTAATTGTATTCTTGTCCAGAACGATTTTCACTCTAAGAGTAGACCCATTGTCTAATTAAAAAAAAAACAAAAAAACCAACTCATTCAGCCCCGACACACCACGGCAAGACATGGATCAAGCATGATAGTTCAAGGGTGGTGCCAGAATAGCTTGGCGCCCATAGGCGCCAAGCTATTCTGGCACCCATAGGCGCCAAGCTATTCTGGCACCCTTGATCTATTATCCTCCAGAAGTGTAATACTTGTCTTCAGAGGGCAACTTCAAAGTGTGGGGATTTCGGTCGTGGTGCAAAATGTGTGTTAAACGAGTATTTCCACGAGTTGCACTTAATTGTTTTCTTGGAGCTGCCGCTTCGGACAATCCATAAGGCCCACTTTGTCTATTATTATCTGCACTTATCTCAATATCCTCAATCTGTCTCTCGTTCAGTGAAATCTACTCGCAACCGGCATGTAGCCCAGTCAAAGGTTTATCTAAACCAAAGACGCAGAATAAAACTATTTCAGGCGTCTACTTCCTTCTCATACGTTTGAATAAGTCAGCTACGATTGGCTACGAGTGGTTGTTCGTGTAACCAACATTTTTTTTATCAGTTCAGTTTTTTCCAAGTTCCCCTGCGTAATTTCCAGGATCTCGTCTTGTAAGAAGTGGATTTGGTCTGATCAGACAGTTCTCTCTTTGTGTATATTGGAATACTTCGGTTATTATGGGCCTATTAGTGCCGGTCCATTTCATATAACTTAATCTGAAAGGTTTCAGATTAATTTTATTTATTTTTTATTTATTTATTTTTTATATGACACTATTTCTTTCAATTTACCTAGAGTCCGATCACACGATGTCCTCGGGACCCGTCCTGGTAGAACTACATGTTTCTCGACGGTCTGACGTTCAAGCCTTCCCTGATTCGCGACTCTAGAGGCCCGTTGTTTTATCCCGCTAGTAGTCTGACTACCCAGTAAGCAAAAGACCCTCGAGCCGATGTCGGTTGCAGTGGCCCCGCGCACGGCCGTGCGCGGGCCCACTGCAACCGAAATCGGCCCGAGGGTCTTTTGATTACTGTGCACGCGCTCACCCTCATCGCGTGAATGGGCGACGCGTGTGTATATATAGGATATAGCACTTTATGAGTTCGGAAATCAGAAGTAGATCAAAAGCTGCGGGTGCTGTGACACGAACAATGAATTATAAGCCCGGACAAACATGCGATATCGCTTGTTTGTCCGGGCTTTAAATCCACAGTTTGCGTCGGATACGTGTACGTGCAAAATTTAGAATTACTTCTGATTTCGGATCCCCCACCCGGGTCTGCCCTGGGGGACTTGGGTGGTTTTAACAACTTTTTAGTTCCCAGGGTAACCCTGGTCAGCCCCACAGGGTGGGGTTTCCCCTCTATTGTGGGGCATGTGTTTCTGTCTACCCTTGGTCCATTCACCTGTATTTTCCTTTTTTCAACTCTCCTACTGTCTGCGCTGCCTGTAGCTCTTGATATTGGGTGTGTGTTGCTAAATGGTCTTAGCTTTAGTTAGGCCCCATGTCGTAGGTTTATTTAGCGTATTGGACCGGCTGTGGCGACATACATTCAATATTCTGTTTAAGTTTTTTTTCACAAGAAGTGCAGGCACGTCCTGAGAAAGCCTTGTTGCTGTCGGGACGTTAAGCAATGTACAATCAATCAATCAATCGGTCTGATTTCGGAAACTCTCCCATTGCGAGACGTCTGTGCTGCTGACTGGGTGAGTTATAGTAGGCAATCAGTAGGCAATCTGTTGAAATTTTGGCAAGCCAGTGAAGGAACGTACCATACCCACACATTACCCAGTGCGTAAAAGGCTATCGGCCCGACATCGGCTGCCGTTTGCCCGCTCATGACCGTACGTCGGACCGACAGCCTTTTGCGCATTGGGAATACCATCCATAAACTGGGAATTTCATAAACACATAACTCGGTTACAAATTACCATAAACTCATAGAGAGGAACCCAACAAAGAAGAAACACTTTTAGGAATGACTGTTACAACACAATATACATAATTTTAAAGCCTTTTATCAAACTTGAAACTAAATAAAATGCTTCAAAAAATGCCTTCATCGGATAAAACAATAGCATGTTTTAAAGAATTATTAAGGTTGACAGTATGTATGTGTTTCACTGCTTCACCTCGGGTGGAGCATAAGGCGACAATCACTTGACGTTTCTGTCGCGGCGAATTTGTTTAATTGCCATTTTATTATTTTTTGTTGTTGTAGGGAGTGGGGATGGGGGAGGGTGGGTGGGGTGGGATGGATGGAATGGTGGGGGAGGGGGTGGGTGGATGGTTGGGGATAAATGGTGGGGGCGGGAGAGTGTTTGCTAAAACCCAAAGCGCAGCCGTCACCATTCTCATCCTGTGTAGGGGTCTAGGCGATGGCTGGGCTGAACATGTATGCACCCTTACTATAGACGTTGTAGGTCAAAGATTGAACGTGGTTCGACGAAACCAGTAGGATTAACAGCCCTGACAAACATGCGATATCGCATGTTTGTCCGGGCTTTTAATCCACTGCCTACCGCGCCAAAAGACGCACAGTTTTTGACCGCCCATCTGATTTCCGGAAATCGTCTGTTCAGCGTTGTCATTCAGCATGTCCAATTACTGCCTCACCTGTCCCTGTCCTCAGAAAGCTGTTGTAGACAATCGAACGGGAGAGATTAATGGCCTTGTTAACCCATTTAGCCTCGACGCCCTACAGCAAAAGAATGTTTGACCATGATAAATCAAGGGTAGTGCCAGATGAGCTTGGCGCCTGGAGGCGCCAAGCTCATCTGGCGCTACCCTTGAATTATCATGGTCAAACCATATCCTACAGCCGGTACATGGTCATTATCCACAACAATTTGTTAAATATGGCCGTGGGGTTATATGGGTTATCGAGTTACTGTCGTTGTTAACAGCTCCGTTGCCATCGGGCGCGGATTATGTTCCTGAGATCTCTGGTAAATGAGCTCCAAAGAATATGATGCTTCATCCGTCCGCAAGTAGTAAAGATCGATGGAAAATGGGGCCAGCAAGAGGCATCGATCCTCATGAGCCCCCGCAAGTGCGGGGGCTCATGAGGATCAATGCCTCGTGCAGTTAGGTTACGTTCTCTTTGTTTTCCTCGGCAGTGAAAGAGCTAAAGTTAATGTGCATCCGACACATCTCTATCCCCGATTACTTTTAGTACAAGGGAACCGAAATAGTAAACAATCATTTTTCTCTCACATCTAACCAGCTCACTCAGCTAGATAGATCGTGGGTGACAGCTCTCTTATTCTAACCGACCAGCCAATACTATGTGTGGCTAGGATCCGAGCGCCGAGCTGTTCAGGCACTACTATTCAGCTATCATAGTTGATCCATGAACCAAGCTGGCCAGATGGCGCTTGACTGGACAGGAAGGTACTGAACATAGCCTTTGTGCGGGCTTTTATCGATGTTCAGAGTATGCGTTCACTATTTGACTGACACGAATTCGACATGAACAAATAATCATAGGCACATGGTAAAGGTTTCTGTGCTCCCATCATTAGTACACCGACTGACGAAGATGTAGTGGGTCATTCATTCAAGGATTCATGCCTCATAACGCGTGAACCCCTTCACTGCCAGTGGACGCAGAATGTACTTCTGAACTCTTTGTTCAGTTCATTCAACGCCAAAGAGTCTCAGTCGTCCAAGGAACGTGAGTACAAGGTGGCGCCAACAATTTGAGAGGCATAAATCATCATGAGCCCCCGCAACTGCGGGGTCTCATGAGGATCTATTCTCTTGCGGTTGGATAGTGTTTACTTTATCTCGAAAGTGACGGGGTTAAGTTCTAAAGTCCAAATTCCCAAGTCCTTATCTGAGGGCTTGGTCTACATTCATACAAGTTCAGGAGACAGATTGATCATGAATGTTCAAGGGATGATAGTGCCTACATTCTGGCACCACCCTTGAAGTATCACGGCGTGTCCATATTGTGGTGTATCGGTACTCAGTGTGTATAAATCATGAACACACAAAGACGTACAGGCCGAAAAAAAATGGATATCTTTTTCACAATTCCATCGCCCAAACGGGGTTGTTGTTCCATCTTGAAGAAAACGCCGCGAGTCATTAACAGGCCTACCATTCCATCGCAGGGTCGTTGTCCATCTTCAAGATTGAAACGCGGCAAGCCATTAGTTCAGTTAGATTTGTAATTTCGCTTCGTGACGAAACTTGCTTAAAACTACTGAAGAAGCAGACATTTGATTTGGTTATTGTAAAAACAAATACAGGTATTGTCACGTCAAGGCTTAGATTTAGCACGGAGTTGAAACGTTCAGTGGAGTCCATCCACCTGTGAAACGACATACGTCATTCTCACGGACCACTAGCTTCTGCGGCAGTGACGATTCATGTCAGTTCATACCCAGTGCGCAAAGGCCGTCGGTCCGACGTCGGCTGCTGTTGGCCCGCGCACGCCTGTGCGCGGGCCAACGGCGGCCGACGTCGGTCCGATGGCCTTTTGCGCATTGGGTACCTATTGCTTACAAGAAGTGGCCTCATCATCGTACATCCTCAGTTTGAGGTACTCGTCAGTCCTAACTCACCTGCATGACCGTGACTGTTAATAGGATGGCGCATGTATCGGTGACTGCGCGGATGGAGGACACGCGTCCCTGTGCACTTCTTGGGCGTCCTCGGCGTCAGGTGCACTATCTATACTCTCTTTGACCCGACTCTGAGTTTGGAGTAACTCTTATTAGGCGCACGAGCCACTGAGTTGCAAGATTGGCTCTTGCAGAAGTTCAAGATGCAAGATTTCAGTATTCTGATTTGATTCCTTTCGCCCCAACCGGGGTACGGAGGAATCATGCAACAATCAACATGAAAAAACATTGCGTCATCTGTGCACACGCACACTCTCAAGGGGAAGTTACGCGTTTATTAAAGTATAAAAATAGCAGATACGTCTCATTGCATGATAATCCCATCACATTACATTAGCGCACAGGTCCTCAAGCTGACGTCAGCCCGAGCACCCCTTTAGCATGACATAAATTCGATATGCCACTTGCAGTCGGAAAAATGCTCTCCCTGTTTATGCCCAGGCAAATTACGGTCCTCGGATACTATACGCCCGCGTGTTCATGCTATTACACATCAGACTTTGATTGTTTCGTGCTGATGAAACAAGCTGCAAAAGTTGACTGTCAAGTGAGCAAACGGTGGTTATGAAGGCATGTAAACAACACGCGACGTAGATCGGCGGTCTGCTACTAGACTTAATGACAGCCTTTGGTCGGACTGTGTGTGCCGTCACGTACCTTACATGGAACGTTTCAGTGTCCGTTTCTCCACCATCGCATTGTTTTCGATACTGGTCAAATATCTGGAGGCACAAAGTCGACAAGACACCGCAGAATCTATGCAGATTATGAAGCAGAAACAACGAACACCTCAGGGCTGATTATTATAAATGAAATAATATGCCCTATATATTCTTTTTTTTTTCATTCTTTGGGGTGGGGGTGGGGGAGGGGTGGGTGGGTGGGGTGGGGGTGGGGGTGGGGGGCGATGCAAATGACTACATAGCATCATCGAACCACTCCTTCAGCTCTAATTCCCTTAACCCCTTAACTGCCGGCGGACGCAAATTAAGTTTTAGAAACCATGGCGAATTCAAAGCCTGACAATCCCACCGGCTTCCTGTTAACATGGATATATATGAGGGCCAGCAAGAGGCAAAGTTGGTGGTCCCATTTTCCCGGCAGAGAAAAGGGGAGAGAGAGAGAGAGAGAGAGAGAGAGAGAGAGAGAGAGAGAGAGAGAGAGAGAGAGAGAGAGAGAGAGAGAGAGAGAGAGAGAGAGAGAGAGAGAGAGAGAGAGAGAGAGAGAGAGAGAGAGAGAGAGAGAGAGAGAGAGAGAGAGAGAGAGAGAGAGAGAGAGAGAGAGAGAGAGAGAATAAAACACAACAATCAAACAAGCAACAACACAAAACAAAACAAACAAACAAACATAAAACATCAAACAAACAAACAAATAGGTGTAACTGCCACACATCAATAGTTTAACTCGCACTGTGTGTAAAAGACCTTCACCGCAATTTCGGCGTGCTCTGACACAATTATCCGTCGATTTTCCTCCATTGCCTACACGCTCCGTGCTGGTGAAGGTACACTGTGTACACAGACTAAATCAACTGACGGGTATAGGAGGAAATCAAGGAGTACTCCTTGGAGGAAATATAAACAGGACTCCTAGCCGGAGAAACCTGGCCAATACAGAATCTAACCATTTGGGCTGTCGGTAGCGCTGTTTGTCGCGATGATTCCTGCAGGAATCATCGCGACAAAAAGCGCTACCGACAGCGAAAGCGTTAGTGAAATATTCCATCGCAGCCTGTTCACCTAATGCCGTCATCTTCTTAAGAAACAAAATAATCTGCACAGATCTTCATCAGCCCTGACAGCTTGCACAGCCCCGTGATGATCATGCAGATTTCAATGTTACATCGGGCTCATGCCTCCTGCAGATGGTTAGATTTACTTGTAGAAGTATTTATTGCTAGTCAAACGAAAATCCGCGATATTCTAAACTACGCACAAAACGCCAAGGACCACTTGCAAAAATGTGCAAAACTCAGGATCGACTCAAGCAAGTGGTCAGAAATTTTCAACAGCTTTGACCAACTGAGATTTCGTAGATAAACATTTGCCTAATAATTTTTAGAATAACGTTGTGCGAGTCAAGGTTTTCAATTTCACACGAATTTACTTCGTTTGTATTGTTCAGTTTAAATCGTTCAGTGCCGAGAAAACGTGAACACCACCCAACTGCAAGAGGTATCGATCCTCATGAGGCCCCGCATTTGCGGGTGGGGTGAGGGGGGGGGAGGGGGTGGGTGTGTGTGTGTGTGGGGGGGGGGTAGGTCATGAGGATATGTGCCTCTTGTTGACACCACTTTGAATCCATGTTCCTAAGACATCTAGTTTCTTGAATTGAATTAACGAAAACCGTAAAAACAGTCTGCGTTAGCTGGCACTGAACGGGTCAAAGGTCACATAATTGTGTGTAGTCACCCCGACAGGACATAAGCACTGTGCCGCCTGGTCTAATTTGCTTGATCAAAATCGTTCGAACACCTTAAGCAATAGCCTGACACTACTGGCGGAGAAACAGGACTCGTTGTTGGTGGTTCTGCGTCACAAGAAGGCTTTCATTGTGGACGTGACACGCGAGGAAAGAACACGATTTTGTAAATTGTCATCTTTCGGTGGACTTCCACATCACCATCGCTTCCATGACCGTTTGCGGGAGTACTCCCCAGATAAACCCACTTACCCATAAACCCAGGGAGTACGCCACAAGTACACTTCTATTCATATGAGATGCTGGTCGTGCACGGCCGTCTCTAAGGTCCAGACTCAACTCGCTCAATACCCGTCGACGGCAACTGTGTTTCTGCAGTCTTCGCCAGTTCAACATCAAACATCATCAAGCCCTAGCTGTCCTGGGAACATGGATTCAAAATATTGTCAGCAAGAGGCATAGATCCTCATGAGCCCCCGCAGCTGCGGAGGCTCATGAAGATCTATTCCTCTTGCAGTTGGGTGTGTTCACATTTTCTCGGCACTGAACCGTTTAACTCATTCAGCCCGACGCACGTATTTCCCAAACTTTGGAGGCGTCATCTAACGACTATGCACCAGTTGCAGGAGATGGATCGACCATGATAATTCAAGGGTAGTGCCAGATTAGCATGGCGCCGACAGGCGCCAAGCAAATCTGGCACTACCCTTGAATTATCATGGTCGACCCATCTCTTGCTGTAGTGCGTCGGGCTGAATGGGTTAAGGGAGACGCAAGACTTATCACAGAGAGTACGAGAGACCATTGTCGACGTGTTTAGCGCATATGAAGTCAGTACTAGGCAAAGTGGACGACTTTGTCGTTAGGTTCAGCTTGAAGTGAGCAGCTGGGCGACGACAACGAATGAGCGCAGCATGCATGCGGTTCTGGTCGGTATGCTTGGAGACACTGCAGTTAATGGCTGCCAGGTGTAACACCCCAAGCAATGGCAGCCCCATCTCGTACACAGAATTTTTTAAAACATATGGTGCATGAGTGCAGATTTGACCGTTTTAAAGACCAGCTTGTTTGAAATAAGCAGAAAAGTGCCCACGTAATGTTTTGTCGTTATGAAGTCATTTCGGACTTTCCGAATGTGCGCCTTTTGCGGATTTTTTCACTGCCTACCGATAAATTGGAACAGCTTTGTGTAACTAAGATACATTAAAACGTCATTTAATTTTCCAGATCAAGATCTGTACAAGTTGTAAATGGCACCGTCCCAAATGATCAATCAATCACCAAGGGGCATGTTGTTATTACGAGATAACTCGAGACCGGAAAGGTTCTTGTGTATTGGTTGGGGCGTGCCACAGTTTGGGGTGTAACACCTGTACGTGATCTCTGATCATGTTTGCAAGTCTCCGTCTTTGACCTTATGACCTGGGGAGTGATGAATCGGTCTTCCCTTGTTGTGGTCTTTTTGGTTGACCTGATCTGGCAGAATCCTCGAGGGATCCATTTGCCCCGAAGCGGCTTTTAAGCCAGATTATGACTGAATGGTACAGAGGTAGCCTACAACCATTGAACCTGACTCAAACGCCATCTTTGAGCCAAGCAAAGGCTCATCTTTGATGTGGAAGGGAAAACGACCGCTCTAAAACCATGTTGTTGAAGAGCATAAATTACACTCTATTAGCCTTCAAAGACGTCAAACAAGTGAGTGGAATTCATAGCCAGGGATTCAGTCTTGCGTGTGCACTTTAACCCCTTGACTACCAGTGATTACGGAATTTAACGTCTGAAACAACTAAGCACTGACAAACATTCGCGTGAAGAACAAAAATGAAATGGGACTCAAAATGGGCACAAACAACACAAGACTAACAAGAGACATACATCCTCATGAGTCCCCATGACTGAGGGGACTCATGAGGAGTTATGACTCTTGGAGACGGGTAACATTCACCTTGCCCCAGGAGTGAAGGGGTTACAGATTTGACGCAAACATTGCCATGGAGAACGTGGAGATACTTTTCGCCTTAACTCATTCTACCCCAACACCGAAATCCTTAAATTTTGCCGATGTCCTCTGAAGACTGCATTGCCTTGCAGGAGACAGATCGACCATGATTGTTCAAAGGTGATGCCAGAATAGCTTGGCGCCCATAGGCGCCAAGCTATTCTGGCATCACCTTTGAACTATCATGGTCGATCCTTATCCTGCTGTGGTGTGTCTGGGGTAGAATAAGTTAAGTTAAGCTTACCGTTTTTGCTGAGTCATCAACGCTTCACAGTAAGGTAATTGTAATTATCATGCAGCGGATTCTTCAATCACCCCATAGCCTGAATACGGGTCATTACATCATTCTGTGAAGTATTGTTGCTTGATCTTGCTGCGTCTAGAAAAATCAGACAATTTTAGGACAAGCACAGACATTACAAGGTGGTCCTTAACTTTTTGATCGTAGCTTTGTTACCCGCATTGCGCAACACACACATGCACGTACGCACGCACGCACGCACGCACCCACCCACCCACCCACACACACACACACACACACACACGCCCTGGATAGAATTATGCTGTTACACTGACTTAACCTCTACGCTGCCAGCTGACGTAAATTGTGTTACGGAAAGAGCCCCAGTTGTCCAAGGAACATGGATACAATGTAGAGTCAGCAAGAGGCAAAGATCCTCATGAACCCCCGCAACTGCGGGGGTTCATGATGATCTTTGTCTCTTGTGGTTGATTTGTGTTTACTTTATCTCGGCAGCGAAAAGGTTAAAGCCTTTGGAAACGACAGCGTTGGGTTCCTGACATTTGTTTGTGCTGCTCTGTATTTCAAGATAATTAGAAAACCCCTGCAGTTGTGAAGACCCATGATAGACGTAGAACACAGAAGGAGGCCACTAAATAAAATTCCGACAAAGCAAGACCCATGCGATTTACGACCTGTCTGCAGACCTGGAATCCAATACGATCGAAATTTCATTAACTCTTGCGAAGATTTATAATTTTTAGTACGTAATACAATCTCTCTTGCTCTCTCTTTTTCTCTTCTTTGTGCGTGCGTGCGTGCGTGTGTCTTTGAATTGACATTCTGATGTTCATTTTTGTTCGCTTTTTAATTTGAACTTCTTTTTACAGATTACGCGCGCGTGTGTGTGTGTGTGTGTGTGTGTGTGTGTGTGTGTGTGTGTGTGTGTGTGTGTGTGTGTGTGTGTGAGTGTGTGGTATTTGTGGAAGCACATGATTGAAAACAAGATGAGGATTTCATCCCAAGGTCTACCGTATTGTTTTGAACTCACATGCGTTTTTGTTTTAGACATTCACAGTTATTCCTGTTTTTAAGCTTCTTCCTGATTCATCTCTGTCCACCCCCCCTCCCCCCTCCCCCCACCGATCCGCACGGCAATGACACACACAAACACTGACAGACACACGGCGCTTCGTACTAGTTATACGTTCTGTGGGCTGGCGTAGCCACGGTCATTCTGGCGAGGAACAAGATGGGATGACCCATGCCCACAAAGCCTCTTCCATGTGAGCTTGCATGCATTTCCACCTTTTCCATAATACGTTCGCAGACATCATACCAAATTGGAGAGACTCAGTGTCTTCCTAAATCACATCAGAGAAAAAGAGAATAGACTTGTTATTTGGTTCCGCCTCTTTAGTCGGGGTCCGGCAAACGTGCTACGTATGCTTCACGGAAACAGCGGGAGTTTAGACTGATAGCTTAGTAAAGCGCGCTATTTGACGTTGATTTTTTAAAACCATTTTTAGGATGGTATGTCTTCTAAAGTATACTATTATTGGAGCTGTGAAATAATCAGTACAGCAAGTGGGGATAATTATTGTCCGTCTATAGATTACGTAGTTTTTTCGACCCTAAACTTAGCATGTTATGAAATGCGCAAATAGTCTCATTTTCGACAAATCAGGTTGTGATTTTTCATAAACTATAAAAAGTAGAGCTTTGAAAGTTGCACGACTACACAGTTTTATGCGCTCTTTCCGATGGTAATATCAGTTTTTATGTGTCTACAGTCTGTGATTATAGGTGATCGTATACCTACACGTGGGCATGTCCCGCTACTGAGTTTCTAAAAGAAATTATCGTGCAGGCAATCATCAGTACACTTTCCTGAAGTCTGTCTAAAAAACGTCTTTTTTCCATCTCAGAATTTCTGCTTATGCTAGTCTGATGGCATCAATGAGGGGTCTCTCGCTCACTCTCACAGTCATTTTTGTTTTGTCAGCGTACACGCACGAATGCTTCACACAACTGACAGATCTACGATCCAATTTAGCACAAATGCTTCACACTCAACTGACAGATCCACGATCCAATTTAGCAGACCAAATAATAATAATAATATAATAATAATAATAATAATAATGGCTACTTATATAGCACTTATCCTTAAATAAGCTCTGAAGCGCTTTACAAATAAAGAGTGTGAGTGGAGGAGGTCATAAAACCAGAGAAACAACGGATTCTGCAATACACGCACACGCACACGCACACACACACACACACACACACACACACACACACACACACACACACACACACACACACACACACACACACAGAGGTACATAATGACAAAGAACTGAGCTACATTGGGGGTATCGAACAGGTGGGTCTTTAGGGCAGATTTCAAGTCAGTGAATGAGGGAGAATGTCTAATGTCTATAGGTAGGGAGTTCCAGACAACAGGTCCAACGTGCGCAAAACAACGGTCACCTCTGGTTTTGTTTTTGAAGAGCGGGACTCTGAGAAGGCGCGTGCCACTACTTGAACGGAGGGAGCGGGACGGAGTGTATAGTTGAAGAAGATCAGCGAGATAGGCAGGGGTAGAGTAGTTAATAGCTTTGTAGCAAAGACAGGTGATTTTGTACGAGATTCGTTGTTTGACTGGCAGCCAATGAAGTTGTCTCAGAATAGGAGTGATGGGCTGATGCTGTGAGGTGCGGACGATGAGACGTGCAGCACAATTCTGAACTCGCTGCAATTTCTGAATGAGAAACCGAGAGAGGACATCTAAGAGGGCATTGCAGTAATCATTGCGGGACAAGACTAAAGAGACGACCATTTTGGTGGTATCTTCAGTAGTGAGGTAATGACGGATAGAACTGATGCGTCTTAATTCAGAAAAGCAAGTTTGCAGACATGATTTACATGCTCCTTCATTTGAAGATCTTTTTCAAGAAAAACGCGAAGATTGCGAACTGAATCAGAAAAATGGAATAGGTGCGTCACAAATGCGCATAAAGTCAGGAGAATTGGGCAGCAGTCGAGGGGCACCGACAAGAAGAGCTTCTGTCTTGCCCTCGTTTAACTGAAGTTTATTTTCACACATCCAGGACTTAACATCTGAGATACAGTTCTGAACATCTGAAATAGCCTGACTGGAGCTGTTTGGAGGTGCAGATTTACGAAGTTGTGTATCGTCTGCATACATGTGATGACCGGTTGAATGCGATGCGATAACCTGAGACAGAGGCTGAGTGTACAGCGTAAATAGAATGGGGTCCAGGACAGAGCCCTGGGGGACCCCAAACTCTAGCGCAGCAGCTTCAGAAAGAACGTTCTTGACAGAGACGTTGATCTGACGGGAAGACAGATATGAGTGAAACCAGGTGAGAGCTTTACCAGAAATACCAAAGTAGTTTTCTAGACGTTGGAGCAAGATGGAGTGGTCAATGGTGTCAAACGCAGCTGATAGGTCTAACAGGGCAAGAACTGAGATCTGGTTTTCATCATAGGTACTTAGGAGGCCATTAACGACACAGAGGAGAGCAGTTTCAGTACTGTGCCCGGCACGGTAAGCATACTGAAGCGGATGGACGAGATTGTTTGACTGTAGGTATTTAGTGAGCTGTGTCAGAACGACTCTCTCAAGAACTTTGGACAGAAAGGGTAGGTTTAAAACGGGGCGATAATTCTTTAGCTGGTTGGGGTCAAGATTCGACTTTTTCAGGAGAGGTTTAACAACGACTGATTTGAATTCTGACGGAAAGACGCCTGACTCAATGGACTGATTTATGATTTTGGTGATGGTGGGCAGAAGAATTACAATGTAAGTACAAACGATCGAGTCAGTCTGTGAATACTATGGTGGAACACGGAAAAATATAAATGTTACTTTCGTGCATACGTCGTGGTGTCTTGTGATTCTCTCAGAGTTCAGCTGACCATGTGCAAAACTCATTCTTTTCACAATATCGATTCTTTCGTGTATTCCAATCGTGATAAAGGCTTCGGGAACGGGAAAAAAATCTACACTTGGATATCGATTGGGTATCAGGAATCAGATTTACACTCCCCATAACAACAGTGATTTTCAGACATCTCCAATACCGCCGAAATTGGCTAAAATAATAGAAACATCGACTATCTTCCATGCCCCGTAAGCATAAACATCAGTTGATGTGCCGCACCTTCAACTTGGCAGTCAGAAGCTCCTGGTCTACAGCTTTTTGACTGGTCAAGAGGCTAAGTCTGATTGACATTTCACCCCAGGAATGGGTCGGTCTATTGCGTCAGCTAATACACATGTGAAACACTGACTTGCGCGTGCTTTGCGTCAAATAGGAACATTGATTAACACTGGCGAGTTTGGTGCTTTTACGTCACCGTCACTGTCTGATTCTCTTATAGACGAGGACTTTTGCTTTTGTCATTTTTTTTCTTCTGCAGTTGAAGAGGTACCACGCTGGCTAACGAACTCACCCAGTGTCTTTGTCCAAATTAGCTATATCCAAAATTGCAAGTGCATATAATCAAAATTACGGACTCTAATTTGGGTCAACCGACTTTCTGTTAACGGTCATTTAACTCGTCAATGAAACATTTAATTTCAATATCCTCGAAAATTGTGCTAGACACTCCTTGAATTAAGCATTTCCTTTATTTTCAAGTTTATACGTACGCAAAGGTCGGAGATTTTCGTGTTTACACACACACACACACACACACACACACACACACACACACACACACACACACACACACACACACACACACACACACACACACACACACACACACACACACACGCGCTTCGCGCCCAAACTACGTTCAACAGGTTAAAGTAGCTAGGAGTGACATCATTTTTATCTTGTTACTTCTTTGCCACTATCTAAGGCCCACCCACCTGTTACGTTATTTGCATGCTATTAGACATCGTTACCAACTTTGTACTTTTCAACTTTTTGTGAAAAGCAATTCATGGCAGAACAAAAAAAATCAAACAGTAAGAATTCTCGACTCTCAAGAAGGATCAGACAGTGACGCCGGGTGACGTAAAGGCGCCAAACACGTCAGGGTCACACAATGTCGTAAATTGTCGCAAAGCACCAGATGTCAGTGTTATACAATGTTTCAAATTCGTCACTGTGTACAGGGCGTCGTGGAACTAGCGATGCCATGACGTGACGTCGCTTATATTGACGTCATTTTGCTGCTTGTGCTTAGTGGCGGGAAGCGCCGCCATGTGTCCGTCTTTATTTGTTTGCGCGGGTGTGTTTTTGATCATAGGTTGGGTTAGAGAGGAGAGAAATGGATCAGAAGGATAAGCTTAAAAATATGAACATGAACTCTGAATGTTCCTAAATGAAAAACGCATGTAAGTTCCAAACAATATGGTAGACTTTGGGATGACTCGAAATCCTCATCGTGTTTGCACATGTTCTCCATAGGGGCCTGACGAGTGGTGGTTTGACTAAATGCAAATCCGCTGCGCCACCGCGTGCGCGCGGCCACCGCGTAACTAGCTTAAGTCAGAATACAAGGGAGGAAACGAACCACACGAGCGAAATTCTAGCTGTCACGTTTGTGGTTGTGCTTGTGTTATCATAGGAAAGATCCGATATTCATTTGAGTTATTTTGGATAAGAATTACGTACCTTTTTAGTAGGATTCATTTCCTTTTGCACGGAGAATTGCGATCGATTTTTGTTGTGACGCGTAGTTTCGCTACAATGTTGTAAAGTTTGACCTACATTAGACTGGAAGGTTCAAGCAGGGTCTAGTGACCTCAAATATGACGTTAAAGTTGTTAGTTACATTTCGTAACATTTTATCGAATGCGCCTAGATGGTAGTGGGAATTTTTAGTCGGATCTATAGTTTTGGTTACGTTATCTTTTCTGATTGGTTGTGTTGTGTAAATTTGCTGGATTGTTCTGGAAATCTGTAATAGTATAAAAGACGGTGTTAGGAAATACGTGTGTACATTGTATGAGAGACGCAGTGTGTCAAAAGTGTTGATGCATTGTAGAGGAGGCAATGTTGGTGCATTTGTGAATGCATTGTGCTGCGATTGCATTGCTGCAATAAAATATTGTTGGAACTGTTACTCCAGTGTGGTCTACAACCTTGTGCCACGCGTGACGAGTTGCAGCTAAGTGAAGTTCTTTACAAGAACCTAACGTGCGTGCGCCCTGGTGTGATTGTATCATACTACAACTACGACTACCACATGACACTAGCTGTGGCCGCAAGTATCCCGGACCTCTTTCTCAACATCTAGAGTTGAACGTTAAACCCTTTAGTAGAGTGACGTGAAAGAGGCCACTCTGCACTGATGTGCATCCATTGTTTTCTGCCGTGTTTACTCTAAATTCGAAGCGAACTACTCGAAAAGATATTGACAACTGAGCAGTGTTTAAACCAGACGCCATTAAAGTAGAGCTTTTCGGGCTGGGGGAAATAGGTACCTAGTAAAGCGATTGCCGCTGCGTGCAGGTCTCACGTTCATGTCGACAGCAAGATGCACTCTTGTTTTAATTTCATTGGATATGCTAATTTACATAAACCAATGAAAAATGAGCACGCGGCGTATTTCCGGCCACATCTAAAAGCCAAACAAATGAAATTCTGCTAAAATGATGCTTGACTATGCAAAAAGCCTTGATCCTAAACTATCAGTTTTGATCGGAGGACGAGGCTGGTATAGATGTGTGGCAAAATATCTACTGAGTTTGTTCAGTTCGAGGTTTTAGGCGGATGGTTGCTTTGACGGTTAAAAAATGCTCTGAAATCACAGTCCTTCGCCGCTTCGCGTGCCTTTCGTTTCCTCCCTTGTATTCTGACTTGAGCTAGTTACGCGGTGGCGCAGCGGATTTGCATTTAGTCAAAGCATCACTCGTCAGGTCCTTATGATGTTCTCTTCTAGTGCGAAAGGCATATTACATCATGCATCGTCCAGACTTTTGTGAGTGATCAATGTAATGCGGCAATGGACAATGCCGGAAGATAATTTGTCCCTAGTATGTCCATTTTTGTGACAGCGAGATTTCCATTGTTATAACAATGAAAATCTTGCTTTTCTCAAAAATGGACATTGACTGGCTTTTGTCAGACCGCGGCAAACATCGAACATACAAGGTTTACGCCGGTGCACATATAATCATCAATTTTCGCCCTTGTCAGCGTAGGAGTTTTTATTTGGATGTAATACCTTGTCAAGGAAATTAAGGGAATACCCAATGCACGAAAAGGCCATCGGGCCGACGTGAGCCGCCGTTGGCCCGCGCACGAACGTGCGCGGGCCAACGGCGGCCGACGTCGGCCCGATGGCCTTTCAGCACTGGGTAGTCTGTGATGTCACCAGAACTGACAGTTCTGGTCGTTGTTCTTGGCTATTTCATTGTCGGGTAGACCGTGTCCACAGTCTCACTATTGACGTGTCTTAAAGCTTGACAGGAAAGATATAGCGGCGTTAATGACGTGTAACAAACAGAAGAACTAAGTTATATGTACACAGAGTTCAAGTCAGACAATTCACTTGCCTTTGGTGCGAATCGATATAGCCTATATATTAGCCTATAGCCTATAGCCCGGTTGACTTCATCAGTAGCCAATACCGATTAAATAAGTTTCCTCGTGGAATCCAAACAGTGGACAGTTTTGCATGGTTTTCAGTGGCCAAAAGCGCAGCCGAGATGTTCATGATTTCTAGCGTTCGTGTCAAGAGAAGCTTTTTTTCCCCCCGACGTAAATTATTATCGCCATTTGACCAAGAGATACACTGACAGCAAAGGCAGCAGGAATTATCCCGATCCCCCCTCGGGCATGCAGTCAGCTCCGACTTTCCATCCCGTGTCTGCCTGCCTTGACGTCACGAAGACCGATCCCAATGCCAGCAACAAGGCGTAGATTCCTAGCGCATCGCAATCTGCGCCTCGTCTTGCAGATGACATGTTTGCTGGCTACTGAGGTAAAGCGTTGCGTGCGCGACGTGTTTGATTACTTGTGTAGCAGACGACACCGGAACAAACACTCAACTGGCCATCGGATCACTCAGTGTAAGACTATGTCAGTGAACGAACGAGGACGTCCTCCGTCTGAGCAACATACCGAGCCCGTATCGTTTGCGGGAGTACTCCCCAGACAGACCTACTCGGGGGGTACGCCGCTGTGACAACTACACTTCTGTGCAAATGAGACGCTAAGCACTCAGATGCCGTTGTAAGCATCTCGTTTGAATAGAAGTGTACTTGTGGCGCACTCCTCGAGTGGGTCTATCTAGGGCGGAGTCACTGTACTCGCGCAAACGGTAGGAGATATGTCAGTATACTGGGGCGGGTCTTAGCGACAAGACGCCTAACCCTTTGGGTGCCGGTCGCAGTTTTAGTCGCGATGATTCCTCGGTACAGGAATCATCGCGACTAAAACCGCTACCGACACCCAAAGGGTTAATATATAAAGGAGCCAGAGCGGATCTAAGGATGCTTACTTGGAAGGATGGGGGGAGGGGGGGCAGGAGTGGGGTGGGGTGGAGGGATCATAAATGTATCTGGATGGGACGTGCATTTTATTTTCTTTTAACCCTTCTGTGTCCGGTGGGCGGGCTCATGAGAACACGATCGTATAGCATATGATTTCAAGAGATGGACTGAGAGAGGTCGGCTCATTTAACCCTTTTGCTGTCGTAGCGCTTTTAGTCGAGGTGATTCCTACAGGAATCACCTCGATTCAAAGAGGGCTAGCGACAGCCGCAGTCTTAAAAGAACTGGAATACGCTAGTTGCTCATATAGATCGCCGGAGTACTTAACATTCGAAGACACCCTCTCTCCACTGTTGAAGATATCAGAACTTTAATTACATATAGACCAGCAAGAGGCAAAGATCCTCACGAGCCCCAATAGTCTGGTAAGTCTGTGGGGTGGCCTCATGAAGGTGATCGCAAAGATCTTCGCCTTGTGCTTAAATATGTATTGACTGGTTCATGAGCTGACTACTGAAAACGATTTCGATTTAAAAAAAAACAACAACAACTTTGTTCAGAATGAGGTGTCACGCGAGAGAGATGTTAACACGGTGGCAACGTTTACTGGCAACCGCACAGACATCTTAGCCAACGCCACCCATCTGTCAGAGGCATAGATCTTGATGGGCCCGCCGCAGCCTGCATCAGGATCTCAGGCTCTTTGCTGGCCTATCTCACGCTACAGCCCGTTCACTGCCTGGGAAAAGTACGAACACCATTCAACTGCAAGAGACATAGATCCACATGAGACCCCGGCAGTTGCCGGGGCTCATGCGGATCTATGCCTCTTGCTGCCCGTCCATGTTTATTTGGACAGATTGGGTTCATTGGCGTTGAAATAGGATTTAACTCATTCAGCCCCGACACACCACAGCAAGACTGACATGGATCGAGCATGATAGTTCAAGGGTGGTGCCAGAATAGCTTGGCGCCCGCGGGCGCCAAGCTATTCTGGCACCACCCTTGAACTATCATGCTCCACCTGTCTCTAGAATCGTAATACAGTCCTTCAGAGGGCAATTTCAAAATCATCGGATTTCAGTCATGAGGTAGAATGTGTTAAGAAGAACAGCCTGCATGGACATGCAATAAAAAGGTTATGCTCCTCAGACGGCGGACACCACTGATCGGGTGTGTAAACTAACACAGGACGATACCGCTTCTTTAACCAAAGAGACCTTTTTTTCATGCAAAGGAAGGGTTGTTTTCGAGATGCAGTTATTCACGTAAAACAATGCAGGCAGCGATGTCGGATCCATAATGAAGAGTACCTTCAAAGGAGGCGATGGAAAAGGTTGTTCACATTAGGAACAACAGCAACACTTCTTCGATACGAAAACGGGTTTAAAAAAAAATGTAAATCTTTTCTATTCTTGGACCTCTATGCACAGTGTTCATGTATCCATTTCTCTTAACTCATTGTGCCCGCGACACACCACCGCAGGATATGGCTCGACCATGATAGTTCAAGGGTGGTGGCAGAATAGCTTGGCGCCTATATATCACGGTCGATCTGTCTCCTGAATTGTAATGCAGTCCTCAGAGGATAACTACAAAATGTGGGTAGTTCGTACCTCGGGCACAATGAGTTAAGCTATTTCCTTCTTCCTTGTGTCACGTTATGATCCCATCCTGACCTGACTGAACTGAGCTGAACGTGTGACATGTTAACCCGTTCAGTGCCGTGAAAAACCTGTAATACCACCCAAGTGCAAGAGGCGCACATCCTCATGAGCCCCAGCAGTTGCGGTGGCTCATGAGGATCTATGCCCCTTGCTGACAAAGTTTTGAAGCCATGTTCCTAAGAAGGCTAGGACATTATGGTGTTGGATTAGCTCATCGTGTGCCCGAGATACGAAATACCCACATTTTGGAGTTATCCTCTGAGGACTGCAGTACAATTCAGGAGGAAGATCGACCATGATAGTTCAAGGGTGGTGGCAGAATAGCTTGGCGCCTATAGGCGCCAAGCTATTCTGCCACCACCCTTGAACTATCATGGTCGAGCAGGCGCCAAGCTATTCTGCCACCACCCTTGAACTATCATGGTCGAGCCATATCTTGCTGTGGTGTATCGCGGGCAGAATGAGTTAGCAAAGAATGCAGAAACACAATCTGCGTCAACCGGCACTGAACAGGTTAAAGTATTTTAGGACCCCAGGGAATATAATACATAATAAGAAGGTGACCTTAACCCATTACATCCTGAGGCTGATTTTGTCAGGTTCGCTTATTGTCCTCTGAAGGTCACATTACAGTTTAGGCGACAGATCAAACATTATAGTTAAAGGGTAGTGCCAGAATAGCTTGGCGCCTGAGGCGCCAAGCTATTCTGGCATCACCCTTGAATGATCATAGTCAAATTAATTTCAAGCAGGAGAGTATCAGGATGAAAAGGGTTTATTAGCAGTACTGACGTTTGCAATTTTGTGAAGACGGCGACAAAATACGTATGAGAACCCCCTCCACCACCACACCCAACCCCCCCCCCCCCTCCCCCACCCCCCTATCCTCCCCTACCCCTCCTCCACCAACAAATAGCGGCAAGATGATCAATTCATCTGGTCCATACTGAAAATTAATCTGTTACTCGTTGTTTTATTTTCCACTTCACTTGTCCTCTTTTTTGGCACGAAGAAACTGTTTTATCACGATTCACGGAAAACAAGAAGCAAATCAACAGAAGAATATGAATAATATGCCACACACAATTAAAACAAAAGACTTTTTCCGGAAATTTGAAGTAGGTGACAATTGCACGAGTTTCAACGAAAACAGAATGGAATCTATTCAGTTCTGGGAGTTGCACGGTGTCGTCACTAAACTTTTCAGGTGACACTTATAATTGCACTCCATTGTCATCTCTTTTGTCGTGACTAGATTTGGCGTTTACTATAACGAGCCTATCTAGTGTCAATGCTGCTGGACGCGAAACCTTCAGCTTTAACACTATTAGACAACGACACAGCACAGATCGTGACGCAATACTTTGTAATGTGGCGTCGATATTTTTAGACTGCGCAAAAATGTCACTACATGATGAGGTAATAGCGTGACGCTAGACGCCAGTGTGGCGACGCTGGCCTTTGCTCACTGGGTATATGTGACGTGCCACTTGTCGTGCGTCGGCTCGGCATGTTAATCGCCCACTGGCGTTTTCTGGGAAACTATTTCAGTGACCCACACACGTCACCGCCAGTGGACGCAAAACAGTTACACCTAGATGCGAAACGCCAGCAGAAACTTGAAGCAGAATAAGCGTTCCGCGTGAAGCAGTTATCAACAGATAGTTAGTTATTGGTGTTTAACGCCGAGCAGGCGACTAAGGCCATCTCGTGCAGTTGTGTGGTGTTTTCTGTGACCCGTTAGTAATATTGTAGTGTATGAGAAATCGTGTCTCGTTTTTGGCGTGTCTTGGCATCAAATCTCTTCTCATTTAATCTCATATAAGCTCATGTCTTATCTCATATTTCATATCATGTCTTTGTATGTCATCTTATTATGTCATCCGATGAAACATAAAGTATTATTCATACGTTTTTGTCATTGATTGATTCGTTTGTCTGATCTGCTCTGATCTGGTCTGATCTGGTCTGATCAGCTTTGAATCCTGCCACTGACAGTGGACGTAGATTATTTTTATGAAATGTTTGCTGTATCAACCACAAGGATCACCAGCTTTCCAGGGAGTCTGGAAACAGACTGGTGTCAGCAAACGGCATTGATCGGTATCAGTCGCTGCAACTGGATGGCGTTCATTTGTTTTCTCGGCAGTGAAGGGATTAACTCATTCCAGACGTAAGGCCTATAGTCGCGTATCCGTAGGCCTTGCGTCTGGAGTGAGGAATCAGATTTCTCTCATTTGGCCTGACATCTTGTCAAATTATCTTAGCTTATCGTACCCCGATTTTTTCACTGTCTGTGTGTGTGCTTGGCGTCAGAACGCATCATGCAAGCCAAGCAGGCACTGGAGTACGTGGAGAAAATAGCCAGCTTTCCGGGCAACTGCTCCGGGGGTACGGCCAGCGTGCTGAAACTTGCCTTCGATACCACAAGCTGGGTCAGCTACACAGACGCCGCCATCCGCACAGCCAATTACTTATCGCAGGTGCTCGCCATGAATGGAAATAAACTCGACAGGTGGGTGTGCACACATTATTTATATTAACTCGTTCAGCCCGACGACCGTATTTCCCAACTTTTAGAGTCGCTGCGTCATCTAATGACTATGCATCAGTTGCATGAGATGGATCGACCATGATAATTCAAGGGCAGTGCCAGATTAGCTTGGCGCCTGTTGGCGCCAAGCTAATCTGGCGCTACCCTTGAGTTATCATGGTCGACTCATCTCCTGCTGTAGTGCGTCAGGGGCTGAATGGGCTAATAAGATAAAGCAGTCTTCTCACTCCTTTAGCCATTCATTCGTTTATTCGTTCGTTCGTTGTGCGTTCGTTCGTTCGCTCGTTCGTTCGTACATTCATTCATTCATTCATTCATTCATTCATTCATTCATTCATTCATTCATTCATTCATTCATTCATTCATTCATTCATTCATTTATTCATTCATTTATTCATTCTTTCAATCATTTATTCATTCATGTTGCAATGAATAGCGTGAATGTTGTTATGTGTGAGAAACAGACTCGAGGACCAAGTTTTCTACGACTTTGTGCGAAACAACGTGCACGGCGACACCCTCATCTTTGGCTCAGCCATCGCCATCGAGAGCAACGTGCACGACAGGTACATCACGTTCTGCCCTTACGCCAGCAAGAACAAACGGGGAGGAGTGAAGATCATTGACTTGGCCACGGCGTACAACTACTCCACCCCGGGCACAGAGTGGTACTACGAGGTCTTCATGAAGAACTTCTCCGCAGTCCCTGTCGTCAATGACACTTTCCACAGTGGGTGCGTAGTTTGGCAACGCTTTGCGCCAAGTTTCGCCTTATTTTTGTCACCTTTATATGTGTCCTAGGCAACAACCCAATGCGCAAAAGGCCATCGGGCCGACGTCGGCCCGATGGCTTTTTGCGCAATGGTAATGTGTAATATTTTTCTGTTGTGTTTAATGAGAATGCATGCGGCATTAGTGAGGTTTTGTTTGCAACAAACTACTCCAAACAACGAACGAGAGCGATGTCACGGCGGATAAGCAACTTGTACCGTACGCATGGACAACACTCCAAACATCTCCAAGAGGCATATATCTTTATACGCCATGCCACAAGTACACTAATACTCAAATGAGATGCTTGGCAGCTCATTTGAATAGAAGTGTACTTGTGGATTACCGTTTGCGGGAGTGCTCCCCAGATAAACCCACTCGGAGAGCCACAAGTACAGATCTGTTCAAAGCATCTCATTTGTATGTGTGCGTGTATATATATATAGTAGGTGTTCAGTGGAAGGCTCAAAAGATCTAATAAGCGATGCAGTCACAAAAGGACAGCTGATGTCCTGATGACACAATGCAAGCTTACCAGCCTGGATTTCCATGGCATTAGCACAGCATTCTCAGAATTTATTGAAAAATTATGTCCCTTGGAGCTACTCTGATTGAGTGCATTTTTTGGCTTGGGCGACGCCTTTGTTATAAGTAATGTGTGTATATATATATATATATATATAATATATATATATATAATATATATATATAATAGGATTTCCATGGCATTAGCACAGCATTCTCAGAATTTATTGAAAAATTATGTCCCTTGGAGCTACTCTGATTGAGTGCATTTTTTGGCTTGGGCGACGCCTTTGTTATAAGTAATGTATATATATATATATAAAGAATAACAAGATGAGGATTTCATCCCAAAGTCTACCGTATTGTTTCGAGCTCATAATATGCGTTTATCTTTCAGGAACATTCAGAGTTGTTCATATTTTTAGGCGTATAATGCTGATCCATTTCCCTCCTCTCTAAGCCAACCTCTGATTAACACACTCGTCGGCGCACACAAATAAAGACGGACACACGGCGCTTCCCGCCATTACTGAGTACGCTCTGTGGGCTGATGTAGCGACAGGACTCCATCTACTACTCTAACCCACCCGCTGATCCGCACACACTGGCACAGATAAATGAAGACGAACACACGGCGATTCCCGCCATTCGTAAGCTCTGTGGTCTGGCGTAGCATACCTGCTCTGAAGAAGAATAATAGCACAAGCAGCGAAATGACGTCACTTCAAGCTTCACGTCATGGCATCATTAGCCCCACGACTGGCGCCGTGTTCATAGTGACGACTCGATTGGTATACGTCATCATCGCAGTACTAACATTTGACGTATCAGATGATCAACTTTGCAATTTTCTTGCTGATTTTCATGCCTAGAGCTTACAGGTCACAAGTTGAACTAATCCTGCCCAAGGGCCGGGACAAATAGCAGGTTTATGCAAACACTGTCTATGAAAAGTCATGCGGGTATTAATGAGAAGATTGCTTTTATTCGTAAAAGAAAAACTGAAGTTGTGTTAGCTGTTTTACAAATGATTGCGAAAAAGTGGTGCAGAAAACTGTCTGATTTTCACACTTAGGGCATACAGGTCACAATTTACCTAATCGTACCCGACAGCCGAAACAAACTGCAGGCTTATGTAAATACCGTACACGAAAAATCATGCGATTAATAATGAGAAGATTTTTTTTCGTAAAAAAGATTGAATTGTTTTAAGATTAACCCATATAATTCGTGAAATTAATCCCAAAATCGTGAAAATATCTTTTTTCAACAAATATTTAATTATCACTCAAAAAATTCTAGAGGTACAATGCTGGTTAACGAACTCATTCAATATGTCCCTTTTATCTAGCTATACGCAAAATATCTAGTAAAACTAAGAAAAATTACGGACTCCAGTGTGAATCAACCGCCGTTTTTTGTGAAACGGCCATTTTCTCGTCAATGAGCATCTTATTCAAAACATCTGTTAAAATGTCCCGAGATAATTCTTTTAGGGACAACATCCTAAAATTTCAAGCTTGTCCGTCCGCAAACGCGGGCTCTAGTCGCTGTCACATCCTCACACACACACACACACACACACACACACACACACACACACACACACACACACACACACACACACACACACACACACACACACACACACACACACACACACACACACACACACACGGCGTTTGGCGCCAAAAAGACGTTCTCTAGCAAGGTTTGGTAGCTAGACGTGACGTCATTTTTATCTTGTTACTTCTTTGCCAGAATTTCTGCGCCGCACTCCCAAAACGTCAAGTGCATGCTCCGGAATGTGCCCGACCCAGTCCCATTTCAAAGTCTACCGTATTTTTTAAAAACGGTAGTCAAAAAATGGGAAAAAGCCTGTCTAACCAGAAAAAAACTACCGCATCGCACGCGTACACACATGTACTATAGGGTATTTTAGTTTTGATCCGGTTGTTTTTCATAGCGTGTTTGTTTGTTTGTTTGTTTGTTTGTTTTCTTCATGCCGCCAGCAGTGTTCAAACATTTCTGCGTCAGCCTGTTGCCCGCTACGAGCATGGGCGCTGGACGTTCCCGTACTTCGACTGCGGCGGAGGCAACATCTGGATGGTGACCTACTCCGCTCCTATACTGGCCATCTCATTCGCCGGCACGCCCGTCTTCGAGTGAGTTTAACGTGCCGCGCTGCATGAAGCTGCAGCTTTGAAAGATTGTTGTTTCTTAACGCTTCTGTGTGTCTAAACTTAATCCTGCCACGTATTCACTTCAGTTTCGGCGACATATTTGTCACACTGGTTGTCTCTCTCGATTCGCTACGAGCAGCGAATCGAGAGAGACAGCCACTGTGATTTGCGCTTTGCATTCCACCAGCCCGACAAGGCCTACGCTTTTCAAACAACGGAGTTAGCTTTGTCACGTGCTCGCTTGTAGGTTATGGTTATGCATGAGTTCAGAGCTATGTCCCGCACTTTGTGGTCGAATCGCAAAAGTCCGACCACCTCTTTGCCATCCTCTTAGCTTGAACTGACCAAAATGTTCCGGCGTAAGTTGATCGGGCGATTTTCTGTATTGCCATTGCCGCTGGTTGTGTGTTTGACGTGCAGAGGCGTGGCTACGATTGACCTGGAGCTGACCAACGTAGACATCAACCAATGTGACGAGGAAGAAGGGGTCGATGCCGGTTCTCTCGATGTCTTCCGGGGCACGCACAACTGTCAGCCAACCACCAAGGTTCACATTCAGTGCTTTAGCGCACGCCAGAGTGACTCCGGGTCGATCTGACGTGAGACATACTTCGGCGTGTTACTCCCTTCACGCAAAATTGCCACGTCAAAGTGACTCCGGGTCGATCTGGCGCACGCCAAAGGGATCCCGTAGGGGTCAGTCCGGCGTGTTACACAGGCACACCGAAACGCGGGGGGAAAAAGACAAAAAAAAAAAAGGAGCTAAGTCCCTGGAGCAGGATCGGTGAAACAGCCAGTAAAATCCTCCTCCTCCTCTTTCACCCGGCTTTTAATGACCAACTTCAATATAATGATGAACCTGTCAGCCAGTCGCATCGCAATGCGCAAAAGGCCATCGGGCCGACGGCGGCCGCCGTTGGCCCGCGCACGGCCGTGCGCGCGCCAACGGCGGCCGACGACGGCCCGATGGCCTTTTGCGCAGTGCGATGGGGTTGTTGAGAGTGATGCCAGGGTGATTACACGAGGATTCTACCCGACATGTCTCGCTGATCCCACTTCAGACCTGTGCTGTCATCCCTCGTAAATTCGTCTTCTTTTTTTCAACTTCCCATCCACTGAGCTAAATTCCGTCGAGTCGAGGTCGGCCGTTGTTGGCCAACAGCGGCCGACGTCGGCCCGTCTGCCTTTTGCTTTTTAAACTGCTTACGGTAAAAGTTCTTATATCTAGGCATTCCTAGGCAAATGCGGTTATATCTGGGCATTCCTAGGCAAATGTGGTTATATCTGGGCATGCCCAGACAAAAGTGGTTATATCTGGTCTCTTCTTTTTTTTTTTTTTTTCTTGGCTTGACTTCGCGAACGAAGATTCTATAGGGCTTGCCCACATCGTCTGCAGGCATTTTCGTGTCTGCGGAGGCCAATCCGGGACAGGCAGGTTCGACCGCAGTGGCTGCAGGGGAAGGTCTGGTCAGGGTTCTGAGTTACGACAACTCTGTTTTTTCTTCTAAGCCGCTTGTCCTTAAGGTTAGCTCTGCGAGAGTCCTCAAAGGAGACGGCTGCCTTGTGAATGGTGGAGCGCCAGGTGTCACGGTCCGCAGCAAGCGAAGACCACTGGCGGTGGTCGATTTGGCAGGCACTAAGCGACTTCTTGAGACCGTCTTTGTATCTCTTCTTTGGCGCCCCTCTGTCTCGGTGTCCAGTGGCGAGCTCACCGAACAGAGTGATCTTGGGTAGGCGATGATCCTCCATCCTGGAGACATGCCCCGCCCAGCGAAGCTGTGTCCGCAGCAGCAAAGCCTCGATGCTCACAGTTTCCGCCTGTTCAAGGACCTCGACGTTGGTGACATAGTCACTCCAGTGAATGCTGAGGATGGTACGCAGGCAGCGCTGGTGAAAGCGTTCGAGGAGTCGTAGTTGGCTGCGGTAGAGGGCCCAGGACTCGGAACCGTACAGCAGGGTGGTGAGGATGACAGCTCTGTACACGCTGATCTTGGTGCCTTTTTTCAGCTGTTGATTGTGCCACACCCGCTTGAATAGTCGCCCGAAAGCACTGTTCGCTTTTGCCAGCCTGTTGTCCAGCTCCTTGTCCAGCTTGGCGTCTGACGTGATGATGCAGCCAAGGTAGGTAAACTGGTGTACAGACTTCAGTTCGGACTCGCCGATGGTGATGTGGGGAGGGCGATGCTCTTCCTTGGGTGCCGGCTGATGAAGGACCTCTGTCTTTTTCAGACTGACCTCAAGTCCAAAGAGCTGGGCAGCATCTGCGAAGCAGGACGTAATGCGCTGCAAGGCTCTCTCTGTGTGTGCAACGAGGGCAGCGTCATCAGCGAAGAGCAGCTCACGAATCAGTTGGTCTAGGGTTTTGGTGTGGGCCTGCAGTCGTCTGAGGTTGAACAGGCTGCCATCGAGACGATACCTGATGTACACTGCGTCATCATCGTCGAGGTCCACTGTGGCCTGCTTCAACATCATGCTGAAGAAGATGGTGAAGAGGGTCGGTGCCAGCACGCAGCCTTGCTTCACGCCGTTGCGAATGGGGAATGGTTCTGAGAGGTCACTGTTTAGTCTGACCTGGCCTTGCTGGTCCTCGTGGAGCTGGACGATCATGTTGAGGAACTTTGGGGGACAACCTAGTCGCTCCAGGATCTGCCACATACCTTGCCTGCTCACAGTGTCAAACGCTTTTGTTAGGTCGACAAACGTTACGTACAGCCCTTTGTTCTGCTCGCGGCACTTCTCCTGAAGCTGTCTCAGCACAAAGACCATGTCGGTGGTACTCCTGTTGGCTCTGAAGCCACACTGGCCCTCTGGGAGGTGGTCTTCAGCGATGGCAGGTACCAGCCGATTCAGGAGCAACCTTGCGAGAATTTTCCCGGCAATGGACAGCAGGGCAATTCCACGATAATTAGAGCAGGCAGACTTCTCTCCTTTGTTCTTGTACAGGGTGATGATGACTGCATCACGGAGATCCTTTGGTAGTGTTCCTTTTTCCCAGCAGCAGAGAAAGAGGTCGTGGAGCTTGTTGTGCAGTGCTGGGCCTCCATGTTTCCAGATCTCTGGCGAGATTCCGTCAATGCCTGCTGCTTTGCCACTCTTGAGCTGGTGGATGGCTGTGAGGGTCTCTTCGGCGGTGGGCGGTTCGTCCAATTCAACCTTTAGTGGAAGGTGTGGGATTTGGAGGATGACTGTTTCTTGAACAGTGCGTTCAGCGCCGAAGAGGTCTTGAAAGTATTCCGACCAGCGGTTCAAGATGGAGGTATTATCTGTGAGGAGTGCATGTCCATCAGCGCTTTGCAGGGGACTTTGTACCAGGTGCCTAGGGCCATACACTGCTTTCGGTGCTTCGTAGAAGCCCCTGTAGTCACCGTTGTCAGCGCAGAGCTGGGTCCTCTGTGCGAGTCTGGACCACCACTCGTTCTGGAGCTCTGTAAGCTTGAGCTGGAGACTGCTGCAGATGAGGCGGAAGGCAGACTTCTTCACAGGGCAGGAAGGCTGGGCTAGGTGGGCCTGGTGGGCGGCTCCTTTTTTTTTTTTGCTAGAAGTTCCTGGATCTCTACGTCGTTTTCGTCAAACCAGTCTTTGTTCCTCTTTCTAGCAAAGCCCAAGACTTCCACAGAGGATTTTACAATAGCAGTTTTCAGTTGTTCCCAGAGTGTTTCAGGAGAGGAGTCTGCTGGATCAACTGTGTCTTTGAGCATGCGCTGTAAATCGGCCTGAAGGGCAGCTTTCTTGTCGTCACGCTGAAGGCTGGCAACATCAAGCTTTTTCTTGGGAGGGCCCCCTTTCGTGGGTTTCAGCTTGAGGCGGAGCCTGAGTTTGCAGCGAACAAGGCGGTGGTCAGTGTGGCACTCTGCGCTGGGCATCACTCTGGTGAGGAGGACGTCACTGCGGTCCCTCTGACGCACTAGGACATAGTCGATAAGGTGCCAGTGCTTGGAGCGAGGATGCATCCAGGTGGTCTTTCGACTGTCCTTTTGCTGGAAAGTAGTGTTGGTGATGACAAGTTGCTGCTCTGCACAGAGCTCCAACAGTAGGCGACCATTGTCATTGCAGTTCCCAACGCCATGCTTGCCGAGGACTCCTTTCCAGGCTTCAGAGTCTTGGCCCACTCTGGCGTTGAAGTCGCCAAGGATGATGACTTTGTCGTCTGCAGGGGTGCTCTGCAGGAGGCTGCGCAGGTCAGAGTAGAACTTGTCTTTTTCTGCAGGCTCTGCCAGGAGGGTTGGGGAGTACACACTGAGAAGGGTGACGTATTGCTGGTGTCTTAGTGGGAGGCGCATGGACATGATGCGGTCGGAGTGACCCGTTGGTAGGTTTTCCAACTTAGTCGCAATGGGGGTCTTCACCATGAAGCCCACGCCTGAGAGCCGTCTTTCTGATGCAGGCCTGCCTGACCAGTAGAGGGTGTAGCCAGCGCCGAGTTCTTGGAGGCTGCGGCGATGTCGATGTTTAACCTCCGCAATTCATGGGCAATGAGGGCGGAGCGACGTTCAGGGCGTCCGCTGTCTGCTGTGTCGAGCATGGTTCGGATGTTCCAGCATGCTACGTTGAGTCCGGTCGTGGTCGTCATGAGAGTGGATCCATTGTTTTTTCTTGTTTTCTGACCGCATGAGAAGATGCCCGTTGACCGCGGCTAGCCAACTGGGGTTACGAGGGGATGAGCTTTGGCTAGGCCACCTTTTCTAGGCCCCTCTCCGTGTGGAGCAAGCAGTGCTGTCCCTAGAGAAGGCTGCTTGGTCGTTCAGGGTGTGCCGAGTGACGTTGTCATCCCCAGGTCAACATCAGGCGACCAATATCCTGAACCGCCTGCATGCAGGTTTGAGACTGCGGCTTCCAGTGACATCTTTCACCTGCCGTTTTGCCCCTTGCCCATCGCTACAGGACTTGGAAAGTTCAGTGTCATAGTCCGTGGGCGTTTCCTAAAGCCTGCGCGGTGGAGCTTTTTGGTGGAGTGCAGTGTGCGCAGTACTGGCCCCACCCTTTAAACCCTTGGTTCGTTTGCCATGGCCTAGCAAGCTGGGACGGTGGCATCGAGGTCCTCAGGTCGTAGGTTTTATATCAGACTGTCCTTGTCTTAGTCTCTGGCTCAAAAGCCTTCCCCGGAGACACGGGGGCTTTGATGTCAGGGGTTTCCTCCCTTAGCCTTTCCGCAGCCAAGCGGCCAGGCCTGCAAGGCAGCAGGGGACTCGTGGGGGCCGGGGTCGTCTATGTCCCGTGCAGATGTGAACATCTGCCCACTGCCCAGACGGTGACACCAGAGGAGAAAAATCCAACGCCGGAATCCGGTATCGAACCTCGCACCTTTGGCATTGGAGGCAGACGTTATATCTGGTAATCTCTAGGCAAAAGTAGTTATATCTGGGCATTTCTAGGCAAATGTGGTTATATCTGGGTATCCCTAGGCAAAAGTGGTTATATCTGGGTATCCTTAGGCAAAAGTTGTTCCATCTAGGTGTGTGTGTCCAAACGTTTGTACGCTAGCGCACGAATCGGCGACCCTGCCTGTTTTAGAACAACCGTCACTCAGGGAATACTGAGTTATCATTTGCCACGAACGACTCCCAACAACAAACGAGAGCGAAGACACAGCGGATAATTTGCTTGGACCATTAGCAAAGGCAACACTCCAAACATCACCAAGAGGCATAGAACGTATAAATTATGCCTCTTGGAGATGTTTGGAGTGTCCGGGCTTATGAAGATCTATTCCTTTTGGAGATGTTTGGCGTGTTGTCTATGCTTACTCTACAAGCTGGTTATCCGCCAGGACTTCGCTCTCGCTCTTTGTTCCGCCCTGAGATGGCCTTAGTCGCCTGCTCGGCGTTCAACCCAAATAACTAACTCGTTCGTTGTTGGGAGTCGTTTGCAGCAAACGTAACCTCACTAATGTCATAATTTGGGTCAGTTTTTTTTTGTGGCGAATATGAGTTTCTCTGAACATAAGTGGGACCATAAGTCTGCACTCTTATTGACCTATGGGATATAAAAAAAAAAAAAACCTGGGGCTCCTGTATGTAGATTTATGTCGACATATCTCTTGCTGGTAGAGATCGACGTCGTGTGAACATCCACAGGCTGGGGGACGTTATGGTGGGCCCTGTGGGCCTTAACCCCGTCCCTGCCACTGTACGTACATTTTTGTTCCTGAAATCTGTGTTCATTCAACGACCAAAAGCCAAAAACCGTCCAAGAGACATGGATACAAATTGGTGTCAGCAAGAGGCATAGATCCTCATGAGCCCCCGCGGTCGCGGGGGCTCATGAGGATCTATGTCTCTTGCAGTTTGATTGTGTTCACTTTTTCTCGGCTGTGAAGTGGTTAGTAGCCTCAGCTGTCTAGAACAATACCACATACACGCTGGGGCGCTTGGTCTACGATCTAGATTAGCCTACGACTGTACAAAGAACTTTGTGTGTGTGTGTGTGTGTGTGTGTGTGTGTGTGTGTGTGTGTGTGTGTGTGTGTGTGTGTGTGTGTGTGTGTGTGTGTGCGTGCCCGCGCGTTTTGCAGTGTGTGCATGTAGCCCAGCAGGGCTTCAGGCGGGGCTCCTACCTGTGTTACTGCAGCGACGGCTTCTACTTTCCAGTCACCAAAACCGACATCCCCGCCTTCAACGGCAGTGAAATCGACTCCTTCTTTGACACGTACACAAGTGTCACTCCCGATACCATCACTGACAAGTAGGCCTACCACACTGAGAGAAAATCCTAAAAATAAAAGAACTCGCTTAACCTCATTCGAGACGAAGCCGCGTATCCGGATGCCGTTCGTCTCGAATGGGTTGGAAAGGACAGTTACAACAATGTATTAAATGTTAGAAAGTTTTCGAAAATTTAAATACATTGTGTTGTGCTTGACCTTTCGTGATGTGTTTCATTGTTTGTTGGTATTTTCTTTACATTTTACACGCTCGGAAGTCACATGAGTCTGGATTTCTCAAATTCAAGCAATTTCGCCCGAACACATTCTGTGCGTTTCTTACAATTTTGTATGTGCATTCACACAAAATACAGTAAAACTGATTTTTAGTTTCAGTTCAGTGCCTCAGTGTGTGTAGTGACGGTCAGTAAAATTGAGCGACCGCTCAGAGAGGACAAGATTCATCAAATGTGTGAACAAATTACATAAGGTTTGATAGAAGTTTAGTTTTCATCGGCACTTTTGCAAAACTGTTTCAATTCAACGCCGCTCAGTCTTCGGTTGACCACTCTCAAAGGTCAAGGTTTAATGGGGGATGACAGGTGTGTTGAAATCTGCACATATAATAATAATAATAATAATAATACCGTTATTATATAGGCGCTTTTCTCAATTTTGGGGAATCGACTCAAGCGCCGCGCCTGAAACCCAACACACACACTCACGAAACAGACACGGATTTACGCCATTAAGACAAGCACAGTACAAACACAGTACAGACAACGAAGGCCAGTCAGCTACTGAGTTACAGAGATTTTGATCACTTGTATTGAAATTTGTAAAGTGGCTGAGACGGTACCAAGCGTGGGAGTGGGGTGGGGGGTGGGGGAGGGGGGTGAAGAACGGAGTACCGGAGAAGACCCCGACGGTCCGCCCGAATTAACGGTGCACTACCAGAGGAGAAAGTCCAACGCCGGAACCGGTATCGAACTCGCACCTTGCATTGTGGCAGCGCTTAACCACTGCGCCACGGACCGCCCATTGTGGACAGGACATAAGATTAAAGGGCCTCTTGCAGTTGGGCGGTTCTGGCAGTCAGGGGGTTTCAAAGCAACTTTTAACTCATTCGAGACGTGCCGCCTACGGATACGCGGCGGTTCGCCGCGTATCCGTAGGCGGCACGTCTCGAATGAGTTTTTTAAAATATGTAAACGGCGGGTGACATATGCATGTGATTGATCAAATCTAGCGCTGTACAGCGTTTTTTTTTTAAAAGTAACTGTATAACAGGTTCCGGTGTTTGCGCTGCGCCCGCGGGTGCGACACGTGTGTGGACGCGACGCCGTGCCTGTTCGAGTACCAGCCGGCAATCAGGATCCTGGTGGTGCTTATCATCGCGCTGCTCATCTGTGGATGTGCGGTCATCGCCTACTTCACCTTCAAATACCGCAAGGCTATGGTGGGGCACTTCTTGTATTTCTTTACTTTCGGTGTGTTTTGTGTGTCTGTCTGTTTCTTTCTTTGTTGCCGTTCTGTCTTGCGGTCTACGTAACTGCAACGCAAATATCTGAAGAACACCCCCACCCCCCCGCCCCTTTTAAGCCAGATTCATAGATTCCCATTAGCATTTGCAGCAGTAGGGGCCTGTGGAAATCTGTGGTTCTAGCTGGTAGCTCTCTAAGAGACCTCATATCATCTTCGATCCTGATTCACTGAGAAAGCCCCACACTAGAACCACCGCCCAACAAGTTTTGATAGGAGGACGTATTTAGTTTCGCATTGTCCTGTCTGAACCCATATCATACTGAGGCTAAAATCTTCAAATGTGTACACTGCCAAATGCAAGCTACATTATAGTACTTACAGATAATGATACAGACCAATGGCTTTAGTTCAATGGTGGTGCCAGAATAGCTTGGCGCCTAGAAGCCCCTTGAACTATTTTAGTCAAACTTATTTACACACTAGTGTAGTCCGAATGATCAGGGTTAAATAAACCTTTTTTCTCTTCGGTTATAAACAGATACCGTATTTTTCCTTAACCTTTTCATAATATACTGACAAGCAAGAGAAACTATGCGACGTCATTTTGAGTAATCGGAAACACTCTAGTCGTAACTCAGACGATGTCGCATTTCTTTTGCTCGTAAGTATGTGATAGTAAAACCATCCAATATGACGGAAAAAAACACCTGTTACCTTTAACTGATTTAATTGAAAGGTGTTACTGAGTGCAAACCCCATACCTAATGAAAAGTCTACGTGCACGGAAGTGATTTGCCACACCCTGATATTTCGCTCGACTGACTGAAAGAAAAAATTCGCCATAACGGAAATTGAAAAGGTCACGCCGTACTGACAAACAATTGTGAAGAAAGAAAACATAAAAACGTATACGACCCCCACATTAGCCCACTACGTCATTTTCACTACGAGCCGAAGATTTCGCCAGAAAAATTATGTTGCGAAATCTTATCCTCGCGTGTATAGCGACCGATTTTCGTCTCAGAAGGCTTAACATGTTGTGCACTGAAAGACTTGTGGTGAAGAGGCTTACATCCCCTCACGTTTAACCCTTTCGCTGCCGAGGAAAAAATGAACACGGTCCAAGCTGCAAGAGACATAGATCATCATGAGCCCCCGCAACTGCAGGGGCTCATGAGGATCTATGCCTCTTGCTGATACCACTTTGCGTCCATGTTCCTTGTTCTCATGGGGGGTTAAACTGACGAAGATTTCAGAAGCACAGTCTGCGTCCGCAGGCAGTGAAGGGGTTAATCCAAGATGGCACGCACTTGAAAGAGGCAAAGGTAGGCCTACCATGTATAGATGCGTCGGTCTTCACGGTTTTACTCACTGACACCTTATAATGGTGTTCGCAACTTTGGAGGCACCAGTAAAGACGTGTGCCAGCCGTGGGGGGTGGATTGACCATGGTATAGTTAAAAGGTGGTGCCAGATCACCTGGACGCTTTCAGGTGCCAAGCTAATCTGGCACTACCTTGGGATTATCACGGACAGTCCATCGGCCTACGACGGTAGTGCGCTCAGAGTTATAATGCCGAGAAAGGGTGGTCACGGTCCAAATGCAAGAGACATAGATCCGCATGAGCCTCCGCAGTTGCTGACGTCAATTCTTGCTGACGTCAATTCTTGCTGACGTCAATTCGTACGTATGTTTTTTGTGTTTTGGTTGTTTGTTTTTTTGTCACGGCTGGGGCTCTTTACCGCTGAATTTACGCAGATTGCTGGAAAACACAATCTGCGTCAATAGCAGTGAACGCCGCTACGACAGGGCATGGATCGACTGACCATGATAGTTCAAGGGTGGTGTCAGAATAGCATGGCGCCGTTAGGCGCCAAGCTATTCTGGCACCACCCTTGAACTATCATGATCGATCTGTCTTCAGAACTGTGACGCAGACCTCAAAGGGTGTCTAAAAAAATAATGATTTTATCCTCAGGATGTAATGAGTAAATCCAAAATGGTAACACCACCCATTATATAAGACCGGGGACCGTACGACAGGCAGGTAAAGGCGCCTAGATCGTTAGGGCATAGAGGCAGAGGATCCCTAGGACTCTTACGTCTTGCTGTATCCCTATTTTCACCCCGTGTCCAGCTTCCTAACGCAGAGGAAGCCGTTAGAAGTTCAGCACTGCGAGTGCAGTACGTGCCCGTTTCGTTGATTGTCGAAAGCAATTAGGATATTGAAAAAACTGACAAGTCGAAAGAACCAACTGAACCAACTTCCCTCCTCCTCCTCTCTCTCCCCCCCCCCCCCCCCCTCCTGATTTCACTGCGAGCACGCCAATTGCTCGTTAGTTAAAGGTTTAGCTGTCTTCCAGACGCGGGCAGACTCTGTGTTTCTTTCACTCATAGCTCCTAACTGACAGAGCAACCAGCTTGTAGAGCAACTTCTTTTGAGATGTTGCACTCTTGCTCAGCAGTCCAAACCCTGTGTGGCCCACACTCCAGCTAGCCGCGTTACTGAAATCAGGTAGGGTGACAAGAGCCGCCGTGAACGCTCGGTAGACAGCTTTAACCTCGCTTTGCGTGTCGGTAGCGGTTTTTGTCGCGATGATTCCTGTAGGAATCATTGCGACAAAACCGCTACCGACACGCATAGGGTTAACTCTCTTTATGCACCTCTGACGGGTTTTTTTTTTTTAGGGGGAGAGGGGGAAATAAGAAGTAAACAGGTGTCAGACAAAGGTAGATTGAGATGAGATTGGCAAGACAACTTGGATGCTGCAGATGCCTGCCACGAATCACGTCAGTCATCCTTTCATAGAAGTGTCATGGAAAAACGGAAGTATCTTAGTCCGATGCAGCTTGCTCCTAGGGTAGAGCTTCTATGAAAGAAAAAAAATTGCATGTGCCAGTCGCCATTTCTTATCTCCATACAGACATACACTGACGAGCAAAAGAAGTGCGACATTTTTGGAATCATCGGAAACACTAAAGTGTTTCCGATGATTCCAAATATGTCGCATTTCATTTGATCGTCAGTATAGTAACCACAAGTAGAGAATTTAAACAAAGGTCCGGCTCTGACAGATCGGAAACTTATGTTCTTTTTCTTGTGTTCAGTTTTTGAAATATTCTTTCATAAAAAAAAAAAAAAATCAGATCAGGTTCAGAATTGTGTGTACACCTGATCAGTTTGCTTTCTTCAAATGTAACATTCATAGTGTCAAAGTTGCTTTCATTGAAAGTGTCCAGTTACAGTTTCGGACAATCACTACTAAAGTACTTCAACAATATTTGACTCTGCACAACCACCCCCCCACCCCCCTCTTTCTTTCCACTTGACGTCGCTTTAATGGGGTCACCTTGCTAAGTTCGCTGTTTACCTCTTAAGTATCGGATTGATCATGTCTGCTCTTCCCGATATGATCCTAGGGCATTATTGTACCTAACAATCTAGATTCAATTTGTTTTGTTTGGTTCCCTCTTTTAAAAGGTTGTGCCCTTAAAATGAGATAACGGTAATAATAGAGGTATCTTTTTGAAGAACCTAACTGCCCATTTTAAATGCAATGAATCCATTCATCGTTTTAGCTGCAAAACGCAAAATGTCTAAATGTTTCTCTTTACGTTATTCGTTTTTGAACGCCATGTTTGTCCATCGCTCTAAAATCACTCGAACATGCATAGGTATTTTATTTGGGGGTCAACAACCTATGTCATAGACACTTTCGTGTAGGTTTGGTGCTGTAATCATGGTGCATACTAGGACATTGCGTTTGGAGATCCTATTCCGTCAGATCTGGAGCACCCAGTTACATATCTAGCGCCTCTCGTACACACACACACACACACACACACACACACACACACACACACACACACACACTGGCACACACACACACACACACACACACACACACACACACACACACTGGCACACACACACACACACACACACACACACACACACACACATTGACCACGCCAGTGCAAACGTCGTGCCTGATTGGCTTTGCGCCTGCAGGGGCGAGGAAAAGTACTGATCAGGCACTCTCCCTAGGCTATATCCAGTGCACACAAAAAAAACGGCCGTGCGCGGGCCAAGGTTGGCCAACGTCGGCCGATAATTGTGGCCGAATCACTGAAGAGAAGCGGCGTCAACGCTTAACCGGACTGGCAGACATTTGTTTTCACACCTAATGGTCCCACGATCTACATTCGTGGCAGTTGTCCGCTGAAGGCTACTTAGATATCTGTCAGGAGATGTCGACCATGAAAGTTCAAGGAGGTGCCTCCCGAACAGTTTAGCGCGCGTTTGCCAGGGCCAAACTTTCCTCAGTGGCACCAGTCTTGTTCTCTCGCCGTCGATCTTTGGGCGTCCTGATGTATTGTGTCAGGACTGAATGGTTTAAACTGCCAAAGACAAGAGGAACCGGACTAATTTAATGCTGCCCTTCAGCGCCGTCATCACGGATCGCACCATCGCCACTGCTTCGTATAGGGCTTCTAGGATCCTGAACCCCATCACTGCCGAGAAGAAGCGAACGCGATCCAACTGCAAGAGACATTGATCCTCATGAGCCCCCGCGACTGCGGGGGCTCATGAGGATCTATGCCTCTTGTTAATGCCAATTTGTATCCATGCCGCTTGGACGGTTGTGGCTTCTGGTCGTTGAATGAACAAAGATTTCAGAAACACAATATGCGCCCAGTGGGAGAGAATGGGTTAAATGTGAGCAGTTCGCACAGAAACTGAAAGCTGAAAAGACTAATAGAGAAAATCCGGACGCCCCCAAAGTAAAGAAGGGAAGAAAATGCGCAGAAAAAGTCAACGTAAGCAATTATCAATTAGAGCGGTCAATGTAAATAGTTTGTCAATTAGAGAAAATCGCACGAGAATGTCTCTGGTGAATTTGTTTTCTGTGAATCAAAGTTCACGAATTAGTACTTTTTATTCAATGTGTATTTTTTTCAGACAAAATCAAATTGCAGAGCCCGGTGGACAAATGGCCAATCGCTTCTCATCAGATGAGGTCTTACACTGACTGTGCTTGAAACTGCACCGGGCACTAAACGTTGCACTTACAATTTGAACTTGATTTGATTGTAATGAAATTATGATTGGCCCCGTCCTTCAGCACAACGCTATTAATGGTTTTAAATTAAATTCAGAAGTACAAAATGTTTTAATGGATCCTGAATGATTTTTGGGGTACTGAAATCGAATCCGTTGTATTCCACGCTGTAAATATTGAGCAGTTTTCTGTATAAAGCAAAATCCAAGATGGCCGCCAGGAAAAATACTAATTTTCATTCCGGCACATGTAATTGCAATTCAGACACGAAAATTCTTTTGAAATGGCCCATTTTGTTAGATTATTCCAAGAAATTTAGTAAATACAGAATTTTCTACATAGAATCAGGGGCGGATCGCGGGGAGGGGGGGGGGGCAGAGGTTCCGAACTCCGGAACTCACATCCGTTTGGCTTAACAAAAGAGAACAAAAACTCCGATGTAAGAGAGTTTGCCTCTTGTCTTGCTAGTGTGGACATCTCCCCTTTGAGATACTAACGCCCTCCCCCCCCCCCCATCTCCCCCCCCCCCATCCCCCGCCCCCGTCTCTCTCCCTCCTCACATTTTTTATTTTTTCGGTCCGTGTTTTTTGTTTGAGATTCTGAGTGCTCGGCAAATCTGATTTCTCCTCTGGGCGGTTTTTGTATAAAGTCCTAAACAAAAACGTTGCGCCCCCCCCCCCACCCCCCCTTCACCCCCGCCCCACTTCATGAGAAACGTATCCGCCCCTGCAAGCGTAAAAGAGGCATTATTTGGACGTTTTTATCGTGAATGCTTACAGTCTTCTGTTGTGAATGGTGACTTTTGCTGTGTGTTAATTCACATTTACTTCACTCTGATTCTTCCACATCTAATCAGGGATTACGACTTTGAAAGGGTTATTGCATTTTTCACACCATTTGCACGGGCACGTGTAGAACTTGGTACAGGTCAGGTAAATCCATTTGCACGGGCACGTGTAGAACTTGGTGCGGGTCAGGTAAAGCCCGACGTATACCTTGTGTAGGTGACTACAGAGCTGAAACTGGTTTTGCAGGTGCAGTCCATCAGCTTTAAAACTGAATCGGCTGCAACCTACTGATTTTGCATTGTACATATATTTGGTTTTTTGCATCTTGAATCCACATTCAAACTGGGACTGATGTCTTACATGGAGATGGCGAGCTTGCCGCGTTCCAAAACACACACGATGGCGAGCACGTAGTAATGGGCTTTAAATCTGGGCTCTGCCTCATGCTGGCTTCCATGTGGAGATATTTGCCCTCATACTCAACCAAGTTTGTGCTGGTCGTAGAATAAGTATTTCTTGCCTCGTGGTCATCAAAGGACTGAAGCTTCTTAGAGGCTGTCGGCTGACGATATTGTGTCACAAGTCACAGAGTGTGCAGCGAGTAAATTGGGCATGACCTTTGCGTGATGTTTTAACTCATTCTACCCCAGACACACCACAGCAAGATAAGGATCGACCATGATAGTTCAAGGGTGATGCCAGAATGGCTTGGCGCCTATGGGCGCCAAGCTATTCTGGCATCACCCTTGAACTATCATGGTCGATCTGTGTCCTGCACTGCAATGCAGTCTTCAGAGAACAACGGCCAAATTTATGGATTTCGGTGTTGGGGTAGAATGAGTTAAATCATATGTGCTGTTTCATCGGTAATGATCTCTGTTCCTTAGCAACAGATAAGATTGTATGCTTGCTTGGGCAGTGGGGTTCTTTCAGTAGGCTGTAGATGCCTTGCTGACGTATTGACGGGCAACACAGTTTAATGCTGTTTGGGCAGTACCAGGCAAAATACACGTGCAGAGTATGCGCTGTTTCGGTGTACCCATCATGATCGTTGTGACATCATCATTGAGAAAGTACGACGCTCTGGCTGGTGTGTTGCCGGGAGCTGTATTATTAGTTGTTTAGATCCGTGACAAAATTATGGCTTTGGTCACATCGAGACGTCGGTAAAACACACTATCTCCTTGCCTAATACAATCACGTAGTGTCGGGGACTTCTACGCAACCTTCCTATCATGACGGCCTGATGTTTGTCGAGTCCAGAGAATTTCACAGGTATCGAGAATGACAACTTCTGGGGAATCCTAGCTTCTTAGCTCATACAGACCTTGCAACTTGTTCTTCAGTACAGATCTGGCTGTTGTCTGCATTGATCTTCGTCAAACAGAACTGTTATCAGCACAGATGACGTGTTGTTTACTCATTGATCTTGCTGTGAAAATCAGCAGTCCACTGTTTATCAGACAGCTAGTGTATCGTGAATATTGACAGCAGTGTCATTCATGACACACCCGGAGCAGACGCTGACCAGCCTTGTTGTAGTTGGGTTGCTTGTCACAAAGACACTCATGTAGATGGGGAACACCGCTCGTATCATGGCCCTGTCCTCAGCATTCTTCCTTAACTTGTTTTACCCCAACACCGAAATCCTTAAATTTTGCCCTTCTCGTCTGAAGACTGCATTGCAGTGCAGGACATAGATCGACCATGATAGTTCAAGGGTGATGCCAGAATAGCTTGGCGCCTATGGGCGCCAAGCTATTCTGGCATCACCCTTGAGCTATCATGGTCGAACCTTATCTTGCTGTGGTGTGTCTGGGGTAGAATGAGTTAAGGATAAAAGTGCGAAGTACTGGCTGAATGAGTACTATTCAGTTGGCTTAGGCTGTATGTTATTGTATGCCGAACACGTGCATGCACACACACACACACACACACACACACACACACACACACACACACACACACACACACACACACACACACACACAATCACACAATCACACACATACCCACACAAACACACGCACACACACAAACACACACTCACACACACACACACACACACACACACACACACACACACACACACACACACCCCTAGTCTATATGCTATAATAAACACACTAAGCACAGAGAGAGAGAGACAGAGACAGAGAGAGAGACAGAGACTAATGGCGGACTTCTTGTAACCCTCTGTATGACGCGTTATGACTTCGTTTTTGACTCTCGAGTACCAGCTTTGTTCGACTATAAGAAAAAAGAAAACACGCCAGACAACAAAGCTTCTTAGCATAGTTCGAAACAATAAGCACTCTAAAGTTACTTTAAAGACGACAACATCCAGTTTTGAGCAATATTTTCCGTTGAAACGCATGAGTGTTCTTTAATTATTCAGCCGTTTTGTTCTGAGTGTGCTAATGTATGGATTTGCGCACAAATGCAGCCTGTTTTGCGTTACCTTTAAACACCGCGTGAAGTGTTGTTGAAGTCCTTAGCAATATGCGTCTGTTGTCAAGAAAAAGCCGTAGGAGATAGGCGCAACAATAGATTCTCAGGCACTCCAGTGGAATTACCGTGTTTCACACTATTTGCAGACAACTGAAAAACAAGACGAGTGCCAGGATCTCCCTGTCACTTCCGGAACAGTCTCGCTAACTAGTGAGAAATCACTCACGCTACACAGTCGTCTCAGTTCTAAGGGCTACGCGTGTTTTCGAAGAACTATGTACCATGTACGTGTGTGTGTGTGGGGGGGGGGGGGGGCGGGAGATGGGTCGACCGTTCACAGTAAGCAAAAGGTTTTCGGGCCGATGTCTGCCCAAAGACCTATTGCGTGCTGGATTGTCGTTGCTCAACGGATTGATTGACAAACGTGTCGACCCTCCCTGAATCAGCAAGCAGGTAATGTAAGCATCGTGTAGGTATCGACTTAGCCAAGGGAGGGGGGTGGGTGAGGGGTGGGTAAGGGGTGAGGGGGGGGGGGCTGGTAAGCGGGGCACCTTGATCAGTTGACAGACGCCAAGTTAATCAGACAGTGCCCTTAAGCGTTTGTGATCGATATATACTGCCGGACGAGCTAAAGAAATGCGACATCACGGGAACCATCGGAAACACTGAATTGTTTCCGATGATTACATTGATGTTGCATTTCTTTTACTTGTCATTATATCTTCGGCAGTGAAACCGGAAACAGGAAAGAAGATTATAAGCGCCTGTCTTGGATGACCTTACAGGAGCTCTTCGGTGGCGGCCATCGATTGTAACGCTGTAGTGATGCTATGGCTGTGGTCGAAGAACTTTTATACAAGAAACGTTTGTTTTGGAGGCATTGTCGTGCATGTTATGGCGTTGGTTTCCACAGCAGGGACTGATTGCCCATGATAATTCAAGGTAGTGCCAGCTTAGCTTGGCGCTTGAAGGCGCCAAGCTAATCTGGCAAGACCCTTGAATTATCATGGTCAATCCACCTCCTGCAACTGGTACATAGTCGTTAAATAACACTTCCGTCATGTCCAAAATCACAGACCAGCACAGAAAGTATCTCATTTCACGGCAATGGTTGATTTCAAGTGAAATCTTACAAAGAAAATTGGTCTTTTCCTGGTCAATTCAGTCACTGTATTCTGTTTTAATGTTTTTTTTTTCTTCTTGTAACAAACTGACCTATTGTGAAGGATTCTCTCTCTCTCTCTCTCTCTCTCTCTCTCTCTCTCTCTCTCTCTCTCTCTCTCTCTCTCTCTTGTCAGAGGCCTAATAGCTTTATCCTGCACTGAATAAAAGATTCATTATCATCATCATCATCATCATCATCATCATCATCATCATCATCATCATCATCATCATCATCATCTCTCTCTCTCTCTGTCTAGCTCTAATGTTCGCGTGGGTGCGTGCGTGCGTGCGTGTGTGTGCGCGCATGCGCGCGTGTGTGTGTGTGTGTGTGTGTGTGTGTGTGTGTGTGTGTGTGTGTGTGTGTGTGTGTGTGACATTTTAATCCTGTGCTTTATGGCATTCTTTCTGATTTAAGCTTTTTTAAAGAGTTCTGTTGTTTTAGGTTTTGTTCTTCGTTTCACTGGTTTGCTCATTTTCTGTTTTATCCTTTACTTATTGTTTATTTTATGATTGATTGATTGTACATTGCTTAACGTCCCGACAGCAACAAGGCTTTCTCAGGACGTGCCTGCACTGCTTGTGAAAAAAAAAAAAAAAACTAAACAGAACATTGAATGTATGTCGCCAGCCGGTCAAATACATTAAATAAACCTAACACATGGGCCTAAATAAAGCTAAGACCATTTAGCAACACACATCCAATATCAAGAGCTACAGGCAGTGCAGACAGTAGGGAGAGTTTTAAAATGGCAAATACAGGTGAATGGACAAAGGGTAGACAGAAACACATGCCCCAGAATAGAGAGATAAACCCACCCTGTGGGGCTGACCAGGGTGACCCTGGGAACTAAAAAATACCTAACCCCACCCAAGTCCCCCAGGGCAGACCCGGGTGGGGCGTTTATTTTATGAGTTATTGAGATTTAGGAGTAGGATATCACGATTAATTAAAAAAATATCGAGATGGCCTGATACAAGCCGAGACGCGATATCGCGAGGTGTTTATCAGCAATCGAAACAAAACCATATCATTTGTAACCATGCCATTCTTTAAAAGTCTCCTTTTGCTTTAAAAGAGGGATGTCAAGTCTGTGGGTTTTACTGATATCGAACAGTCGAGTCCGACATCACTTTAATTAGTACTGCTGTCAGTCAATCATACGCTGACATTTTTCCTTAATGAGCAAGACATTATCTCTGTTTCTGCCCCGTCATACCTTTCTGATCTAGTCCACGCTGTCACGTTCAAGTTTATTATCATTCTTTGTTGTTGTTATCGCCGTTGTTTGTTTGTTTTTTGCCGTTGTTCTTTATTTCAGCTTATTTTATTTTATTTTCTTAATGTTGAGAAAGAGAAATAAAAGAGCATCAGGCTATGATCATTTGTTCGGAGCGTACAAAATGCGCAAAAGGCCATCGGGCCAACTCCGGCCGATGTCGGCCCGATGGCCTTTGCGCATTGGTTATTTAGTACTGTCTATCTGTGTGCATGGCAGGTGATGAAGACAGCCAGTCCCATCTTCCTGCAGATCATGATCGGAGCCGCAGTCCTCATGTGCATATCGGTAATGCTCTTGTGCAACAATTTACCAGCCATACAGCCAGGGTCTAAGTGTGCTAAGCAGCTTCAAAGCTTTTCTGTCGTCGCTATCAGGACACATTGGGTAGACAAACAGAGCAGTTATGCATCATATAACGGCCAAGGACATTTAACTCATTCAGCCCGACGGCCGTATTTCCCAAATTTTGGAGGCGTCATCTAATGACTATGCACCAGATGCAGGACATGGATCGACCGTGATAATTCAAGGGCAGTGCCAGATTAGCTTGGCGCCGACAGGCGCCAAGCTAATCTGGCACTGCCCTTGAATTATCATGGTCGACCCATCTCCTGCTGTAGTGCGTCAGGACTGAATGGGTTAACCGTTTTGCGTGTGGGTAGCGGTTTTTGTCACGATGATTCCTGCAGGAATCATCGCGACAAAAACCGTTACCGACACGCAACGGGGTAATGGAAATTCTGCTGTGCGACTTAGTGATGCCTGCACTGAAACAGGAGACAAATGGACGTTGTTGTTTTTGTTGCTGTTGTTTTCATGGGAATGTGATACGAGGGGTATAGGGTGGCCGGGGTGCGGTTAGTTTATTCACTCGAGAGAGGACAGTTCCCGCACCGTTTGCGGGAGTACTCCCCAGAGAGACCCTCTCGGAGAGTACGCCGCAAGTACACTTCTATTCAAATGACAAGCTAAGCATCTCAATTGAATAGAAGTATACGTGTGGCATACTCTGTGGTGTCAGTACTCCCGAAAAAGCTGACGGAACGGGTTGTTCAAGAAACATACAACTCACCACGATGCAACAGACAGGGTCAGTTACATCAAAGACAGTACAATTTTATTATGTCTTTAGTTACATGCACAGTTAACTGGCAAATTTTAGTGATATTGCGGTGAATATCGTGAATCAGAAACAAATGGACTAGAGACTCGTGGTATGCTTACGTTGCATGATTGTGTTCAGTATTAATAATTGAATTTATCCGTGATCAGCAAACGTGTCAGTCAACTTACGACATAACGGCGGTGTTTGTCTTTTTTAACGCATTCTACACCAGGACCGAAATCCCCAAATTTTGATAGAGACAGTTCGAGCATGATAGTTCAAGGGTGGTGCCAGAATAGCTTGGCGCCTATGGGCGCCAAGCTATTCTGGCACCATCCTTGAACTATTATGCTCGATCCATGTCTTGCTGTGGTGCGTCGGGGCTGAATGAGTTAAATATTTGTTTTGTTCGTTTATTGTTTGTTTCTTTTTTTTCTGATAGCTCATTTTTCTTTCTTACATCTGATGTTTCATTTCTGTTTATACTGTATATGTTCGTATTTCTGGGTTCAGGTGTTCGTCATGTATCCTGAACCAACAGACGCAGTGTGTACCATCTCTGTATGGCCGTTTCACATGGGCTTTTCTATTCTCTACGGATCACTGCTTATCAAAACATGGAGGTAGCATAATTGTACTGATATATATGTATATGTATGTATGTATAGAGCACATTTGTGTGTGTGTGTGTGTGTGTGTGTGTGTGTGTGTGTGTGTGTATGTGTGTGTTGTGTGTGTGTGTGTGTGATGGTGTGTGTGTCAGTGTGTGTGTGTGTGTAATATATGTGCATATAAGTTTGTTTGTTTGTTTTTTAGTTTTTTTTTTTTTTTTTTGTTCTTTTATTTTATTTTGATATTGAGAGAGAGAGAGAGAGAGAGAGAGAGAGAGAGAGAGAGAGAGAGAGAGAGAGAGAGAGAGAGAGAGAGAGAGAGAGAGAGAGAGAGAGAGGATGATGCTGATGAAACTTTATTTATCAACGGTAAAAAGTTTTGACAGAAACAAATCGTCATTTTACAAACTTGCCGTTGCTAACATCTACAACATAAAATATGTTAAATAATAATAATAATAATACATTATGTTTACACCATTATTTCATGCAACAATAAATTTTTTAAAAATAAAAACAAAATAATAATAAAATTTAAAAAAATATATATTATACACAAAATAATAATAACACTCATCTTATACCACACACACACACACACACACACACACACACACACATACACACACATACACACACATACATACTATATATATATATATATATATATATATATATATATATATATATATATATATATATATAATATATATATATATATATATATATATATATATATATATATATATATATATATATATATATATATAAATGCATGTAGTACATGACAGTATTAACCATCAGGGTTTGTTTAAATAAATGCCCAGTGATGTTATGTTTGGCTCATCAGGTAATCGAAAAGTTTCGTTTTAAAGATTCCAAGCGAGGCTATAGTCTTCAAATGTGCAGGAATAGTGTTCCATAAAAACGGAGAGAGAGAGAGAGAGAGAGAGAGAGAGAGAGAGAGAGAGAGAGAGAGAGAGAGAGAGAGAGAGAGAAAGAGAGAGAGAGGGAGAGAGAGAGAGAGGTGGATGAAGCATTCATATGATACTTGTGCGGAGGCTGAGAATGTTTGTCTCATTTTCGGTTTTTGTCCGCTGTTTTCCGGCAGTACAGTGGTACACCTCGTTCTGTAACGTCCATATTACCGCCTCTTGCAGGATATCGGTAATTTTCAACAGCCGTAAGAAGGTGCACCTGCCGGACAAAGTCCTGCTGCAGCGCCTGCTGCCCCTGCCTTCCGTGATGACGGTGTTCCTGTCCTGCTGGACCGTCATCTCCCCTCCGCACGTGGTCATTGTCGTCATGGCCGACACTAAGAAGTTCTTCACCTGTTCTTTCGACTACTGGAATTACGCCGTGTTTGGGGGTACGCAGCTATACTGGGGTGGGGCGGGGCGAAGGCGATTTAAAAAAAAATCACCAACCGAGTTCCGCTGCGCAAGCACAACGCATCCTTCTGCCTGTCGGCAGTGTGTCAGAGTGTGGTCTATCGGCAGTGTGTCAGAGTGTGGTCTATCGGCAAAACTATTCATGGGAGATCTTGCGCTACGGAACGCGGTTGACGAAAGAAATTGGGCTGGGAGGAGGGGGTGGTGGTAGTGGTGGTGGTGGTTGTGGGGGGGGGGGGGGCAAGGATTGAGAGGGGTTGTTGGACTGTCCGCTATAGGCAACTCTTCGTTTTCCATCATATCACATTTCCCATTCATATGCAGTCTACTCCGCTTATAACAAGGTCGGATATAACAGCAAGACAAATTGTGTCCCTGGGCGATTTCTTATATCCGGAGTTTACTGATAGGATTTGTGCGTCGATGGTAGTCACGGGGTGACATCTGATTGTTTGCGAGCAAACTGGTTCATTTTCATGCACTGAAGTGTCAGTCAGGTCTTTGTTAACGTATACCTTCCCATGTCAACAGAGGACACGGGAAAAGTACTCAAACTGTCTGTTGTGAACGACCTACTTGCTGCTTACAATAATGATGAAGTCTCTATATTAGCTGTGCTCGACTTGAGTGCGGCCTTTGACACTATAGATCATGACGTTTTACTTGCCCGCCAGCATGATGTGTTTGTCATTCAGTGCACTGCACTGACATTTTTCCAAAAGAACCGTGCTGGTCGCAAGCAGATGGCATCTCTGGCAGGATACAAGTCCCATACTGTGGAACTGCTTTGTGGCGTTCCACAGTGGTCATTTTTAATTTTGTTTTTTGTTTTTTGATTAAGCATACAATATATATACATATATATATATATATATATATATATATATATATATATATATATATTATATATATATATATATATATATATATATATATATATATATATATATATATATATATATATATATATATATGCATGCATACAGTACATTATTATCAAGGTACGCACAAGAACAGACAATATGTATAGAAAGAATATAGCACATATAATGTACCCCATGCCCCCCCCCCCCCGCCCCACCCACGTTCCTACTTACCCTCCCCCCCTCCCCACCCCTACTCTCCTAGTACAAACACAGCTCGAACACACAACAAATGCCAAGCAAAGTTTAGGTTTGGACAGTCACACTGGACAATCACACAGATGTGACCCCCTGGGCATGCATTCCTCAGTACTATAAATAACACTGATGGATTCATGCACAAGTGTTTAAGAGTCCGAAATAGCTCAGGCGGTTAAGCGTCGGAGCAAGAGAGTGAAGAGAATCGCCAGGTCGTGGGTTCGAGTCCCCGTCCCGGCCCCGATGAAAGCTGGACTCGCAATCCAGGGAAAAAAGACGGGCTTGTTCCAAAGCATGTCCGTTGAAAGGTCCTGGTAAATCAAAGTGGCACAGTTGCAGTGCGCCTGAAATGATCAGTGTTCAGGTCGTACTCCATAGGCAATAGATTTCCCTGTCCCCCATAACCCGCCCCTCAGGGCTGTCCATTATCATCTCGGTGCCGCGGACATATACTTAAGCTAATGGATTCAAATTTGTACACTGCCACTTCATATGCAAGCTACATTATTGTACTTACAGATAAGGATATAGACCAATGGCTTTAGTTCAAGGGTGGTGCCAGAATAGCTTGGCGCCTAGAGGCGCCAAGCTATTCTGGCACTATCCTTGAACTATTTTAGTCAAACTTATTTCACACACTGGTGTATTCCGAATGATAAGGGTTATACCCGAACTAACACCATGCACAAGGGAATCGAGCTAGGCCACTACTGATACCTTGAACCAACCCTGCTTGCCTTGTGAAGTAACTGGTAGCACACTACCGCCAATGGTGAGGCTGCAGCCAGTGCCTCTAACAGCATTACAACGCGCCAATAAGTAGTAGCATAATGATACCACAAACGACAAAACTTGTTGCTCTGGCCAATAATTCCAAATCGGTACTTCTCACATCAGTAGGTAGCCATTCTTCATAATTCCAACAAAGTGCCTTAAATTAGTCAGAGTTTTTCAAGTTCTAATCTACATTTGCCGGTAAACATAGAACATATGACTTAGCAACTAATATTATGAGGGCTAAGACTGTCTACAAGGGTCAGTTTTGGGGCCTGCTCTTTTTGGGTTATGTACACAGCCCCCTGTTCCATGTCATTGAGCGTGACCTTGTTTCCTGTCATGTATGTGCTGCTGGTGCAATGGTGATACCAAATTGTACAAACACTGTCAGTAAGTACTGTGACCACTAACTGTATGTTGTTCCAGTGGAGGCGCTGCTGCTGTTGTTCGGCGTGTACCTGTGTTTCACGGTCCGCAAGGCTCCCGCGCACTTCAATGAGAGCAAACACATCACGTGGTCTACGTATAACGCCATCATCCTTGGCATCTTTATCATCACGCTCACGTAGGTTAAGGGTGTATTGGTTGAGTTAACTATAAAGCAGCTCCACTCATACACGCGATTGCAGTACAGCTGTGGACTTTACAAACGTGATAGCTTTTAGTTTGATCAGTTTTATCGACTGCTGTGCACATTTTTTTTTAAAGTTGTTTTTTGACCCAACCCTTTGACTGCCGGGACACAGCCAGAACCACCCATCTGCAAGAAGCATAGAACCTCGTGAGCCCCCGCAATTGCGGGGGCTCACGAGGTTCTATGCCTCTTGCTTGCCTTATTCTTGACGGCTGGAGTTCCGCTTAAGCTGTGGATTTATGATTCTGTGTGTTGCGTTCATTTAAAGCGCATCTGTGGATGCAAGTCCACTTGATACATTTGCTAACACTGACAGTTATACAAGTTGATAAAAAAAAAGAATTAACCCCTTTATTGTCACTGAGTCGACGCAGATTTGCTTTATGAAATCTTCGTTAATTAAACGCCAAGAAAAGTAAATTCAAAGTGATGTCAGAAAGAGGCACCGATCCACATGACCCCGGGAGCTCATGGGAGTCTATGTCTCTTGCATTGAACACTGTTCCTTTTTCCTCGGCAGTCAAGGGGTTAACATAACAATGATTAGCAAGCGGTACTCCACGTATAACGTCACCGTCCCAAGCAGTGCCAGGAGTGCTATAGCGGAGCACCTTGCTTAGTGGCTTACGCAGGATTTTTAAGTTCGCTCATACAGTTGTGGCCAGGTACTTATCCCCTTTTATCCTGATACACTGCTGCTTGAAATTAATTTGACTGTGATAGTTCAAGGGTGGTGCCGGAATAGCTTGGCGCCTCAGGCGCCAGGCTATTCTGGCACCACCCTTGAACTAAAATAGTTGAGCTCCTAATCTGTAATGTAGCCTTCATAGGACAGGAAGTAATCATTTTTATAAAAAATCAGCCTCAGGATGTAATGTGTTATCTTAGTGACACGTTAAGGCAAGTATTGCCCTTGAATTACAACTATCCGTACTTACCACTTCTTTTCGGTGATTAATTTTGTCACATGTTGATATGTTCCAGGCAGTTCCTGTCTCAGACCGCAGGCCCTGACGTAGTGTACATTCTGCTCATGATGCAGCTTCACGTGTTTGTCACCATCACACTCTCTCTGATCTTTGTACCCAAGGTGATAAAGTACTCCCATCCCATCGGCCCATCCCATCACACCCATCCCACCACTCCACACCACACCACACCACACCACACACACACACACACAGTCACACACACACACACACACACACACACACACACACACACACACACACACACACACACACACACACTGCACAGTAGCCCGAATGGATTCATAATTTCTTCCACTTCCAACAAAAGTTAATTTCATCCTTACAGTATGGTCCACACACATGGACGTGGAACACGATAAAGAACTTTTGGCGTCACACGTTTTCTTCAGTTTTCACTGCCTTGTCCATTCCATTTACATGAGTCGTAAGCACTACAGTAGACTCTTTAAATTTTTTGTTCCCGGATGCCCCCCCCCCCCCCACCCCCCGCGACAAAATCTTTAGTTTTCAGAGTCTAATATTTTCAGCAAAAGTTGAGTATTTGTAGATCATGCGAATGTGATTGTTTTGACCTTTTCTCAAGTCTGGATAAATATCCCATGAAGACGTTACGACATTTTAGCCAGAAACAATCTATATAATTATATATTAATATCTTGTCTTAACTCTTTCTACCCCAGACACACCACTGTAAGATAAGGATCGACCATGATAGTTCAAGGGTGATGCCAGAATAGCTTGGCGCCTATGGGCGCCAAGCTATTCTGGCATCACCCTTGAACTATCATGGTCGATCTGTGTCCTGCACTGCAATGCAGTCTTCAGAGAACAACGGCAAAATTTATGGATTTCGGTGTTGGAGTAGAATGAGTTAAAACCTTTCTTTTAGTCTGGATGACCAGATTTTTTTTTTTTTACCCTTCCCGCCCGGCGTGAGATGGCCATAGTTGCCTGATCGGCGTTAAGCTCAAAATAACTAATTAACTAACCATTTGTTTGAGTGTTGCTTACAAGTTCGACAGCCTTCGATTTCATTTGCAACTATGCATGCACTGTGCTACATTTCACTCCTTTTGTGCTCTATGTTCACTTCTGAATTTGGGTAGTCTGCAGGAGTCGCCGGCTAATGCCAATGACGTGAAGTCAGACTCTTTGATCTCAAAATCGCGATTTTTTCCTAGGCGGCCCGCGGTGATCTGTTATGAGATGCACCATCCCAATGCGCAAAATGCCATCGGGCGGACGCCGGCCGCTGTCGGCCGGCGCACGGTAGTGCGCGGACCAACGGCGGCCGACGTCGGCCCGATGGCCTTTCCGCACTCGGATACTCCGCGTAATGCCTGGGCATCGGAGGAGGCCACACACAGCCTAGTCTCTGCAAAATTACAGTTAACCCCTTCGCTGCCAGTGGACGCAGATTGTTTTTTATATCATTGTAAATTCAACGTGAGAGATGGATACGAGATTTCAGCAAGAGGCATAGATCGTCATGAGCCAACTGCGGGGGCTCATGAGGATCTGCACCTCTTTGAGTTTGGTGGTGTTCAGTTTTTCTCGGCAGTAAAGGGGTTAATTCACACGATTCTTGGAAGGAGTCGTGCCCCTCACCCCCCCCCCCCCCCCCCCCCCCCCCCGCCCCCGGTCTTTCAAAGCACAGTCTGTCATCTGACGACGCTGTGCCGTGAAATTGGTTCCCGAGTCCTTCTATGGATGCTTAGAGTATCGTGTGTATTCCTGGTGACCTGCCCCTGTGGTTGACCTACTTACAGTTGGCCGATAGCAATGACCCTGTCCTTTAGAGTAAAATGTAACATTTTCGAAGCTGTGTTTTTTTCGGTAAAAAAGTAATGGCCTACCCGGTCACATTTTACGCCCAAATGTTCGTCATTGTCACAGGCATTCATTCTGTGATTTACACGGAACTCAGCGCAATACAAGTTGATACAGAACGAAATTGTAGATTGAGCCAACTGAAGAGATTTTTGCACAAGCGGCCCGAAGTTCTTTGATTGGATGAGTTAACTCATTCTACCCCAGACACACCACAGCAAGATAAGGATCGACCATGACAATTCAAGGGTGATGCCAGAATAGCTTGGCGCCTATGGGCGCCAAGCTATTCTGGCATCACCCTTGAACTGTCACGGTCGATCTGTGCCCTGCACTACAGTGCAGTCTTCAGAGGACAACGGCAAAATTCGGGGATTTCGGTGTTGGGGTAGAATGAGTTAATTTAGGTCACAATGAACCGTTTGGAATCTTCAAATATGCGCTGACATTTTTTTTGTCCATTTTCGAGACACATTAAAATTCGGGGATTTCGGTGTTGGGGTAGAAAGAGTTAAGCAGCTCGTACGTTTACTAATTTTTTACTAAATCGTAGTTGAATTATAGATTTCTGTTTCATTAAGTCAGGTAGAGGTCATAGTGACTGATTTACTTTGTGGCTTCGATCTCAGCAAGCCATGCTCTTGGTCATGCTACCATCTTTGTACTGCAGAAGCTGTTACTGCCTTTAATTGTCAATCAGTAACACTGAAACGATCATTATTATAAATTTGTGTCAATTTTTTTTTCTGAAATAGCAGTTATTACCTTCAGTCACGGACTGGTAATGAGGTCATATACGTGTTATTTCGGTTTACAAGAAAGACACTCATTAAAAAGAAAAATGACAATGATTTTAACCCTTTGCGTGTCATGTCGGCAGCGGTTTTTGTCGCGATGTAGGAATCATAGCGGTAAAACCTGCTACCGACACGCAATGTGTTAACTCATTCTACCCCAGACACACCACAGCAAGATATGGATCGACCATGATAGTTCAAGGGTGATGCCAGAATAGCTTGGCGCCTATGGGCGCCAAGCTATTCTGGCATCACCCTTGAACTATCATGGTCGATCTGTGTCCTGCACTGCAATGCAGTCTTCAGAGGACAACGGCACAATTTTGGGATTTCGGTGATGGGGTAGAATGAGTTAAGAGTCTTGATGGGCAGAAAGTCTCATTCGACTGCTTTAGGAAGGTAGGGTACATTTTTAACTGTTGATTGACGATGATGACAAACAGTTTAACCGCTAACCTGTTGACTGTCGAGAAAACGTGAGCACAATCAGACTGCAAGAGACATAGAGTCTCGCGAGCCTCCGCAGTTGCGGGGGCTCATAAGGATCTATGCCTCTTGTTGACACTAATTTGTATCCGCCTTCCTTTGATGGCCGGGGTTCTTGGACGATGAATTGACGAAGATTTTAGAAACACAATCTGCGTCCACTGTTAGTGAAGGGGTTAAAGCTGTCGGCGTGTATGCGACTAGAGCAATGACCTGTACTATCCACCACCTGTCTCTCTTTCACTCTCTATGTCTCTGTCTTTGTCTCACACACACACACACACACACACACACACACACACACACACACACACACACACACACACACACACACACACACACACACACACACACACACACACACACACACACTAGCACGAACGCTTGCACGCACGCGCGCTCACACACACACACTAGCACGCACTCACCGTGACACACACCGCGACACGCTCGCAAGCATACACAAACACACACACACAAGCACGAACGCATTCACGCACACACACACGCACTGAGGCACACACACACACACACATACACACACACGGCACACACACACACATACACACATACTCGCACGCACACATACGCACACACACACACACACAAAAGCACGCACACACGCACAAACACACATACGCACGCACACACACACACACACACACACACACACACACACACACACACACATTTCTGCTATTGACGTCCTTAAAAATCCTTCCAATTGTTCCAAACTATACACCCTATTGTCAAGCGCATTCATCATGTTTTTTTCCGGGAATATAATTATTGTTTGGCTCCACCGTTCTGTTTTGGAATTTGCATTTATTTGTTGTTTGTTAGGCTTTGTTTGCTTGTTTCCTTTTCTTCTTTTCTTTATTACTTTTTTGCCCTGTTTATTTCAAAACACGCTTTATTAACAAGGAACAAACAATAAAAAAAAAATGATTGTTGTGTGCCTCTGAAAAGCATGTTTCTGCCTTTGGTGGTCTGTGTATCATTACCGTGAGAGGTTGTTAGTTGTTACTGCCCGGGAAAATTAGCACACCACCCAAAAGCAAGAGGTAAAGAACCTCTCGCTGCGGGGGCCCGTGAGGTTAGTTCTCTTTTGTTTGATCCAGTTTTATCTACGTTCCTCTGTTGGAACTGTATTTGGGTTTCAAGTCTCTGTTGGTTTCAAGACTATAGTGTGTGTGCCCTAGCGGTGCTGGGGTTAACTCTTTCGAGACGTGCCGCATCCGGATTCGCGGCTTTACGCCGCGAATCCGGATGCAGCACGTCTCGAAAGAGTTAATCACTTCATTGCCAGTGGACGCAGATTGGGTTTCAGAAGTCATTTTAAACTCATCGTCAAAGATCCCCGGCCGTCAATGGAACATAGAAACAAATTGGTTTCAGCAAAAGTTATGGATCATCATGAGCCCTTGCAACTGCGGGGGCTCATGAGGATCAATACCTTTTTTGCAGTTGGATGGTGTTAATTTTTACCGACAATGGAGGGTTTAAAGGCAAACACTAAAACAATGCACCGTTTTGCGTGTCTTCAGTTCTGGGCGCTGTACAAAGGGACAGAGAACAGTGATAGGGCAGGAGGAGCGGTGTCGGTCACGGGCAGGGTCAAGGCCGGCCCCTCCACCCATCCCACCATGCCCACCAGCATTGTCAATTCGGAGGTGAGGCACATGGCCGTGCAGGTGGATCCTGGCGACCTGGCCCCTGTCAGTCCGGCTCCTCCGGACAATCAGATAACCTCGACTGATGGCACGGCGTCAAACACGAACAATCAGTCGTCCATCACTGCTCCGGACAATCTGGCCCCTGCCAACCTGGCCGTTCCCGCCAAACCCGCAACGCCCACAATGCCGCCCATGGGAGCCATTCCTGTCCTGCCAGCCTTTCCTTCCAGCCTTAATCTACAGGTAACTTTCAGGGTCGGTATATTTCTATTCCACTCCAGACTTAATTTGCAGGTATAGCCATGCGGGTTTGTTTCTATTTCCCTCAAGCCATAATCTACAGATAACCATGCGGGGTCTACATATATTTCTATTCCCTCCAGCTTTATTCTAACTCCCTCAGTCCATAATACAGGTAAACCATTCGGGGTCTATTTATATACTACGCCTAAAGCTAAACGGCCGTTTAGAAAAAAATGCACCACTCAGAAAACACGCAAGCACATTCTTTAAAATGTCGGATTATGTAGTTTCGATACAACAATCACCATCTAGAATTTCCGTCCGCGCATTATGTTTTTTCTTTCCTTCTGAATTTCCCAAACTGGCGTGTGCAGATTCACTTTAAAAGTCGCAAGAAATTATGTTCGGCGTAAGAAGCGCATAGTACCGCAATTCTAACGAACAAAATCGATAAGACCGCGCATTATTTGATCTTTCTTCTCACCAAAGTATGCGCACATCCATCAAGATAACTCATGGAATGACTGACATAATTGCTCGAGTGTTCTGAAAAGTCTCAAGAGAACACTCCAGCAGGTATGTCAGTCATTCCATGAGTTACTCTGATGGATGTGTGTGCATTCGTTAGGCAATTTCAAATGATGTGTGGTGTTGCTCAGATTCGTGGGCCGTGAAGGGGTTATGGAACCTTGCTTTCAACACAACATTTACGTAGAAATTCCCGCACACCTTATCTCCTAGTCTTACCGCGCGGTGCTTTCTGGGATCGCATGGTCACCAGTAGGTGGCTGGCAAGCTTGAGTGTGCTGCTTACTCTACACTAGAATCAATGACATTACGCTCCTCACGAAAGTGATAAAAACATCTTAAAGTGAAACAGACAAACCTTTACGATTCATCGATACTGCTGTAGCGATATCCAACTTTTACGATGTTTGCTCTACAAAGCAGCTAAACTCAACAGAATCATCGATTAGCGGTTGAGACCGGCGTAGCCGACGAACAGGCTGAAGCAATGTCGTCTGCTTTGTTTTGATTTTTGGTGATTGGATTCATGTTGTGAAAGGTTCTATATAAAAAAAAATGAAGTAGGCTGTTCGTATACTATAATGTCTAGACAGACCTCGCGACTCCCATTCTCAAACTGTTTGATTTGTCGCTCGGTCTGTCTCGAAAAGATAGTATACGAAAACTCCACTTTCATGATATAATGGTGATTCCGAGGACGACAGTGGCGGTGCGCCCGATATTTAAAGTAATACAAAAGCCTTGCAGCCAAGGATGTACGCTTGCACAAGTGTCTTGCCGTTTTGATGTGATTTTCCTGCTTTGGTCATAATCGAAAATAACACTGGACAAAATTACTCAAGATTTTGCTGAATCTTACCGTGCCGCCGTTCTACACCTGAAAACGCTATGGAAGCAGTTTTTGCTGTCAGGCATAGTTTGGTAACTGTTCAACATGAGAAAAAAAGTGTGACTGAAAAACGTTTACAATATTTTTTAATGGGCTCACTTTAACCCCTTCACTGCCGAGAACAAGATGAAAACCACCGAGCTGCAAGAAGTATAGACCCTCGTGAGCCGGCTCCCGCAGTTATGGGGGTTTATGAGGATCTATGCCTCACGCTGAAACCACTTTGTATTCATGTTCCTTTGACGGCTGAGGACCTTTGACGTTGAATATACAATCATATTAAAACACAATCTGCGTCCACCGACAGTGAAGGGGTTAGAATAAAACATGAAAATGCAGGCGGTCCTTGAATTATTGTGCGTAGTATATTTCACAATGAAGCAACGGCCGGGAAAAAAGTGGCAAGGTATGCTGTAGGTAAGATCAGGGAAATGAAGTCAGTATTACAATCATTCGTTAGAGTGGGGGTCCCGGAAATGTAGATTTGTAGTCGGTCCTACAAATTACCATGACAAAGTGGTAACTTGAAAATCGGTTCTCGGATCTAAATTACAAAAGTTAAAGTATTCTCAAGTTAATACCCACTTAATACACACGAAAACACCTGACACCAGTGCAGCTGGCTTTGGTAAGTAGGTCCTTTAGTGTTATCCATTTGCTTTCATGTGTTTCCTAGGACAGAATACCAAATTATGGGCAAATCATAATTATGCACGTTTCAGTTTGATTATATTTATATTTACAATTATATTCCGTGTTGTTGTTTTTTTTTTTTCAGGATGAGACAAAGAACTTACCCCCAGCCTCCGGGATGCGTACAAACAAAGTGGTACCCCTCACGCCGCCGCCCTAGATAAACTGCCGAAGAGCCTGACACATGGTCTATAACTGAGATTCAGTCAGATAAACACACACTTGTCACAGTGCAGAATGGAGCGAGCGTGGGGTCAGTGCTGCTCCTTCACAGTGTGCAAAGGCCATCAGGCCGTCGTCGGCCGCCGTTGGCCCGCGCACTGATGTGCGCGGGCCAACGGTGGCCGACGTCGGCCTGATGGCCTTTTGTGCATCGGGTTGCTGTTGGCGGGGAAGCTGAAGGGAAGGAAAATGCAGACACAGAGAGTGTGAATCACCCACTGACACAGAGCGACAATTTCACAGCATAGGTGATCAAGCTGAAATTCAACAAACCAGTGTGGTCTAAACTCTAAAGCTTATGTGTAAAACTGATCTTCAGTTTCAATGAAACGTATGATCCGCAACACGAAGCTAGCATTTCAACTGTGACGACCCGTGCTCCCCGAGTGGGCCCATTCCAATGTGACGACCCGTGCCCCCCGAGTGGGCCCATTCCAATGTGACGACCCGTGCCCCCCGAGTGGGCCCATTCCAATGTGACGACCCGTGCCCCCCGAGTGGGCCCATTCCAATGCTCAAAAAGCCATCGAGCCGTAGTCGGCCGTCGGTCGATGTCCTTTTGCGCATTGTGATCTCGGAGTACTGAGTACGTGGAGTCGGACCCCCTCATCAGAAATGAGACACGTTTAGTACGGCGACTACTAGAGTAATAATAATAATAATAATAATAATAATAATAATAATAATAATAATAATAATGGCTACTTATATAGCGCTTAGCCTTAAATAAGCTCTAAGCGCTTTACAAATAAAGAGTGGGAGTGGAGGGGGTCAGAAAACCAGAGAAACAACGGATTCTGCAATACACACGCGCGCACACACACACAGGTACATCAATGACAAAGAACTGAGCTACACTATTGGGGCATCGAACAGGTGGGTCTTTAGGGCAGATTTAAAGGCAGTGAATGAGGAACAATGCCTAATGTCTATAGGTAGTGAGTTCCAGACAACAGGTCCAACGTGCGCAAAACAATGGTCACCTCTGGTTTTGTATTTGAAGAGCGGGACTCTGAGGAGGCGCGTCACTACTTGAACGAAGGGAGCGGGAGGGAGTGTATAGTTGAAGAAGATCAGCGAGATAGGCAGGGGTAGAGTAGTTAATAGCTTTGTAGCACAGACAGGCGATTTTGTACGAGACTCGTTGTTTGACTGGCAGCCAATGAAGTTGTCTCAGAATAGGAGTTATGGGCTGATGCTGTGAGGCGCGGACGATGAGACGTGCAGCACAATTCTGAACTCGCTGCAATTTCTGAATGAGAAACTGAGGGAGGCCAGCTAAGAGGGCATTGCAGTAATCAATGCGGGACAAGGCTAAAGAGACGACCAGTTTGGTGGTAGCTTCAGTAGTGAGGTAATGACGGATATAACTGATGCGTCTTAATTCCAGAAAAGCAAGTTTGCAAACATGATTTACATGCTCCTTTATTTGAAGATCTTTATCAAGAAATACGCCAAGATAGCGAACAGAATTAGAAAATGGAATAGGTGCGTCACAAATGCGCATTGAGTCAGGAGAATTGGGCAGCAGTCGAGAGGCACCGACAAGAAGAGCTTCTGTCTTGCCCTCGTTTAACTGAAGTTTATTTTCACACATCCAGGACTTAACATCTGAGATACAGTTCTGAACATCTGAAATAGCCTGACTGGGCTGTTTGGAGGTGCAGATTTCCGAAGTTGTGTATCGTCCGCATAAATGTGATGATCGGTTGAATGCGATGCGATAACCTGAGACAGAGGCTGAGTGTACAGCGTAAATAGAATGGGGCCCAGGACAGAGCCCTGGGGGACCCCAAACTCTAGCGCAGCAGCTTCAGAAAGAACGTTCTTGACAGAGACGTTGATCTGACGGGAAGACAGATAAGAGTGAAACCAGGTGAGAGCTTTACCAGAAATACCAAAATAGTTTTCTAGACGTTGGAGCAAGATGGAGTGGTCAATGTTGTCAAACGCAGCTGATAGGTCTAACAGGGCAAGAACTGAGATCTGGTTTTCATCATAGGCACTTAGGAGGCCATTAACGACACAGAGGAGAGCAGTTTCAGTGCTGTGCCCGGCACGGTAAGCAGACTGAAGCGGATGGACGAGATTGTTTGACTGTAGGTATTTAGTGAGCTGTGTCAGAACGACTCTCTCAAGAACTTTGGACAGAAAGGGTAGGTTTGAAACGGGGCGATAGTTCTTTAGCTGGTTGGGGTCAAGATTCGACTTTTTCAGGAGAGGTTTGACAACGGCTGATTTGAATTCTGACGGAAAGACGCCTGACTCAAGGGACTTATTTATGATTTTGGGGATGGTGGGCAGAAGAATTCCAATGTTTTCAAAAACCAGTAACGTTGGCAAGGGGTCAAGCTCACACGTTTTAGGTGGGCATTTCTTAAGAATGTCAAAAACAGCCTGTTCAGAGACGGGAGTGAACTCGACAAAGGGGTGATCAATATGGGGAGGGTGGGTGTCAATATGGGCGCACGCACAGCATCAAGGCTGTCTCGAATGGACGTCACCCTGTCAGTGAAAAAGCTATAAAAAGCATTGGCTAATTGATCAGCTGGGATGTTGGTGGGAAGGGGAGAGTCACGAGATCTACCAAGCAAGCTATCAGCAAGGGCAAACAATCTTTTATGTGTCACTTTCAAGCATCTTGGAGCAGTAAAAATCAGTTTTCACTTTCAACACAGTCTGATTGACAAGAAGTTTCTTCATGTCATAAATCTGTTTATGCACAGTGAGTCCGGATTTACGCCAGGCACGCTCAGCACGCCGACATTCTTGCTTGGCTATAGTCACTTCCGGAGTAAACCACGGGTCGGACTTATCGGAGCGGATTTGACGCATGGTGGAAGGGGCATAGGTGTCTACGAGGCGGCGAAGTTCACTGTTGTAGGTGATGGCGTCAATGTCTGGATGGTCGGTCAGCATCTGTGTAATGTCAGTCTGTAATGCATTACGATGCAATGCCGCGAATATTGCGGCGGACAATCGTGGCTGGAGGACACACAGGCTTTGCAACGTTCAGCTCACACACAACCATGAAATGATCAGATGTGAGGTCCAAAGACGCAGACGTGGAGTGTAGTAGTCCGTCAGTCTCACGATGGTGGAACCAGTCCAAGATGTGGCCAGATTTATGAGTGGGAACTGTGACACACTGATGGAAGTCATACTGGTCGATCAGGTCCTTGTTGTAAAGAGTCATCATTGAACAGAGGGCCGCCTGTGACGGGGTCTTCTAAGGGACAATTACATATGAAGCAAAAGGTTCTTGGACCCGACGTCAATCTTACCCCAGTAGCCAAACGTCTTTGGGCCCACTGCGGCCGTCGTGGGCCCGAGGACCAAAACAGTGGACAAAAATCCGGACAGACATCGCGGTATCACATGTTTGCCCGGGCTTTTAATCCACTTTTTTCCGTCGAAACACGTGCAATTTTGACCTAATTCTGATTTCCGGAAATGATGTATTGATCCGCCCCTTATCACGCCCAAAACTGATGACAAGAGCGCAGAAAGTCGTGCAGGCAATTCGGGTCTTTGTTGAACATCGTTCCAATTGCTTTTTCAAGGTCAGGCCGACTTCCCGTAATGTTTTTATTAGTACAGAAGTTTTTGCACACACCACTTAGTCGTCCCACTGACGTCGTACACACTCATTCTATGTGATAGTTATGCATAATACAAACTCCAAACCACAGAAACGAAAATATTCTTTGTTCTACACAGAGCAAAGGAAGACAGATCGTTAGTGGACGCATAGATGACGGAGTTTGATCCCGTCGACACCGCCACTCGTCCAAACTAAACTAAAACTACAAATACTCAAGTACCTCGGTACTTACTTACGCCCATCACCCCCCCTGGGGCATAGGCCGCCGACAAGGTCCCTCCAGCCGTCTCTGTCCTGGGCGAGTCTCTCCAGCTGTCCCCAGGTGTGGCCCATCTTCTTGGCATCTGTCTCCAGGTCACGTCGCCAGGTGTTTCGTGGCCGACCTCTCTTCCTTTTTCCCTGTGGGTTCCATCTTAGGGCTTGCTTTGTGGTGTTGGTTGCTGGCTTGCGTAGTGTGTGACCTATCCATCTCCAGCGGCGTTGTTGAAGCTCCACTTCTGCAGGCTTCTGCTTTGTCCGCTGCCACAATTCCTCGTTGCTGATTTTGTCCGGCCAGCGTATCCCGAGGAGCCTTCTCAGACTGTTGTTGATGAACGTCTGTATTTTCTTGGTGGTCAACACTGTGGTCCTCCAGGTCTCTGCTCCATAGAGGAGTACTGGTTTCACATTGGTGTTGAACAGTCGGATCTTGGTGTTGACTGACAGATCTCTTGAAGTCCAGACGTTCTTTAGCTGGAGAAATGCTGCCCTGGCCTTGCCTATCCTGGTCTTCACATCAGCATCCGTCCCCCCCTTCTTGTCGACTATGCTGCCGAGGTAGGTGAAGCTCTCCACCTCTTCTAGCGCCTCGCCTTCCAGTGTGATGGGCGTTCCACTGGCAGCGTTGACTTTCAGCACCTTGCTCTTTCCACGGTGGATGTTCAGGCCTAGCCTTGCGGAGTTCACTGCCACTGCGTTTGTCTTTTCTTGCATCTGTTGTTGGGTGTGCGAGAGCAGGGCTAGGTCATCTGCAAAGTCCAGGTCGTCCAGTTGGGTCCAAAGTGTCCATTGGATGCCATTTCGCTTCTGTGCTGTGGATGTCGTCATGACCCAGTCGATGGCCAGAAGGAACAGGAACGGTGACAGCAAACACCCCTGTCTCACCCCTGTCCGGACTTGGAAGGCGTGAGTGAGCTGGTTTCCACAGATCACTCTGCAAGTCAGTCCCTCGTAGGAGTTCCTGATGATGTTGGTGAGCTTTTCAGGTACTCCATAGTGTCTCAGCAACTTCCACAAGGTGGCTCTGTTGACGCTGTCGAAGGCCTTCTCGTAATCAAGGAAGCTGATGTAGAGGGACGAGTTCCACTCTAGCGACTGTTCCAGGATGATTCGCAGCGTGGCGATCTGGTCAGTGCATGATCGGTCCTTGCGAAAGCCCGCCTGTTGATCTCGAAGTTGGAGGTCCACTGTGTCCTTCATCCTGTTGAGCAGGATAAGTACCTCGGTAGGTTGCGGGAAATCACAAGAATCTGTCGCTGTTGTTCACCGCTTTTACACCTGTGTTCCTCGCAAGACGTGATCAGTGAGGTTTCGTTTCCAACGAACGACTACCAACAACGAACGACAGCGAACTCACGGCAGATAACCGTCTTCTATACTAAGAATGCTTATGTTCCAAGCTGGCATGATTTCGCTCTCGTTTGTTGTTGGTAGTCGTTCGTTGCAAACGAAACCTCACTGATTGTGGCGCATCAAAGTTCTGTGTGCAGCGCCACTTTCACTGACAATCTCTTGTTTTGTGCGTCTTTTGTCTGGAGCGTTTCCGTCTGTAGCTCCATGTCGGTGACTATACTCGGATCATCATTCCCCTCAATCTGACGTTTTCAAATGGCGCCGTTCTCTGGCAGCAAGAGACACATACACGTTCATGAGCCCCTGCTGCTTGTCTCATTGAGATGGCTCCCGTCGGGCTGGATGAACAACTGCAGATGATATATAGACTTGTACAGACCACATACGCTAAACGACACTTCCGCAACTATTGATGCGGGGCTCCTCGAATGGGTTAAGTGTAAAGGAGCGTCGATCAGATCCGAGAAGGCTAAAATCTATATTGTATCGTGTGTGTGTGTGTGTGTGTGTGTGTGTGTGTGTGTGTGTGTGTGTGTGTGTGTGTGTGTGTGTGTGTGTGTGTGTGTGACTTTTGTCATTCCTCCAACATCTCGATTGTCTTGCCTTGATATATGTGTTTAAATGTGGTTGACTTTTCTTGCACTGTCTGGTCTAGTCTAAGTTTGTTGCTATTAATAATTTCAGAACGTGTGATCTCTTATATTACTGTTGGTGATACACTCTTTGATGCTCAATGAACGGACAACGAACGACAGAAAATACATGTTGGACATTTTGACTGCAGTTGTGCAACGAAATTCCAGAGAACAGGTCTTGCAGAGGTCTTGTAGTGCACTTGACCAGACAACTCAGCTAAAGCGATGCCAGATAATGCAGGGTATCTAACTGTTGTCCAGCGCTGAGTAATTCCCCTTGGTTTGTTGTACAATTCTGCCAGCGCTAGCCTCACCTATCTGGTTTGTGAGGATGCCAGATAAACTTTGAGAGGCACCATTTTACAATATATAGTGACGAGCAATAGAAATATGGCATTTTCGGAACTTTAATGTTTCCGATGGTTCCGAAAATGTCGCATTTCTTATTGTCGTCAGTCTGATTAACGCTTTGGCTGTCGGTGGCGCTTTCTGTGGAGGTGATTCCCGCAGGAATCACCTCGACAAAAAGCGCTACCGACAGCCAAATTTTTACCAAGAACCTGGCGCCTAGACAGGCGCCCAGTGAAACATGCAGTACCCTGAAGCCATCATGATCGATCCAAATAAGATCCAACGTCAAAACAGTTCTACTGATAATAAAGATGTTTTGGCTGAGAGAAAAAAGTGCTTGGGTTTTGCAGACTGCCTCAGTTCAGTTCAAGACAGAGCATATCAGTATCATATATATCCTACCCGCAACGTTTCCTGGAGAATTCCACAGATGGACCCAATAAGGGAGTACGCCACCAGTGGACTTTAATTCAAATGAGATGCCTAGCATCTCATTTGAACTGAATTCAACTAGTGACGTACCCCCCTCCCCGCCTCCCCCTCCCCCCCCCCCCGGTCTATCAGGGGGGAGGGGGGGGGGGTACACCCGCAAATGGTACGGATATTTACAACACAGAAACTTCGAGAATAGGAACATAATCACCCATTTGTGTCTCATAATGATGATTTTCAATCTGTCCCGGACTGGCACTTTTCTTGATTTGTATTCTGAACGAGCATGTATTAAATCTAACTTAACTAATTCTATCCCAGACACACCACAGCAATATAAGGATCGACCATGATAGTTCAAGGGTGATGCCAGAATAGCTTGGGCGCCAAGCTATTCTGGCATCACCCTTGAACTATCATGGTCGATCTGTGTCCTTCACTGCAATGCAGTCTTCAGAGGACAACAGCAAAATTTGGGGATTTCGGTCTTGGGGTACAATGAGTTAACTGTTCCTACTGTTTGGTTGGTTTTGTCCCTGAAAATTGGAACTATCCAATACGCCTAAGTCTACTATGGAGAAGTCAGTATAGTCGATTTTTAAATTTTTATTTTGTTTTAATATTTTTTTTTAAATCCCAAATTATCCTTTCTATGACTAATTTTACAACGGATAACTCAAGCATCGGTTAACCCTTTGGTTGTCGGTAGCGGGTGTTTTTTTTTCGCGATGATTCCTGCAGGAGTCATCGCGACAAAAACCGCTACCGACACGCCGATAAGTCAAACGTGTTTCTCTTTTCCAAACGCTGGTAAGTCGGAGTGGTCTTTTCCGGTCTTTTTGAACACACAACGACATACACACCTTCAGATCATGTTTCGTTGTCGAATGTTGCGTACCTCTATACTTCAGAGTAGTTGAATATCGTCGTCATCTAAACAATTTGCAACATGAAAATGTGAAGGCGTGCTCTGTACTGTACTGACTAATGCATCAAGGCTGTGTTGAAACAGTTGTAAATGGCAGTCGATATAAACGGTTGCTAATTTGTGCGACAGGAAGCAATACCAAACCATTTTAATACTGAGTTGTGTGTGTGTGTGTGTGTGTGTGTGTGTGTGTGTGTGTGTGTGTGTGTGTGTGTGTGTGTGTGTGTGTGTTTGTACGTCCTTAACACCAAGTCCTTGTTTGAAGGGTTACAAATAGCCACGGATTTGGAAAGGCCAGCCATTTTTGGACCGACTGACAATCAAACTGAGATTAACCTGCGCTCGCGTGTTTTGATTATACACCATCCCACAAAATGTAGCATTATGCCATAACATGTGTTCTTCAAAATCTGTCAGGTCACTAGCATTGAGAAAAGAAAAACATGCAGGGAATCAAATGGCATTTTCTTTAGTATTGTCGTCATTCTGGAAATGGTTTCCGCACCCATATGATTAAACAGCCAATCTCTGTGTTTTTGGATAGATTGTTCGAAATGACTGTAGTAGGCATTCCTAATTTTGTGGGCAAGCTCACAGTATTTACTATATATCTGAAACTGTACTGGGATGACATATTCCATTATAATTCGCTCATTTACATCACCGTTTCATGATGTAATTGTAAAATCATCACATGGATGCACGCCTAGCTTTTTCATAAAGAATGTGATAGCGTGCTAAATTAGCCTAAGCCACCAGCGACGTGAAAATAGTGGGATGGAACTCCACATTTGTTTTGCAAGAATACATAACGTTATACGGTGACGCAATAATACAAAAATAAAGTAATCGAAAACGTCAGTAACAATGTTATGTTGCATCATATCAAAAACAAGATGGGATGAACCATAACCCACAAAGTCCCTTCTACACGAGAGCTGTCCTCGCTGTCAAGGATTTTTAGTGCATACGCGTCATTGATTTGTCAAACGTCATTTATCATGACGTGGTGTTTTTTGTTTGTTTGCTTGTTTGTTTGTGGTTTTTTTTTCTTCTTTTTTGGGGGGGTGGGGGTGGGGGTGGAGATAAATAATTTTATAGTTTATGTGGTGTGAGTTTTACTTCGCTTCAAGACTTAAGAAAATCGTGGCAAAATTAGAATTTCACGGTACGATTTCAGTCTTGCTATAAGTTGTGTGAAATCAGGTTGACTTTACCTAGGGCTACATGATATACCAAGTACACCTGCATGCTTTTCTGAAAGCGCGTCGATCGGTGTGTGCGTGTGCGTGCGTGCGCGCGCGAGCGTTCAAAAGATCTCCAAGAAGTATAGATCCTCAACTCATGCGCCTTCTGGGCGCATGAAGATCTATGCCTCTTGGAGATGCACGCATGTGTGCGTGTGTGTGTGTGTGTGTGTGTATGTGTGTGTGTGTGTGTGTGTGTGTGTGTGTGTGTGTGTGTGTGTGTGTGTGTGAGAGAGAGAGAGAGAGAGAGAGAGAGAGAGAGATGATGATGATGATGATGATGATGATGATGAAGCTTTATTTATCAACGGTAAAAAGTTTTGACAGAAACAAATCGTCATTTTACAAACTTGCCGTTGCTAACATCTACAACATAAAATAGGTTAAATAATAATAATAATAATAATAATAAAGAATTTACACACATTATTTCACATGCAACAATAATATTTTAAAAAAATAATAATAAAATTAAAAAACTTATTTACACAAAATAATAGTAACACTCAACATTCATCTTATACCCCCCCCCCGCCCCCCCCCTGCCCCCCACCCCCCCCCCCCACACACACATACACAAACACGAGAGAGAGAGAGAATTAAGTCATAGATAGAGTATTGTGTCAATGTCTGCGTTGTGACGGAGTTGCTTCTTTTACGTCACCGCCAATGTCTGACTTTCTCCAGAAGTCAATTTTTTTCCTGTTTAATTTTTTTCTGAAAAAAAAAATTAACTGAAGAAGTTGAAAGAGTACAAAGCTGGCTAAAGAACTCATCCAATGCCTTTCTCCAAACTAGCCATATCCAAAATTCCAAGTAAATATTACCAAAATTACGGACTCTAATCTGGGTCAACGGATTTTATAAACGGTCTTTTTCGTCTTCAATGAGACATCCAGTTACAATATGCTCGGAGCCTGTCGGCTTAGCCACCCCTTGAAGAAAGTATTTCGACAAGTTAGTTCACGCTTGTGCGTACAACAGTATTTGAGATTCTTCTGTCTACACACACACACACACACATACACACACACGCACGCACGCACGCACGAACGAACGCACGCACGCACGAACGAACGCACGCGCACACACACACACACACACACACACACTGACACACACACGCACATACGGACTTTCGCATCAAATGTACGTTCAGCAGCGAGGTTATCGTAACTAGACATGACGTGATTTTTATCTTGTTACTTCAGTTGTCATGGACATGCTATTAAATTCGCCCCACCGCGACCCGTCCTAAAACGTCCCTTCTATAAATAGAAGGGACTTAACAATCCTGAAAGGAAAATCTGTCGCTTGTGCTTGAAAGATGGTGCTTCGTTTGGAGGACCACAATTGCGTCCTGACGAGTCCAGTCTGCGAGTAGGCCTACCGCTGCAGATTTGTAATATGCCTGTGAATCTTGAAAGTGGATGTATGCTACGAAGGAGACATCAAACAAGCTACAGTAAAAAAAAAAAAAAAAAAAAAAAAAAGATTTCATAGGTTAAACAATATAGCCAACTTTGAAATTACGTCAATAAACTAAACACATGAGAGTGACCTGTCCATAGGTCAAGGTCACAAAAGGGCAGATAAATCATTCGGAAAGCCGTGCACATGAACCATGCGAGCTATTCTGCTTTTGAGACCAACAATATGGCTGGCACAATTGTGAAAATCATGATTTGTGATTTCCATATCATCAACCAGAACGGAATTGGCAACACAAAGTCCAGACAAAAACTAACAGAAATTAGACCCCTCCCGGCCTCGGTCCCCGCCACTCAGTACGGCCACGGTGTTGTAAAGTCAGTGCGAAATCCGCAATTATCGGAATCGTCATCACTGACGTACCCTTTTTCGTCTGGCATTAAAGCCGTTTGTTTCGTCATTTCAGACAAGCATCAGAGAGCAAAACACTTCTTGTACACCGTGCGGCATGTCATCTGCGCTGAAGCGGACCCACGCCGAGCTGTACCACGAGGCTGATCCACAGCCGCACACAGCATGCTTAGCGCGGGTCCTTCCAAGGGCGCAGCTTGACACTTGGGGGAGGGGCAGTACCAGAAACCGCATGCGTTCAACAGTATCGTATTCTCACAAACCAGATAGGCGAGGCCAGATTGGTGCCTGACAGGAGGGGGGGGCAGGGGATCTAACTGTGTACATGTCCAGCGCGGAGTAATTCCCCTTGGTGTGTGTAACAGTATCGTAGTCTGTAAAGGCATCAACTGCCTACAACTGGGGTACAATATTACGCCGGATGTCTTGTGGCAGAAAGTCCAATGCCTTTGACAGTTTTCTGCTTGTACCTTCCATCACCACAGGGCAACGAGCTAAAATATTTTGCGCACCAAAACCTTTAGCGGTACAACAGAACGCTCTGAACTCTGTTGCCCCTTTCTCGAATTTCATTTTGTAACAACAACAAAAATTGAGTTGATGATGCTAGCATATATCACCACGAAAATGAAACAACGGCATTATGACACAGATAGATGACCATACTTTTCACCAGCTCAGCAATAACAAAAGGCAGTGATGAGGGGGATATTAATTAGTAGCATGTCCGTGATGTCAAAGGCGGGCAGGCCTAATCCTCTAACACTGAATTGAAGTAACAAGAAAAAAATTACGTCATGTCTAGTTACGCCAACCTCGCTGCTGAACGTACATCATTGGCGCGAAGCCGCGCCGTGTGTGCGTGTGTGTGTTTGTCAGTGTGTGTGAGCCGTGTGTGTGTGTGTGTGTGTGTGTGTTTGTGAATCTCTCTCTCTCTCTCTCTCTCTGTGTGTGTGTGTGTGTGTGTGTGTGTGTGTGTGTGTGTGTGTGTGTGAGTGTGCGTATTTATTCAGTAAACACGAGAATCTCCGATACTGCTGTCCGCACAAACCGTGTGTGCGTGTATGTGTTTGTGTGTGTGAGCCGTGTGTGTGTGTGTGTTTGTGAATCTGTGTGTGTGTGTGTGTGTGTGTGTGTGTGTGTGTGTGTGTGTGTGTGTGTGTGTGTGTGTGTGTGTGTGTGAGAGAGAGAGAGAGAGAGAGAGAGTGTGCGTATTTATTTAAACACGAGAATCTCCGATACTGCTGTCCGCACAAGCTTTAAACTTATCGAAATACTTCAGTTCTTCAAGGGGTGGCTAAAAGAGCCTCCGAACATACTGTAACGGGATGTATCCTTGAAGACATAAAAGACAGTTTATAGAAAGTCGGTTGATCCAGATTAGAGTCCGTAATTTTTGTAATATTTACTTGAAATATTGGATATGGCTAGTTTGAATCAAGACATTGGATGAGTTCGTTAGCCAGCTTTGTACCATTTTAACTTCTTCAGTAAAATTAATTCATTTCAGAAAAAAATTAAAACAGTAAAAAACCTTGACTTCTGAAGAAATTCAGACAGTGGCGGTAAGAGAAATAACTCCGTCACCACGCAGACATTCATGCAATACTCTAAATATGACGTCAGTAATTCTCTCTAGCGCGCGCATGAGGATCTATGCCTCTTGGAGATGTTTGGAGCGCGCGCGCGCGTGCACACACGCACACGCACACAGGCACACGCGTCGACGCGCTTTCAGAAGAGCATGCAGGTGTACTTAGTGTAATATGTAGCTAGGTAAAGTCAACCTGATTTCACACAAATAATAGCAAGGCTGAAATCGTACCGTGCAATTCTAGTTTTGTCACCATTTTCTCAAGTCTTGAAGCGAAAGTGAAACTCATATCACGTAAAATATAAAATTACGTAAAAACAAAAATAAAATACATCATGACACTGAATGACATTTGACAGACCAATGTCGCGTATGCACTGCACCCTTATAGAGAGCTCAATGACGCATTGCCAGATCTGCGTAGCTCTTTTACTAGGAGATATTTCAACATCAGAATCAGGTTAAAGACGAAGGGTAGAGACCCTTGACAGCGAGGGCAGCTCGAATATAGAAGGGACTTTTGAGTCCGTAATTTTCGTTATTGTCACTTGGAATTTTGAATATAGCTAGATTAGAGAGAGGCATTGGATGAGTTCGTAATCCAGCGTTGTACCTTTTCAACTTTTGTAATAATAATTAATTAATTAATAAATAATAATAATAATAATAATAATAATAATAATAATAATAATAATAATAATAATAATAATAATAATAATAATGATTATTTTATAAGGCGCCTATACCTGGTAAGATGCTCTAGGCGCCGTACATTGAACAAGAAAAATATTATACAAAAAGTGACACAACCAAAACCACATGTACAATTACACAAATGAACAGAAAAGGACTAAATACATGAATACTGATAATCAATATGGCAAAAGATGGGTTTTAAGAATGTTTAAAACTGGCACCGGAACTCACTGTGTCTCAAGGATTTAGGAAGATCACTCGAGACTGATGGACCCTGGTAAGAAAAAGATCTCTGCCCAAATCCTTTAGTCCTTACTGTAGGAATCCGAAGCATTTTATTGTCAGACGAACTGCTCAACTGCCTGGAAGGGATTATATAACAGTGAAGGAGCTCTGAGAGATAAGTGGGTCCTGTGCCAGAAAGGGAAACATGACAAATGAACAAGACTTTGTGTTTAACTCTCTCCTTCACTGGCAGCCAGTGGAGAGTGTGCAGGATGGGGGAGACATGGTCTGACTTTTTCGCTTTCATGACCAGACGTACGGCTGAATTTTGGACTCTCTGGAGCCGATCAAATAGATACTGCGGGCATCCAGATAAGAGTGAGTTGACATAGTCAATGCGAGACAGAACAAATGAACAAACCAAAGTTTTTGTAGCCTCGGAGGTAAGGAACAGAGCTAATGCGACGCATCTCCAAATAATCTGCCTTGCAAATGTTTATCACCTGTTTGTCCATGGACATGTCATGCTCATTTGCAGCACCCAGGTTCTTCACTGACTGAGCGAAGCTGATGGTGGTGTTCTCAACCATGATATGCTGAGGCAAAGCGGTAGAAGAAGACATTCTGGGTGATGCAATGAGCATGGCTTCCGTTTTTCCGCCTTCTTTCAGTTTGAGCTTGTTTTCAGACATCCACAGCCTCACATCAAGAATGCAATGTGACACGCTCTGGATGATCTCGTTGACCTGACTCACACTACTTGACTTATAGAGCTGTGTATCATCACTGTAAATGCACATTTTGGAGCAACTATATACTCCCATCAAACAGTCAGCCCTGGAAGACGCTGAGTAGAACAAAACAATGAGCCCTGGAAGAGGCTGCGTGCCTTTCGGATGAGTGACGTGAAACATTAAACTCGTCTCTGTGTACACGGCGTCGTGAGACTAGCGATGCCATGTCGTCAAGCTTATAGTGACGTCATTTTGCTGCTCGTGATATTCTTCTTCAGAATTCCTGTCGCTACACGAGCCCACAGAGCGTACTAATGGCGGGAAGCGTCGTGTGTCCGTCATTATTTGTGTGCGCCGGCGTGTGTGTTGATCAGAGGATGGCTTAGAGAGGAGTGAATTGGATCGGAAGGATAAGCTTATAAATATGAACAACTCTGAATGTTTCTAAAAGAAACAAGATGAGGATTTCATCCCAAAGTCTACCGTATTGTTTGGAGCTCAGATGCGTTTATCTTTTAGGTGCATTCAGAGTTGTTCATATTTTTAGGCATATTATGCTGATCCATTTCCCTCCTCTCTAAGCCAACCTCTGATCAACACACACGTCGGCGCACACAAATAAAGACGGACGCACGGCACTTCCCGCCATTAGTACGCTCAGTGGGTTCGTGTAGCGACAAGAATCCATCTCCTTCTACTCTAACCCACCCTCTGATCCACGCACACTGGCACACAGAAATAAAGACGGACACGCGGCTATTCCCGCCATTCGTAAGCTCTACGGTCTGGCGTAGCATAGTTATTCTGAAGAAGAAGAATAGCACGAGCAGCGAAATGACGTCACTTCAAGCTTCACGTCTTGGCATCATTAGTCCCACGACGCCGTGTTCATAGTGACGACTCGATGCTATACGTCACTCATCGCAGTACTAACATTTGACATATTAGAGGATCAACTTTGCAATTTTCTCGCTGATTTTCACGCCTAGAGCTTACAGGTCACAATTTGACCTAACTCAACCCCAGGACCGGGACAAATAGCAGGCTTATGCAAACACTGTTTATAAAAAATCATGCGGGTATTGATGAGAAGATAGTTTTTTTCGTAAAAGAAAAATTAAAGTTATGTTAGCTGTTACAAATGACTCCGAAAAAGTGCTGCAGAAAATTGTCTGATTTTCACACCTAGGGCATACAGCCGGTCACATTGACCTAATCGTACCCGACAGCAGAGACAAACTGTAGGCTTATATAAATACCGTCTATGAACAACCAGGCGATTATTAATGAGAAGATTGTATTTTCGTTAAAAAAAAAAGATTCAATTGTTTTAAGATTAACCCATATAATTCGTGAAATAAATCCCAACAGGATGGATGAACCATAACCCACAAAGTCCCCGCTATATGAGAACTGTCTTCGTTGTCAAGGCTGTCTACCTTGTGTCTTTGACTTGATTCTGATGTTGAAATATCTCCTTTTGAAAAAGCCTCGCAGATGTGCCAATGCGTCATAGTGAACTCTATAAGGGGCGCGCGCAGTGCATAAACGTCATTGGTTTGTCAAACGTCATTTGTCATGACGGTTTTTGTTGTTGTTGTTGTTGTTGTTGTTGTTGTTGTTGTTGTTGTGGGGTTTTTTTTTGTTTGTTTTTACGTAATTTTATATTTAACGTGATATGAGTTTCGCTTTCGCTTCAAGACTTGCGAAAATGGTGACAAAACTAGAATTGCACAGTACAATTTCAGTCTTGCTGTAATTTGTGTGAAATCAGGTTGACTTTACCTAGCTACATGCTATACACCTGAATTTTCTTCTGAAAGCGCGTCGATGTGTGTGTATGCGTGTGCGCGTGCGTGCGTGCATGCGCGCGCTGCAAACATCCTCAAGAGGCATAGATGTTCATGCACCCTCCGGGGACTTAAGGATCTATGCCTCTTGGAGATGCGCGCATATGTCATTGGTTTGTCAAACGTCATTTGTCATGACGTATTTTTGTTTTTGGTTTTTACGTAATTTTATATTTTACGTGATACGAGTTTCGCTTTCGATTCAAGACTTGCGAAAATGGTGACAAAAATAGAATTTCACGATACAGTTTTAGTCATGCTATAATTTGTGTGAAATCAGGTTGATTAGCTACATGCTGTACTAAGTACACCTGCATGCTCTTCTGAAAGTGCGTCGATGTGTTTGTATGCGTGTACGTGTGCGTGCGTGCATGCGCGCGCTCCAAACATCCTCAAGAGGCATAGATGTTCATGCGCCCTCCGGGCACATGAGGATCTATGCCTCTTGGAGATGCGCGCATATGTGTTGAGAGAGAGAGAGAGAGAGAGAGAGAGAGAGAGAGAGAGAGAGAGAGAGAGAGAGAGAGAGAGAGAGAGAGAGAGAGAGAGAGAGACTTCGCCGCGCGCTAGAGAGAATTACGTCATATTTTTAGAGATGTCAATGTCTGCGTGGTGACGGAGTTGCCTCTTTTACGTCACCGCCACTGTCCGACTTTCTCTAGAAGTCAAGATTTTTTTTACTGTTTAATACTTTTCCAAAAAGAATTAATTTTTACTAAAGAAATTGAAAGGATACAAAGCTGGCTAACGAACTCATCCAATGTCTTTATCCAAACTATCCATATCCAAAATTTCAAGTAAATAGAACAAAAATTACGGACTCTAATCTGGGTCAACCGACTGCCTATAAACAGTTGTTTATGTCTTAATGAGACATTCAATTACAATATTCTCGGAGGCTCTCTTAGCCACCCCTTTAAGAAAGTATTTCGCCAAGTTTCAAGCTTGTGGTACAGAAATGTCGAAGATTCTCTTGTTTACATACATACGCACACACATGCATGCATGCATACATACATGCATACATACATACATACATACATACATACATACATACATACATACATACATACATACATACATACATACATACATACATACAAACATACATACATACATACATACATACATAATGGGCATGTCGTCATTGTGCATGACTTCTATTTATGGGTGCGGGTGTGGCTGGCCAAGCCAATCCTAGACTGAGCCACACCTGCGAGGGCAATGGGGACAGAGGAACCATATGGGTCCGTGGATAGTAGCTTTGACTAATGCAAATCCACTGCGCCACCGCGTGCGCGCAAGCGCCTATACTAAGCTCAAGACTATGAGCTTAGTATAGGCGCTTGCGCGCACGCGGTGGCGCAGTGGATTTGCATTAGTCAAAGCTACTATCCACGGACCCCTATGATACATACATACATATATACACACATACATACGCACACGGCGCTTTGGCGCCCTAAAGACGTTTTCTAGCCAGGTTTGGGTAGCTAGACGTGACGTCGTTTTTATCTTGCTAATTGTTTGCCAGAATTTCTGCCCCGCATACCAAAAACGTCATGTGCATGCTCCGGAATGCGCTCCGACCAAGCCCATGTCAAAGTCTACTGTATTTGTTTTGTTTTTTAATTCGGTAGACAAAAAGCATGTGAGCTCCAAACAATACGGTAGACTTTGGGATGAAATCCTCATCTTGTTTTTCTTGTACTTGCTGTCAAGTGATGTAAACGTGGAATCTATTTATCCCAAAATCGTGCGGACAAAATGGCGGAAGGTGTGAAATCTTTCACATCTCAGTAGCTGTCCGCAGTGGCGTGTGTTGAGTCAGTGGCGTGTGTTGACTAGAACCTTCTACACGAGTTTGTGGTGGCATAGGAACGCCAGGTAGGTAGCGTTTTGGGTTCCTGTCTTTCCTCTTTAATGTTTCTGCCATTTAGCGTCGCGACACTTCTTCTACGCGCTTCATTTTAACATGGCAGGGACTCCAAGAGCTGTTCATATGCGCTTGGTGTACGAACTACACTGTGGCATAGAGTGTTTTGTGTTACACTACAGAGTCCTAAAAAAATCTGCGACACTGACCACTTCAGATCAGTGATATTCAGTGGAACTATTTACGTCATTAGACTATAATATTTCCTGAAGTTGCAAAAAAAGAAACTTTGTTTATATGCGTACAGAAAAAAGAACAAAAACATTGTCTAGCGGATTAGCCGCGTGTAACAGACACTTTTAGGACTACTTAGGAAAGAAAGAAGAGGGAGTTTTGAAAATTGAGCTTTTGATTTCGCAGATAGTGGTGAGTGGATCCGTTCACAGTGACTGGAATATCATCTATGTTTTTAATATTCCTTCACTATTCATTTTTTTTTTGTAAATCAAGAAATAAAAAACCGTGAATCTTCTCACTACTTACCACGGGAACGGCAGATAATGCTTGCTAAAACAACAACTCAAACAAAACCCAACAACTGCATATCAGATTGTTCTTCGACACAACTGAAAGCTGGATAATGATTGTAACACCGACTGCTGGAACTTACACATAGCTGTGAATGGCATTTCACACCATCCCAAGACAGAGCCAAAGCTACTATCGTGAGTTCTTTGGTACTGGATTACATTTGGACACGACCGAATCGTCGACAGGGGATCTTGAAGCTATATGATTTTGGCGACACTGCCTACACATCTTTACACACGGTAAGTCAGAATTTCCAGCTTCAGAATTAACAGCTGCTTCGAATTTTCAAAGCTCAAAAGATAGACTGTCGATTTCGACGTAGATCGAAACGACATAAGGCTTCCAGTAAGCAAAAGACCCTCGTGCCCAAGTAGACTTCAACACCAATATCGCACAGAGAAGCTGTCACATAGTCTTTAACCCTGTTAGCGCCATCGGCACATTTCCCGAATTTTGGAAGTGTTATTTAACGACTATGTACCACTTGCAGGATGTGGATTGACCATGATAATTAAAGGCTAGTGCCAGATTAGCTTGGCGCCTTCAGGCGCCAAGCTAATCTGGCACTACCCTTTAATTATCATGGTCAATCAATCTCCTGCTGTAGGGTGTTGGCGCTAAAAGGGTTAATTTCGCTCTTTTCGACCGGTGACCCCTTTTCTTTCTTTTTCGTGATTGTGGATAACGAACAACTGTGGTATAGGGCGTATTGCGGACAACGTAAACCTACCTCTTTGTACCATCTTGGGCCGCGAAGAGCGTGACTGGGATGTCCCGAACGCACGTGCCACCCATCGACGCGACTCAACTGTTCAATGCTGGTAAGTATATGTGCATTATTTTTTAAATAGATAATCATTAGCAAATATTGATTTGCGTGATATAATTATGCCCATCGTCAGTCGATGGTCTCACACCCATCTCTCTGACGCCGCTCGCAGCACACAATTTCCTCTCTCTTTAATGCGCGCGCGAGCGCTCTCGGCTAACGCACTTCATAGCCAGCGTGTCTTATCGTTTGATCTACACACACACACACACACACACACCAACATTACTGGTGGTGCAATGACCTTCTGAACCATTCAACATACTGCACTAATCTCGACCAAACAAGACACACACACGTAATTATCATGTCGTTGGCATTTCTCCTCTCTAAGCCAGATGAACTCTAAGCACTAATCGTCGGCACCCGTTGGCAGTAGTTTACGTATAACCTTAGAAGCACCGACTGACGTGGTCGTATAGAACCTACGATCGTAAGGAACAACATTATCGAACACGAGCCGCGCGAGCTGCGCCAATACATAAACACACACAACACACACACACACAACCGGTAGAGGAGCCATCTATCTCCTACTATATAGTCGATTGGACCAACCTGCAGTCGAAGTTCTATATCTCTCTTCTTCTAATATCCGCTCTCTCACACACCACTAAGATCTCTCCCAAATATATATTAGGCCAGTATCATCTTGTATCGTGTACTCGGAGCGCGAGGTTTCACCTAGAATTCAACAAACGACGCTCCAACGCAATTATATCATACTATATCATGCGCCGAGCTAATCCGACCCTAGAGCGCAAGAGAGCGAGTAAGCGCGAGTGTGAGCCACAATCATCTAACTATACTCAGACTGGTCTAGTAACAGGTGAGTGTTGGTGTGGACTTTTTGGAGAGAGAGAGAAGACCAAGCTTGTGTTTGTTTTTGGTGTCGGGGTTGGTATCATCATCAGGTAGAGCGATCGCGACAACACACACCACACACACACACACACATGGTTTAGGGGGGTGAAGGTGAGTTGGAGATTACTCTCTCTATCATCCTATCACTCTCTATATCTATAGACATACACACACAACTAGCGGTGCATTGAGCCGAGAGAGTGAGACAGGACTAAATATCTCTCTTATCGCGCGAGAGCGGACACACACTGTGAGTGAATATAGTGGGAGGTGGGGTGTGAAGGAGTTGTATTGACTACTTTTAGGGTGGTGTGGGGAGGTGGGGGATGAAGGGGGGGAGGTGAGAGTCAACAACTACGCTATAAGGAACCAGATTATATGTTAGTTAGAGGGACTATGTAAAGTGATTAGAAAATATAGGAGAATTTGGAATTATGGAAGTAGTAGGCAAGACACGTATCGTGAAAGAGATTGGAAGCGTATAGAGATGGGACACATTAGAGGACACACTAGTATGAATGTAGGTGTGTATGTGACAGCATATGGGATCGAGCCGATGGCAAGGTGGAATTGTAATCCTCTATCACTATACTTATGTTGAAATTTTATTATGATATATTAAGAGTTAGTAGAATGTAAACATGTTTTATAGCATGTAGAAGTGTATTACTAATAATTGTGGTGTTAATATTGTATCTAATCAGTGATGTGTTATTGAGTGGGTATTTTTCGTTATAATGATTTTGGATGGGTGGTGAGTGTTTGTGAGAAGGTTCACGTGAGAGAGTGAAGTTGACGGCAAATGGTTATGGAGTAGGGCAGATTAGGTCTTTTACACACACACACACACACACTGTTGTGAGTATCTAGTGTGTAATGTGTAGGTAATTGGGTAAGAAAAACTATATTTATTTTATGAGTTAAAGATTACATAATAGTATAAGTGTGGAATATTGGGGAGGTATTGGATTATCTATGGTGTGGAGAAGGGGTGTATAGGGATATTATAGAAGGCTTGTTCTAAAGTGTTATTATCAAGGGTATGTTGGATGAGTGGTTATATGGAAAATGAAGAGGGTGCTGAGAGTGAACTAGTTATGAGTGTTAATAAATGGGGTAGAGGTTGAATGGGGTGACATTAGGGGTTGGTTGTTAGAACTCTAGGACAAATGTGAAAAATTTTAGCAGTTAGAGTATTTAGGCGGATCGTGGACATGGTCTCTCTCTCATCTATATATTGAGAGGTTGGGGAGGGGGGGGGGGGGGGGGGGGATTAAAATGGCAGAGGATGAGATTAGACAAGAAAAGTAATAGTGTAGTGGGGGATATTAGTATGGGTATGATTTTTGGTGTGATATGTAAGAGATCACTACGAGTGCGATTGGATTGAAAGGGGTTGGTGGAGATGTGTTGGGAGAGGGGGAGTTGTGAGGATTTTTGGGGTGGGTGTTGAGGGGGATGGGGATAATGGGGTTGGGGTGTGTGTGGGGGTGTGGTATTTCTAGGGGGTTGTTGGGGGGGGGTATTGGGGGGGGTGGGGTTGGGTGTTGGGAGGGGGTTTTTGGGGAGGGGGGTCGGGGGGGTGGGGGGGGGGGGGGGGGGGGGGGGGGGGGGGGGGGGGGGGGGGGGGGGGGGGGGGGGGGGGGGGGGGGGGGATTAGGGGAGGGTAGTGTTGGAATGGTGATAAGGGGGATATGGAGGTTTGTTTGTTGTATTTTTTTTGTTGTTGTTTTTTAGTTTGTAGGGGATATTGAAATTATATTGTGAATTTTTTGTAATGTGAAATAGGGTAGGTGGGGGAGGGAGAATGGGGTATTGAAGTTAGTGGGGGGGGGGGGGGTATAGGGGGGGGTGGAGGGTGATGTGGGGGGGGGGTTTGGTAAGATGGGTTTTGGAGATTATTAGAAGGGGAGGAAAAGGGGATTAGAGGGAGAGGGAGTTAAGGGTATTGGGGGGTTAGGAAGTGGTGGGGGGGGGATTGAAGGGGGTGTTGTGAGTAGGTGGATATAGATTAGATGGGATGGGGGGGGGGGGTGGAGGAGAGGGGGGAAGGAGGATGGGGGGGGGGGGGGGGGGGGGGGGGGGGGGGGGGGGGAAAGAAAAAAAAAAAAATAATATGTATGTATAGGGTTATGACGTGCAGGGAACGCCTTTCGGAATGCCAACGAAGACGTCTTTGAGTATGTGGAGCGGGTCGCCAATTCCACCGCCAATTGTTCCAAAGACACAATCGACACTTTAAACTATAATTTTCATACTACCCAGTGGTCTGCCGATGCGCACAGTGCCGTCCGCACCGCTAACTATATCACTCAGCTCCTGTACAAGCGAGCCAGTGGCACTTTGTCTCGGTGGGTTAACAATATCGTATCATGTTGTGTGTGTGTGTGTGCGTGCGTGCGTGCGTGTGTGTGTGTGTGTGTGAGTGTGCGTGCGTGCGTGCGCGCGCGCGCGTGTGTGTGTGCGTGTGTGTGTGTGTGTGTGTGTGTGTGTGTGTGTGTGTGTGTGTGTGTGTGTGTGTGTGTGTGTGTTTTAGACCTGTAAAAGCGCAACAGCAGAATTGTTTGTACGAGGTATGAATAAAGAGTAAAGACAGTTGAGTTGCCATTTGTAAACTACCTGGGCCACATAAATAAAATTATTATAAAAACAAATGCCAGCCTTTGCCATTTATTCTTGCATAATAAGAGGCTAGTTACTTCAGACATGCGCTGTTTTTATACCACAAGCTTTGGCACGCCCCAATCAGTACACAAGTATCTTTTCGGTCTCGAATAGTCTCGTAATGGTGGATTGATTGCCCCTTGGTGATTGGTTGATTATTTGGGACGGCGCCATGTTTTCGCGAAAGCAAAGCGACAGGAAGTTGCTGCTGATTTTTTAATAGCTGTGACGTTTAATTTATCTTTGGTACTAAATTAAGATTTCAGTGTGTGCGTGTTTTGTCTTAACTCACAGAATGGACTCGGAAAAACAGAGGAGCATGGCATAAAGAAGAAAAATCACAATACAGGAAGGGTTCAAGAACGCCCTTGGTACACCATCCAAACGTCAGTACCGGTTGTAAAAATAAAATTAAAAAAATTTAAAAAAATTGTAAAAAACAAAACAACTATTTCTTGTTTCTCTCTACCTGAACGACGCCTGTCATACACGGCAACATTCAATCATTTGACTACTTGTCTGTCCACATGCACGGCGTCATCTGACACCACACACCACAGCGATGTTATCAACGACAACATGTTCTACGACATGATTCGCAACAACGTACACTCAGGCACGAACGTGTATGGATCCGCCATTGCCCTGGAAAAGGACGTGCACGATGTCTTCAAGAGTGGGTTCTGCGCGTATGCCAGCAGGACGCGGACCTCGGCGGTCGTGAGGGCCGCGTTTGACTTGACGACTGCACACTGTATGTCCCCAAACACGGAGTGGTACCACGGGATGCGCAACCAGAACATCACCAACGTCACTTTCGTGACGGACCTTGTGACGGAGTACACGTCGTATGTCCTCTGTGTGTGTGTGTGTGTGTGTGTGTGTGTGTGTGTGTGTGTGTGTGTGTGTGTGTGTGTGTGTGCGTGCTTCAGACGGACAGCAAACCAGTTCGTTTAGCTGCCAAGGCCGCAAGGCGAACGCCGCCCAGCTGCAAGAGACACAAACCCTCATGAGCCCCCGCGACCGCGGGGGCTCATGAGGATTTATGTCTCTTGTTAGTTCTGTGTGCTTTATGCTGAAGTTACCAGTTACTTCTGCGTGCTTCTAGCAAAAATAGGTCAGTGTACAGCTGTTTCTGACACGAAATTCGTGATCACTGTTAGCGAAGGGGTATCTCTGCGCTCATTAAATCCAGTATGATTCCTCAGCCGAAGTCTCCTCAAGATGCTTTCTACACCGTGACAACACCAGCTTTACACAAATCGAATTTTGCTCAACTTGTTTATAAAGCCAGTTATTGGCACAAGGTGGAATGCTATAGAGCGACCCATTCTTTGCGTGAAATGTCAATCAAACTTAGCGCGCGTTCGCCTCTCGACAAATCAAAACGTTGTAGACCTTGTGCCTCTAGACTGCCAAGCGGATGGTACGGCCGGCCTGACCACTGGGGAAGGGAATAGAGAGTTTCGTGCACCTGACTCGCTTCGAGTGTCAGGGGCACGAAACACTTTCCAAAACTTCAGACGCCCCTGCAATCTGTGCGAGTAGACACACGTTCCAGAGGTTCTCCACTGACTTTTGATCTTAAAGAAAGGAGCTCTTGTGCAAAAGAGAAGAAGAACGGAAATGTGGTTCATTTTACGACGCTCAGACTTCCTCATTTAAGTTAGTCCTTTTGTCCAGCAATAGTAGTGCAAGCCATACTAAGAACATTTTATAAACGAGATATTGCAAACTATTAACCCTTTACTGCATGGGGTAGGTTGCTTTAACTCATTCGCGGTTAGCCGCATCCGGATGCGGCTGGCCGCGAATGAGTTAAAGGGTAGAGCAAGATATGGGCGGCCGCGCGTCTTCTTTACTTAGCTTGGATGGTCTACTGCCACCAGCAGGGCGTATGTGGATATAAAGCGCGTTGTTCGGGAGAGATTTCGCAGTTGGTTCACCTCACAGCACGCACAGTCCTCACATCGATGAAACTCAAACTTTGATGACGTCTGTCCGGAAGTTTGTGTTTGTGTAGTACGCATGGTCGTGTAAGGGAGGGAGGGGGTTTTAAATGTCGCTTGTCCTTTGTCAACCAATATGGTATTTCAAAGACGTGGCACCGGAAATGGACTGAACGCAATGCGCAAAAGGCCATCGGGTAGTTCCTCATGCGTGTGTGTATGTGTGTGTTTAGGGGATCCCAGACCGTTGAGGTGAACTACTCTTTGCCAGTAGCGCAGTTACATCACGGCCGATGGACAAAACCTTACTTCGACTGCGGAGTGGGCAATGTCTGGAAGTTCACTTACTCCGCTCCTATCTTCGGGCGTGAGAGTGTCACTGCAGACACACCCGTCTTCAAGTGAGTTACTTCGCTCAACCCGTTCAGCCCCAAAGCCGCATTTGCACAAATTTGAAGGTGATACCTAATAATAATAATAATACTTATATTTATAAAGCGCAAACTCCCTGCAGTGCAGGCTCTAAGCGTTGAAACATCATACCTGACGTCATACTTGACGACTATGTACCACTTGCAGGAGATGGATTGACCATGATAATTCAAGGGTACGGCCAGATTAGCTTGGCGCCTTCAGGCGCCAAGCTAATCTGGCACTACCTTGAATCATCATGGTCAGTCCATCTCCTGCTATAGGGCGTTGTGGCTAAATGGGTTAACTCCTTCGCTGCCAGTGAAAGTCCTCCATCTCGTTGATCATGAAGATCTATGTCTCTTGCGGTTAGATCGTGCTCACTTTTTCTCGGCATCGAAGTGGATAAAGATACTGTGTGACGCGAGGTACGAGTGGTCTCCCAAGATCGATTCACGGCGTAAAGTTTGTGCTTTTGCTGTGGTGTACGTGCAGGGGCGTGGCCACGATTGACGTGGAGCTGAACAAAGTCAACGTTTATCCGTGTGAGCCAGAGGAAGGCGCTGCTAGCATGGTCGACGTTGTCCTCAACATTCACAACTGTGACGAGACCACCAAGGTTACTCACATCTGCAGTCACTTGTCACTTCCCTCAGTTTATGGCAGGGGCGCTCTCGATATGTATCTGGCTACTCTCCGACTGCAGGAGTAGGGTCTTCGAGTACAAGCGTCAGAAAACATCATGATTACATCACTAACCTACACAATTCACAGGCTTGCGACGTACACCTGTTTAGATAACGGCTTCCAAACTATACTCCCTTGCATATCCCCAAGATTTAGCTGTTCGAGTGATTTTTGAGCGCCCCCGCTCGCGCCCTCCCCCTTATCCCCCTTCCCTCCCCCCCTCCACCCATGAAGAATTAAGGGGGGGGGGCAGAACATCCCCTGCCCCCCCTCCCGTCCCCAATGTTTTTGAGAAAAGCATAATTCTAAAGAAAATAGTTTTGGAGAAATTGATTATTTCAATTATGCATTTTATTTGTTGTCTGGAGAAACAAACACTGACCAAAACTGTGCATTTCCTCATAAATAGGGCGAATTCTGACTAAGGAATCCCAAACGAACATTGACAAAACAAAATTTACTTATTGCGATAAATGTCTGTCACCTGTTCAACTTTTTAATTCCTTTATGTGTTTGGCGGCGGTTGTTTCGGAACGGTGTTACAACGCTGTACAAACAACCGCCAAACACAGAAAGGAATTGACGAGTTGAACGAGTGACAGACATAAAGAAATCTCGTTATGTCGATGTTCCTTTTGGATTCCTCAGTGGGATTTCATCGTGTGTAGCAGGAAATGTACAGTTTTTGGTATATTTTTGGGCATATCCCCCCTCCCTACCCCAAACACCTATATTTTCCTACGTAATTGCGGTCCGTGACGCAGTGTTAAAGCGTCTGGCACCAATGCTAAAGGTGCAAAGTTCGATGGCGGGTTCCGGCGTCGGACTTTCCTCTACTAGTAAGTGTCACCGTTCATACTTGCGGACTGTCGGGGGTTCTTTCTCCGGATACTCCGGCTCTTCCTCCCCCTCCACTTTGGTACCGGTTTCAGGCCACTTTATAAAACTAATTCAAACTGACAAAGTACGATCAAAATTTCCGAAACTTCAGTAGCTTGGCACCACGTAAATGCCATGTCATTGCCTTGTACTGTGTTTGTCTTCAGAGTGAATGCGTGTGTTTCACGTGAGCGTGCATGTTGGGTTCGGTTCGCGGCGCTTTAAACCGATTCACAGATATGAAAACGTCTATTCAATGACTGGTATTATTATTATTGTAGATCATCTTGAACAAAATTCGGGTGGCGAAACCGTCTAATATCGCATGTCGTATTTTCAGTTGTGAAGGCGTATTCTCGATCTGTTGTTGTTCTTTTTTCGTAACTGGTATTTGTGAATAAAACATCAAAACTAAAAGTGCCGGTTTCGATACAACCGTATGTATTTGTTGTCATCGGTGTTTTTCGTTATACTGAGGTATGTTTAAAAAGTTTCATTGGACGGATCTCTTTAACCAAGAGCAGCAATGACGTGTGTGTGTGTGTGTGTGTGTGTGTGTGTGTGTGTGTGTGTGTGTGTGTGTGTGTGTGTGTGTGTGCGTGCGTGCGTGCGTGCGTGCGTGCGTGTGTGTGCGTGTGCGTGTGCGTGCGTGCGTGCGTGTGACAGTGTGTTCCGATTGCAAACCTAGGTTTCAGAAGAAGTTCCTACATATGTCAGTGTAAAGACGGTTACTACTTTCCGGACACTGGTGCAGCATTCAAAGCGTACAACGGCAGCGATATCGATAGCATCTTCAAGTACGGACCAGCGGCCACCCGTAACAAGTACATCAGTTAATGCGTTTCATTTAGTCTATTCTCAGTGCGCAAAAGGCCATCGGGCCGACGTTGGCCGTGCGCGGGCCAGAGTGGGCCGACGTCAGCCCAGTAGCCTTTGCGCACTGGGTTGTCTCTGTCGTCTTTCTGACAGTTCCTGTCGATCTGCAAGAAGCACAGAATATCCTAAACTTGTGCAGCTCACGAATATCTGTGCCTTCAGCCGGCGGGGGGAAAATCATTAACTCTTTGTGTACCTGACTTAGTACTTGCAAGATTTGTGCACGCCTGACTGTGCTAAACCCCTAGGGCCAGTTGCATGTGTGAGCTTAGTCCTGCAACAGCCACTGAGCAAGGGCTTTGCTATGATCGGCAAACTGTATAAATGCCATTGTTAAAAGAAATTTAGCATTTATCAGCATCTTGGTAAACTTTTGCGTGAAGGTCAGTAGCTGATAAGACCTTTATAAGCATATTAATTTGGTTGACCTCTCAACATAGGTCAAAGTCCAGGGAGGGGGGGGGGGGGCGATTGACAAATGTGAGAAAAATTACATTTTGAGAAAACGGATTTCGCTGGTACAAAAGCCAAGCCTTTACTCGTGTTTGTACGGTATCAGTGACCTTTCGGAAAGGTCATCACAAAGTGGATTGTGGTCAGTCATAAACGCTTCTATTCTTGTTTGTCTTTGACCGCGTAATGGAACGGGTTGTTCGGGTTTTCTAGCGCTCTGCAGTGGGCTTTGATCTGTTCAATTTTCTGTCTTTCCGGCTAGGAGGGAGGTGCAGTGTGTATTGCATTGCTTCGACAGGCGAGTTCTTTGTTGTTCCCAGAACAACTCTCATTGATTGTTTCATTGTGGATTCTGTCCAGATTTTGCAGATCCGCGTGCGATTTGAAGGTCAGCATGCTGTCGAAGTGTATGCCCAAATACTTCAGTTGGTCAGTGCGCTTGATCGCTAAGCTGAATAACTTGACAAGTGATTGGTCTGCCACCTGCTTTGTTGTCAAAGGCATCTTAGAGCAGCCACAAAACAGAGAGTTACAATAATCCAGATCAGACAGCACAAATGCACAAACTAATGTTTTTGTGCCACAGACGGTGAGCAGGTGATGAATTGAACAAATGCGTCGAAGTTCTAGAAATGCTGGTATGCTGTGGCATAGATAAACCACTGTCAAGAATGACACCTAGATCACTCATACAATTTTCAACTTTCAACCCAAACGTGGTACAGAGATACCTGATACCCGACCACCCTGACACAAAACGCCTCTGCACGTCACTTTCAAACCACAATCTTACACAACACATCACTAAACCCACCCACCGACTTGGCCACACCCTCGACTGGATCATCACCCGCACCTCCGATCAACTCTTTCTCGACTCTGACACCTCCTCTGTGCTTCCCTCTGACCACTTCGCTATTTTCGTCTCCCTCAATCTACCTCCCCCGAAAAAAACCAAGCTCGTTGTCTCTCGCCGCAAACTAAAATCTGTCAACCGCGAGAGCTTCTTCGACGAAGCTGTCGACCTTCTCTCGGACCCCGCCCCCTCTCCCGATCTTGCATCCCATTTCGATTCCTCCCTTCGAAAACTTCTAGACACCCATGCCCCTGTCACCACCTGCTCCATACCCAACCGACTCCCCTCCCCCTGGCTCACTGATGACATAGCTGAGGCCAAGCGCGAGCGCCGACAAGCGGAACGCCTCTGGCGCTCATCTGACCTCACCGTTCACAGACAGATCTTCCAAACAACCAGATCCAAAGTCTGCAAAATGATCTCCGAATCTAAACGCAAACACCTTCAAAACCAAATCCTGGAATCCACCTCTTCCAAAACCCTCTACGCCACCATGAACACACTCCTAGGCACTTCTAAAGACTCTCCTCTCCCCAAAACACACAGCAAAGAAGAACTCCCGTCTGCTTTCTCTACCTATTTTTCGGACAAAATCCAAAATCTGCGCGACACACTCGACACCCTGCCTCCTCCGCCTTGCCCTCCCGACCCCACCTTTTCCGGCACTCCCCTCTCGTCCTTCCGCACCGTCTCTCAGGATGAAGTCCTCAAGACCATAAAGTCCATGCCCTTCAAAACCTGCGAACTCGACCCCCTCCCAGCTTCTCTCTACCGTGACGGCCTTCCAAAACTTCTACCCTTCATTACCGACATCATCAACGCATCTCTAGAAAACGGCTCCGTCCCCGATATCTTCAAGTCCGCCATCGTCCGTCCTCTCCTAAAAAAACACAACCTCGACCCAAACGAACTCAAGAACTATCGCCCAGTCTCCAATCTCTCTTTCCTGTCCAAGCTTCTTGAGAAGGTTGTTCTCAACCAGCTCAACCTCCATCTCACCGACAACAACCTCCTCAGTCCATTCCAGTCTGCCTATCGCAAACATCACAGCACTGAAACAGCCCTTCTACATATCTTAAACGAGCTGCTTCTCTCCACTGACTCTGGCAACATCTCCCTTCTTACACTACTCGATCTCTCTGCCGCCTTTGACACTATAGACCACTCTATCCTCCTACCTCCACTCAGACTCCACCGACTCCACCACTCCTTCGGCATCACTGACTCTGCTCACTCCTGGTTTCTCTCCTACCTCTCCGACAGACAGCAGTCCGTCACCATCAACGGCGTCTCTTCCAACCCGGTAACGCTCTCCTGCGGAGTTCCACAGGGATCCGTCCTGGGCCCGGTCCTTTTCACACTCTACACCTCTCCTCTGTCCAACATCATCCAGTATCACCGCATATACCACCACCTCTACGCTGACGACTCACAACTGCAAGACAAAGACAAACTCGACAACACTCAGTCACTACTGACTCGCACGGCTGACTGCTACGAAGACGTGAAAAACTGGATGACAGCAAACAAGCTGAAACTGAACGACGACAAAACGGAAGCCATGCTGGTAGGCACTCGCCAAAAACTCTCCCAGCTCCCTCCCTCTCTCCACCTTCAACTCGATAGCACCCCCATCTCCCTCTCTGACTCGGCCAAGAACCTCGGCGTCATCCTCGATTCCTCTCTGTCCATGACCAGCTTCGTCTCCGCCACGACCCAGGCATGCTATTTCCACCTCCGCCGCATCAGTCAGATCAGAAAATACCTCACTACCGAAGCTGCCACCAAACTTGCTGTCTCTCTCATCTTATCTCGCATCGACTATTGCAACTCTCTCCTTTCCGGTCTCCCTCACTCCACTATCTTCACTCTCCAACGCGTCCAGAACAACGCTGCCCGCCTCGTCCTCAGAAAGAAAAAATCCGACCACATCACACCCCTGCTCAAACTCCTTCACTGGCTCCCCATCCCCCAACGCATCCAATACAAAGTTCTGTCTCTCTGCTACAAATCCCTGAACAACTGCGCCCCTGCCTATCTCTCCAACTTACTTCACCCCTACACACCTTCCCGCTCCCTCCGCTCTGCCTCCGACCCTCTCCGCCTCCACATCCCTCGCACCAAACTTAACACTTTCGGCCCGCGCTCCTTCTCCGTCTACGGTCCATCCACCTGGAACACCCTCCCACTCTCTCTCCGTCAGAAACACTCTCTCTCCTCCTTCCAGTCCGCCCTCAAAACTCACCTCTTTCAACAGTTTTAGCACTATATCACCACAGTCCCCACCCCAAGCTGACCGTCGTAATGTATTTCACTGTTTGTGGCACGTGAGTCATTGTCTAAAGCGTGCGCATGCGTGCGCGAGTTGTGAGTGTGCGCTTAGAGTTATAATTATTATAAGATAAGCGCATTATAAATACCGTAATTATTATTATTATTTATGGTAAGACCTTTCTATGCATACTCCTTTGGTTGTACGCACGGAAAGTTCAAGGGTCACAACAGGTCGGCAAAGTGTACATTAAAAAAAGGAATTTTAGCTGTATTAATGTTTCAAACTTTCAATCAAATTTGGCACACAGGTAGCTGGTGATAAGACCTTTCTATGTGTGCTAATTCATTTGAGCATTGCACGGGTCAACGGTCTTGGAGGAGTTGAGAGATGTGTAAAAAGTGTATGTTTTGAGAAACTTGATTTCGTTGGTACGAAAGCCTCATATAAGACACTTAAACACTTGGTTTAGAGACCTTTTGGAAGGTCACAAAGGTCAGATTGAATGTGATCGGTCATGCACGTGAGCCCTAAGGGCTTTGCCATTCTTGTTTACTAAGCATCTGAAATTTAATTTAAGGATTCTGAGTGATTTCGAGAGGCCATAGGTGGACGTGTTGTCAGTCCCGGAGTTCTTCTTCAGAGGAGAGTTCATATTCCTACTACATGTAAAAAGCACACGCGTAATCTCTCTTATTCTGCGCTGCCGATAGCGTGTCTGTCTATGTTTAGCCGTTTCTCGTACTGATAGCGTTGTATTTCTAGAACGGAGTGGAGTCTTGTCAGGTTACTTGATTTAAAGATGACTTGTGCTGAACTGGATTTTCCGGTGTCTAAATGAACCATAACTAGACCTGTGTGTAGCGTTTCGTAATCATCTGTTACAGAAGTGTATCTTTGAACAGTTACGGCATTAGTGGTCCTTTAAGTTGTTCTAAAAATCACTTGATCGCATAACTCATTGTACCCCAAGACCGAAATGCCCAAATTTTGCCGTTGTCCTCTGAAGACTGCATTGCAGTGCAGGACACAGACCGACCATGCTAGTTCAAGGGTGATGCCAGAATAGCTTGGCGCCCATAGGCGCCAAACTATTCAGGCATCACCCTTGAACTAGTATGGTCGATCCTCATATCGTGCTGTGGTGTGTCTGGGGTAGAATGAGTTAAGTAAGATGAATGCAAAACCCTTACAGGTACGTTCTCGGTAAAAATAAAATCTGCAATAAGTAACACGCTGACCAAATGCACATTGTATTAGTCCATAAGCTAGCCCGGTCTACCGTGCATCCCCCCCCCCACCCCCACCCCTCCCCCACCCCCCCCTCCCCCACCCCCGCCCCCCTCCCCAGAACTCAATAAGATGGATTTCAAAGTGTACCTTAGTATGTCCTGAGATGTTTAAGCCATGTTCCCCGAAAATCCTTAGGAACCCACCAGAGATATAGCCGATGGCGCAAGGGTACCCCCATTCACGCTTTTTACGGATGTTAAAATGAGGTTGAGAAACATTTTCTTCTAAATAAATCAGAATTCATTCCAGAAGCCCAAATCAGGCAATATTATGTTAAAGCACACCTTCTGCGTCCTCTGAAAAAAAACAGAATGAAAAAATATTGAACCAGTGGCTCACAGTGAAGGTATTTGTGCATCAAGTAAACGGCCAATTCTGTGAAATCACAAAAAAGACAAAAATAATGTGTCAGATGCCTTCAGACATTTTCTATAGCACTGGCAGTCCATTTTCAGGCTTATATCATTGAAACAGGATGTCACAATTATTATAAACTTGACTATGTGATGTGATCACTGTGAGTGCCACAGTGGTTGATTTTGTATCCCTACCCCCAAGTTGTAAAAATAATTAATTAGAACAAATTAACTACTAACGTTATTCCATTTCATTTTGACCTCTCTTTACCTATTAATTTTCAATAATGTGAGCATCAAGTGCAAGAAAATAAGGAAAGTCGGCATCCTTTACGGTACGTTCGTGGTGAATGATAGCTTTTTCCCATTTAAAGTTGCCGAATTGGGAAACGTACTTTGTTTCCGATGCCCTCAGAAATTTTGTATACAACTGATAGGTCTTTTTTAGGTTTTATTCGTTAGGATAGAGTACCACAGTTACTCCCAACCTGATTTTATGATGCTGTGATGCATTTAGGAGCCACATTGGCTAAATCTGCTGCCCTACCCCCATTTTACCAGTACGCAAAGGAACGCAAAATGATCATAACAATTGCTTACGTCATACTCCTCTGTTTAAATATTTTTGGGCCAGTTTTCTTAACAAAGTATGCATTGAACATAAACATTTGTGATCATTTCATTAATTTCAAAGTGACCCATCAATTTAATTGTAATTCTCTTCAGTTAAGACATAAAAAGGGGAAAACGTATGTAAACAGGGGCTGCCACTGAAGCTTCTACGGTCTGCACATTCAGCAGTCTTGTCAATATCGGGGAAGGTGTACCTCAGGGAGATGTGTGTCTGATGCTGTTCTTGGTCTACATTAATGACATCAGTACAACAGTACCAAGGTTCGTCTCGAACATCCTCCATGCGGATGACTTTGCAGTGTGGAGCACAGCAGAACATAAAGAAATAGCATCCTGCAGAATCCAGGATGCTGCCAATAGTCAGCAGCTGGACTGAAAGATGGCCACTCAAACTGAGCTAGACCATATCTTTCAATCAGATGGAAGAGGTAACCTTGAAAACTGAAGACCTTCCAGTACCAAAGACAGACAGGCCAACTTTACTGGCAACAAATATATTACTGGATTCACATGGACGCCTCACATTGAAGCCATGGAAGCTAGAGCTGTGAAAAAGTCTCTGATGAAGAAACTGGTGGGGACCACACTGGCGCAAATTACAGCATCCTGGCATAATCAAACACCAGCTCGGTCAGACCAGTAGTGCGGTACCAAGATACATCGACAACATGAAACACTGCCTGCAAAACCAAAAACGCCAGGCTAGACAAGATGCAGAACATGGGTCATTCTCATGGTGCAGTGACATTCTTAGAGCCATCTGGAGCACCCCAACTTAGGAAATGGAGGACATTGAAGCCCCTGGAACGCAGAACAGCACACACGATGAAGAGACTTAGTATACACCGACAGCACTGGAGACTACAGGAGCAGACCAAGAACCGTCAGAACCGCCCAAGTCTGAACCGCCAACCGAAGGTCCTGCAAAGGGCTAAAACTGACGTCCTGGAACCTTCTTCTTCTTCTTCTCGAGCGCCGTCACACTTGGAGTTTGTCTCTCAAAATGAAATCTGTGGTCTTCTGTAGCGCCTCCACAGGCCCGTACAGTTTCTCTTGTAGAATGGCGGGCTTCGGCCATATCTCCTCCCTCAGCAGCTGGTGGCTCCCACAGTCCTGGAGAATGTGCTCTGTGGTCTTCTCTGCTTCTCCACAAGGGCACAGGAGAGATGGCACGAGGCGGAAGCGTATGTGCAGGTGGAAATTGAGTCGGTTGTGCCCGGTCCTCAGACGGAAGATGGTCACCTGCTCTTGTCTGGACAGCTGATGGTAACTGTCTAGGGGCCGTTGTGGTGGTCTGTACACAGACTTAATGATGGTCTTCATCTCTATGAAGCTGACTCCATTTTCAACTTGTTTTTCCTCTGCGCCCACTGGAGCCAAGCCCAAAGATATGTGAAAAGCTCCCTTCAGATACCTGGACATCTCGAAAGAGCCTTCTAGACAACATAAACGATGTTCCAGGACTCTTTGCCAAAGGTCGCGGCACTGCACAAAGCCATCTCGCTGGAGATTATGTACAAGCGCTACCCTCACAGCAGCTGAGCTCACATCTACACAGGCGGGTCCGCACAAGACGCACAAGGAAGTGGCGTGTACATCTCTTGTGCAGACAGCACTACTACCTCCCTCTCCTTACCAGCTGGCGGCAGCAGCTCCAACTATCGTACAGATCTGCAGGTGATCAACAGCAGCAGAGCACTAGTTGGGTTAAGGCAGCAGCTTGATCCACTAATCTCCTCCCCAGGAAGCTTCAAGATAGAATGGATGCCCTGTCCACAAATAGTGCTGCAGTGGATTCCAGTGCATTCTGGAGTAGCTGGGAATGGAGAGGCTGACAGCCTGGCCAAACCAGGCGCCAGACTACCTCAAGATCACAACCTCCTGTAAAGAAACCAAGACACTACAGCAAGAAAGTGATTGGCAACAGCAGAATGGCGGCTGCAGCCCGTGGGCAGACGACATCAACAAGCTGATCAGGGAGAGCCAGGCCACCATCTTCCATCTACGCACTGATCTATCTGGACTCGCTTCGTAAGACTGGGCCATGCGGAAACAGCCCTATGCGAATGTGGCGTAGAAAATCAGTATCCTTAGCACATTCTCCAGACCTGTCCATACAGAGAAGCGGTCCGCTGTCAGTTCTGACCAGGACACGCCCCTGTACACCAAACTCTGAAAACCTGCTGCTGAGCTCTTGACAGCTCACTTATTGGCAGTCAGAACTATATAAGATTTAAAGACGGCCTTCAAGGAATTGAACGTTGCAGAAGAAGAAGGCAAAACAACAACAACAACAACACCAACAAAGAAAAAAATGGGGGTGGAAGTGGTAATCTCGTGGTGGACATGTGGAAACTAAGTATTTTTATAACATTGTTTTGGCTGTTAGGAGCCATGAAATTTTATTACGCATATTCATATTTACACCTTTCTAAATGAAAATAAATTAAAAGAAAAGGGGAGACTTTACTAGACCGCCTTACCTAAAATATCACCTAAAAGACCAGCCAGTTAAAAATAGTTACAATTAAATTGATGGGCCACTTTGAAATTAATGAAATGATCACAAATTTGTATGCTCAATATGCATACTTTGTTAAGAAAACTGGCCAACAAAATATTTATACAGAGGAGTATGACATAAGCAATTTTATGATCATTTTGCGTCCCTTTCTTTAATGGTAAAATGGGGGTAGGGCAGCAGATTCAGCCAATGTGGTCCCTAAATGCATCACAGCGTCATGAAATCAGGTTGGGAGTAACTGTGGTACTCTATCTTAACGAATAAAACCTACAAAGACCTATCAGTTGTATACAAAATTTTAAAAAATAATAATAATTACGGTATTTATAATGCGCTTATCTTATAATAATTATAACTCTAAGCGCACACTCACAACTCGCGCACGCATGCGCACGCTTTAGACAATGACTCACGTACCACAAACAGTGAAATACATTACGACGGTCAGCTTGGGGTGGGGAGTGTGGTGATATAGTGCTAAAACTGTTGAAAGAGGTGAGTTTTGAGGGCGGACTGGAAGGAGGAGAGAGAGTGTTTCTGACGGAGAGAGAGTGGGAGAGTGTTCCAGGTGGATGGACCGTAGACGGAGAAGGAGCGGGGGCCGAAAGTGTTAAGTTTGGTGCGAGGGATGTGGAGGCGGAGAGGGTCGGAGGCAGAGCGGAGAGAGCGGGAAGGTGTGTAGGGGTGAAGTAAGTTAGAGAGATAGGCAGGAGCGCAGTTGTTCAGGGATTTGTAGCAGAGAGACAGAACTTTGTATTGGATGCGTTGGGGGATTGGGAGCCAGTGGAGAAGTTTGAGCAGGGGTGTGATGTGGTCGGATTTTTTCTTTCTGAGGACGAGGCGGGCAGCATTGTTCTGGACGCGCTGGAGAGTGAAGATGGTGGAGTGAGGGAGACCGGAAAGGAGAGAGTTGCAATAGTCGATGCGAGATAAGATGAGAGAGACAGCAAGTTTGGTGGCAGCTTCGGTAGTGAGGTATTTTCTGATCTGACTGATGCGGCGGAGGTGGAAATAGCATGCCTGGGTCGTGGTGGAGACGAAGCTGGTCATGGACAGAGAGGAATCGAGGATGACGCCGAGGTTCTTGGCCGAGTCAGAGAGGGAGATGGGGGTGCTATCGAGTTGAAGGTGGAGAGAGGGAGGGAGCTGGGAGAGTTTCTGACGAGTGCCTACCAGCATGGCTTCCGTTTTGTCGACGTTCAGTTTAAGCTTGTTTGCTGTCATCCAGTTTTTCACGTCTTCGTAGCAGTCAGCCGTGCGAGTCAGTAGTGACTGAGTGTTGTCGAGTTTGTCATTGTCTTGCAGTTGTGAGTCGTCAGCGTAGAGGTGGTGGTGTATGCGGTGAGACTGGATGATGTTGGACAGAGGAGAGGTGTAGAGTGTGAAAAGGACCGGGCCCAGGACGGATCCCTGTGGAACTCCGCAGGAGAGCGTTACCGGGTTGGAAGAGACGCCGTTGATGGTGACGTACTGCTGTCTGTCGGAGAGGTAGGAGAGGAACCAGGAGTGAGCAGAGTCGGTGATGCCGAAGGAGTGGTGGAGTCGGTGGAGGAGGATAGAGTGGTCTATAGTGTCAAAGGCGGCAGAGAGATCGAGTAGTGTAAGAAGGGAGATGTTGCCAGAGTCGGTGGAGAGAAGCAGCTCGTTTAAGATATGTAGAAGGGCTGTTTCAGTGCTGTGATGTTTGCGATAGGCAGACTGGAATGGACTGAGGAGGTTGTTGTCGGTGAGATGGAGGTTGAGCTGGTTGAGAACAACCTTCTCAAGAAGCTTGGACAGGAAAGAGAGATTGGAGACTGGGCGATAGTTCTTGAGTTCGTTTGGGTCGAGGTTGTGTTTTTTGAGGAGAGGACGGACGATGGCGGACTTGAAGATATCGGGGACGGAGCCGTTTTCTAGAGATGCGTTGATGATGTCGGTAATGAAGGGTAGAAGTTTTGGAAGGCCGTCATGGTAGAGAGAAGCTGGGAGGGGGTCAAGTTCGCAGGTTTTGAAGGGCATGGACTTTATGGTCTTGAGGACTTCATCCTGAGAGACGGGGCGGAAGGACGAGAGGGGAGTGCCGGAAAAGGTGGGGTCGGGAGGGCAAGGCGGAGGAGGCAGGGTGTCGAGTGTGTCACGCAGATTTTGGATTTTGTCCGAAAAATAGGTAGAGAAAGCAGACGGGAGTTCTTCTTTGCTGTGTGTGTTGGGGAGAGGAGAGTCTTTAGAAGTGCCTAGGAGTGTGTTCATGGTGGCGTAGAGGGTTTTGGAAGAGGTGGATTCCAGGATTTGGTTTTGAAGGTGTTTGCGTTTAGATTCGGAGATCATTTTGCAGACTTTGGATCTAGTTGTTTGGAAGATCTGTCTGTGAACGGTGAGGTCAGTTGAGCGCCAGAGGCGTTCCGCTTGTCGGCGCTCGCGCTTGGCCTCAGCTATATCATCAGTGAGCCAGGGCGAGGGGAGTCGGTTGGGTATGGAGCAGGTGGTGACAGGGGCATGGGTGTCTAGAAGTTTTCGAAGGAAGGAATCGAAATGCGATGCAAGATCGGGAGAGGGGGCGGGGTCCGAGAGAAGGTCGACAGCTTCGTCGAAGAAGCTCTCGCGGTTGACAGATTTTAGTTTGCGGCGAGAGACAACGAGCTTGGTTTTTTTCGGGGGAGGTAGATTGAGGGAGACGAGAATAGCGAAGTGGTCAGAGGGAAGCACAGAGGAGGTGTCAGAGTCGAGAAAGAGTTGATCGGAGGTGCGGGTGATGATCCAGTCGAGGGTGTGGCCAAGTCGGTGGGTGGGTTTAGTGATGTGTTGTGTAAGATTGTGGTTTGAAAGTGACGTGCAGAGGCGTTTTGTGTCAGGGTGGTCGGGTTTGTCAAAGTGGAAGTTAAAGTCGCCTAGAAGGATGTGTTTTCCGGGTCGTGTGCTGTAGTGGTCGAGGAGGAGGTCGAACTCGGTGAGGAACATGGAGTTTGTGAGTTTGTTTTGAGAGCTTGGAGGGGGGCGATATATACATGAGAAAATGAGGGACTGGCCAGGGAGTGTTGCTACGGCCTCGACAGATTCAAAGGAGGGATGAGCAAAAGGTAGAGACTGAGAGAAGGAGAGGTGAGCGGAAAGACAGTCCCTGTAGATGATGGCAATGCCACCCCCTCTGAAAGCGCGCGGGAAGGAGGCCAGGCGGTAGCCACTCGGAGTGACGCTGGCGATGATGGGTTCGTCGCCAGCCGAGCGGAGCCACGTTTCGGTGATCACGACAATATCTAGGTCATTGTCTAGAATGAAGTCGGAAATCACGTCAGCTTTGCCATCTTTGCAGACAGACTGGGCATTAAATAGACACAGTTTTAGGTTGGAAGAGACAGCAGAGGGAGAGGGAGAAGAAACGGACGAAGAAGAGGACAGAGGATGGGGAGGGTAGGGAGGGGGGAGAGAGGATGGAGGGGGGAAAGAGGAGTGAGGGGTGGAGTGGGGAGGAGGAACAGTCGGGGAAGGATAACCGGGTAAGAAAGAGGATGCGAGAGGAGGGTGGGGTGGGGGGGAGGGGAGAGGAAGGGGAATAGGAAAAGAAGGGGGAGGGTGACGGGGAGGAAAAAGGGGGAGGAGGGGACGAGGAGGAGAAAGCAGACGAAGGAGGAGGGGGTGAGGGGAGGAAGGGGGATGAGGGTGGGGGAGTGGGCAGCCGAGGAGGGCATGGAGCAGTGAATGAGAAAGGGAGGAGAAGAAGGAAGGGGGAGGAGGCGGGGGGAGGCGGAAGGGGTGGAAGGGCATTGGAAGAGATTTAGAAGTGTGTGGTAGTGTGTGTGTTTGTGCGTCCTGCCTTCTGCTAATTCCGCCCCTGCGGCCTCTCTTGCGCAAATCGGATGCCGCGTAAGGCGACTGCAACACTGTCGGCGACACCAGATGCGGAGTGGGTGGCATGGCGACGTAGAGATAGCAGTTGTTGGCGTGTGTATCTGATAAGCATGATTATTTGTGAGGACAAGAAAGAGAAAGACAAAATTTCTGAGGGCATCGGAAACAAAGTACGTTTCCCAATTAGGCAACTTTAAATGGGAAAAAGCTATCATTCACTACGAAAGGATGCCGACTTTCCTTATTTTCTTGCACTTTATGCTCACATTATTGAAACTTAATAGGTAAAGAGAGGTCAAAATGAAATGGAATAACTGTAGTAATTTGTTCTAATTAAGTTTGTGTATTTTTACAACTTGGGGGTAGGGATACAAAATCAACCACTGTGGCACTCACAGTGATCGCAACATCACCTAGTCAAGTTTATAATAATTGTGACATCCTGTTTTAATGATGTAAGCTTGAAAATGGACTACCAGTGCTATAGAAAATGTCTGAAGGCATCTGACACGTTATTTTTGTCTTTTTTGTGATTTCGCTGAAATGGCCGTTTACTGGGTGCACAAATACTTTCGATGTGAGCCAGAGATTCAATATTTTTTCATTCTGCTTTTTGAAGAGGACAAAGCAGGTGCGCCTTAACATAATATTGCCTGATTTGGGCTTCTGAAATGAATGCTGATTTATTTAGAGGAAAATGTTTCCCAACCTCATTTTAGTATCTGCGAAGATCGTGAATGGGGGTACCCTTGCGCCATCGGCTATATCTCTAGTCTGTTCCTAAGGATTTTAGGGGAACATGGCTTAAACATCTCAGGACATACTAAGGTACACATTGAAACCCATCTTTTTGAGTACTGGGGTGAGGGGGGGGGGGGGGTTCACGGTAGCTTGGACTGGCTTATGGACTATATCCTACACTGATATATGAGTACACCACCGAGCTCTGCATCACCAGCACTACGTACCACGTGCGACGCGTCGAGTGTCTGTGTGTGGTTGATACATTAACGATTTTGCGATGATGATGATGATGATGATGATGATGATGATGATGATCGTCATCATCATCATCATTATTATCATTGTTACTATTATATCTTTGTTGTCAGAAGCAGCGGCACTATCACCACCACCACCATCATCAACCCTGTGTTTTTGCAGGTCCGCCATGAGATGGCCTTGGTTGCCTGCTTGGCGTTAAACCCAAATAACTAACTAACTAACTAACTAACTAACTGTGTTTGCAGTTTTAGATGTTTGCCGTGTACCGATGGCTGCGTCAAGTGCGTGGATAATACGTCGTGTCTGTTCGACCCCTCGGGACCTCTCCGTATCACTGTGGTGGTCTTCATGGGCCTTCTTATATGCGGCTGTGCTATACTGTCCTTTTTCATCCATAAACACCGTTCCCTAACGGTCAGTTGCTCTGTTTTGCTGTATTAGTTTGTTGCCCGGCTGTTTGCTTGCTCAATAATAAGCGAAAGGTCATTGGGCCGGCGTGGACCACAGCCGTGCGCGGACTAAATTGCGGCCAACACAATCGGCCCGATGATCTTTTGCTCACTGTGCTTTTGTCCTGGAGATGTCCCATAGTACCTAATAGTGTACATGGAACAGATGGAATATAATAATAATTACTACTACTACTACTAGTCTACTACTACTACTACTACTACGACTGCTGCTGCTGCTACTACTACTAATAATAATAATAATAATAATAATAATAATAATATCCATAAACTTCGGATATAACAGATTTGCAGGGGACCAAGATTGTTGGGTTGTTATAAGCTGATTCTTATCTGCTGTTAGAAGCATAAGTTAATCGACATTACTCGCTGCAAAATCCATTGATTTTTCATGAAAGATGGTCGTAAAGACCGTTACACATCAAATAGCCGTAGAGCTGAGCGAGCACAGTCTTCTCAAGGATCTTTGAAATAAAAACAGGGAGCTTGGATATGGGTCTGTTATTCTTAATTCTTTAACTCTTAAACTCCTAGAACTAAATGACTTCCATTCTTTAAAATGGAAGTCATGTGGTTCTGGGAGTTTAAGAGTTAATACATGTTGGTCCGTCAAAGCCTTGTTTGCAAGAGGGGGCGACATTACAACTACATGCTGGAATTGCTGCGGGACAGAACCAGGCAGAAGTGAGGCATTCACAATGCGAGTGATAGTACAGAGGGATAAGTTCCACTTTGAAACGTTTCATAAAGGAGGTTGGCAGAAGATCGAGACTACACCCTTACATGGAGAAACGCTAATTAGTTAGAAATTAAACCTTTTGTGAATGGTGAGAATTCACAACTGAGAAGACGGCGAAATGCACAAAGTAGCAGTTCCTTAATACATAGCATTTTTTGGCTCACGTGCAAAGCAAAAGTGAGTATGTTGTGGGCAGTCGTCTGTGGTAAACTTTAACGTTGGCATTTTTTCGGAGACTATTCAAGCCACAGTCTTCAAACTTGGCCCAAGGATACTTTGTGGCAAGACCTTTCTAAACATACCAATTTGAGTGACCTTTCTTAAAGGTCAAGGTCACAGGGTATCAGGAAATTGGCAACAAATAGCCATATTTGACAAAAGTGATTTTTTTTCTCAAATACTATTCACAATTTCAACCCCAAACTTGGTACAAGCATACCTGATGGTAAGACCTTTCTGTGCATACTAATTTGGTTGACCCCTCGGAAAGGTCAAGGGTCACAAGAGATCAGGAAATAGATTTTTAAAAAATAGCCAGCATATTTTGACAACAGATGTTTTTTTTCTCAAATACTATTTACAACTTGAAACCCAAACTTTGTACAGAGATACCTGTTGGTAAGACCTATCTATGCATGCTAATTTGGATGAACCCTCGGAAAAGGTCATGGGTCACAAGAGGTCGGCAAATGTGTGTAAAATGCCAACTTTTGATAGAATTGTAGTTATTATCAACATTTTTGCAAACATTTCAATCAAATTTGGCACAAAGGTAGCTGACGATAATACCTTCCTATGCATACTAATTTAGTCGACTCATTGCAAAGATCAGGGGTCACAAGGGGTTGACAGATGTGTGAAAAGTGCTTAAATTTTTAGAAAACATGGATTTTGCTGGTACAGATGCCAGCCCTTATCGTCACAAAGTCACACATTATGTAGAGCGGTCATACACGTGAGCCACAAGGGCTTTGCCTTTCTTGTTAAAATAAAACTTGACTAAAAACACACTCACATTTTGTGAAATCTGAGCCATATTTCCGTTTACTTTGTTATAAGCGAAGTCGAAACCACCGCGGGGCCTCAAAGAAACATTTGCTATAAGCCACCTTTTGTTATGTCCAACGTTGTCATAAGCGGCTTAAACCATATCATACTGAGGCTAAAAGCTTCAAATTTGTACACTGCCATATGCAAGCTACATTATTGTATTTGCAGATAAGCATATAGACCAATGGCTTTAGTTCAAGGGTGGTGCCAGAATAGCTTGGCGCCTAGAGGCGCCAAGCTATTCTGGCACCACCCTTGAACCTGGCACCACCAGTCGTCTGAGGTTGAAAGGGTGGTGCCAGAAGCTATTCTGGCACCACCCTTTCAACCTCAGACGACTGCAGGCCCACACGAAAACCCTAGACCAACTGATTCGTGAGCTGCTTTTTGCTGATGACGCTGCCCTCGGCACACACAGAGAGAGCCCTGCAGCGCATCACGTCCTGCTTCGCAGACGCTGCCCAGCTCTTTGGACTCGAGGTCCGTCTGAAAAAGACAGAGGTCTTCCATCAGCCGGCACCCAAGACAGTGTATTGCCCTCCTCACATCACCATTGGCGAGTCTGAACTAAAGTCAGTGCACCAGTTTACTTACCTTGGCTGCATTATCACGTCGGACGCCAAGCTGGACAGGGAGCTTGACAGCAGGCTGGCAAAAGCGAACAGCGCTTTCGGGCGACTTTTCAAGCGGGTGTGGCACAATCAACAGCTGAAAACAGGCACCAAGATCAGCGTGTACAGAGCTGTGGTCCTCACCACCCTGCTGTATGGTTCCGAGTCCTGGGCCCTCTACCGCAGCCAACTACGACTCCTCAAACGCTTCCACCAGCACTGCCTGCGTACCATCCTGGGCATTCACTGGAGTGACTATGTCACCAACGTCGAGGTCCTTGAACAGGCTGAAACTGTGAGCATCGAGGCCTTGCTGCTGCGGACACAGCTCCGCTGGGCGGGGCATGTCTCCAGGATGGAGGATCATCGCCTACCAAAGATCGGCGAGCTTGCTACTGGACACCGTGACAGAGGGGCACCAAAGAAGAGATACAAAGACTGTCTCAAGAAGTCACTTAGTGCCTGCCAAATCGACCACCAGTGGTCCTCGCTTGCTGTGGACCGTGACACCTGGCGCTCCACCATTTACAAGGCAGCTGTCTCCTTTGAGGATTCTTGCAGAGCTAGCCTTAAGGACAAGCGGCTCAGGAGAAAAAACAGAGATGCCGCAACTCAGAACCCTGGCCAGACCTGCAGTCGAACCTGCCTGTCCCGGATTGGCCTCCGCAGCCACGAACAAGCCTGCCGACGTCGTGGGCAACTCCTATAAAATCTTCGTTCGCGAAGTCAAGCCAAGAGAGGCGCCAAGCTATTCTGGCACCACCCTTGAACTATTCAGTTTAGTCAAACTTATTTGACGCACTGGCGTATTCCGAATGATAAGGGTTAACTTTACAAAGACAAAGAAGAAGTTTGCCAGAGACCTTCCCGAAAGCGTTGTTATATCCGACTTGTGTTATAGCCGGCCTTCTTCTATTCAGAGTTAATAATAAATATAACAATAATAAAATTTATTATTATTATTATTTGCATCATCTGTCTTAGTCACATGTGTTAACAAAAATGACCAGTCATTTCACAATGCATACATTCCTTTCTTTGATTGTATCAGAATGATGGAGATTTACAGTCGGTAAACACAAGAGGTGCCCGGCATTTGTAAAATTGCCTGCAACGCATTTCCCTGGGAATATATTCATGTTGATATGTCTGTCTGTCTATCCGTCTGTCTGTCTGGCTGGCTGTCTGGCTGTAGCTAAGCAGGTGATTTGTCTGGTTGTCTTTGCTTGTTTTCTTTGCTCGCTGTCAGTGTCGTAAACTTGTTTTCAGAAATATTGTACGCAAGCAGGACGTTGATAATTTTTCTCTGCTACATGTCTGCCGTGATCAGGTGATGAAGACAGCCAGTCCCATCTTTTTACAGATCATGATCGGCGGTGCAGTCCTCGTTGCGGCATCGGTAAGACAACAGCGCGTACCACCATGCGACTACAGGTGTTTAACCCATTTAGCCCCTACGCCCTACAGCAGGAGATGGACCGACAATGATAAGGGTAGTGCGCCGAAGGTGATCTCGCTCTACCCTTAACCCATTTAGCCCCGACGCCCTACAGCAGAAGATGGATTGACCATGATAATTCATGGGTAGTGTCAGATTAGCTTGGTGACAAGCTAATGTGGCACTACCCTTGAATTATCATGGTCAATCCATCTCCTGCAAATGGCACACAGTCCTTAGCCTAGGTAAGACTTTCAAAATTGCGGAAATTTAAAGCCTTGGGGTTAAATGGGTTAAATTATCAAGGTCGATCCGTCTCTTGCTACCGGTACATATTGGGAAAATGCGGCTTTTGGGTTAAATGGGTTAACAAGAAATATTTGAAAGCGATCATAGCTCGTGCACGCTCAAAGGAATTCCTGCTGTTGTTGTCTACCATATTGAAAATACTGTTGACTTTGAAATAAGGCTGGTCGGAGCTCATTCCGGAGAATGCACACGATGTGCTGGCCCCGAATTCTGGCAAAGAAGTGACGAGACAAAAATGACGTCACCTCTAGCTACGCAAACCTTGCTAGAGAACGTCTTGTTGGCACCAAGCGCCGTATGTGTGTGTGTGTGTGTGTGTGTGTGTGTGTGTGTGTGTGTGTGTGTGTGTGTGTGTGTGTGTGTGTGTGTGTGTGTGTGTGTGTGTGTGTGTGTGTGTGTGTGTGTGTGTTTGTGCGCGTGTGTGTGTGTGTGACAGCGACTAGAGCCCGCGTTTGAGGACGGACAAGCTTGAAATTGGAAATTGTATGATATTGTCCCTAAAAGAATAATCTCGAGGTTCTTTTTTTTTTTGTTTTGATTTTTTATATATTTTTTATTAAGATGCTCATTGGCGAGAAAAATAATGGCCGTTTCACAAAACCCGGTTGATCCACACTGGAGTCCGGAATTTTTCTTATTTTTACTAGATATTTTGTATATATCTAGATAAAAAGAAGATATTGAATGAGTTCGTAAACCAGCATTTACCTCTAGAACACGTGAGTGATAATTAAATATTTGTTGAAACAAAATATTTTCACGTTTTTGGGATAAATATGACGAACTATTTGGGATTAATCTTAAAACAATCGAATTTTTTTTTTACGAAAAAAAACAATCTTCTCATTAATAATTACACGATTTTTCATATACGGTATTTACACAAGCCTGCAGTTTGTCTCGGCTGTCGGGTACGATTAGATCAATTGTGACCTGTATGCCCTAGGTTTGAAAATCAGACAATTTTCTGCACCACGTTTTGTTAAACAGCTAACATAACTTTAATTTTTCTTTTTAGAAAAACAACAAACAAATATCTTCTCATTAATATCCGCATGATTTTTCATAAACAGTGTTTGCATAAGACTGCGGTTTGTCCCGGCTCTGCGCTAATAAGCCTAAAAATATGAGCAACTCTGAATGTTCCTAAAATATAAACGCATGTGAGCTCCAAACAATACGGTAGACTTTGGGATGAAATCCTCATCTTGTTTTTATTTTAGGGTACATCCAAGTGTGAGTTGGACACGTGACTGCCGTATTGTTGGCTTTCGTAGTTTGTGACAAGACCTTGTCGTGATGGGTGATCATATTTGTTAACTGGTTCACTGCCGAGATAAAGTGAACAATATCCAACTGCAAGCCCCGGGGCTCAGGTGGATCTAAGCCTCTTGCTATCACCAAATTATGACTATAATAAATGGACGGGTGTTTGAGGTTAAATAAACACAGGTTCAGAAACGCAATCTGCGTTCCCTGGCAGTGAAGGTGTTAAACATTCGTGATGGTTCCAGTTTTTGTGATTCGTTACAAATGTATTGACAATATTATAGCTTTTCGTGATGCCAGTACAGTAGCCCTTTACTCGCCCCTTTATCCCCACTTTCAAACGATTTAACCTAAAACCTAGTGCAGGTGACACTCTATCCAATGCGTCTCCAGTCAGTCTTGCACGGTTCTAGAGCCATCAGTCAATAGTCCATCCAGCCAGCAGCCAGCCACCCAAACACACAACCAGCCAAATGCAACAAATAAAATATAACGATAATTAACCAACCCCGTCCGTTAACTCATTCGAGACGTGCCGCCTCCGGATACGCGGCATAAGCCGCGTATCCGGAGGTGGCACGGCTCGAATGAGTTAATCCATGTATCCATCAGTCCATCCGTGAATCCATTTCCATTATAATTTAATTTCGTAATTTTATTTTCCTGTATGTGTTTCAGGTCTTTGTGTTGTATCCTGAACCAACGACACTGACGTGCATCATATATGTATGGTCACACAACCTTGGTTTGATCCTTTTGTACGGATCACTTCTGATAAAGACCTGGAGGTTCCATTTGTTTGAATTTGTCTAGAAAACACCAACGAAGAAATAAACACCCCAATGCGCAAAAGGTCATCTGGGCGACGTCGGCCCGATGGCCTTTGCGCACTGGGACGTTTGAAAAGAACATGACAACACAATATATTAATATTTTGGATTGAAAACCTCTTTTGGCTCAGGTGCAATAGCGCAAGCGAGTCTATGATGTGGGCCAGTGGTCGTCCGTCTGGTGTTCGTCGTCCGTCCGCCGTCCATTGCCCATCAAAGATTTTTCAAGCCAAAGTCTTCCAGCTTGGCGTCAGGATACATCCTGGCAAGACCTTTCTGAAAAATCCTAATTTCAGTGACCTCTCTCACAGGTCAATGTCACAGAGGATCAGGAAATAGTTCAAAATAGATACGTTTTGACCCCCCCCCCCCCCACCCCCCACCCCAATTTTCAAATATAGTTCACAACTTCAAACCCAAACTAGTATAAAGATACATGATGGTAAGACCTTCCAATGTATACTTATTTGGAGGACTCCTCGGAAAGGTCAAAGGTCATAAGGGATCAGAAAATAAAAATGAATAGCCATATTTCAGGAGAGTTCTCTCATTTCTCAAATGCTATTTACAACTTATATTTACAACTTTAAACCAAAACTTGGTATAGAGATACCTGTTGGTAAGACTTTCCTATGCATATTAATCTAAATGACCCTTCGGAAAGGTCAAGATTCACAAGAGATAAGCTACTGCGTGAAAATGCATATTTTCTTTTGTAGAATTTCAGTTTTTTTTATCAGCGTTTAATAAACTTAATAATCAGATTTGGCACAGAGGTACCTGATGATATGCATACTAATTTGGTTGATCCCTTGCAAATGTCAAGGGTCGCCGGAGTTTGACAAAGTGTGAAAATGCATACATTTTAAGAAAACATAGGTTTCGTAGGTAAAGAAAATGCCTAGCCTTTAATTATGTCAGCACACAGTATATTTCAGTGACCTGTCGGAAAGGTCAAGGTCACGAAGATCAGATGTACTATGTCAGTGGATCAGTCATGCATGTGACTTGAGAGCTTTGCCATTCATGTTCAAAATAGACATACAAACAAGTACACAATGTGCTGCTTATCTTCTCTTTGGTGATCGAAAGTGTCATCACTTCAGTGTTGACACTTTCAGCTCAGGCTAAGATAGTCTTGTTGCTGTCGGGAATTTTAAGCAATGTACAACTGTGACTCACCGACTACACTTTCAGTTCACTTTTTATAATATATTTTATTTGCATGTGATTCAGTTAATTTCATTTCCCCCCAGGGTCTCAAAGATTTTCAACAGTTTAAAGAAAGTGCGTCTACCAGACAAACGATTGCTGTGGCGCCTTGCCTTGCTGCTATCTGTCATGGTCATTGTTCTGACGTGTTGGACCATCGTAGACCCGCCGAAAGCGCAGCGACACATAATGAAGGACCAAAAAATATTCTTTGACTGCCCTTTTGGAAAATGGCAGGTTGGAGTGTATGCAGGTACTGTTCCACATCAATGTTTTGGCTGGCAGAGTTAACCATCTGTCTGTCTGACAGCTATGGTAAACTTAACCGTTTGGCTGTCGGTAGCGTTTTTTGGCTCACGTGCGATAGACTAAAGTGAGTCTATGGCCCAAAGTGTAATGGCCCATCCGTCAACCGTCCGGCGTCCGTCGGCCGGCGCCCGTGGTAAACTTTTAAGGTTGGCATATTCTCGGAGACTATTCAAGCCTCAGACTTCAGACTTGGCCCAAGGGTACTTTGTGCCAAAACACTTTTAAATAGACCAATTTCAGTGACCTGTCTCACAGGTCAAGGTCACAGGGGGTCTAGAAAGGGTACAAAAAATAGCCCATATTTTGACACAAATTGTTTCTCCTCAAATAGTATTTTTAACTTCAAACCCAAACTTGGTACAGAGATACGTGGTGGTAAGACCTTTCTATGCATACTAATTTGGATGACCCCTTGGAAAGTTCAAGGGTCACAAGAGGTCGGCAAATGTGTGAAAAATGTCAGTTTTTGATAGAATTGTAGTTTTTATCAAAGTTTTTGCCAACTTTTAAGTCAGATTTTCCACAAAGGTAGCTGATAATATGACGTTTCTTGCATACTAATTTAGTGGTCCCCTTGCAAAGGTCAAGGGTCATGGGCGGGTCCAGAAATAGGTAAAAAAAACAGCTGACAAAAATGTTGACAAAAACGTTTTTCTCAAATACTATTTTCGACTTCAAACCAAAACCAGTTGGTATGGAGATCTATCTATCTATCTATCTATCTATCTATCTATCTATCTATCTATCTATCTATCTATCTATCTATCTATCTATCTATCTATCTATCTATCTATCTATCTATCTATCTCCCGTAGTCTTGCCGACCGTTGGGGCACCACTGATGACTTGGCAACCATCTCACTCCATTCCTCTCTGTTCTCTGCCATTCTCAGCGTATCGCCCAGCTTCAGTCCTGTCCACTCTGAGATATTGTCCTCCCATCTTTTCCTGTCTTTCTCTCCTTCGTCCTCCTTGCATAGTGCCTTGCAGGATTGTTTTGGCAAGCCCTGCTGAACGCGTGACATGCCCATACCACTTCAGTTTGCGTTTTTTCCACAATGGCTAATAAGTCTTCATAGGGCCCGATGGTTTGCCTGATTCTGCTTCCCACTTCCTCGTTTGTGATGTGATCTCTGTATGAGATGCCAAGCAGCCTTCGAAAAATCTCATTTCAGTGGCTTGTATCCTCCTTTCAAGGTCTGCTGTGAGGGTCCATGACTCGCAGGCATACAAGAACACTGAGATGACTAAGGAGCGCATCAGTCTGATCTTGGAGCAGAGTGTGATGTTTCTGTCCTTCCATATGGTCTTCAGTCATGTCAGTGCTGTTGTTGTCTGCGCAATCCTGGACAGTATTTCTGGTTTTGATCCCTCATCTGTTACAATGGTTCCTAAGTATTTAAATTTCTTAACTGTTTCCAGTTTTTGACCTCCGACCATGATTTCAGTGCCAATGCCACTGGCGTTATTGGTTACCAGTTTGGTCTTCTCTGCACTGATTTCCATCCCATACGCAATGGCTGTACTATCCAGTTTTTCCACCAGCTGAGCTAGCTCCTTCTCTATTCCTGCAAGGCCATCAATATCGTCCGCAAAGCGCAAGTTCGTGATTGTTCTGCCTCCAATACTGACAGTTCCTTCATGATCTTTCAGCGCGTCCGTCATGATTCTTTCCAGGAAGATGTTGAAAAGAGTAGGTGAGAGCACGCAGCCTTGTCTGACTCCAACTGTAGTCCTAAACCAGTTTCCTATTTTGCCGTTGAAGCAGACTGCGCTAGTGGCCTTATTGTAGAAGTTTGCTATGACTTTGATCAGGTTGGCATTGATGTTGTATAGCTTCATGGTGGACCAAAGGGCTGCATGCCACACCCTGTCAAACGCTTTCTTAAAATCCACAAACACATGATAGAGGTCTTGCTGGTGCTGGAGGTACCTCCCACATAGAACTCTCAGGTTGAAGATCTGCTCAGTTGTGCTGCGTCCTGGTCTGAAGCCTGCCTGTTCCTCAGCTATGATTTCCTCTGCCTGTGGCTTCAGCCTGTTCAGTAGGATCTTTAACATGACTTTGCTTGGGTGGCATATAAGACTGATCGTGCGATAATTCTGGCATTGATGTAAGTTGCCTTTTGGGGGGAGAGTTATTATAAGTGATTGGGTTCATGGTGTGGGCTAATCCCCAGACTGCCAGATCTTATTGCAGATTGTTAGTAAGGCGCTTATCATGTCTTCTCTCCCTTCTTGGACTAGCTCTGCAGGGATGTTGTCTGCTCCTGCTGCCTTCCCTTTTTTCAGCGACTTCACTGCAGCCACTACTTCTTCTCGGAGGATGGGATAGTTGCCATTGTTGGTCACGGGTGGGTTGACAAGTATGCCTGGGTCCCAAGCAGCTCGGTGGTTGTACCAATCTTGAGCGGTACTCTGTCCATCTCTTCAGTATGTCTTGGTCTTCCGTAAGACAGTTCCCTTCACTATCTTGAATGATCGAGGAGCGTCCTTGTTTTACACTGGTCGGGTCTTTCACCAGCTGGTATGCTTTTTTGCTATTATTTTTGTTCAGATTTTCTTCTACGTGTTTACACTGATCTTCAATCCACTTATTCTTTGCCTTTTTCGTGCTTTTCTTGATATCCTGGTTAATTTCCCTGTATTGTTTAGCTCCTTCTACCTCTGATTTCTTTTTCTTTAATTCTCGACTCTTGTCACATAGAACAAAGATGTCAGCTGTAACCCAAGGTTTCTTTGCTTGTCGGTGTTTGCCAAGGATCTCACTGGCTGTTTGGGTTACAACAGTGTTAAATGTGTCGATCAGTGTGTCCACGTCCGTGTCTTCTGCACCTAGAAGTAGCAGTGGTGCGAATTTACCTCCCATCTTTGCCTAGAAGGCTTCCGCTACCTCTGGGTCTTTCAGCTTCTCGAGGTCAAACTTGATTCTGGTGGGACCCTGCTTGTTGACCTTCTATAGGCGGAGTCGGAAGGTCATCATCACTAAGTCATGGTCGCTTCCAATGTCTGCTCCTGGAAAACTTCTTGTCTTGGCAATGTTCACACTGGTTTGGAAGCGTATGGAGATACCTGATATGGCCTTTCTATGCATACTAACTTGGAAAGGACAAGGGTCCTCAGGAGGTCGGCAAGTGTGTGAAAAATGTCAGTTTTTGATAGGATTGTAGGTTTTATCAAACTGTTTGCAAACTTTTTAATCAAATTTGGCATATAGGTAGCTGATAATGACACCTTTCTATGCATGCTAATTTAGTCGACCCCTCAAAAAGGTCAGGTGTCACGGAGGATTGACAAATTTGAGAAAAAAGGCATGCATTTTGAGACGACTCGGATTTCGCTGGTACAAAAGCCAACCCTTTACTTATATTTAGATACTTAAACACTTGCTCATTTTAGTGACCTGTTGCCTGGTCGAGGTCACACTCGTCATCTATGTGGATTGGTCATGCATGTGCGCCATAAGGGCTTTGCCTTTCTTGTTGTCGACGTGATTCATACAGGAATCACCTCGACAAAAAATACTACCGACAAACAAGGGTGTTCTCGAAGACTGCTATAAACCACTGATTTCAAACCGGCTTGGCCAGAAGAAAACCAGGAGAAAAGACACATTCATTCTATAGCATTTCCGCGAGTGATAAAGGTCGCATCCAAGCAGACATCAAGAGACTGGGAACCACCTGGAGTAGAATCGAAGGAGAAGCACAGGACAGGAGTTGCTGGAGGTCTCTCGTCGACGGCCTATACCCGGGTAGGGGTGACAGGCGTAAGTAAGTAATAAAGGTCGCACTCGGCCATAGACAATACCTGTTCCTGTCCACGCGCGGTCGTGTATTATGTAGCAGCAAATCGTGTACTTTTCTGTAAGTTTTCTCTCACAAGTGATAATGCCAGTAATTTTTTTTCTTTCCCCCCTTTAATTTCTAGTATCAAATCCTTACTTTTTAAATATTTTATATATTTTATTTCATTTTATTATTATCATTTTCTGTAATTTAATTTTTAAAATAATTGTATTGTTATTATTGTCTTAAATTATGTGCACGACGTATGTTTTTTTGTTTTAGTTTTTACATAAATTGTATTCATTAATGTTGTGCTGGTTTTAAATACATTAGATTTTAATTGAATTGATTGTTTGTATCATTATTGTGTGCATATTTTAATGTAAGTTATGTGTATATTTAAGTCACTGAGACTGTCGGACCACCTTAGTTGCTCGTAGCAGGATACATTAAAGTTTATAACTTGTATTGAGTTGAATTGAATAACCCGCCCCTTAGGGCTGTCTGTTATCACTCTCGGCGGGGACGCGTTGAGCTCCGAATTAACCAAGTTGGCCCGAAGATATACTGACATGTAAAAGAAATGCGACATTTGTAGAATAATTGGAAACAAAGTGGCTCATGAGAATCTATGCCTCTTGCAGATGGCAGAACTTAGTTCGACATGGCATGGCATGTTCCTTGTTTCAGGACTTGCCCTTATGCTACTGTATGGCGTGTATTTATGTTACACCGTCCGCATGGCTCCCGCCCCCTTCAATGAGAGCAGAGAGAGGGGAGTTGTGGGTGTTTTTCGACAATTTATATCTATCCCAAATTTCCGGGATTTTGAGACCACAAACTTCCACGCCTTTCCGCCGCCCAATTTTCTTGGTTTTCTCCTTTTTTTTTTGGTAAAATAAAGGTTTCCAAAATCAATGACATTTATGACTAAAGCAAAATTAACACCTGAGCTAATTAATCCATCGGTTATGCAAGTGTGTTCATTTTGCAACGCGTATTTTATTGATTACTTAGCCAATTACGGGTATTTCAGATAGACGATCGGGGGGCGCTGTCACATACGCGCTCACTTACAGGGAGCTAACAACACACACTTATACACACACAGCAGTAATTACTTCCCTTAGTACTAAACGCGCGACACGGTTTGTTCACGCCCCGCCACTGACTGTGCGCGCGCACTGCCTGTCACCTAGGGCAGCGCTGTGTCGTTTGCCAAACATTAACCGGTCTTTTCTACCTTGTGTGTTGAGCGAGGCAGACGTGTTTCAAAACGTGGCAGAATTCTTAACCGGTGATAGCACTAAATCTTGTAAAAATAAACTACTTTAATATCGGTAAGTGTCGCCGTTTCTGACATTTTCTAGTGTAGATTTGCCCGAGTCAACGCTGACTAGCGTAGGTTACAAAAATACATAGTGACTGTATACAGGACACTGACGAATAGTTTGTCGGTAGTTTGCGTGTTTAATTTGTGATATATAGGAAGAAGAAAAGGCCTTGCGATAGCCAGCAGTGCGCTGAAAAGAAGTCTAGTGTAATTTGCCCTAGCGTGTTTTAGAAAATGAATTGGTCTGAGGAAGCTAGATTGATCTTTCAATCACACTTAGATTACCATAGAGAAATGACGACTCTTTTAGAGACCATATTAGCAAACCACCCAGCAAAACCATTGCCAAAAAAACCAATCGGTAATTTGACTGATGTACTCGAAGGAAGTACGAAAAAAGAAATGAGTGATCCAAAAGATATTCATTTGTATTTTAAAAAAAATCTTTCAGATGGATTGCCACCAGATGGTAAAAGAGTAGCCGACTGTAATTTACCGGGACTTACATTGGCAACCTTAAAACCGCATTTAGTTAATGGCTACGCGATAATACAACAAACAGAAAGAAAAAATATGACATCTTCTATCTACTATGGGGAGTGGCTAATCGCGGGTGCAGAAATCCATAAGAATCAAAAATTACAACATGAAACAAACTTGAACTGGACAGATTGGCTAAAAATACACGTCGGAATTTCAAAGTCTTATGCCCACCAGTTGAGTGTTCTAGCCAGGCTGCTACAGGGGTACCACAAATTTCATTATCTTTCACTGTCTTTCCGAAAGGTGTTCAGTTTGCGGAAGCAAATTGAACAAATGTTAAAAGTACAGGAAATAGCCGATTTTTGGAAAACACCTAACGCTGGTCCGTAACATTGTTTGCTTGTTTGTTTGTTTGTACAAAGGTTCTAGTGCATCTTAACAATTCTGTTTGAATCACATCTGAGATATTTTATCACTTTCGTTTTGTTAACTGACTAAGCCCGTGTGATCATCACCGAGCAGGCCGCACTAACAAGGAAAATGAAAACGTGTAACTATTAGTCCGTGAAAGTGATTAATCACCGAGCAGGCCACAAACAAGAAAAATGTAACTGTAAATCTGAGTAAAAAAAAATCCCTGACTATATCACAAACATAACAAATGAAAATATCTGACTGTAATTTTTTATGTGATCTATTACCTAGCAGATCACAAACAAGACAAGTGAAAATGTGTAACTGTAAGTCTTTAAGTGAGAAATCACAGAACATACTACAAAAAGGCTGTAAGTCTGAGAGTGAGAAATCACGGTACTACAAAAAGGCTGTAAGTCTGAGAGTGAGAAAATCATCGGACAGGTTACACGTAAAAGTGGCTTTAAGACTGAGAGTGAGAAAATCATCGGTCAGGTCATAAAATGGATGGAGCGATATTTTGTCTGATGTGTGACAAACGCCATAATGACCAAGCCGCACGAGAAGCTAATGATTGTATGTTTGTATTGTCTCGTCTTAAATGTTGTGGACCAAGTGTGAGGTGTTTCACCGCCCTCATGTAAGTAGCTTGCTTTTTGCAAGTAAATTGAAAACGGATTTTACATAGGTTTTAGTAACAAGACAGACGGTGGGGTATACCTGTAGCACACTGGCAAAGAAAGATGATTTTGGCTTTGTATCTGAATAATTGATTTACAAAAACGGCACCCTGGTCAGCCCACTTGTAGCACGCTGTCAAAGAAATGTGTTTATTTGCATTGTATCTGAATAATTGATTTATAAGTTACTCAGCGCCCTGGTCAAGCCTTCAAAATCATGGTATCTAACGTAAACAAATGGCATATGTCCTTAGCGAATCGTCCCCCACTGGGGGACCGGTATCTAACGTAAACAAATGGCGTATGTCCTTAGCGAATCGTCCCCCACTGGGGGACCGGTATCCAACGTAAACAAATGGCGTATGTCCTTAGCGAATCGTCCCCCACTGGGGGACCGGTATCCAACGTAAACACATGACGTAGTACGCTAGAAACGAGTCAGACTGGTATCCAACGTAAACAAATTACGTAGTACGATAGAAACGAGTCCGACGGTGTCGGACCGGTTTCTAACGTTCTACGTCATACGGTCTTAGTAACGTGACGATGAGCGCAGTTTCGATTTGAGTGAACAATCTGTGTATCGCGTG
>BTPG01000004.1:63701759-63899259 GCA_036245525.1 Semisulcospira habei
TGGTCCTGGAAACAGATTATGGTTCCGATTTGGAGTACATTCTCGGGATGGCGGAAGTACACGTTCATGCTACAACTACACTCATATTCATCTTTGCGCCGAAGGTGCCAAAATTGTTCACACCGCATGCATTCGGATTGATCCTTGCCGGAATGTTCAACATTGTCAACACTTAGAGAAAGTAGTATACTTAATGTATGTAATTATTGCCCTCTAAGTTGTATAGCCTACTCCATGTGTTAGTACACTGTGTTTTGCACCTTTAGTTTTAGCCGTCATCTCATGTTCACTATTATATGTAAACTAATTTTAATTGATTAACAACGACTAAAAGTTGAAAAGTTTGACATTATGTGTCAGTGAATATGCATCAAACTGGGTAAACAGTATCTTTCCTCCATACTCAAATACGAGATAAAGGAAATACATTTTGGAATCTTTGATTTATATACACAGATTAACCCATTTAACCCCACTGGCGCATTTCCAAATTTAGGTATTATGTAACAACTACGTACCAGTTACTGGGCGGGATGGCTTGACCATGATAATTCAAGGGTAGTGCCAGATTACCTTGGTGCAAAGCTATTCTGGCACTACCCTTGAATTATCATGGTCAAGCCATCTCCTGTTGTAGGGTGTCAGGTCTAAATTATGCCTAACCTTCCATTACGCAAAATAAATCATGCATACTCAGTGTGACCGATATAATGCAAGATTTAATGCGACTGCAATGGATCATGCTAATAAATGCTAGCCCATTAAGGTCAGGCAGGCTGGATCTACTGAATGTATGAAATCCATGCTTTTTCTGATGATCTACTTTGAATTAAGGGATCTAGTCTACGTTTTTCTTTATATGTATTGTGCTAAAAGTGTGCTGGTTTTTCTTTATGTGTATTGTGCTAAATGTGTGCTGATGCATGCGTGCTCAAAACAGGCGGGACTGTGTGGGCATAGTTAATCCAATCATGTTTATATGGACACAGTTCTGGGCTTTATACAAAAACGAGGAAATAACTGAACAAGCGGACACCGTAACATCCATGAAAAATCGAGCTGTTTCCACAACTTTGGCCCTTCACACCCTACTCCGTTCGGCTGCCACATCGCTGGCTACGCAAGAGCTGCTGAAGGCTATGTATGCCAAACCCATGAAAAGCGTTCTTGTGCAGGTACATGCTTTACTGAATAAATAAAATCCACAAGTATGGGGGGTTTGGTCAGTTTCTGTGAAGAAATGGCTGTCAAAAAGGTGTGTACCGATAAAATGTATCGACGGCTCAAACCATACCAAGACATTTTCGTTCAACTGTCAAGTATTGAGTCTCGTGATCATGGACCAAGCGTTTTTCTACTGGTGAACATCAGTGGTGAATACAAAGAAATGGAAAGAAACCAACAGTAAAGCGTTTTCTTCAAGGTTGATTATAATTAACTCATTACATCCTGAGGATGAAATTATCAATTATTTTAGATAGCCATTGAGGTCTGCGTCACAGTTCTGGAAACATATCGACCATGATAGTTCAAGGGTGATGTCAGAATAGCTTGGCATCTACAGGTGTCAAGCTATTCTGACACCACCCTTGAACTATCATGGTTGACCAACATCCTGTCATAGCATGTCAGAGCCTAGTGGATTAATTCACTATGGGTAAATTTCTGAAATTCGCAAGAGAGCCAGTTCGGGATTCAGTGTTTTTGGGACATGGTGTTGCAGGTGGATTCTGCTCACCTGGGCCCTCTTACCTCTGTCGAGACCACGGTGGACGAGTCTGCCTCCATGCAAAGCATAGCCCCGACGGTAAGCGGGCGTCAGCAAAGTTGTAGGTCACCACTGCGGCATTTTTTAATTTTGCATGTATACGCTTAGCTCAAAATAACCACAAGCATGGGCTGATCGTTGCAAAATCTACAGCCTCTGTGACACGGTCAAAGGGGAGAGCACAATGTGCAATCTCCTATGACCTGTTTTCATGAGTGACAGCCGCGCGAAAAATTGAAATGAGTGAAAAGGGTCCACGGACTAACTATGCCCCTTGATCCCTGGCCAGCAGGAGCAATAAATTCTCATGCCGGGGCTTGTGAGAATTTATACATGTCTCTTGCAGATGGAACAGGCTGGCTGTTTTGTCAGAACTAAAAAGCTGAAATTCAGCAAAACATCCCCCATCCGTCCAAGCAACATGGATACAAAGTGCCTTCAACAAGAAGCATAGATCCTCATGATCCCTCGCAGTTGCGGGGGCTCATGAGGATCTATACCTCTAGCAGTTTTTGCAGTTTTCATTTTTCTCGGCAGTCAAGGGGTTATACATTGACAGCAGTAGTTGAGTCATTTTGAGTACAACCTGAGCACTTGTGATTTATTTTGCAAGGCATTCATAATTTAAATCTCTACATAGCTTGACTATCGTGCTGGTCATATGTAGCTCTAACCTGGTTTCACCCATGTTCGATTAAAATTTGTGGACAATACACCCAAACAAAATCTATTTCAAAGCATTTTTTGCACAATAACTAGAGCCAATGTTACCCCGTTCTAAATTGGAAAGGGCTGGGGTGGGGGGAGGGGTATTTATTTATTTATTTAAGTTTAATGCTGAGCAAGTGACTAAGGCCATCTCATGGCAGGAAGGATAAAAATCTGGCCAGCCAATCTAAAAGAAAATGTTTTAATTAAGACAAAATGTAAATATATATATATATATATATATATATATATATATATATATATATATATATATATATATATATATATATATATATATATATATATATATATATATAAAACAAAAATATTTTGGGCTAAAACGTTGTGTAAGTCTTTAACTTAAGGGATATCTCCACAGACGCTTGAAAAGGTCAAAACAATAAAACGTGCATGCTCTACAAACACTAAAATCTTTGGGAACTCATACCATATGTGGTAAACTTTATTTCAGAGTCGCATAATCAGTCCGCTCCAGAGAAAGCCGAAGGGGAGTCGTTCACACATGAACAAATTGGGTGCCTATTCATCCACGGTTTCATTCAGCCCATCTGTGGACGAAAACACCGGTCACGCCAGCAGTCATCTGTCTGTTAAACTGAAGAGGAGTCGTTCACGCATGAACAAAGTGGGTGCCTATTCATCCAAGGTTTCATTCAACCCATCTGTGGACGATGACGCCAGTATTAAATAGGGCAGGTCTGGACTGGAACAAGAGAGCACCATCTGCGTGTCAGCCGGAGGGGGTGAGGGTGGAAAAATGAAGATCTGGATGTAGCAGATGTAACCCCTTACGCAGATTGTGTTTCTAAAACTTTTGTTAACCCATATCATGCTGAGGCTAAAAGCTTCAAATTTGTACACTGCCATATGCAAGCTACATTATAGTACTTACAGATAAGGATATAGACCAATGGCTTTAGTTCAATGATTGTACATGATTGTACATTGCTTAACGTCCCGACAGCAACAAGGCTTTCTCAGGACGTGCCTGCACTGCTTGTGAAAAAAAAAAAAAAAAAAAAAAAAAAAAAAAAAAAAAAAAAAAAAACAGAACATTGAATGTATGTCGCCAGCCGGTCAAATACATTAAATAAACCTAACACATGGGGCCTAAATAAAGCTAAGACCATTTAGCAACACACATCCAATATCAAGAGCTACAGGCAGTGCAGACAGTAGGGAGAGTTTTAAAAAGGCAAATACAGGTGAATGGACAAAGGGTAGACAGAAACACATGCCCCAGAATAGAGAGAAAAACCCACCCTGTGGGGCTGACCAGGGTGACCCTGGGAACTAAAAAATACCTAACCCCACCCAAGTCCCCCAGGGCAGACCCGGGTGCGGGGCTTTAGTTCAAGGGTGGTGCCAGAATAGCTTGGCGCCTAAAGGCGCCAAGCTATTCTGGCACTACTCTTGAACTATTTTAGTCAAACTTATTTGACACACTGGTGTATTCCGAATGATAGGGTTAATTAAACACCAAAGAGCCCCAGCTGTCCAAGGAACATGGATACGAAGTGGTGTCAACTGCATGGGGCTCATGAGGATCTATGTCTTGCAGTTTGACTGTGTTCATGTTTTTCTTGGCAGTGAAGGGGTTAAAGTTCATGGGGTAAGGTGGTTTAAGATGTTTAGCCATGAGGCTTTCGACAGTATTATAAATCCCGTTTAGTTCATCATTTTGCAGATTTTAAAAATTATCAACCATTCAAGTTGAAATGTCAATATCCCCTACTTTTTTGGGCACTGTTTATATGCAAAGACAAGATACCTTCATATTCACAAACAAAAAAGACAAATCCATTATGGCTCATGTGTACGACTGATTTACATGTGTGAACTTTGTTACAATAAGGGATAGCTTCTGCACCAGCAAAATCCATATGATCTCAAAATGAAAGCATTTTTCACACATCTGTCAACCTCCCGTGACCCTTGACCTTTGCGATGAGTTGACTAAATTAGTATGCATAAGGTCTTATCATCGGCTGCCGTTGTACCAAAATTGAAAATTTTGCAAAAATGTTGATAATACATACAATTTTATCAAAAATTGGCATTTTACACACTTTTGCCAGCCTCTTGTGACCATTGACCTTTCCCAGAGGTCATCCAAATTAGTATGCATAGATAGGTCTTTCCATCAGGTATCTCTGTACTAAATTTTGGTTTGAAGTTGTGAATAGCATTTGAGAAAAAACATCTTTTGTAAATAAAATGGCTATTTTGGACCTATTTCCTGAGCACTTGTGACCCTTGACCTTTCCAAGGGGTCATTGAAATTAGTATGCATAGATAGGTCTTACCATTAGGTATCTCTGTAGCAATATGTAGTAAAACTGTTGCTGCATGGGCTTCATGTGAAAGGAAAACAGAAAATAGAGGTTGAAAAAGTTAGAAACATGAAATACGTTTCGGATCAAAGATCCTTCTTTTCAGTGATATGGAAACAACGTAGAACAGAAAAAAACACACGATAGAAAGAAAAGACATCATCCTGTATAGAGAAAATTTAGAATGACGTATAACAAAATTTAAAAAAAAGAAAAAAAGAAGAGAGAGAACAGAAGATAAATAATGACGCAAATACACTCACACAAAACTTACGTCTACATACATTCACGTCACTGCATGCATTTACTTGTGCCTGCTGCTGCTCACGTACATGCATACACAGACACACTAATCAGTGCAAAGGTAGCATCAAGTATCATTTATCTCTGTAGCAAGTTTGGATTTGAAGTTATGAATAGTATTTGAGAAAAAACATCTTTTGTCAAAATATGGCAATTTTGGACCTATTTCCCGATCCCCTCTGACCTTGACCTTTGTGAGAGGTCACTCAAATTGGTATGTTTAGAAAGGTCTTGCCACAAAGTATCCTTGGGCCAAGCTTGAAGACTGTGGCTTGTATAGTCTCCGAGAAAATGCCAACGTTAAAGTTTACCACGGACAACAGACGGACGGATGACCACTGGCCTAAAACATACTCACTTTTGCTTTGCACGTAACCCAACAAAAACAAGAAATAAAACAGCTTTGACCCTTTTTAATTTTGAAGGCATTCACATTCACCAAACAAAACCATACCAATTCAAACATGGCAATACCAAATACAAACAATTTTCAGATAACATTCTCAAAGTTTGAATGGAACACTATGTACAACAGTTAATTTTTTCAGGCACACAAGAATGGCAAATATGCATGAGCAATCAAAATACATTCTCTGACCTTCCATGACCTTTCACACTTTGCCACAGGTCTCAGCTCTTAAAAAAAAAGAGTTAAAGTGTACCCAGACATAATTACATGACCTTCGAATTGTTTGGAGAACATAAGTGCATTTTTCACACTTTTGTTAGGCTTTTTTCCCACACTTGCGGACATGTAGTTGATTGATTGATTGTACATTGCTTAACGTCCCGACAGCAACAAGGCTTTCTCAGGACGTGCCTGCACTGCTTGTGAAAAAATAAAAAAGAAACAGAACATTGAATGTATGTCGCCAGCCGGTCAAATACGTTAAATAAACCTAACACACGGGGCCTAAATAAAGCTAAGACCATTTAGCAACACACATCCAATATCAAGAGCTACAGGCAGTGCAGACAGTAGGGAGAGTTTTAAAAAGGCAAATACAGGTGAATGGACAAAGGGTAGACAGAAACACATGCCCCAGAATAGAGAGAAAAACCCACCCTGTGGGGCTGACCAGGGTGACCCTGGGAACTAAAAAATACCTAACCCCACCCAAGTCCCCCAGGGCAGACCCGGGTGGGGTGCGGACATGTAGTGACCCCTGACCTTTTTGAGGGGCATCTTCATCTGAACCCATCTGTCCCCTGTCCCTACCTATGTATGGTAAAATGAAGCATTTGTAAAAAAAAAAAAAAAAAAAAAAAAAAAAAAAAAAAAAAAAAAAAAAACAACTCCTGTCATGACAAACATTTTTTTTTGTTTTTTTGTTGCCATTTTCTCATAAAAAATCTCCTCTACTCTTAACCCATTTATCCCCAGGACACTGCAGCAGGAGAAGGATTGATCATGATAATTCAAGGGTAGTGCCAGATGAGCTTGGCACCTGAAGGCGCCAAGCTCATCTGGCACTACCCTTGAATTATCATGATCAATTCATCTCCTAAAACCGGTACACAGTCATTAGACAATGCCTGAACAAGTTTGGAAATGTGGCCTGGGGGGGAGGGGGGAGGGGGGGAGGCAGGGTGGGGGGGGGGCGGGGATGGAGGTGGGCAGGGGTGGGGGCGGGGGGGGGGGGGGGGAGTGGGGGGGCCGGAGGGGGGGGGGGGAGGGGAAGGGGGAGGGGGGGTTAAGAAGGTTAAACAAATGCATGGTCAATATTCAGCAGAAATGCCTAGATCACGGGAAGTCATTACCGAAGAAAAAGCAATCCAAAATGTAGTATTGTACCCTGAACTGCTGAACCCATGATCAAAGGTTCAAGGTGATCAGTGACCTTTGGTGGACCTTTCATTGAAGGCCTCAAACGCAACGGAGTTTAGCTAATTACAGAAAAGGCTAAATCCACCACAGAAAGTCAGATGGACTAATCACACAGAATCATCTTTGCTATCGCATGTAAGCCCAAAATGGTCTTTTTGTTGATAAAACTGTAGGACATGTGTCTTTATACACTGACTGTCTCCCTTGATTGCTGCACTGATCAGAGATCAGCGGAGCAAATTGAGGGAGACAACCAGTGCGGTGTCGTCAACTGTTGAATTACATGTACACATTATACACATGTATATATGTGTATGAGAAACTCCGAGAATTAAAAACAACAAATACAAAAGTAACGCACTTGCAAGACAGACACACACTTACAAAAAGTCCGACACTTTGACATTTTAAAATACAGGTCAGCTTCAGTAATGCGGGCTACCTGGGAGCCAGAAAGTCAGACCATGTTATTTGCAATTGTGTTATTGTGGTGCTGAATTTACAGACTTGTGAAGGAACCTACTTGGTAAGCAAAAGGTCCTTGGTTTGAAAACAGCTTTAGCTAGCCTGCACGCAGGTCAGCTAAGGCTGATGTTGCAGGAGGACATTTCGCTCACTGCATCTCCTCGGGTGCCAGAGTCCTGTGCGCGTTATATCTGATATGCGATATACTGCAGCGTGTAATATTGAGGCTGGCCTGTAACATGGGTCTGTTTGTCACAAAACAGAGTGCATACATCCATTCATCATGTTTACCTCGTCCACACCTGGCACATATGACAGCTGAAGATATTAGTTCAAAGGTGTATGATAAAGTTGGTAAGGTACCAAGCTAATCAAACACTACCCTTGAACAATTACAGTCCATCCCCCTCCTGCACCTGTTGTGTAGCTGTTGCCAACACCCCCTCAAACCCCCAACAAAAAAACAAAAACAAAAAAAAGCTGGGTCACTTAAGTAATTCAAGGACAAACAGTGGAATGTTTCTGACAATCACATGTATTGTCCATGTCTGCGTATATTTTGCCATCATGTCAAGTGACCCATGTCAGCGTATATTCTGCCGTCCTGTGATACGAACGATAGCTAGGCCACTGGACGGATTCTGGGAATTATTGGCATTGCCTCCCTTGTGGTGTGGGGGGCGGGGGCCACGGGGAGTCTGAGGAGCCATTCCCCCAGGAGGCATGGGAGGGGGTGCGCCAAATCCACCAGGGGGTGGAGGACCACCATACGGGGGTGGGAAGGGGGGTGGGGGGCCGCTAGGAGGGGGTTGATTCATGGGTGGAGGATATCCTGGGTAGGTGTACGGCTGTCCCATACTGGGAGGTGGGGCACCATACGGTGAGGGTGGGGGTGGGTAAGCTGTAGATGTGGCTGTGTTTGGAGGTGGTACAGAGGAGGTATAGGTCACTGGCTGTTGTCCACCGTATGCGGATGGATAGGACCCCGTGAAGGGAGGGGGCGTCTGATACTGGGAAGTGGGCGGAGGGTAGGATGTTGGTACCGAGTATGGCCCTGGGGTGTAGTGGCCTGTGGGAGGTGGGTACTGACTGGGCGTGGAGGGTGGTGGGTAATTAGGATACTGGGGTGGGGGCTGCGTGGTTGCAGCATTGCCCCCAAGAAGAGACTGAATAGACTGGGAACCTTCCTGTGACATGAATGATGCAGAGTATGAGGAAACATATGGGTTGACTGGATTTGTGACCTGACCCACCCCAGTGTGGGCTGCACTGCCTGACCCAGACTTAGATGCAGGTGATGTAGATTTAGAGGAAGGAGCTGAAGAGACTGGGTCGTGCTTGGCAGGGGCACTCTCATCCCTCTCTCGCTTGGTGCCTGCTTTCTTCTGTTTGCTCTCTGGTTGCTGGGGATCCCTAGGGCTCTCCTGCAACATACATGCAGTAGACCGAAAGATGCAGGCACTTCCACATACCACTCACTAAATTAAGGTCTTTGGTAAGGACAATTTTCACCTTCTCTGGGTCCAGGTCATTCACTGGACACGCCGCTGACCCCACCAAAACTTTCCATTCACCTGATGCTGCCATTTAATTTTTAAACTCCCAAACTAAATGACTTAAACAACATTAATATAGTCTCATACTTTTGGCTTGGCAAACAAGTCTCTTGTCAGCTTCCAGGAAAACAAGCCAATATAAAATGCAGAACATGCATGCAAAATGAACAGGTCATCCACTACTTTCGGTGCTGTATGCCTTGTTGTACATCATAGCTGAGACAAGTCTCCTTACTGTCCCACATAGTACTACCTATGTCCCACTTAATACCTACTTCAAAGTATACATCAGTTATTGTACAAAATGGTTTACAAAATAAATTATTTTGGATAAAACTTAAAGGGGCACACCTGACCTTTCTTTTTAAGGCTTTAGTTCACAAAAAGCTGTTGCTGGGATTAAGTATACGTACCCAGGGATGGGAATTGGGCATGGAAAAAAACTCTGAAAGCGTGTGCCCGCGGGTTCTTTCAGAACTTTCTCACCCACTAAAGTCTTAGCCCCAACACCACCCGAGTCCCTGAAATTTCAGGGAAATCCGATACCCCCTGACCGCAGGGTGAAGTCACAAAACTCATCAAACTGGTGCCAACAGCCCAATGTTTATCTTGTGCAGTTGACTGTCACCCACGCAACACTTCACTTTTCTTTTCTGTCCCGTCTAGTGTTCTTTTTTCCTGGAAACAGTCAGTGCCCATGTCAGACCAGTACAACTGCAATTGACACAGATCTTCATTAACCCCCCCCCCCCCCTTCCCCTATGAGATTGTGGATGCCGGCATACCTAGCTTTTATTACCCTACCAGCCTCGTTTGTATCCTAAAGTTAGGATGTTATTCAGTACTGGTTAAAGTGTGGACTAAAAGATGTAGAGTTGCACATACTATATCAATATATGAAACTCCGAGGGCACATAAATTTGGAGTTCTGATAGGTATGTAGTGTACATATTAAATTCCACAATCTCTCGAAATATTGTTCAATGTTTCAAAAGTTAGCCTGAATTTTTCATTAAAAAAAAATATTAGTTCAGATATCTCAACGCACTACCTGCGGTTTGCCAGCTGAGTAATATAACAAAACAAAACAAAAAAAAAGACGGAGCTGGCTCTCAGGGACGGACAGTGCCGCTGGACTGCTGGCTGGTGCTAAAGAGGGAAAAAGGAGGATCCTGAACAAACACGATGCCGTCACTACTCAGGCTGACTGGGCAGCCAGAAACTAGCGGTTTTTCGGACAGCTTGGCACTCACCCACCCACCACACCACCCCTTGGCGTTGGACCTACGACTGTTTAACTTTACTTCGGCCGATATCCAGTCCCATCTCCACTTCTTAAGACTGCTTGAATCGTCAAATTTACCGCCACGATTCACAAGACGAGTCACGCCACAAGCCATGTTGATCAACACAATGAAAGTACGTACTCCACCGGAAGAATGGCTTCTTTCAGAGCGCGTGTCTGCCCGCCTAGGTTACTGCGCAGCGCGCGGCGCACTGAGTGGGTGACCAGTTAGTGCCGCGAACGCAGCCTGCTGTGTCATAGCCTGCCTGCGGAGTAAAACCGGTGCATTGCTCGTTTTGCTACCCACGATGTTTTTTTTGCGGAGACGCCTTTTCAATTTCGCGGACAAATTTTCTTCCCCCGCGGAATCCCGCGTTTTCGCGGACAATTCCCATCCCTGGTACCCACTTAGACTGTCACCACCCTACTGTCCAACCAAATGCTTTCTTTCATCGGTTTAAAGTGAAAAAAGGCCCATCGGAATCTTTTTTGGGATCCCAGAAAAGATTGCTTCTGATTGGCGATGGTAGCCGACATCATAACTATTCTATATGACCTTAAGTCATATGCATAATTATAACCAATCAGAGACAAGACAGCAGATGAACCAGCAAAGAAGAAAAGAAAGTATCATCGATCTGTGCCGACACTGACAATGACTACAGTTTTTGTCGATCTTCCTATAGTTCCGCGAGCGCTAGTGATTTTCAGATTTCATGATCTTCAGTAGAATTTATCTGTTACTGATTTTGCAAGATTTTAAACCTGTTGTATCATATAGTTATGAGCTAGTTATCACATTTTATGCTGCAGAGATCTGAAAACTATGGTGTGTGTCAAAATTGCACATCACTGGTCGTAACATGTTTTTGTCTGTGCCGACTCTCATTCACTCGACTTAGAGAGGTAGTGTTTCTGCTGTGATGGTGCATTTGTTGTTTCCAGTGATGCTTTACGTAGACCTCGATGTGTGAGATGTGAAATTGACTGCAGTGCAGAAAGTGGGTATAAATACCAATGTTCTGTTTCAATGATGGAAGACGGTGCCTGTTTCCGAGGGTAAAGGATCGGAGGTCAAACTAGGCACCGTGGAAAAACACGCACACCTTCGGTGCACTACACACGATTGTTACTAGTAAATACTAGCAGGTCGAGTGGAACTCGCATTGTGATATTGACCGCATAGGGAGTACGAAAGGTTTATTCTATTTTTGTCGTGAAAAATTACATCAAAGGGATGCTGGAGAACATCAGTATACGTGTACACCGACATGTGTGTACATCACACCGATGACCTTGTGACCCACAGTATTGTGATACACTGATAGTCAGCTGGGTTCTGCCTTGTGAATTAGGCTCATAAATAAGCACATTAATTCAAAATGAGGCCGATGCAGACGATAAATTTGTGACTTGGGTACAAAAACAATATACCCTCCAAACGATGAAATTCGACATTTGGCATTGTACTTACATCATTAAGCTCTAAGATAGTACACAAAGGATCCATACACATACTGTCAGCAGTATCTGTTGCAGACAGTTTTCTGACTGTGTTGAGATGCTTGATCCTGGGGAATATAACTTCACTACTTGTTTATAATTATACTCCATTGCCTCATATTTTTTTTTGCAAATTTCTTTTGAACATACATGTAGACGATTTCAAGACAATTTTAAGAAGAAAAGATGATCACCAACCTTGGTCCTAATTTATTTTAATTTTCCTTTGGTCCTGACAACAATGGTTTAGCCACTGACCTCGGAAATGGAAACACCGACAACTTGGAAACACCAACACATATCTATCCTGTCAACTTCACATTCTCCATATTGAGTGTCCATGTTGAATGTTCAATAGCAAGGCATTTGATCTGTGCACAGTTTTGTCACAGTTACAGCATTGGTGTTGGAGGTCAGGTCACGGAGGTCTGATCAGGGTATACTTAAAACTTTTAAGTAGGTTATCTCCATGATTTCCCAAGGGTAGGGGCTAAACCACTGGGTTTGAAGCCAACTAAAATTTTATGACGAAGTTTAGTGATCACTTTTTGTTCTTGGTGTTGTCCTGAAATATGTCTCGTTCAAAATTTAATTGGAAAAAAAAACATGAGGCAAGCTTTGCTCAAACAGACTATACATGTACATGTTCAGTGTAGTATAGCTTCACTTGTAAGAGCCCAGCTGTGGTGTAAATGCCCTTTATTATTATTATTATGATTAATAATATTATTTCTGTACCCCTGTGACCTTGACCTTTCAGAGAGGTCACTTAAATTGCTATCTTTTGAAAGGTCTTGCCACAAAGTATCCTTTATGGGTACTTTATGGGTAATTTTATGGTAAACGTTTAAGGACTGTGGCTTCATTAGTCTCTAAGATAATGCAAACGTTAACATTTACCATGGAGACAGAGATGGACAAATGACCACTGGCCAAGTACACAGGCTCAATATCGCAAATGAGCCGAAAACTGGGTCCCCTGCACACTCAAACGCACTATAGTAATTTCCTTGCCTTATAACAGTCAGTCCATCTTTCAAACTTTCACAGGGAAATTAACCCATTTAACCCCATGACCCAAATTTTGGAGGTGCTACCTAACTCCTATTTACCAGTTGCAGGAGATAAATTGATTATGATAATTAATAATAATAATAATAATACCATTATTATATAAGCGCTTTTTCTCATTTTTTGGGCAAATCAACTCAAAGCGCCGCGAACTGAAACCCAACACGCACACTCATGTAACAGACACGGATTTACGCCATTTAAGACAAACACAGTACAAGACAGACGAAGGGCCAGCTCAGCTACTGAAGTTACAGAGATTTTTGATCGCTTGTATTTGAAATTTGTAAAGTGGCCTGAAACCGGTACCAAAGTGTGGGGGGTGAGGGGGTGGGTGGAAGAACCGGAGTACCCGGAGAAAGAACCCCTGACGGTCCGCCTGAATTAATGGTGACACTTACCAGAGGAGAAAAGTCCGACGCCGGAACCCGTTTTCGAACTTCGCACCTTTGGCATTGGTGGCAGGCGCTTTAACCACTGCGACACGGACCGCCCCTCAAGGGTAGTTTCAGGTGGGCTTGGCGCCTTTAGGGGCCAAGCCCATCAGGCACTACCTTTAAATTATCATGATCAATCCATCTCCTGCTGTAAGGTGTTTGGGCTTAATGGGTTAAGCAATATACAGGATTACATACCGTCCTACTACGCTTGGCATGAGCGGCATCACTGGACTCCGGTGTGTTGTGTGGCCTTGATGGTCGTGGGCCTGTCAACATTGGTGGCGATTCTTCACGGGTCGCCTGCTGTTGAGCCGAGTAGAGATCCAGCACTTGGTGACAGATATCTGCACCAAACATAGCAATGCCCTGTAATCTTTGTGTCATTTTATTTTAGCTGACAAACTCACAATGCCACTGTAGACGGACAACTGATGGCAATTCAATGGTAGTTTTGCTTAGCTAATCAAGCACTACCCTTTACCTGTCATGGCTGTTCCATCTTAGACAGTCGGCACTGTAGCAAAATGAAAGTGTGTGCATGGATTTACACTCAAAGGTAATACCACTACCACTATTTTCAATAAAATGAAATCTGAATAAAATAAATAACTGGGGATCCAAGTATTGTTGTTCTATCCAATTTTGCTACTATATAAATTATAACTTATAATATAAGTGAAGTAATTTCCATAGAAAAATAATTTTTTCTCTAAAATGTATTTTTTTGAAAAATACTTACCGATGACATTACTATTAGGAAACGTACCCTTGACTTAGCTTACCATTTCAGCCAAAATTCGGTTGTGTACCTACACGACAAGGGAGGCGACCCAAGGGCGCCGTAGCCATGTACCCTGGGCAGCCTCCCGTACCTCCCTATCTGGTTGCGTGCGCTCTGGTGTCACGCCAGTCTGAAGCTTAGCTTATGAGCGGCAAGCGGGGCAGGCAGGAGGGTCCTCCGAATAATGTCATCGGTAAGTATTTTTCGAAAAAATACATTTTAGAGAAAAATTCATTTGTTTCCTCAAAAACATTAACGATGACATTACTATTAGGAAGAATAGCGAATAGGAGGTGGGTGCCACCTAGAATCACACTCCCTGGAACAGGCCCAACAGACCCGCTCACCCTGGGGCACACTCCCGACCATTTCAGCTAAGCTAACACTAGGCGCCGGGAGGGAGTGTAGCGCCGCGGCGAAGGCCCCAGCCAGGGTAGGGTCGCCCGCGGGCCCGAGAGGTCACTGTGGCAGCATTGGCCAAAGGTAGATCATGCCCACTAACCCATGGCCGCCCAAAGACTTGGCTGTGCAGTTGCAGGCGAAGGCGACGCTCGTGGCCAGGGCTCTCACCTCGTGCGCCCTGATCTTCAGCTTCTGAGCGTCCTCCGGGGAGAGGTCCAGGTAGGCGGACCGGATAACCCCCGCGGAGCCAGGAAGGTAACGAATGGCTTCGATGTCTGCCTTTCAGGGGATAAGGCAGAAGGGGGCGGACACATCCACTCCAGACGGGTTCGGATCGGCGCAGGTACACCCGGAAGGCCCTCACCGGGCCCTGCTGTCTGGTCTCCCGGGGTAGGGGTAACCCATTCAGCACCATATGGCGATCACCTGGGGCGCGGGTAACATGGCCTGGGTCTTGGCCAGGTAAGATGGGTCGGTCAGGAGCTGCACAGAGCCATCCGTACTGCGCTGTACGCAGGCGAGGGCCAGGAAGAACCGGTCTGACAGGTCAGGTCCGCGAAGCGAGCCAAGGGGTGCGGCTTGAAGCAGTCTGCATTGGGCCACGTCGGCACCCAGGGTAGGTCCTAGCACGGAATCAGCAAGCGGAGGGCAGGCCGCTGGGGGCCGAAGCGTGCCACAAGGTCGGCGAGGTCTTTGCCAGCGCCCGAAAGCGGGCGGCCCAGGTGGAGACATGTGTCCGCTATCATGGCCAGGTAGCTCCTGATGGTGATCAGCACCAAGTGCTGCTTGACGAATAGCCAGAGGAGTAGGCAGATCTGTGGGGGAGAGGTGCCGGTCGTCACCCCAGGACTGAAGGACTCGCCACTGTCCCTCAGATGCGTCTGGTCGAAGGCCTGTGAGCTGTAGCGATATCCTCCACCGCTGCACGTGAGAACCTCTAGCAGCGAGGGCGCGCCACACAATCACCAGGCTGTGTGGAGAAGTCGCTCAGGGCCCTGGTGGCACCGCCACATCTGTTGGGGTTGCTTGAGCCTCGTGCGCTGTGTGGGGAGCCACTGGGGGGGGGGGGGGGGGGGGGGGGGAGCCGTAGCGAGGCTCAGGAGGTCGGTGGTCCAAGACTTGTCAGTGGTCCAAGACTTGGTCCAGCAGAACGGGGCCACCAGCAACAGCACCATGTTGGCATCCTGGAGCTTGAGCAGGACCTTGGGACTAGCACCATGGGCGGATAAGCATAAACTCAAGTGTCAAGAAGCCAGCCGCGCCACCAGAGGGAGTTGGCAGGACCTTCAGGTGGCCAGGGGCGTGTCGTGCACGGAGAGGGATGCCGCGATCTTCGCACCAGCTGTTGATTTGGGACAGGAGGATGCAGAGAGAGAGGGGGAGGGCGACCCGCCCTGCTGCCGGATGTAGGAGCCCACTGTGGAGGTGTCGGAGAGGACGAGGAGCTCCAGGTGTCGGAGGCATGTCTCCCACGAGCAGAGGGCTCGCCCAATCGCCGCCAGCTCCAACCCGTTGAAGTGCCTGTCTGCGAGGTCTGTAGGTCAGCAGCCGGAAACCGTGAAGAACATCGGTAGAAGGCGCGCGTCTCATCCGGCGAGGCTTGCGTCTGCGCGGAGGGATACACCTGATGGGAACCGTCTAGCAGAAGAGACGAGAGCGGAGCATCGGGAAGACCGGCACCAGGGTCGCGAAATCGCCAGGGAATGGGCGCCAGGGGCGAAGCCGAAGCGGTCAGGAGGTAGCCGGCCGAGAGGTAAGACATCCGCCACCGCGGTCATCAGGTCCAGGAGCTGAAGCCCGAATCTGGAGGGAACTGCGTCCATTTGAAACACTCCCCAGACGAAGGTCGCCAGCGTCTGGAACCGAGGCTCCGGAAGTCTCACCACGTTGCGGTCGGCCAGAGACCACATCCAAGCGCACCACCGGTGGGAGGGTGCAAGGTCCGACTTGCCGAAGTTGACCGGGAGGCCGAGCCGATTGGGTAGATCATACAGCGCAACTCTGTCCAGCTCCGGAGCAGATCGTCCCAGTAGTTTGAGGTGGGCTCGAGGCGGCCCAGCCTGGCCTTGGCGACGACAGTGTTCAAGAAGCGAGTGCAGGAATGCGTCGGGCAGATTCCGGCTGACGGCAAAGTCCATGGCCTGTACCGCCGTCTGCAAGGCCCAGGCCATCACCAGGCAGAACGTAGACGCGGCAGCGTACTGTTCAGTGCCGAGGATGATGACCGGACGCTATTTGCCGCCAGGCTAGGAGACCACGAAGAGACGGGTGTAGAAGACAGGGGAACCAAGTCGTGCGACTCCCTCTGTAGCGGCCTTCTACCGCCGGGTGGCGACAGTCATGAAGAACGTCGGCTCTGCGCTGATCTGTTGGGGCAGTGGTCCACAGGGAAGAGCGCCACAGTAGCGGAGGAGACCGAAGGAAATCGAAGGAGATCAGAAGGCCCTCAGAGCTGGTGGAACGGGCCCAAGGGTCGTCTGGGAGCAGCGAGTGCCACGCGTCACGGCGGAGAGTGGCTGGGCCAGGGGTCCTTGTCGAGTCTGTCACTGCCTGCAAGCTAGGACTGAAGAGGCGTGCGGCGGAGCAGGGTCTGTCGTAGAAGCGTCCTAGCCTCGGCGAGGAGGTCGCGGCAGGAACGGAGTTAGTTAGTTATTTGTGTTTAACGCCGAGCAGGCAACTAAGGCCATCTCATGGCGGGAAAGGTAAAAATCTGGTCAGCCAGACTAAAAGAAAGGTCTTAAGACATGATGTAAATATTTATACCTTAAAAATGTCAGGCTAAAAAGTCGCACAGGTCTTTGAAGACATCGACAGACTCTCAAAAAGGTCAAAATAATATAAACATCATAGTCTATAAACGCTCAAATCTTATGAAAAATATGGCACTCTCTCAGAAAACTGAAGATCTTGTCCGGGGGTACATCCTGGAACAAAACTGTTACGATTGTGGTTGTGTTATCCTTTGAGAGCGTACATGTGTTATTCGTAGGTAACGATCTGATGTTTATTTGAGTTTTCACGGTTACGTTTTACGTGGTTTTTTTTAGTAAGATTTTCTTTTGTTCGTGAGTAGAGCCGATTTCGTTTTGTTAAGTTTAGTCTGGTACGTTCTAGAAAGGTCGCACTGTCTAGTGACATCGTAAGTGTCACGTCGGTTGGTTGGCATTGCAACATTTTCGCTACTTTTTGTTTTCCTGTGCGCGTGTATTGAGCAGCCTTTATTTTGTTTTGGGAATGTTCTCGTACTTTCTAGAGCTACCTGGTGATAGGGATACCATACTTTTATATGACTTAATTATACGCTAGAATTTAGAGCTGAAGTAAGCAGCAGAGTTTTTGTAGCCTGTTATAGTTCTTTTCTGGAAAGTTCATGTTAATGAGCTTCAGCTGCGTGTTTTGTTCTGATTGGTTGCGTTGTATGATTTCCGTAGAAGATTCTGGATTTTCGTAGTGTATATATATATATATATATATATATATATATATATATATATATATATATATTATATATATATATATATATATATATATATATATATATATATATATATATAAGGAGGACGCTGGGAAAGCCCGTGAGTACATTGTCTTGCTTTGTCAGTTGTAGAGACACGTAGTTTTATTGGGAGAGACGCTGTGTATGAGAAACTTTGTGTCGCAGTGTGGACATTGCAGAAGAGACTTTGTATCAGTAGTTTGTGCATTTGAAAGTGCATTACTGTGTGGATATCGCATCGCTGAATTAAATATTGTTGGAACTGTTACTCCAGTATTGTCTACATCCTTAAGCCACGTGTGACGGATTGCAGCTGAACGAGGTTTATTTTAAAGAACTCTACGTGTGTGTGTCTGGTGTGTTTATCATACTTCGACTACAACTCCACCACGTAACATTTTGGCGACCCCGACGAGACCTCTTCAGTTGGTTCAGTGGAAAGGGTAGCAGGAGAAAACAGCCAGCAGTGAAAAGCAGAGATGGCGACATCGGAAATGGAGACATTCCTGAAAATTGGAAAGGAATGTGGACTCGAAGGAGCTCAACTCCTCGAGTTTGTTAGTTAGTTAGTTATTTGGGTTTAACGCCGAGCAGGCGACTAAGGCCATCTCACGGCGGATCCTCGAGTTTGTAAAGGAGAGAGAGGAGAAAGAAGAAAAGAGACGAGAGAGAGAAGAAAAGGAGAGACTGGAGAGAGAGGAGAGAGAAGAAAAGAGACGAGAGAAAGAAGAAAAAGAGAGATTGGAAAGAGAAGAAAGAGCCAAAGAGCGTGAAATTAGGAAACTCGAAATTCAAGCAGAAGAGGCGGAGAGGCAGCGACAACACGAAATTCATCTGAAGCAGATGGAGATAGAGGCACAGAGCCAGAGAACTAATGAAGCAACAGCATTAGCGAGCAGAGAACAAACAGCTCATGCGCCAAAACTTCCACCTTTCATTGAAAATTCAGATAAGATGGACGCTTATCTGGAGCGATTCGAGCGCTTCGCAAATAGCAACAATTGGAAACAAGAGACTTGGGCTATTAAACTGAGCGCACTTCTTACTGGTAAAGCGCTTGAATTTTACACCCGCTTACCAAGAGAAGAAGCTGAAGAATATACACAGTTGAAAGCCGCCCTGCTGAAACACTATGACTTTACTGAAGAGGGTTACAGGCGACGATTTCGGAACTGCAAGCCTGAAGAAGGAGAAACACCCGGCCTATTCATTGAGAGAATTAGAAGCTACCTGGAGAAATGGATAGAGCTGGCTGGCCTAAACAGAGAGTACCAAGACCTGTGCGACCTCATCATCAAAGAACAAGTTTTCAGCGCATGTTCTAAGGACCTGGCCGCCCACCTCAGAGAGCAAAAAGACCAGTCACTAAAGGCCCTGGCTGACTTCGCTCAAAGATACCTTGACGCTCACAACATAAAGTTCGGGTCCAGTAAGCCACAGCGTGTGTCTGCACCAGCAGAGGAAATCCACAATGTCAGAGACACCCCGAGATACAAGCTGGTGGAGAACCTGACATGTTTTCTCTGTGGAAAGAAAGGTCACAAAGCGACACGGTGTCCTTCTAAAGATGTTCCCCGAGGCAACAACATCAGAAGATCCAACCAATATTGTAGGATAGCAGGCAGAAGCAGTACCACGTCTCAACACAGAGCTGCCACTGTATTAGCCAATGATGTGACGTCATCCAATGACTTTGAATCCAGAGAAACGCGAGTGACACCAGAGCTGATTGAATCTTTCAAAAAGAATGGACGCATCCCAATAGGAGATGGGGCTACATTTTTACCAGTCTCAAACATCGCGCTGCCTGAGAATGAAGTGCCGAACATGCCGGTGGTGTCAGGATTCGTCGGCGACACACCAGTGAGAGTGTTGAGAGACACTGGTTGTAGCTGCATCATCGTGAGAGAGGACCTAGTAGCTGAAGACCAGAAGCTACAGGAGTGGACCACCCTCATTTTGGCTGACGGAACTTTAAGGATTATCCCCCTTGCCAAAGTCAGTGTCGACACCCCATACTTGACAGGAGAGGCGAAGGCGTTGTGCGTGAAGACACCAGTCTACGACCTCATCATCAGAAACATTGATGGTGCCAGAAACGCAGACAATCCAGATCCTTAGTGGAGACCTGAAATATGTTCTGTTACCACGAGAAGTCAAGCAAAGAAGAGTCACCAGACCATCCCTCTTAAAGTGGCGGACAACATGGAAGCAGCTGTCATGAATAGGGACAGGCTGGTGGAGCTACAGAGAGGTCAAGACAAACCAAAATTGGCGGAATCGGTGCGTCTTGCTGATGACGAAAGACTAGACGACGAGAACCTGTTTGACCTTAATGAACTCCGACACAAAGACGATGTAGAAGATATCCAGTTTGGTCAGAATCTGACCCAAACTCAACGAGAAGAACTGTTCGTCATGACTCGAGAGTTCGAGCATCGGTTTACACCTGACCCAGGGACAACAGACACCATCCAGCCCGAGATTAATCTTACATCCGACAATCCGGTTTGCGACGAGTCGTGTCGTCTGTTTCGCTACACGAGTAAAGGACCGAGAAAGAATGTTCGAGAGCCGCCGGACCTGAGAGACGACAGGGATGCCAGATCGCCAGTTGTTATCGCGAAGGAACAAGGGAGATCCAATTTGGTGTGTATGAACTGTGACACTTTTCCTAAGTCGACAGTGTTCAACCCTAGACCAGTGACTTTTGAACTGTGAACTGTAACTTATGATTTGGTGATGTTCCTGAAACGAACTTTGACTTTAATTTTAGTTTAACTCAAGGGTTCGCAGAATTTTGGAGCAGATTACCTGAGCAGAGCAGTTTAAATGAACATTTTTGTGTCCAGAACATTTGTATGAAACATTTTGATGCTCAGGATGGTTTACAAGACTGTGAGATGTTTATTTTAATTTGATTTTTGATGTGAAGTTATATTTGTTTAGGGTTTTGTGTAGGTTTACACAGCCACAACCATATTTTTGAAATTTGAGAAGAAATTTTTGTGAAATTTCATTCTTAAGAGGGGGGTAATGTTACGATTGTGGTTGTGTTATCCTTTGAGAGCGTACATGTTATTCGTAGGTAACGATCTGATGTTTATTTGAGCTTTCACAGTTACGTTTTACGTGGGTTTTTTTAGTAAGATTTTCTTTTGTTCATGAGTAGAGCCGATTTCGTTTTGTTAAGTTTAGTCTGGTACGTTCTAGAAAGGTCGCACTGTCTAGTGACATCGTAAGTGTCACGTCGGTTAGTTGGCATCGCAACATTTTCGCTACTTTTTGTCTTCCTGTGCGCGTGTATTGAGCAGCCTTTATTTTGTTTTGGGAATGTTCTCGTACTTTCTAGAGCTACCTGGTGATAGGGATACCATACTTTTATGTGACTTAATTATACGCTAGAATTTAGAGCTGAAGTAAGCAGCCGAGTTTTTGTAGCCTGTTATAGTTTTTTTCTGGAAAGTTCATGTTAATGAGCTTTGGCTGCGTGTTTCGTTCTGATTGGTTGCGTTGTATGATTTCCGTAGAAGATTCTGGATTTTCGTAGTATATATAAGGAGGACGCTGGGAAAGCCCGTGAGTACATTGTCTTGCTTTGTCAGTTGTAGAGACACGTAGTTTATTGGGAGAGACGCTGTGTATGAGAAACTTTGTGTCGCAGTGTGGACATTGCAGAAGAGACTTTGCATCAGTAGTTTGTGCATTTAAAAGTGCATTACTGTGTGGATATCGCATCGCTGAATTAAATATTGTTGGAACTGTTACTCCAGTATTGTCTACATCCTTAAGCCACGTGTGACGGATTGCAGCTGAACGAGGTTTATTTTAAAGAACTCTACGTGTGTGTGTCTGGTGTGTTTATCATACTTCGACTACAACTCCACCATGTAACAAAAACCTTCAAGGAGTCTGCTGTGAAACGTTTATACCTTGTGTCAATTAGATCAGCACAAGACAGCAAAAAGTGTTGAACAGAGTACTGCTCGTCGCAGGCATAACACCCTGGACGCTCCTCCTGTTTTAGTAAATAAGAGTGCGTAACATACGTGTGCCCGATGTGGAGCCGAGCAAGGACAGTCTCCTCACAGTGGCTGCCGCAGCGTTAAGGCAGGCCGTCGGACAACTTAGGAAGGGCTTCATGCAGCTTGTTAGCTTCCTCTTTGTCCCACTCGGACTGCCACTCACGGGCTATGTACGCATTAACCACATGTCTAAAATCACTATAAAAAGTCTGTGTCAGGGACAGGGTCGTTGCGAGCATCGTTGGCAGCAGAATCTGTGATCCTGTTGCCTTCGATGCCCACATGCCCTGGGACCCAAATAAAAATGATGTCATAAATTCCTTCGTCAAATCTGCGTGGAGCTCTCTGAATCTGATCTGCACCAGCAGTGGGTAGTCATTTCCCGTGCCCTGAAGGGCCTGCAGGGCAGAAAGAGAGTCAGACAGAATCAGGAAGTTCCTTTCTCTAGATCTATGTGCATGCCTGAGTGCCAGCAGAACCGCCTGCAGTTCTGCACTAAATACAGATGAGTGGTCTGGGAGGCGGTGCTTAAATGGGCGTTTAGGATGGCGAGAGGACACTGCGGCCACAGCCACTCTCCCATCCTCAGACTTTGATCCATCCGTATAGATACGTCAATAGCCAGGAAAACTTGAAAAGAGTTCATTGAGGCTCTGTTGGTATATGGCTGGTGGAGTAGAGTCTTTCTTGTGGGCAGTCAAGTCCAGCAAGATGTCAGGAACTGGTAAGAGCCAAGGTGGAATGATGCGTTGCAGGGATTCCGAAACTCTGTCCAGGTCCAATCCGGCCGCCTGCAGATGAGGTTGGACACGGAAAGAAAGTGGACGGACAGCTCCCGGACGGGTATCGTAAATCTCTGCAAACGATGGTTTAAAAACACAATCATAGGCAGGATTGTCTTGAAGGCCCCAAGACATATCCGCAGACCCTGATGGTGAATTGTGTTCAGACGCTGTAACACAGACTTGGAAGCTGAGCCATACACCACAGAGCCGTAATCCTGTTTGGACCGAACAAGGGCCCGATACAGTCGAAGTAAGACAGTACGGTCCGCACCCCAGTCAGTTCGACCGACGACACAAAGAACCTCGAGAGCCTTCTGACAAGAGGTTCTGAGGTAATTTATATGGTTGCGGAAGGTAAGTCTTTTGTCAAAGATGACCCCCAGAAACTTTGCCTCCTCGGCCACCTTAATTGGCACTCCAGCAAAGCTCAGGCTAGGTTCTGGAAATTTTTTTGTCTGGTTAGCAAAATGCACACAGACTGTCTTGGAGGGCGAGAACTTGAATCCATTGAGAGACACCCACCGCTGGATGCGATCAACGCACAGCTGCAAGCGCCTCTCAAGGGACGCAAGGCCTTGACCACGTGCGCACAAAGCAAAGTCGTCAACAAACAAAGAGCATTCAGAATCATCCTTGATGGCCATTACAATGTTATTAATTTTAATACTAAATAAAACAGGAGATAGAATGCTGCCCTGCGGGATACCCATCTCCTGTTCAAAGGAGTCAGAGAGGGTGGAGCCCACACGGACATGGAACGACCGGTTAGTCAAAAAATTGTGAATAAAAACGGGCAGGTGCCCTTTAAAACCCATGTCCAACAAGTCAGACATTATGCCATACTTCCAGGTAGTGTCATATGCCTTCTCAAGATCGAAGAAAATTGCATAGACATGCTGCTTGTTGACAAAAGCATCTCGAATAAATGATTCAAAGCGGACTAAATGGTCAGTTGTACTATGGAAGCGCCGGAAACCGCACTGGAGATCTGTGAGGAGACCCTGTGACTCAAGATGCCACACCAGGCGGGCATTGACCAGGCGCTCCATAGTTTTACATAAACATGATGTCAATGCGATAGGCCGGTAGTTGCCAGGGTCGGAAGGATCCTTACCCGGCTTGGGGATCGGTACAACCACAGCCTGGTGCCAAGACGGCGAAAAATGGCCAGTTCTCCAGATATGGTTAAAGGCCTTGAGAAGTACAAGGAGTGACCTCTCAGGCAGATGCGTTAGGAACAGATAGTGGATGGTATCTAGGCCAGCAGCAGAGTCATTACATTTCTGCAAGGCTTGCTGCAATTCTGATACTGTAAAAGGGGCATTATAGTTTTCTGAGTTATCGGACTTAAAATCACAAATACGAGACTCTCGCTTCTCCTTCTCTCTCTGGAAGAAGGGTGAATAATAATGTTCTGTTGAAGAATTATGGGCAACGGTGGAGGCAAGCAAATTGGCCACAGCTTTTTTATCTGTGACCAAGCTGGCACCATCTCTAAGATGGCTGACAGAAACCGAGCCACCCCTGGCCCTAATTCTCCGAACAGCCTTCCAGACTTTCTGGGACAGAGTCCGAGAAGTTAAAGATGAAGCACGGTGTTCATGTTTAAAAATGTAACAGGCTTTCGCCCTCTGTCTTTTAAAGATTAAAATATTCACTTGCGACGGATTACGGAAAGCACGTCGCTGAGCAGATTTGCGCGCTTTTTGGGTCTTGCGGCACTCTTCGTTGGTACTCTCGGCTTCCGAGGGACTGATGCGGAAGTTTTAGGGATGGTTTCACCCGCTATGTCCAACAAAATAGTAGTAAAAGAAGAAACAGGTTCTTCAGCTGACATGACCACCTCCTCTTTAATACGAGACTGACAGAGGGAGGCGAACAGAGGCCAGTTAGCTTTCTTGAGATTCCAGCGCCCCACCGGTGGATCCTCCCCACAGCTGACCGATGACAGGACTACTGGGAAGTGGTCACTACCACACAGGTCGTCGTGAACCTTCCAGTCAAAGTCCAGCATGAGAGAAGGATCACACACAGTGAGGTCTAGAACAGACCTAGATCCTGAACCTGAGTTAGAGTATGTAGGTGAGCCATCGTTAAAGACACATCAGTTAACTTGAGAAAAAACATCTTCTAACATCTGACCTCTGCCATCATAGAGAGTGGTCACTTCCCCAAAGGTGAGCGTGACCGTTAAAATCTCCCATGAGAATAAAGGGAGGGGGCAGTTGATCTACTAAATTAAAAATATCATTACTACAGACCCGCAGGGATGGTGGCAGGTAAATACTGCATATGGTTATGGTCTTCTTCAAGGTAACTCGAGCTGCAACTGCCTGAAGACAGGTGTCGATGCTAACGGGGCTACATAAAATTTGGCTACTAATGAGAAGAGCCACTCCACCCGAGCGCCTCTCCGAATCAGAGCCTTTATGTATAACATTAAAACCATTAAAGGACACAGGGTCAGAAGTCTTCAGGTAAGTCTCCTGAAGAGATATTAATGAGGGGTTATAGCACTTGACTAAAAGATGTAATTCCTCAAAGTTAGCTTGAAAACCATGACAATTCCACTGAAGCAGAGAGTACATGGTTATGTCTTATCTGGGGGTGCGGAGTTTTTCCCCCCATTTTCCTTTGCCTTGGAAGGAGTTGAAGAAACAGAGGGGGGGGCCGGCTCCCGGGCCTCCTCTGGTTCTTAGGAGATGAAGGGGGTTTAGCTGCCGCAGCATCGGCAACAACAACTTACACTCCCTCCATCCGCTCCTCCAATGCAGCATATTTGTTTTGAAGGGTTCCCCTTCTGGGCTCATGCGCACAGCGGTCCCATAGATTTCTTAGACTTCTGGTCCTGGGCAGCGGTCCTGCCGCTAGAGTTAGCGGCCTTAGAAGGCTGATCTGAGCCAGAAGCCTTTGGCGTTGACAAACTAGCAGGTTTGGGTGGGGGCTGAGGCTTAGGTGCAGCAGAAGGCGGTGCCGGTAGCGTCCACCCTCTGCGTTCCCTGGCTCCTCGTCGCTACCGGAGGAGGGTTACTCTCCAGGGGCGAGAGGATCTGAGGCTCCGCCCCCAACCAAGAAGTTGGGGTTTGACAAGAGAAGTCTTTGGTGGGGCGTTTGCCTGCCACTGCAGCACTGAAGGTATACACAGAGGTGTTATTTGAGTCTGGCGCAGCCTCAGCTGCACCAGGACCGTCAACCAGTTTTTTAGCGTCCGCAAAGGACAGCCCCTTCTCCACACGCACCTGCTGAATCCTGCACTTGGAGATCCACCGAGGGCACTTCTTGTCCGAAGCCATATGCGCCCCCTGGCAATTCACACACAGGGGGATGGCTGTGCAGGACTCAGCAGAGTGTCCGAGCTTAGTGCAGCGGGCGCATAGAGCCTCTGCCTGGCGGCATGTCTTCTGCCCATGGCCATACTTTTGGCACTTAAAGCACCGGAGGGGGAGAGGGATGTACTTTTTCACTTTTAGGGAGTAGTAGCCTCCCCAGATGGTAGTAGGAGCGGTGGGGGTGCCAAACGTCAGGATGATGGTAGGGAGACGGATCTCCCTACCACCTCGTTTGGAAATGAAGCGCCTGCCGTAGGTCACCCCCTGTGACTTAAGGTTCCGTACAAGTTCATCTTCAGACAGTTCGGCCAATGCTTGATCTTTAATCACTCCTCTAGAAGAATTCATCGTTTTGTGGGGAGTGACCTCCACTGGAGTGTCTCTGATAGAGGAGAGCCTCAGTAGCCCATTGGAGTGTGCACTCTACCAGCAAGTCACCAGACCTGAGGCGCTGGGCCTCAGGCCTGCCAACACGGCTCCTGAGGGTCTCCCCTACCAGGAAAGGGTGCAGCTTGGAAGCAGGCTTCTCTTTAATTTTGCTGTGGTTAATGAGAAAGCGAGGCCAGACGGCCGATGCCTGAGGCGTCGCTTCCTCACAATCGGAGTCGCTATCATTTTCAAGGTCAATGTCAGTGGCTATGTGCCGCTTTGGTGCCAGTTTTGGTTTTTGTGTTTTTTCCGTATTATTATAGTAGAGATATTCATCCCCTGGGGGTCCCCGCCCGCCACCGAGCCCAACAAGGGAAAGTGCAACTGTCGGCGGGTCTCCAGCCGACGCACAATGGAGACTGCCCGAAAGATATACTAAAGGGGGTAAAGCCCGATTGAACCGTTTAAGCCACCGCCTTCTATCACACTGTTGAATGCAGGGGAATACTGGCATAGAGCACCTAATCAGCAGCAGAGGCTATAGCATGGTGCTCAGTATATCAGCCTGCCTGTCAACAATGGAATAGGGCTCAGCGTGACGAGCCGATTGACTAGGCCGGTACGACTAGCCTCCCGTTTAGGCAGAAGTCAAGGCCAAGGTGGAGTGTTTCAGCCACCAGGATCCTCTTCTCCTCCGACACGGGTCTCCAAGCACGGCAAACACTTGGGATCCAAAGGACCAAAAGCTCACGAGTATTTTTAAAGACCAATCCAACATGGTACAACCTGGGTTAGTACAGCTCCTTAAAAACCGGACCAGTGAAAAAGACCGAACAACATATCTGCTGACATCAAGTCCTAATCCTGGACAAAGACGGCACCCCTCTGCTAGCCCACTCAGTCAGGGACTGAGGGGACTACCCACCCTCGCCTCGTGGAGGCCGGTGCCCAGTGGGCGGCAGGAACGGAGGACAGCATCACAACGCAGCGGGACTGTCGTAGAAGCGTCTTCACCTCGGCGAGGAGGTCGTGGAAGAAACGGAGGGCCGCATCACGACGCCTCGGGTTGCAGTAGGCAGCAGAGGCCATGGCATTGGTGGAGGCAAGAAACGCAGCCGGGTGCCCTCGATGCGTCGGACGACAATCTGCGCGAACAGCTCCGATCTTGCCCAGGCCAGGGCGCAGTGGAAGAGGATCGAGGTCTCGTCCAAGCCACAGGAGTGGCGAAGCGAAGCTGAAGAGCTGCGCGCTGTCACTGTGCTGCGATAACCACTGCTGGTGAAGGTCCGAGAGGGAGCCTGTACCAGCGTAGGTGGCCAGCACTGTCCAAGTCCGCCGGGCCGGAGGAGTCGGAGAAGAAGCCAGCGTCGCTCAGGAGCTCTGCTGACGGAGCGTGGAACCAGGGGTCGGGGAAGGGACTGTGACCCCCCCAGAGGGTTGGGAGGCATCTATCTTAGTCGACCTGTTCTTTTGAGCGGGAGGCGGGGGTGGGGAGGGGGGGTGGGAAGTGGTGGGCAGTCCTGCGGGGACGACAGGAAACGATCAGCCACGCCGTCGCATCGAGGGACTGGAAGTCTCCATCCGAGGGGCCAGGGGGCCTCCGGCGACGAGGGCGACTGTCATCACTGAGAAGGACCATAACAGAGTCCTCTGGCAAACAGGTGGGGGCTCGTCGGTGTCGGGGGACACGGGCGGGCGATGCACGCCAGGGTGAGTGCGGAGTCGGTAGAGCCCTCAGGGAATGCGAAGCAGCCAGGCGCGAGAATGAGGCAGTGCCAGGCCGGAAGTGCATTGGCCGTCTCATCGAAGAGCTGGGTCCCGCACTCGGACAAGGGTGTGGTGCTGAGATGTAGGCGCCTACGAGCGAGAGGTCCAGTCCTGCGGGTGTGCGCGAGGGAGGGCGACAGGGGGAATCCCGGAATCCTAGGGCGATCCTTCCAAGTAACTGCGACTGAGCCTGAAGCCAGTCGGGCCGCAAGGCGGGGCGAACAGGTTCGCCGTGGGCCTGGCACTGAGGAGCGGGTGCACCAGATCCAGTAGCCGTACACGGTGTGGGGGCGCCGTCACTCACCGCGGAGTGAGCCGATCTATGTCGCGTCTGGGTCGACATAGCCACTGGGCTGATACCGAGGAGCGGCGGGGCTGATAGCAAGTATCCGCATCGGAGTCCGGAGCAGATCGGCCGCAAGGCAGGGTGAATAAGCTCTGAGGAGGGGGTGCACAAGGTCCCGTAGCTTCGTCCGGCTGGGGGCGCACTAGCTCGCTCTTGGAGTAGCAGTCTTGGAGTAGCAGGTGCACAATCGGCCAGAATCCTGGGAGCTGACGCACACGTCGGGGTTCGTGTAGTCAGTTCCCCATCATCAGAGTGGATGCGCTTCGTCCCATCTGCGGTGGCGGCAGGGGGTGCGGTAGCAGGTGGCCGGTCCCAGGTCGGCGTAGGGCGTTCGCGCCGATAAAGCCCTCAAGCGGAGACCAGTGCTCTTCCACCCAAGAGGCATAGGTGTCACCTGTGTGACTGGGGAGACAACGTCCTGGTAACTGTAACACATAGCCAAAGTGAGAGGCAAGCGAGCGCGGCTCCCCAAGGCCACGCAAAACGAGCGCACACGCATATGAAGGCGAGCTCCGTAAAAAAAAAACAATTCCACGGCCAGTGCCACCGCCCGCCGCGCCGGTTAAGGGCAACAACTGAGGCCTTATCTTGCCATGGCGAAAGAGGCCGGCGAGGAACCTGTTACAAAGGCCGTAGGGTACTAAACGTGTAATCCGTTAGTCGTAGTGGGACAATCACACCAGACGCCAGCACGTAGGGTTCTTGGAGGGAAACTTCACTCAGCTGCCACCCGTCACACATGGCTGAAGGTTGTAGGCCCTTGTGCGCAGCGGAGAATGGCCCAGCACCTCCCAAATCCAACAGAAGTACCACCAAAATCCAACGGAAGCACCACAATAATCCAGCGGAAGCACCAGCGCCCACACGTTAATCCAGAGAGCGAAGGTAATCCAAGGCAGGCACAGAAAACCTTACCTTGGTTACTCCAATCCAAGGTTACGACCGGTTTACAACCATACACAGCCGAAACGTCCAGTAGGCTAAGGCTTGAACACAACCGTTCATGGTAAGCTAAGCGAACAGACTGGCGTGACACCACTGCGCACGCAACTGGATAGGGAGGTACGGGAGGCTACCCAGGGTACCTGGCTACGGCGCCCTTGTGTCGCCTCCCTTGTCGTGTAGGTACACAACGGAATTTTGGCTGAAATGGTAAGCCAAGTGTACGTTTCCTAATGGTAATGTTTTTGAGGAAACAAAGTGTGCTCTGGACCATTTAAGAAATGTTGTTATATTTGACTTTTATTATAACATCCAACCTTGCACAAGTCTATTACTATAAGTATGCAATGCCTATCGAAAACCAATAGGTGGTGGTGATTTACGAGCCTCAACTTGATAATGACACAGTTCTGGCTCCTTGACAGAGCCTCAGGGCAAGAAGCTGTGTCAAAAGCATGTCTACGCTTGTTAATTATCACCACTCATGGTTTAACTCATACATACTTCATAATTCATAAATAAATTCAATACACTAGAATTAGTAGAAAATAAAAAGCATCTCACCTTCCATGAGTTCCATGGACATGCCCTCAATGAGATCCTCCCACCACTTGGACTTGCTGCCTGACACCCTCCCTGTCCAATCTTGTGGGTCAAACTTGGTCAAACGGGAAGCCAGGTACATGAGCGACACTGCTATAATTTCGGACTCCCACTGCAGGCACAATGTTGTGCACAGGCTGTATGAAACATGAAAGATAAAAGTTTTTACAGTGATACTGTCCCCTGACATTGTTCAATAGTGATGCTTCCCAAACAGCAATAAACTCTTTTTCTTTCCTGACAGTGATAACAGGTGATGGATGAACCATGATGGTCCAGGGACGGATTAACAAGGAGCCTGTCCAGGAGCTATGCTAATCACACATTACCCTTGAAACATCTTGAGACACCACTACAATCTCAGGCTCCAGCATAAGGACAAATAGCAAAAAAGTGAAAAATATTTATACAACTTGCCTCCTTTTCAGAGACACGATTTTACAGGCTTTTCCAAGCTAGTTCAGAATAAATCAAATGTGTCATATTTTGCCTGGAGCCGAACACAGGACATGTTGTAGATCTAACTGGCCAACTTTGAGGACTAGGAGTAGGACACTGTTTTGATGTAAATTTGCAGTGTAAATGACCTCGCTTGTGCTCAGGTTGACAGATTAAATGCTCATTACAATTCACTAATTACTGGTCAGACTGAGCACATGTGGTTTCTTCACTTCATGGGGAGTAAAACCATCATTTATTGTCTTTTAATACAACTCCCGCCTTTTTCTCTTCTAGTGTAAGAACCCTTTGACTCTACACTCCCCTCCCACTTAACTCATTCAGCCCGATGTTCCCAAATTTTGGAGGTGTCATCTAATGACTATGCACCAGTTGCAGGAGATGGATCGACCATGATAATTCAAGGGCAGTGCCAGATTAGCTTGGCGCGCGCCAAGCTAATCTGGCACTGCCCTTGAATTATCATGGTCGACCCATCTCCTGCTGTAGTGCGTCAGGGATGAATGGGTTAAATAAAATTGGCTTCAAAGTGTGCCCTGCTGTGTGCAAGCCATTTAACCCTAATGCAATATTTTCAAGTTTTTGAATATGTCATCTAACAACTATGTACCAGTTGCAGACAATAGACCAACCATGATAACTCAAGGGATCAGCTTGGCGCCAAGGTAATCTGGCACTAGCCTTGAATTATCATGGTTGATCCATCTCCTGCTGCAGTGTCCTGCGGCTAAATGAGTTAAAAGGTATCACATCTAACAGACAACTGTCAGGTAAACACAGCCAGCTGGCTCTCAATAACAGTAAATTTGTCAAACTGTTTTCACTGGGCAACTAGCTCGTTGTGGCTTAATAAAATGACATCTCTGGACAAAGCCTTTATAAACTAATTATCAAGGCACCCAGATAAGGCACAACTGCTCACATACCATTGTCAATCTTTCCAAATTAGCACTGAAACTGATGGACATGACAAAAATGAAGCTTACCTGTCATTTATAAATGTCCAAGACATCTGTGCCATTTTCTGAATCTTGTCCTTATCACCTGCACCAAAATAATAACAGCCGACATTAAAAGTTGAAGCATCCTGTCTTGCTGAGGGGTGGATAACACTACAGCTGTCTGTGCCCCTTTCATTTCTTCTTCTAATGTCTTCTACATTCAGCCTTCATTTTTATAACTAAGGAAGCAAAATAGCAAAGCCTGAAAAAAGCAAAAACAGCAAAGCCCTCATGGCTCACATGCATGACTGATCTGCATCATTTATCGGACTTTTGACTTTGACCTTCTGTGACCTTGGCCTTTCTGACAAGTCATTCATATGAGGGGGTGTTTTGATTATCAGCAAAATCTTATGTTTTGTCAACATATCTGCATTTTTCACTCATTTGTCAACCTCCCTTGACCTTCACAAGTAGTCAGCCAAATTTGCATACACAGGAAGGTCTTATTATCAACTAGCTGAAACTTACTTTTTTTTTTTTTTAAAGATTCTTTTTTTTTTTGCATTTACTGACCATGTATGACCCTTGACCTTTGAGCAGGGTTGCCAAATTTAGTATATGTGCAGGAATGTCTTATCATCAGGTACCCTTATACCAAGTTTAGATTTGAAGTTGAAATAGTATTTGATAAAAGACAAGTTTTGTAAAAAAAAAAAGAATTACCTACTGCTTGACCCACTGTGACCTTGAGCTTTGAGTGAGCGCACTCAATAGAAAGGTTTTGCCACAAAGTATCCTTCGGCCCAGTTTGGTGTCTGTGTCTTGAGTAGTCTCAAAAAAAATGCCACGGTCAGGCGACAGAGGCCAAATACATCTAATCACATTTGCCATCACACGTAAGCCAAAAATGCTTTCAAGATGAAAGCAAACAATCCCTAAACAGCCCAAAGACATACACTCTCTCAAAAACATTTTCTTCAAAGGAAACTGTAAACTAGTCCATAATTATTGCCTCTTCTAACCGTGGAATGTGTCTCTCATTTCACAGGGTGCATAGTGTACTTGCTTAAAAGTGGCCAGTCATTGGAAAACAGACGCTTAAGGAAATTTCTAAAACCCGACGCATATGTAGACTTACAACTTTAAAGAAATTACATCAGTGTGATGGAAGGGAACTTCATCTCCGGGCCGTGTTCAGAAAAGTAAAAGTGGTACAGTGATCACACAACTTTTCTTTCATAATGCTTTTCTACTCTCAATTCTTTGCCTGCGCATGTTGAATTCATCCACAACCAGATTACTTCTCTTAGAACACTATCCACGACAAGATCCGCCCACTCAAGGTTCGCCTGCAGTGCATGTGAATGGCTATTTTTAGTGCTGAATGTGTCGTTAATGAACTCTTAACTCTTGGCAGAGTAAAGAATAGAGAAAGACATGTACTGCAGTGGGGTGTCTCGCTTTTGCTGAATAGCTGTGAACCAGATCACCTTTACCCTCAACTTAATTCATTCGAGACGTGCCGACTCCGGATACGCGGCTTAAAGCCACATATACAGAGGCAGCAGGTCTTGAATGAGTTAAAGGCTCAGGCTGAGTGACACCACTATGCCTATAGATACACAGGATTAAAGCGGACCTAGTGCCAAAGTGCAAAAGCTATTTACTTGGTTATGGTCCAGAAATGATACTACTGGGTATTACAGATAGTGCTAATGGCAAGAGTGTTTGAGGCGCACTTTTCTTAGCTATATGCAGCATTCCTTGCTGCACAGTACAGGTACTCTCTATGACAGTACCAGTACTTTTGTAGAACAATTGTTTGTTATCTTTAACTTTATCTTTGTTATCTTTAACTCATTCAAGATGTACCGCCTCCAGAGATGGCACGTCTCGATTGAGTTAACATTTCAAACAGGTGATCTCCATGTTCTCCAAGGGCAACATCTAAAACATTATTTTCACACACAAAAATACATTTTTAACCCATTTAACTCCAATTATGCATTTCCTAATTTTTGGAGGCATTACCTAACAACTATGTACCAGATGCAGGAGGTGGATTGACCATGATAATTCAAGGTTAGTGCCAGATTAACTTAGCACCTGAAGTTACCTTTGAATTATCATGGTCAATCCATCTCATGTTGTAGGGTAAGCTCAAGTTTGGTTATCAGTTTTAATCCTAATGTTGTCTGGAGACAGGTTGAAAAGTTACTTGACAAACAAGCAGTGACACTCATGTTCAAGGGGTGAACACACAGAGCCCTCAGGGTGAAATTCCCTCACACGGAAGTTGTCCTCTGAAAGCTCATAGATAAACAATGACAACTGAAGAATGGTGCTTTAAGCCGTGTATCCGGAGGCGGCACGTCTCGAATGAGTTAACAAACTTGGAATAATCAACAGGGAGGTGTAGATCCAAATTTCTTAGCACCAAAGGGCTCGGAATCCAATATTTGTGGAATATGCCCACCTTTTAGCGGACTTTCGCAAATAATGCTTACAATCACTTTCTTTGTTCCGCACCCTTCCCCCCCCCCCCCCCCCCCCCCCTCTTCATAATTTTGCATGCATAAACCGACCAACTACAACTGTGATCATTGCTCTATGATGAACAGTTCTCTGCTTTACTAGTGATTTTTCCAACCTACCACCTGGATTATAAATCAAATGGTTGCAGTCACCCTTTCTATTTTAATTAACCTCCCTACCGCCAAGAAATGGTGAGCACAATCCAACTGCAAGAGACACAGATCCTCATGAGCACCTGCAGTCATGGGGCTTATATGGACCTATGTATTTTGCTGAGCCTTGGATGTTTGCGTCTTTTCCCTGCTGACTTAAAAAAGTCTGCAGAAACAAAATGTGTCTAAACCAGGGAAAAAAGACAGGTTTGTTCAATAGCATGTCTGTTGAAATGTCCTTGTTGGTAGATCAAAGTGGCACCATTGCAGTGCATCTGAACTTATCAGTGTTCAGGTCCAACTCTACAGGCAATAACTTGTCCCTGTCCCCCATAACACACCCTTTAGGGCCATCCTTTATCACTCCAGTGCCGTGGATGTTAAACTCTAAACTAACCAAACATTCACGGGCAGTGAAGGGGTTAAGACCAAATAGCCACACGATTTGTCACCTTTAACTGATTAAACCCCAAGGTTGCACTTCCCAAAGGTTGGAGGTGTCACCTAACGAGTATGTACCACTTGCAGAAGATGAAGCAACCATGATACTTCAAGGGCACTGTCAGATTAGCTTAACACACCAGCAGGCGCCAAGCTAATCTGGCACTCCCCTTGAATCATCATGGTTGCTTCATCTTCCATCTATGGCTGTATGGGGCTAAATGGGTTAAAGATGTGTGTGGTAACAGCTCTGACTACAAGCAATGGTAAGCTGAAGAAACAAAATTGAGTGAATGAAGCTCTGACCTTTGATCTGCTTGGCAAAGTTGAGCATGAAGCCATAGGGATGCTCTACCTGCAGGTCAAACTTGATGGTCTGTAGCAATATCCTCTCCATAGTCATCACCTCCTCCTGACACACAGGAAAACAGGTAAACCACATCATGTAAACAAGATCTGTACCTGGCACTGCTCTAAGTACCCACACCATCAGGCATAACACACCCACTGTGACCAGCACAATGGATCCCTGTGTCAATGGATCCCTATGTCAATGGATCCCTATGTCAATGGATCCCCTATGTATGCTATACAAGAATGCACCACACTAAACAATTTATGCAGAAATCAGTTGTAAATCTCTATGTCAATGGATCTCCTATGTATGCTATACACAGATCTAGTATGCTACGGTATACACAAAGCTATGGATTCACTATGCTATATTAATATAAGTTACCGGTATGCACAGATTAGTCTTCCAAACTGACAATAGATCAAACCAAATAAATTTAAAAAACTTAACTATCCGGATCAAATTAGGAGTATTGAAGATGTAAGACATAGTATAAGAAAAGAAAAGTTTATGGCAGGATCTTTGCTGTGGCAGGACCTTTACCTCACCCCCCCCCCCCCCCCCCCCTTGCCAAGTCATCCACAAAGCTTGAGTTGAATTCATGTCTTCAGCCAAACAGATGCCATTTTGAAAGCACTTGCTAGCACCAAATTTGCTGACTTGCAAGCACCAAAAGCAGTTAAATTAAAGTCAGACTCCTACAGATAAACTTTTGTAATGCATGTATACTTAAATTTATTAAGTTTCAAGTTTACAGAGTTGTTCGTTTATTTTAGTTTTATGTTGTTGTCTAAAATCACTAAGATGTAAAGAGACATTAAATAAAATTTATTCAAGCACCGAAAGCACTCGCGGTGAGTGAGACTCCTAAAACCCCTCTCTTTAGTTGAGCGTTCGGGCACTTCAAGTGCTTTTGCCAAAACAATGGACACCTGATTTATGTACAGTACCTTGCATGTCTAACCTAGACAGCGAATGAGCCTGCACCTGTCAACTGGATGCTAAAATGAACGTGGCCATTCTACAATCATTATGGGAAGTTCTGTTTCTGCAAGGCAGACAATCTTCTATCTCTTGCATGGGTATCGGTAACAGTGCAAAAAATATGAATGACTGAAAATGGTCCACAGACTGACTATGGTCCATTATCCATGGCCAGCAAGAGATGTAAATTTTCATGAGCCCCTGCGGAGAGTTTATGTATCTTGCAGATGAAATGGGCTGGCTGAAGGCCTGTTCTGTAATGAAACAAAAATTTGAAATTCAGCTAAATTATGGGATGCTGAAAACCTGATCAGTCTCCAAGACTGAAGACTGTCACCCATGCTCTTGTCAAATGGCAAAGCATAGTTGTTCAAGCAACCAGCAAGTATGGTGTGTGTTCAAAATTGCATAATAGGCAATGACCTGTTTATTGGTCCGCCATACTTGAGCGATACACGTCTTTATTTTTGTGTCTATATCTTGTGTGTTTCCAGGATGATTTGATGTCTTTTGCCGCTACTCCTCTAGTCAACACTTTTATGCTGATTTCAATATCCTTTTAAAAACTGACCCAATGTTTGTAGCATCAAATGTTCTTAGGCCTTTCGGTCAACGGCCTTGCTTTTGTTGTTGCTGAACCATCATGTATGATTCATATCCACCCCCCCCCCCCCCCCCCACCCCTCCAATTTTGTAAGGCACGACTAGGAACTGATTGCGTTTCCTAACTCCCTTACCCTCTAAAATATTCAAGTGGGGCTTTGCAGACTGTAGCTGGGAGCTTATGGAGCCCCTATGCAACAGAATTATGGGGAACCCTGATTGATGCTGTCTTCAGCAGAGAACTCCAAAATATGATGGAATTAACCTTTTTCATCCTGATACACTATTTCTTGAAATAAATTTAACTTATAGTTCAAGGGTGGTGCCAGAATAGCTTGGCCCTTGGCACCAAGCTATTCTGGAACCATCCTTGAACTAAAATGATTGATCTATGTCCTACATCTGTACTGTAGCCTTCGTAGGTCACCAAGTAATTTCTTTTTTAAATCCGATTCAGGATGTAATACCTTTGACTGTCGGTAGTGCTTTTTGTCAAGGTGACTCCTGCAGGAATCACCTCAACAACAAGAAAGGCAAAGCCCTTAAGGCTCATGTGTATCACTGATGCACATATGTGTGACCTTTGGGACGATAAGTAAACGAGCGAAATCCATGTTTTCTCAAAATGTAAGCATTTCTCACACATCTGTACACCCCCGTGACCCTTCACCTTTGCAATGAGTCGACTAAAATAGTATGCATAAAAATGTCTCGCCATCAGCAAACTTCATGCCAAATTTGATTGAAAAGTTTGCAAAAACTTTGATAAAAACTACAATTCTAACAAAACATGGCTTTTTCAAACATTTACCGACCTCTTGTGACCCTTGACCTTTCTGAGGGGTCATCCAAGTTAGTATGCATATATAGGTCTTACCATCAGGTATCTCTGTACCACGTTTGGGTTTGACGTTGAAAATAGTATTTAAGAAAAAAAAATTAGTGAAAATATTTTAAAATTATTTTTTCTTTAAAATGTATTTTTTCGAAAAATACTTTACCGATGACATTACTAATTGGAACCTTCGCTTAACTCATAATTTTAGCCAAAAAACTTACTGTGTGCCCCTCATACTGGGGGAGGCAACCACGGGGGCCATAGCCCGGATACCCCGAGTGGTCTCCCATACTACCTTATGTGGTGGCTCACTCACCCTTTCCCGCCAGTGACTGAGCCTAGCACCACTGCAGCAAGCGGGGTACGAGGGAGGGACCTCTGAGTAATGTCATCGGTAAGTATTTCTTGAAAAAAATACATTTTAAAGAAAAATTAATTTATTTTCTCAAAAATTACCGATGACATAATAATTATAATAATAATTATGGTATTTATAATGCGCTTATCTTATAATAATTATAACTCTAAGCGCGTACTCACAACTCGCAAACGCATGCACACGCTTTAGACAATGACTCACGTACCACAAATAGTGAAAATACATTACGACGGTCAGCTTGGGGTGGGGAGTGTGGTGATATAGTGCTAGAACTGTTGAAAGAGGTGAGTTTTGAGGGCGGACTGGAAGGAGGAGAGAGAGAGTTTCTGACGGAGAGAGAGTGGGAGAGTGTTCCAGGTGGATGGAGCGTATACTGAGAAGGATCGGGGGCCGAAAGTGCTGAGTTTGGTGCGGGGGATGACATTACTAATTGGAATTACGAAAAGGAGGAGGGTGCCGCTAGTTTGGAACCCCCCAAAACCTGCGAAGCGAGCCGACTATCGAGGCCCCTCCCATTGCGCCCACTCCCGATAATTTAGCTAGGCAAACCTATGGCGCTTGCAGCACCGGGAGGGAGTGTTGCGCTGCCGAGATGTCCCCCACAAGGTCAAGATTGGTGCGCTGGCCAGATAAGTCTCTTAGGTAAAAGCGTGCGAAGGTAGACTCAGTGCGCCAACCCACAGCTGCCACTGCACAGTTTCTGTCAAAGGCGATACTCGCTGCCACTGCTCGGACTTCATGACCCCGGATGTGCATCGTTTTCGCTTGTTCTGGGGTGAGCTCTATATACGCGTCACGGATAACCCAACGTATCCAGAATGAGATAGTTTGCGCCGAAATGTCTCATCTGCCCGGAGCCAAGGGCAGGGAAAAGGCGTGAGCGCCCTTGTCTTAGTGGTTTAGTACTGCGCAGATACACTTTAAGAGCCCTAACAGGGTCCTGAAGTCATGAGTCCCGTGTCTGATCCCTTGCCCTGAGCGGTCGAACTGTTACGACTTGTGGGGCGACAGTAGGAACTCGGTTCTTAGCCAAAAAGGCAGGGTCCATCAGCAGCTGAACCGATCCATCAGTCCTACGTTGGAGACAGGCGGGACGTACCAACAAGGCGTGTATTTCACTAACTCGTGAGGATGTGGCAAGCACAAGTAGGAAACAGGTCTTCCTAGTAAGATCTCCCAACCTTGCTAACTGTAGTGGCTCAAATCTCTTAAGAGTTCAGCCAGGTGAGCACCCAAGACAGGTCCCATCACGGAACTAACGAGCGTGATGCTGGGCATTGCAGATAAAAATGGGACATCAGATCTGACAAGTCTTTGCAAGCTCCCGGATCGGGTCGTCCCAAGTGTCTATATGTGTCTGCATTGTCAGGTAACCACGTATGGTGATGGGTGCCAACTTCTTTCTGACGAAAAGCCACAGGAAGAACTCGGCCAACTGGGGAGTAGTTAGATCCGTGGGGCAAAGTCGCTCCGCGGCGCACCAGGACTGGAGCACGCGCCACTTCCCTTCATAGACATTACGAGTCGAGACCCTTCTGGCTGTACAGATAGCCTCCACTGCAGGACCCGAAAAGCTTCTAGCTGAGAGGGCTTGCCGGACAATCTCCACGCGTGTAGCATCAGCCGTTCCGGGTGGAATAGATGCTGCTTTGGTTGTTTGAGCATTGTACTCAGAGTGGGAAGTATCATAGGCGGATCCGTCGCCAGAGCCAAGAGATCAGTGGTCCAGCTCTTGGCCCAGTTAAAAGGGGCCACTAATATCATAATCGTGTTGCTGTCCCTGAGTTTCTTAATGATCTTCGGAACCAGCACTGTGGGAGGAAACGAGTACGCCTGGAGTCCTTCCCAAGAAATGGATAGCGCGTCCACGGCCCAGGCTAGTGGATCTGGAACGGGGGAGAGGAACAGGGAAAGCTTGTTCCATCTCGTGGCCAAAAGATCGATCATCGGTGTCTCCCAACGCGCGCAGATTAGCTGGAAGATATCTGGCCGAAGAGACCACTCCGTGTAAAGCATCTGATCCCGCCGAGAGAGAGCATCCGCCAGAACGTTTAGGTGTCCTGGAATGTGTCGCGCCCGAAGGGTAATGCCCCGGTCCCTGCACCACAGGAAGACTTGATATACGAGTATGCAGAGGGAGGGTGCGCGCGTACCCCCTTGGTTCTGGATGTATGCGACGACTGTCGAGTTGTCGGAGAGCACGAGCACCTCGTTTTGCGTTAGTCGATCTTCCCAAGCGATGAGTGCTAGCCACACCGCTTTCATCTCCAGCCAATTGATATGTCTGCCTGCCTCTACTTCTGTCCAACGGCCCGAGGTCGTGGCAAACTGCGGTAACAGGTGGGCTCCCCAACCTGAGCTGCTCGCATCCGTGCAGATAGAAAGGTGAGGCGGCGGGGAGAAGAGGGGAATCCCTGACGCTGTCCAAGTACTGTCCGTCCAACGCCACAGATGAGATTGTACTAACTCCGTTGTCGGGACCAAAGTCTCCAGATCGCGGGATGGCGAATCCCTAAGGCTGCTACTAGGCTCAATCGTCCGTGCAGGACGAGGCAGCACTGCACGAGGCACCTGTGGGGGCAGCAGGACCCGTTTTTGTGCTGACACACAACCGATGTCTGAAATTGGATTTCTATACCTCACATTCAAAGGTACGGCAGCGCCGGCCTTTCTCTCCTGTAAAAGGCCCAAGTTGTGACCAACGGTCTTCCTTCCAAGTAGTGCACAGCGCGCACGGTCGACTGGAGGAACAGCCTGAACAGGGAAGACAAACATCATGCACGTCACTAGCCCATTGAAATTCGCCACACAGGGTGCAAGCCCTCACTTGAGCACTGTAACATAAGACAGACATAGGCCTTGCGAGTGCTCGGAGCCTGAAGGAGGGTCCGAGTTCCTGACCGGTCGCGTACATACAAATTAAAAAATTGTGAAATTTGGGAAATGCCATCGCCCGGTCAAAATGCCAGCTGAGGCAGTAACCGAAGCTTTACCTGTCCATCTTGAATACAGAATCACACAACCCACACAAGTATAGAATAATCCTTCTTTCTTTCTTTTCTTTTATAATCTTTTTCCTTCCTTAAAAGGACCAAGAATCACACAAGTCGAGATCCCAAGTAGAGTTCAGTAAAAGGTCGGAGCACGAGGTGCACACGACCGGCTTTAACTGAGCTAGCGAAGTCACTGGAGGGAAAGGGTGAGTGCGCCACCGGATAAGGTAGTGCAGGAGACCACTCGGGATACCCGGGCTATGGCTCCCCAGTGGTTGCCTCCCCTAGTATGAGGGGCACACAGTAAGTTTTTTGGCTAAAATTATCAGTTAAGCGAAGGTTCTAATTAGTAATGTCATCGGTAATGATTTTGAGAAAATAAACCTACTTTTGGATCAGCCCATGACCCTTGACCTTTGTGATATGTCAACTAAATAAGTATGCATGTGAAGGTCTTAAATCATTAGCTACCATTGAGCCAAATTTGATTGAAAACTTTACCAAAACGTTGATAAAAACTGTTTTACACACATTAGCTGACCTCTTGTGACCCTTGACCTTTCCAAGGGGTCATCCAAATTAGTATGCATAGATAGGTCTTATAGAATAAAAATGTTTTGTCAAAATATGGCTATTTTTTCACCTATTTCCTGATCTCAGGTGACCCTTGACCTTTCTGAGGGATCAACCAAATTAGTATGCATAGTAAGGTCTTATAGCCAGGTATCTTTGTATCAAGTTTGAGTTTGAAGTTGTGAATAGTATTTGAGAACAAATCAATTTTGTCAAATACCTATTTCCTCATCCCCTCTGACCTTGACCTTTGAGAGAGGTCACTCAAATTGGTATGTTTAGAAAGGTCTTGCCACACAGTATCCTTGGGCCAAGTTTGAAGACTGGTTTAAACAGTCTGAGAAAATGCCAACGTTAAAGTTTACCATGGATGATTGCGGAGGGACAATGGACAGACAACCACTGGCCCAGAACATACTCACTTTGATTCACACATGAGCCAAAACGAGCTACTGACAGCCAAAGGCTCAGTGCATGTACGTGCAAGTAACAGGCCTTTACCTTGGGGTCCTCGCCAAACGCAAGAAAAGCTTCAGCACTGAGTAAACTCTGTACAGTTCTGATGATATCCTTGCACTTTTTGGGAGTCTCTTCCACTTTGCCAGCCAGGAACAGACAGCAGCCTGCCATCACCTGATCAATCATAAAATATGCATGTACATTTATACTGTACTTTCAGTTTTAGACAAATTTCTAGCACTGAAATAATACTTTGTAACTAATTTAGTCCCAACACACCCCGGCCAGACATGGATCGACCATGATAGTTCAAGGGTGGTGCCAGAATAGCTTGGCACCCATAGGCACCAAGCTATTTTGGCACCACCCTTGAAATATGTCTCCTGCATTGTACTGCGGTCCTCAGAGGACAACTCCAAAACGTGGGTATTTCCTGCCTGGGACACAATGGATTAATCATAATTATATTGCATTTCTTTCTTTATTTCTTATCATTCGGAATACACCAGTGTGTGAAATAAGTTTGAATAATATAGTCCAAGGATAGTGCCAGAAATGCTTGACATCTCTAGGCGGCAAGCTATTCTGGCACCACCCTTGAACTAAAACCATTGGTCTATATCCTTATCTGCAAGTACTATAATGTAGCTTGCATATGGCAGTGTTCAAATTTGAAGCTTTTAGCCTCAGTATGATATGGGTTAACCCTTCTTATTCGGAATACACCAATGTGTGAAATAAGTTTGACTAAAATAGTTCAAGAGTAGTGCCAGAATAGCTTGGTGCCTCTAGGCACCAAGCTATTCTGGCACCACCCTTGAACTAAAGCCATTTGTCTATATCCTTATCTGTAAGTACTATAATGTAGCTTGGATATGGCAGAGTACAAATTTGAAGCTTTTAGCCCCAGTATGATATGGTTGGTTGGTTGTACATTGCTTAACGTCCCGACAGCAACAAGACTTTCTCAGGACGTGCCTGCACTGCTTGTGAAAAAAACCCTCAAAAAACCAGAATATTGAATGTATGTCGCCAGCCGGTCTAATATGCTAAATAAAGCTAAGACCATTTAGCAACACACATCTAACATCAAGAGCTACAGGCAGCGCAGACAGTAGGGAGAGTTTAAAAAAGGAAAATACAGGTGAATGGACGGTAGACGGAAACACATGCCCCAGAATAGAGAGGAAAAACCCACCCTGTGGGGCTAACCAGGGTGACCCTGGGAATTAAAAAGTAGTCAACCCCACCCAAGTCCCCCAGGGCAGACCCGGGTGAGGGATCAGTATGATATGGGTTAAAGAAACTATCAATGGTGCTCACATCTGTAGTCCAGCAGAAAACTGGCCTTTACATTACCAAATATTGATGTTTAGCAGTAAAAAATATTGCATTGTAAGAATGACACATTATATGACACAGCAAAGATTATGTATGCTCTGAAGTGGTCCATCTGGACTTCAAATATTCAACGTATGACTGAAAAATCAAATCAGCACTGTCTTTAGAGTTTTTATTGACAAGCTACACATGCCTATCACCATTTTTAAAGAAATACAAGTCAGCAGTCAGTTTAATGAAATATTACATGATACTGTAAAAAAGACAAGGTGAGGATTTCATCCCAAAGTCTACCATACTGTTTACAAACCAAGAGGAATCACTCAGCGCCGGACAGACAAACAGTTAGATCCCCTGCCCCCGCCTATCAGGCACCCAATCGCCAGCCCACAGAGAAATACGCAGGCATAGAACAAGACGATCATTTGCATCTAAAGATGCATCAGGTCTCTTATATAACCCATGTCTTTCTCCGGAACTTAGGAAGTAGGCAGGGTAAACATACATACACAAATACGAAGGTGCACTACCGTATGTGGTCAGGTAAATACCCTAATTTCCCACAGTAGATGCACAGAACATTACACAACAATGTAACGATATAGCGATACAAATTTGCCTCGAGTTATAAATACTCACAAACCAGATAGGTGAGGCTAGCGCTGGCAGAATTGTACACAAACCAAGAGGAATCACTCAGCGCCGGACAGACAAACAGTTAGATCCCCTGCCTCCGCCTATCTGGTTTGTGAGTACCATATTGTTTGGAGCTCACATGCGTTTCTCTTTTAGGAACATTCAGAGTTCATGTTCATATTTTTAAGCTCATCCTTCTGATCCATTTTGCTTCTCTCCAATCCAACCTCTGATCAAAACACACCGGCGCACACAAATAAAGACGGACACATGGCGCTTCCCGCCATCAGTACGCTCTGATAGCGACAGGAATTCTGAAGAGTAAGACGAGCACGAGCAGCAAAATGATGTCACTATAAGCTTCACATCATGGCATCGCTAGTCTCACGACGTTGAGTACACAGTGAAAAATTTGATGTCAATTCAGAAACATTGTATAACACTGACATCTGGTGCTTTTTGACAATTTAGGAACATTGTGTAACACCGACGTGTTTGGCACCTTTACGTCATCGTCTGATCCTTCTTGAGAGTCCAGAATTCTTACTTTTTAATTTTTTTTCTGCAACGAATTACTTTTTAAGAAAAAGTTGAAAAGGTACAAAGCTGGCTAACGAACTCATCCAATGTCTATTTTCAAGGTAGCTATATGCAAATTTCTGAGTGAACAGAACAAAAATTACGGACTCAAATGCAAGTCAACCGACTATAAAAATGGCAATTTTTCTCTTTAACGAGTCTACCATTTAAAATATGCTTGGAGGCTCTCCAAAATACATCTCAAAGCATTTTCTAAAGTTTCATGCCAGTACGTACACGAACGCCGCGATACTCGTGTCCACATACATACACACACACACATTGCATTTCCCGCCATATGTACATTCAACAGCGTGGTTAGCGTAGCATGACAAAATTTTTATCCTGTTACTTGGTAATACTTTACTGTCAGTCTGATGTGTGCCCACCTATGTTCATCATTTGCATGCTACTGAACGTGCTCCGACCAGCCCCATCTCAAACTCTACCATAATTTCAATACAGCAGACAAAAAAGGGCTTCAATATGCTGTGTATTATAACTTCAAGATTTTTTTTTTTTCATATCAATCATGCCAGCTTAAGCTGGTGAGACCGATATAGAGAGGTTGCAGTATCACAGAATATTGAAGCCTTTTCTTTACAAACTCAATTACGCTGTGAATCTTTGACTCAACGTGAAGTTGTCCAACTTCCAAAATACATACCTTGCTTGGGTGTGTTTAAAAAAAGAAAAAACTCACAATGCTGAAGTGGGAAAAGGGTCGAGAAAGTAATACTCTACAGCTAACGCTGAAAATATACTGTTCAACAAAAGAAACGCGAATTTGTTTCCTCAAAATACATTACCGTAACATGACTATGTGGAAGTGTCTACTACATACTCAATTTTAGCCCAAGAACCCGTTGTGTTCCAACACAACACGGGAGGCACTCGGGGAACCCCCAGTGGGGCTGAGAGTTGTCTCCCGTTCCTGCCCATCTGGTTCCGAGTCACGTGGTGACCAACCAGTCGGAATACTTAGCTCACGCTGTGCAGACATGTTTTCAGCGTTAGCCTTCGGACCCCGACTGTGTGTGGTGTGACCGGCCTTGCCCAGTCGTCTTGCCTTGTTGGGACTTCGGACTATGGTGCTTTACCTTCGTCGCTGCCTGTTCTGCCTTCTGGGATGGCTTCGTTGCCTGTTCTCGTCTCTGGGCTTGCCCGGTCTATGCGGTGCTGACTTGATTGGGACTCGGCCCCCCCCCCCCCCCCCCCCCCCCGCCATCACGCGTTGAGGGTGTTTTGGAGGTTCCTCCCCCAGTCCCCGCTTCGACTGAGAGGTAAGGTAGCGGTACAGCCCTCGGCTGGCCCCCCGGCCGGGCGCCAGCTTCGATCAGAGGCACCTCGTTTCGCTTGTACCTTCATTGTGCCATTTTCGCGTCCGACCCTCATCTTAGCTTGGCGGGGCCCCTTGTGCCCTCGCCTGTTAGTGTGTCGTGTCGAACATGTGTTGCAGCTGCTTTCGCTCTTATTATGCTTTGTGTCGAGCTCTCGACTTCGTTGGCGGGGCCTCTCGATGCCCACGCTTGGTCGCCTATCATGTCTGATATGTGTTGCAGATGCCAGGTGCTTACTTGCACGCAATGCGGCGAATTCCTTGGCCGACCTACATCCATAGGCCTGTCTTCCCTGCGCTGGCTGCGCCTCCGACCACGCTTGCAATCTCTGCTCCACCTGGCCCGAGCAACGTTGGTCACAGTTATGGGTCTTACAGGCGCGAGCGCCCTCACCGGTGAGTGCTCCTTAGCCCTTCGTGGTGCCCCATTCTGTGCCGGAGCAGTTGGCGGCACGTGACCGCGCCGACCTGGGGGAGCGCACGCCGCACCGGACATGTGAGCCCAGCGCTGCAGGCAGGACTGTATTCGATGCGACAGCTCCCCGGAGGGAGCCTGCCTGGACAAAGCCCATTGGTTCTTACGGGGAGCCATATAGCCAGCAGAACGCCCGGCCTCCTGGGACACGCTGCGCGCCGTCCAGTGTCCACCGTCAGTCCTAATTGTCTCTACTTTGTAAGCTCGCTGACTCTTATGCGGAGTCGTTTAGCCGGCAGAGAGCCCGCCTCAATGAGCCCAGCTTGCAGAGACCAGTGTCAAGAGAGAAGCACACGACCACACCGACCTTGGACAAAGCCCGTTGGTTCTTACGGGGAGCCATATAGCCAGCAGAGCGCCCGCCTCACTGAGCCCAGCCTCCTGGGACATGCCGTGCGCCGTCCAGTGTCCACTGTCAGTCCTAAATGTCTCTACTTTGTAAGCTCGCTGACTCTTACGGGGAGTCGTTTAGCCGGCAGAGAGCCCGCCTCAATGAGCCCGGCTTGCAGAGACCAGTGTCAAGAGAGAAGCACACGTCCACACCGACCTTCGGGAACGCAATGCCGCGCCGGACACGCGAGCCCAGCGCTCCTAGCAGGACTGCATTCATCGCGACAGCTCCCTGGAGGGAGCCCGCCCGGACAAAGCCCGCTGGTTCTTACAGGGAGCCATATAGCCGGCAGAGTGCCCGCATCTCTGAGCCCGGCCTCCTGGGACGCACTGTGTGCCGTCTAGTGTCCACTGTCAGTCCTAATTGTCTCTACTCGGTAAGCTCGCTGACTCTTACGGGGAGTCTTTTAGCCGGCAGAGAGCCCACCTCACTGAGCCCGGCTCGCAGAGACCAGTGTCCACTCGTCTGAGGACTTCAGGCAGTTCAGAGCCCTCCCACTCCTCCAACAGCTCCAGATGCTCGCGCTCACCCGTTGTCGAGCGCAGGAAGGACCACGGTGTGCGCCACTCAGCAGACGCAGCCCTCGCCCCTCTGCGTTCTCGACCAGGTCTCGTGCTTCGGTTCCACGGCCGACTCCATGTTCGCCTCGGTTCTGCTCGCCTCGCCCGCCGCGTCGTCTGTCGCCTTCGCCACTCGAGTAGGAGCTCTCCTGTCTGGGATCATCAACCCCGCTCCTGGCGCCGCAGTCGCCCCCCCCCCCCCCCCCCCTCCAGACGCCATCCGCGCTCTTCCCGCCCTTGAGGCGCCTTGGCTGGTCGCGCTCCCCGCTGTAGCCTCCCCCCCACTCAAGAGGACGGTTCCGCTTTTGTCGGCGCGGGACGGCAGGTAGGTAGTTTCTAGTCGCCTCCACAGCCCCCCAGTTTGGGACCTTAGGGACGCCTTCTCCACCCTGCTCCATCAGTCCGTTGCCGGGACTACGACTTCTTCGCCGACCGTCGCTGGCCAGCTGGACTCCACTTGCCTTTCGCCAGGTCTGGTATGCGGGCCTCTCCCAGCTGTTCTCCTGCCCTCTTCCCGCCTTGGACCCTCCAGCGCTAGTGCAGGCTGTGCCGGCCTGGTGAATCGCGCCCTGCCCCGCGGCTTGAACAAGACTGCGTTGCTCGTCCGGAACTCATGGTTTGCTCGGGTTCCTGGAGCTTCTCACCCGAGCCTCGTCCGCCGCATTGAGGACGTCTGGCGCCCCTCCTAGGAGACCTTGACCTCGCGGAAGTGGCCTTCCGGGCGGTGTAGCATCGTCGATCATCGCCACCTCTGCTGCGGCGCACACCGCTAATGACCGAGACCCCGTCCGACGAGCTCACGGCCTGCACCCTTCGCGGAGAGGTTGCCTCGCTTCTGCAGAAGGCCGCCACAGAGGTCGTCTTGCGCCCTGACTCCCCAGCCCTCTACAGCCGCCTCTTCGTGCACCCCACTTCTAGGAGGTATCTCCACTCCGCCCTCGTCGGCGTGATCTACCAGTTTCGGGCCCTCCCCTTCGGTCTCAGCCCCAGCCCTTGGGTGTTCACCCGCACAGTCGCGTTGTTGCCTAGGCCAGACGTTCGCCATCCAGTCCGGCCTCAAGCTACCTGGACGATCTCCTCTTGAGGAACCAGTCGGAGGCCAACCTTGTGACGGACAGGGATGCGCAGCTTCGGCTGTTATCGCGGTTGGGGTTCCTGGTCAACGTGGGCAAGTTCAGACCTCACTCCCTCCTGCCGGTTTGTCCATCTCGGCATGGAACTCGCTGCCGACCTCAATAGGGTGCGTTTGCTGGAGCCTCGGATACAGGAGATAGCCGCCCTAGCCGGCTGATAGCCCAGGTGGAAGCAGGCCCCGCCAGAGTTGGCGTCAGCTTCTCGGCTTGATGAATGCAGTGGCGGATCTACTCCCACTCGGTCGTCTTCACGCCCACCCGCTACAGCTGCACCTCCTGATCCATTGGCGTCCGTCCTCCGGAGACATAGCTGCCCCAGTTCCCGTGACTCAGATGCTTCGTCCCCATCTGCGGCCTTGGACGGACACTTCGTGGCTTGCCTCGGGATTCACCCTTGCCTCTCCGCCTCCTCAGCTCTCCCTTAGCGTTGATGCGAATCTCTCCAGGTGGAGTTCTCACCTGCTACTGCGGTTCCTGACGTCAGGCCCCTGGCCTCCGGAGCTGGCGGACAGACACATCAACTGGTTGGAGCTGCAAGCGGTCTGGCAAGCCCTCATTGCATGGGAAGTACACCTCCTCGCCAGAAGCTGTGCGTCCTCTCGGACAATGCGACGGTGGTTCCTACATTCAGAAGCAGGGGTGTTCGTGCTCACCCGTCCTGTGCATGCTCCTCTGCCGTCTGATGTGCTGGTGCGAGGACCGCAGCTTTCCCCTCCAAGCTCGACACATCCCCGGCCACCTGAACGTCTTGGCCGTCTCTCTCTCCCGGCTCGGCCAGCTGCTACGCACAGAGTGAACGCTACGCAAGGACATCTTTCAGATGATCTGCGCTCACTGGGAGTCACCTATGATCAACCTGTTCACCACTAGGTGGAATCGCCAGCTTCCCCTCTTCGTCTCCCCGATTCCAGACCCCCTTGCCTGGGCAGTCGACGCGCTCTCCATCCCGTGGGGCGGCCTCCTCGCGTATGCGTACCCCCCCGACGGCCTTCGTTCCCAAAGTCCTCCTCAAACTTCGAGGATGCAATGCGGTTGTCATGCTGGTAGCCCCGTTCTCCTGGAACCGGTCTTGGACCACCGACCTCCTGAGCCTCGCCACGGCCCCCCCCCCCCTCCCCCTGCTGCTGCCCACGCCGAGCATGATGCTCAGGCAACCCCGCCAGCCGCTGTTCCACCCGTGCCCAGAGCGTCTCCTCCTTCAGGCCTGGAGATTGTGCGGCAAGCCCTCTCCGCTAGAGGCTTCTCGAGTGCAGCAGTGGAAGCGATCACTACAGCCCGCAGACCCTCGACCAGGCGCGTCTACGAGAAAAAACGGTGCGTGCTGTGGTCCTGGTGCATTGACCAGCAACTCTCCCCCACCGAACTGAATACTCCCCAGCTCGCTGACTTTTTCGTCTGGCTCTTCGGGGACCAGGGGTTGGCCTTCACGTCAGGGGATACCTGTCCATGATTGCTGACATCTACCATCACCTCGGCCGCCCGAACCCCGGCGATTGCAAGACCTCGCCGATCTTACGACTCACTTCGGGCTGCAGAGCCGAGTCCCCTGCTCGCTCATTCCTCGCTGGGACTGTCTGTGGGTACTACCGTGGCTTAGCTCCGACAGGTTCAAACTGCTGTCCTTGGCCCGCTTCGCGGATGTGACGGGTAAGACATGCTTCCTGCTGGCCCTTGCCACGGCGGTCCGAGTAAGCGAGCTACACGCACTGTCCGCGCACCCTGCATGCCTGCACTTCCGGACGGATGGTTCCATGCAGCTTCTCACAGACCCAGCCTTCCTTGCCAAGACTTGGTCTCCTTGACCACGCCACAGGTGATTCCCTAAGGGCCGCCGAGAGATGTGAACTTTCTCCAGGAGACCAGGCAACTAGATCACGTGTGCGCCCTACGTGTTACCGATGCAGGTCCAAAGCCGTCCCGAGAGGACGCTCATGCCTCTTTCTGCCGTTGAATTCAGGCAGAACTGACATAACAGCCCAGACAATATCTTCCTGGCTACGCTGGGTCATACGGTCCGCCTACCTCCGGGATCTGGCAGGCCTGCGAGACAACCTCGCTCTGGTGGGGGACATCACCGCAGCGCAACACTCCCTCCCGGTGCCATGGGCGCCGTAGATACACACTTAGCTAAAATTGTCGGGAGTTTGCGGCAGGGAGGACGGCTCCGAATATAACCCGTCTGCAGCGGCGTTTTGGGCGCGGCACCCTCCTCCTTTTTGCAATTCTTCTATATAGTCATGTCATCGGTAATGTATTTTGAGGAAACAAATGAATTTTTCCTCTAAAATGTATTTTTTCGAAAAATACTTACCGATGACATGACTCGGAGGACCCTCCCAACTGCCCCGCTTGCCAATGGTGAGCTAAGTATTCCGACTGGTTGGTCACCACGTGACTCGGAACCGGATGGGCAGGAATGGGAGACAACTCTCAGCCCCTCTCTGGGTTCTCCTAGTGCCTCCCGAGTTGTGTTGGAACACAACGGGTTCTTAGGTTAAAACTGAGTAAGTAGTAGACACTTCCATATAGCCATGTCGTCAATAAGTATTTTTCAAAAAAATACATTTTCTTATTTTTCACAAATATGCTTTAATCCGGGTTATTTTGACGTCATTTATTAGAAAATGTCATGAAGAGTGTGTTATGTCATGTGCAAATAGAATGTTTAGTCTTAAAAATTACACATCGATGACTTATGACGTCATCAGTGACACTACCATCACAGGATATTGAAGGTGAAATGGGGAGCATCTGCAGAGGAAACAGCTGAAAGCAAACCAGTGTGCAGTGTCACTAGGGTCCATGTGCATGAAAATCCGCCCTGTTTGGTCTTGACCTATTTTTCGTTTGTCAAAGGCACCTAAATAATCAATGTGACCTACAAACATGAAATCAAAAAGTTCTTTATTTTTAGGTTAGCAACCATATTTACCTGATCAAATGGATATGGGTGTGTGTGTTTTTATCTCTGTGTCAGTCACTAGAGCATAAAAATTGGTTTGAAAGTAATTCACATTAAGTCAAATAAGATTTATTAAGAAAATGATGTGCACCAGAAGTTTTGGTTATCTAATGAATTTTTCGAGTCAAATTTCATTTGAGGCAGTTAATAACATCATAAGCAAGCCACACAACTTGTGTGTTAAAACATATCCCAGGAAACTTGCTTCACAGAGTGTGTCCAGTTTTGCTTATTTTCACCACTAATGAAACCCTGTGTGAAGGTAGCTCAGACAGTAGGCTGAACATCTGAAGTAAGCAACAAATAAAATGTTCTTGTTCTGCTGTCAGGGTGGATCTGTGTTTGCGGGTACACTCACAGACTTTTCGCGTTTTTAATGGAAGTCAGTATATATTAGTTTTAAACATTTCAGCAAAGCTTTTCATTAATTTTGATGTCTCTTCTATTTATAGAACACTTTCAGGATGGGTCACGGTGTGGCACTTTCATTAGCATGCACATGATGTCATAGGTGGGCAGGCCTCAGACTCTGACAGTGAAGTAACAAGGTAAACATTATATCATGTCTACCGGTAGTTACGTAAACTTTGGCTGCAGAATGTACTTTTAAGCGATGTATCTGTATGTGCACGTGTGTGTGCTTATGTATTTTAACTTGAAAATCTCTGAAATGTGCGTATGTACAAGCTTGAAGATAAGGGAAATGCTTTATTCAGTTGGTGTCTAAGAAAGCCTCCAAGCATATTGAAATTGGATGTCTCATTAAAAATGAATATTCATAGAAAGTCAGTTCACCTACATTAGAGTTTGTAATTTTTGTTATATTCACTTAAAATGTTGCACATTATATGGCTAGAAAGACATTGGGAGAGCTCGTTAGCCAGCTGTGTACCTCTTTAATTACAAAAAAAGAAAAATTATAGCAAAATAAAATGTCAAAAGAAACAATCAATGAATTGTGGAGAAGAATTAGACAGTGAAGGTGACATAAAAGCACAAGAAAAGTCAGTGTTACTCTATGTTTTTGAACTGACGCAATGCACCAGCACATCAGTATGAACTGACGCAATGCTCTCCCGCTCTCTGACAATTTGATTTAGTTAGGAATACAGTTGTTCACTATCTTTGTTATGATATCTGCCAGTGTATTGTGCTAAAAGTGGGAAAATGCTTGCAAACTCATAGGCCTATAGAAGAGACTTTGTGGGCTAGTTCAACCAAGTATCATAGACTGATAGCGTTCACAGTACCAACAGCCTGGTTGACTGTAGTGTAAACCCAAGAGACAACACTTACACCATTGTTCACTGTAATGGGTAGACTGTTGCAACTGAACTGAACAATAAAAGTATTAAAATACCACATTTTTCAGGGATAGTGAGAATTCATTTGAGCTCTCCCAGCACCAGACAAATTTTGAATTTCATCACCCTTGCCTGGTGAGCAATAGGTCCTTGGGCTGACATAAGCCGTAACTGGTCAGGGGACTTTTTGCTCACTGAATTATTTTCATGCGTTTAAAAAAAAATTAGTACCATGAATACCTTTGACTTTACAGGTATGTGATATACTAAGGCTGACCTGTAATAAAAAATAGTTTGCTTACATAGCGATGAAATTCCCGAAAGGAATGGAACATGTAGAACCTGTGAAAGTATACCACACCCGTCGCACAAGTGTCATATCGGCTGTTGCTGCTAAGGAAAACTTGTCACACAACTTTCTCAAGTTTTATTCTGTTATTCCATGCTCACAAACCAGATAGGTGAGGCTAGTGCTGGCAGAATTGTACACAAACAATTCCCCATGGTTTGTGTTATTCCATGGTACTGGTAACAACTGAGGGTCACTCCAAGACACAATGTTTGGAAGCTGGCTCTAAATACTTGTAAGCCAGTATGTTGTAACAGGCTGTGCTGTGTCACAGTGAGTTTCTACGATGGGTGTTCTAATATGTATCACAAACAACACAGATGGTACCTACAGGAGTACAACAAAAACACAACAGTGATAATTTAATGATAGCAGAAATGCTCCATATCTTTGTTTCAACCCAAACTTATTAGTGTTTACAAACAGATATATATTAGCAGTTGAAACAAGAAAGGCAAAGCCCTTATGGCTCATGTGTATGACCGATCCACATAAGTGTGACCTTTGTGTGTTCATGTGTCTAAATATAAGCAAAGGGTCATCCAAATTAGTATGCATAGGAAGGCCTTATCAACACATATCTCCATACCAACTTTGGGTTTGAAGCTAAAAACAGTATTTTAGAAAAAAAACACTTTTTGCCAAAATATTTATATTTCTGCTCCCCCCCCCCCCCCCCCCCCCCCGACCTTTGCTAGTATCTTTGCTAGTGGACCACTAAATTAGTATGCATAGAAAAGCCTTACCATCATTTGTGCCAAATCTGACTGAAAAATTGGCCAAAACTTTGATAAAAACTACAATTCTATCACAAACTGTCATTTTTCACACAGTTGCCAACCTCCTGTGACTCTTGAACTTTCCGAGTGGTCATCCAAATTAGTATGTTTAGAAAGGTCTTACCATTAGGCATCTCTGTACCAAGTTTGAGTTTGCAGTTGAAAATAGTATTTGAGGAGCAACAATTTATGCCAAAATTTGGCAATTTTCCCCCCTATCTGGACCTCCTGTGACCTTGACCTTAGTGAGAGGTCACTGAAATTGGTATGTTTAGAAAGGTTTTACCAAAAAGTACCCCTGGGCCAAGTTTGAAGTCCGAGGCTTCAATAGTCTCCGTGAAATTGCCAACGTTAAAGTCTACCATGGACGACAGATACCAGTTGGCCCATTACATAGACTCACTTATGCTATCGCACGTGAGCCAAAAAAGGCACAATTTTGGTCTCTCTCAATGCTGCCATGTTAGTAACTGCTCCTACTCCTTGTAATACTCTTGTAACCTTCATTTCAGTTCTTTTTTTGTTTTGTTTTTGTCTGTCTCTCCCTGTTATTATTAAATATTAGCCACTGGTCAGGTAATAGCACTGAGTATACCTCGCCCNTGTACCTAGGTAGGTCCACCCCCATTTTTTAAAAAAAGAAGTAACACAATACAACTCAAACTAACAAATTTAGTAGAAAGTATACATCGAACTGAGTATACATGCCGAATGGCAAGTCTGTAGCTCAAATACTTTCCGAGATATATAAGTTTGAATTTTTAAGGAAATCGGCAGATTCTGCAAATTGAACGAAACCCATAGTTCAGCCAACTATAACTTCAACATTTATAAATGCACAGTGCTGTAATTTAGTCTGTCTGGTCAAAGTAGTGTGTTGTCTTAGCTAATTTTTTTTCAGGCTTCACAAATGCATGGTCACTTTGCAAAATCACCTCAAAAATGAGAAAAATCAAAATTCTGACAAAAGGAATTGAGGTAGGGATGCGCATTGAACTAAAATGGCCATATCTCAGCAACTACTATAGTTAAAAGCATGGTTCTTATATCAAATTGTACAGCTGAACATGAAGCATCATTTGAAAGTGAGTATTTATTACTATGAACAAATCCTTCACAGTTGTTCAAAGTGTGTGTGTTTGTGCATGTGTATTGTGTGTGCGCGCGTGTGCCGGCGTGTGCGCGCGCATGACAAGAGTTTCAAGTTGTTTTGACAAAGAGTTCGTAGCTGACGTGCAAGTTTTTTTTTTTTTTTTTTTACCACGTCAACTACTTGATGTCACTTCAGATTTGCTCTGGCGTCCGCGTTTTGGAACCATCTTTTCTTCCGCTTCTCTGGCCAAACTTTCTGCTAAATCTACTCCTCCAAATAGGCCTCCCCACATGCGCCCCTGCCCAGCAGTGTTGGTAGCTCTTGATGATTCAGGATATCATTAAAGAGGGACCTAATCTCAGCCCAGGTGTGACCCTCCTCTTTCAATAAGTGGAGCTAAAGGAACAGCCTATTGTCAACAGTTATGTTGGGTATCTGTTGTGGTTTTCCTCTTTTCTTAGGTCCTATTCTCATTCTCTCTTGAAGAAGATGGAACTAGCTGTCCTGTGTAAAGAGAGTGTCTCAATTTATAGTAATTATACTAACAAGTAACATACTTATTTGCATATCAATGAGGTTTCAGTAACTCACAACAGGATAAACAAGCCCACTTATATTAACCCCATAGATCTTGGAAGTAAACAAAACCGTGCCGTCTACCTGGCAATGCGTCGTCTGCTACGCCACCACGAGTTACTGAACGTGATGATGTTTAACCACAGAATAAACAATATATTTGCAGCTTGAAATCTTGTTCGTCTAATTTGTTATCACGAAAAGCTATAGTACTAAATATATGCACTTAAAAATATTATTATTATCCCCTTAAAACGAAGTAGAAAATCAGTTTACAATTGCAATCAGGCGAGGCAACTGCTTTGTTTTGTCCCGTACACATCGAGTAAAATCATCTTAAATATAACATACTTCCAGCCAAAATTATACTTTAAAAATCAACAAAAAAACAATTTAATATCAAAAGACTGATTTACAATTGTAGTTTGTACTTTCATAAAGACTGGCTGAAATCTTCGAGAACAAGAGTTGATTTTCCGGTCGCCTCGACTGCCATGCTTGTGCAGCCGTCGGACGCATACACAATGACGTCATGGGGTCCACATTTTGCCCCTGCATTTTTGATCAACTTCCGTTTGCGCTTCGAACCGAATTCTAAGCGAAAGAGCATGATTTTCTCTTTCAAATGGTACCAAATTTAATGAAATTTATTGTAATATGTCACCAGGAGAGTGGATTTTCTCCAAACATTTACGATTTTCTGCATTTTGTAACTTTAAGGCTTACGAGTTTCCAAACGAATTTGGTACCAAAATATTCTACGGGAATTCCCGTTTCCGTTAACACCAACTGTAGCGCGATGCGTTACTGTGATCAAAAATGATCGCGATTTTCCGAGCACTGCTGTCTACCGGCTTCTGCCTGACCTCGGGAAAAAAATCACCGGCGCTCGCTGAGAGCGTATGCAATAGGCTGCAGAAAAGCGTTCCCAAACATCACATATGCTACTCACAGCACAACAAACACAAGAAACATTATGTTAAAGGTTGATTGTATTTGAGGATTATTTTGGGGGGGTGATAAAAATGCATAATAAGGCAGATATGCATTGTTGAAAATCGGCAAGTTTAGGTTCAAATTTGGTATGATGGCAGCCATTACTGAAGGGATGGACCTACCTACTGTACCTAGGTTAAACACACCAGTGGTGTCTGGTTGCTCAGATTGGTCCTGTGACCAGAACTGCGTGTGCAGGTAGGCTTCTGCACCTGTAGTGTGGTCTCATACGTTAACGTTGAAGATTGTGATCACAGTTGAAAAAAGGTTCATTTCCAGTTTTAGTGTCATAAAAGTCATAATAGTGCTCTGCTACAGGTACAGGGTGAGGTATATCTCATTACAGATCCAACACTACTAAGTACTTCACTGGCTTGTATAAAATGTATTAGAAGCATACGACACACTCACAGAGAGCTAACTTCTTTGTGTGTTTTTTTTTTGTTGGTAATTTATTTATTTATTTTTATTTATTTATTTATTTATTTTTGTTGCCAGCTTCCAGTTTCAAATAGCCTTTTACAACAGTTACAGGTACAATTATCAAACACAAACAAAAACCGAAAATAAGGATACAGTCCCAGTTTTGTTCCTGCATCCAGTATAAGTCGTGCTCCTTCACGGCGATAGCGACTCTCTGTTGCCTGATCAGTTCCATCTTGAAAAGAAGGTGAGTTTCTGATTTCTTTCCTCTCAAAGTACCAGCACGGCATCTCCTGATAAAATAACAAGAAGCAATGACCGCAACTGTCCACACATAATCGACACTGCGCCATCAACAAATGCCATCAAATTAAAACAAAGACGGAAAACGTCTTTGTAATGGCAGGAATAAACTCTGATTTTATGAATCATTGAACGATTTCTAAATTATGGCATCAGTGTAATATAAAACATTTCTTTACTATTAGTAATAGTACAATAGTAGTTGAAGTAGTTTTACCTTCGTTCCCACGTCGGGACAACTGTATACAGAGTTACTTCCCTTCAAATTGTCGCAAAATATATTGACCGCAATGTTATGAGTAAAATAGTTATTTGCTTCGTTTACATAGATTACAATATGTCTTGCACACTTTATAAGTTGAGAAAAATGTTCTATTGTACCACATATTGCAACTAAACTATTTTTTTTATTATCATTCCTTTTTTGGGCATACACAAGAACTGTGACGTATAACACAAGCGAGTGTGTGCGTGGCCGTCCGTCTCAAAGTGTACTAAGTATGTATGTGTTTTTCAAACATGTCATGCTCACTTATTAACTTTCTGTCATATTGATCAATTGAAAGGATGGATTACTGTCCTCAGACAGCATCGTCAGATAAAGTTGTTTGTCATGATTTCAACCGACCGGCTGCCTTTATTTCTGTCCGTGCTATCGGCTTATTTATTATTCTTCTTCTTCCAATAAAGATTCGGGCTGTAACGAGCGTAAAGGACTCTGCGGCGACGCGTTCTGGAGTGCCATTAAAATTGGTTAAAACTATATACAGAGGGCTGGAAGTGGTGTTACAGGGCTGAGACGACTGGCTGCTGGGTGGTGTAGCAGACCAGTCGAGCTCTGAAGCGATCTTCAAGGGGGTTATGGGGGACAGGGAAATCTATTGCCTATGGAGTACGACCTGAACACTGATCAACTCAGGCGCACTCCAACTGTGCCACTTTGATTTACCAGGACATGCTATTGAACAAATCCGGGAGGGGGTACATGTGATGGCCATATATATATAGGTAGCGAAAAAAGGAGTCGTCTTAGCGGACGACTGCAGAGGTTCATCAGACTTTATGTCTCTCGCAGTAGGATGTGTCTACCTTTTCACGGCAGTGAAGAGTTTAATAATTATAGTAGCAAATTTGTAAGCCTGTGAAATCAAAATGTATGCAAATTATACATTCCTGTAATGTTAAGCATGCCTGTTCTTTACAGAGTCCATTTCCTGCCTCTATCATTTGATGCACACATGATTGTTACGTGGTGGAGTTGTAGTCGTAGTATGATAAACACACCAGACGCACGCACGTAAGGTTCTTTTAAACAAACTTCATTCAACTGCAATCCGTTACACGTGGCTTAAGGATGTAGACAATACTGGAGTAACAGTTCCAACAATATTTTAATTCAGCGATGCGATCTCCACATAATGCAGTACCAAATGCACCAACACTGATACAAAGTCTCTTCTGCAAATATCCACACTGTCGACACAAAGTTCCTCACACAACGTACACCATGTTACGCTGTATCTCTCACAGTGTACACCCTATACGGGCCAGGTACCTACGATAACTGTGTGTCTCTACAATTGACAATGCAAGACAATGTATATTCGCGCTCTCCTAGCACCAACGTTATATAGTAAGACACTTTCTAGAATAATCCAACAAGAAAATCATTCAAAGCAACCAATCAAAATAATCTACGTAACCGGAACTTAAAAATATTAATAAAAAACGAACTTTCTAGAAAACTACAATAGTCTACACAAATTTGGCTGCTCACTTCAGCTCCAAATTCTTGGTAAACAGTACCGTCGGCCAAAATGAGGGTGGTCCACTCCTGTAGCTTCTGGTCTTCAGCTACTAGGTCCTCTCTCACGATGATGCAGCTACAACCAGTGTCTCTCAACACTCTCACTGATGCTTTGCCGACGAATCCTGACACCACCGGCATATTCGGCACTTCATTCTCAGGCAGCGCGATGTTTGAGACTGGTAAGAATGTAGCCCCATCTCCTACTGGGATGCGTCCATTCTTTCTGAAAGATTCAATCAGCTCCGGTGTCGCCTGCCTTTCTCTATACTCAAAGTCACTGGATGACGCCACATCATTGGCTAATAGTAATACAGTAGCGGCTCTGTGTTGAGACGTGGTACTGCTTCTGCCTGCTATCCCGCGATCTAGTTTGGATCTTTTGATGTTGTCGCCTCGGGGAACATCTTTAGAAAGACACTGTATCGCTTTATGACCTTTCTTTCCACAGAGGAAACATATCAGGTTCTCCACCGGCTTGTATAATTTCAGGGTGTCTCTGACATTGTGGATTTCCTCTGCTGGTGCAGACACGCTGCGGCTTACTGGACCCGAACTTCATGTCGTGGGCGTCAAGGTATCTTTGAGTGAAGTCGGCCAGGGCCTTTAGAGACTGTTCTTTTTGCTCTCTGAGGTGGGCGGCCAGGTCCTTAGAACATGCGTTGAGGACTTGCTCTTTGATGATGTCACACAGGTCCTGGTACTCTTGTTTAAACCAGCCAGCTCTATCCATTTTTCTAGGTAGCTCCTGATTCTCTCAATGAATAGGCCGGGTGTTTCTCCTTCTTCAGGCTTGCAGTTCCGAAATCATCGCCTGTAACCCTCTTCAGTGAAGTCGTACTGTCTCAGCAAGGCGGTTTTCAACTGTGTATAATCTTCGGCTTCTTCTCTTGGTAAGCGGGTGGAAAATTCAAGCGCTTTGCCAGTTAGAAGTGCACTCAGTTTGATAGCCCAAGTCTCTTGTTTCCAGTTATTACTGCTTGCGAAGCGCTCGAATCGCTCTAGGTAAGCGTCCATCTTATCTGAATTTTGTGCGAAAAGGTGGTAGCTTTGGCGCACAGGCTGTTTGCTCTCTGCTGGCTAATGCTGTTGCTTCAGAAGCCCTCTGGCCCTGTGTCTCTATCTCCATCTGCTTCAGATGAATTTCGTGTTGACGCTACCTCTCCACCTCTTCTCGCTGTTTCTCTGCTTCTTCTGCTTGGATTTCGAGTTTCCTGATTTCATGCTATTTAGCTCTTTCTTCTCTTTCCAATCTCTCCTTTTCATCTCTCTCTCATCTCTTCTCTCTCCTCTCTCCTCTCTCTCCAGTCTCTCCTTTTCTTCTTTCTCTCGTTGCTTTTTTTTTTTCTCCTCTCTCTCCTTTACGAACTCGAGGAGTTGAGCTCCTTCGAGTCCACATGCCTTTCCAATTTTCAGGAATGTCTCCATCTCCAATGTCGCCATCTCTGCGTTTCACTGCTGGCTGTTTTCTCCTGCTACCCTTTCCACTGAACCAACTGAAGAAGTCCCGTCAGGGGTGCCAATATGTTACGTGGTGGAGTTGTAGTCGTAGTATGATAAACACACCAGATGCACGCACGTAAGGTTCTTTTAAACAAACTTCATTCAGCTGCAATCCGTTACGTGGCTTAAGGATGCAGACAATACTGGAGTAACAGTTCCAACAATATTTTAATTCAGCGATGCGATCTCCACACATTGCAGTTCCAAATGCACCAACACTGATACAAAGTCTCTTCTGCAAATATCCACACTGTCAACACAAAAATCCTCACACAACGTACACCACACTGTTACGCTGTATCTCTCACAATGTACACCCTATTCGGGCCAGGTATCTACGATAACTGTGTGTCTCTACAATTGACAATGCAAGACAATGTATATTCGCGCTCTCCTAGCACCAACGTTATATAGTAAAACACTTTATAGAATAATCCAAGAAAATCATTCAAAGCAACCAATCAAAATAATCTACGTAACTGGAACTAAAAAATATTAATAAAAAAACAAACTTTCTAGAAAACTACAATAGTCTACACAAATTTGGCTGCTCACTTCAGCTCCAAATCCTTGGTAAAATGACATCTCACAAAAGTATGGCAGGCAGTTCACAAACTAGTCAGAAACTTTGAGAACTACCACGATCCTTCATAACACACAAGAAAACGGCTGACGGCTTCACGCGCACAGTAACTTGTTACGAAATGTCGCCAATTTACCGACGTCATACATACGAGGTCACTAGACAGTGCGACCTTTCTAGAACATTCTGGACTAAACTTAATGTATCATAACGAAGTGAATTCCGCTCTGCGCGACCGAAAGAAAATGTTACTTAAAAAAGTACGTGAATCATAACCATGATAGCTTAAATAAATATCGGATCGTTTCCTACGATTAACACATGTATGCTGTCACAGGACAACACAACCACAATCGTAACAATGATGCATTCATTCATTCAGTCCTCTCTGCGCCGTCTGGTGCTTGAGGCGACGTAACAATGATGCACACACACATAAATAAGATGCAAAAAAGCGAAAAGTTATAGATCTCTTTCGAAACGAAAAAATCATGTTTATGCAGTCCTTTTCCTGCCTCATTAGAATTTAGATGCACACACATAATTTGTGTAATTTATAACTTGTGTTATTGAGACAGTTGCCTTAGCAGATGGAAAAAGCGAAAAGCTGTCTCTTTTGAAATGAAAAAATTATGTTTCTGAATGCCTCCATTGTAACCTGCTTACAGGTGAGGTAAGTGGAAGTGCAGCTAGAAAAGTGAGTAAGCAAGTCTCCTATGGGTCGGAAAAGTAAAAAGGGAGGGGGAGCCAAGGCCCCAGTGCAGGCTGCCAGTGGAGGGAAGGAGACTGAACCAGCACCCACATTGTCCAAGTCAGCAAAGAGGGAAGTCACTGACCATGTGGCTCAACTTCTGGAAAGTAATTAAATTAATATCCCCTTGAGCATACAGCCACTGGTACTGTGTATAATTAATACCAGTGGCTGCATGTGCTATGGAGTTAAATTGTGTGTGAGTTAGTATTGCGATTGTTGTTACCTTTAATCCCTTGACTGCTTTTGTCAGTGAGACTTTTATTGATTTTCTAGTGCATGAAAGTGATTTAAATATATATTATATGTAGTGCAAGGCTGATGAGACAGCAGTCTTGATGTTTCTGACTCTGATCGCCAGTGCCTGTATGACAGTTTTTGATATTTTTTGAGTGATTACATTTCCAAGAATTGTACAAGGTTAAATATGACCTCACATTTGAATACAGCAGGTAAAAAAGCTGAAATGAAACTATTACATGTGAAGGTGTTCGTTCAGGTTTGTGTTCAGTTTGTTCTCCATTTAATCGTCAAAATTTTTAAATTGTAAATTCACCAGAGTTAGGCTGTGTTTCTATATAGCTACGTGGCAGTGGTGCTGTAGATGACACAGCAAAACATTAGCTGAGCAGAAGGCAGAAAATTGCTTTGTGTGTTTCGATACAGTGGTGTGACACTTATTTAAGTTGTCTAGAATTGTGATTTGTTGTCACGTGCTGAAAGCCACATTTGTTACCTATCAGAATTGTGCATGAATCTGCTCTTAATCGCTCTATGGGACCATCAAATTTGGTTGCATAGCTGTCACTTGTCTCAACACAATCACGCTGCTGTCACATTGCACGTATATGGAAACACTCCTTTATTTCTATGTCTCAAATAGTGTCGCTATCACCTCTGCTTTCACATCGCTGTCATGCTGCTGTGCGGAAACACCCCCCAAGTGCTACATATATACTAGATTTGTTAACAGGATTGTAAACAGGCTGCTGTGGTGTGATAGAGGCTAATGTACTATATAGATCTGCCAACGGATACACGGCGAATAGCCGCGTATCCGTATGCGACACGTCTCCAATGAGTAAAATGGCAAAAGCAGAGAAAGATAATAGGAGACCCGTAAGACAATGAATTCAATAGAGCCGCATCCATCATTAATTTACGCCATTTTTAATATCAAAATTTTGACCCCAATTTTACCCCCGTTAATTCTAAATCAACCCTTTGATTTTTAAAAAGTGACGAGCATGACGGATGCGGCCTTATTGATCTGATTATCTTACGGGTCTCCTATTATCTTTCTCTATACGAAATTTTTTCCAGAACCTAGCCTGAGCATTGCTGGAGTGCCAATTAAGGTGGCTGAAGAGGCTAAGTTTTTGGGGGTCATCTTTGACAAAAGATTGACCTTCTGCAACCATGTTAACTACCTTAGAACCTCTTGTCGGAAGGCCCTCGACATTCTTCATGTCGTTGGTCGTACTGACTGGGGTGCAGACCGCATCGTCTTACTTCGACTGTACCGGGCCCTTGTTCGGTCCAAACTGGATTACGGCTCTGTGGTATATGGCTCGGCTTCCAAGTCTGTTCTGCAGCGTCTGAACACAATTCACCATCAAGGTCTGCGCATATGTCTGGGAGCCTTCAGGACATCTCCAGTTCCTAGTCTGTATGCAGAGGCAGGGGAGCCTTCTCTCAGGCTCCGCCGCATCCGCCTCATGCTCAGCTACGTTCTGAAGCTGAAGGCCCATCCAGAAAATCCTGCCTATGATTGTGTTTTTAACCCGTCGTTTGCAGAGATTTACGATGCCCATCCGGGAGCTGTCCGTCCACTTTCCTTCCGTGTCCGACCTCATCTGCAGGCGGCCGGAGTGGACCTGGACAAAGTTTCGGAATCTCTGCAACACGTCACTCCACCCTGGCTACTACCAGTTCCTGACATCTTGCTGGACTTGACTGCCCACAAGAAGGATTGTACTCCACCAGCCATATACCAACAGAGCCTCAATGAACTCCTTTCAATTTTTCCTGGCTATTGTCGTCTTTATACGGATGGGTCCAAGTCTGAGGATGGAAGAGTGGCTGCGGCTGCAGTGTCCTCTCGCCATCCTAGACGCCCATTTAAGCTCCGTCTCCCTGACCATTCCTCTGTATTTAGTGCAGAACTGCAGGCCATTCTGCTAGCACTCAAGCATGCCTATCAGTCTCGGGAAAGGAACTTCCTGATTCTGTCTGACTCTCTTTCTGCCCTGCAGGCCCTTCAGGGCGCGGGAACAGACCATCCACTGCTGGTGCAGATTAGAGAGCTCTACGCGGACTTGATGAAGGAATATTATGACATCATTTTTATTTGGGTCCCAGGCCATGTGGGCATCGAAGGCAACAGAATCGCAGATTCTGCTGCCAACAGTGCCCGCAGTGACCCTGTCCCTGACACACAGACTGTCTATAGTGATTTTAAACCTGTTATTAGTGCGTACATAGCCCGCGAGTGGCAGTCCGAGTGGGACAAAGAGGAAGGGAACAAGCTTCATGAAGCTCTTCCTAAGTTGTCTGACAGTCTACCTTTCCGCTGCGGCAGCCGCCGTGAGGAGACTGTCCTTGCTCGGCTCCACATCGGGCACACATATGTTACGCACTCTTACTTACTTAAACAGGATGAGCGTCCATGGTGTTTTGCCTGTGATGAGCAGTTTTCTGTTCGACACTTTTTGCTGTATTGTGCTGACCTAATTGACACCAGATATAAACACTTCACAGCAGACTCCTTGAAGGTTTTGTTTCGGGATGTTCCCCCGGACAAAATCTTCAATTTTTTGAGAGAATGCAATATTTTTAACAAGATCTGAGCATTCATAGACTATGTGAATTTTTTTATTTGCCCTTTTTGAGAGTCTGTAGACGTTTCTTTTCCAGACATGTGCGACATTTTAGCCTGAGATTTTTAATCTATATTTACATCTTGTCTTAAGACCTTGCTTTTAGTCTGGCTGACCAGATTTTTACCCATCCCGCCGTGAGATGGCCTTAGTCGCCTGCTCGGCGTTCAACCCAAATAACTAACTATATTTGCCTCTTTTGCAGAAGCAACAGATTTCATGATAATTTCAAATACTATTGTCACTTCTCTAGCCACGACTAAGCTTGCTGGCATAAACACAACAGAAGTATCTGATCTACCCTTTCTAGTTGTAAGAAGATATCTCCGTTTCTCATAATTTTCAACTTTCAGTTTTTCTCTGCTATTGTTGTCTGGGGCAAAGCTTGGAACAAGACTTACAATAAGCGGCCCCGAGTTAACAACCTTCCTAAACACTAAGGCACCTTCGTCATCAGTGTATACATAAGGACTAATAAATTCAATCTTTATCTCCCAGTCAATTGTGGGTGGTGGAACAGGTACAGGTGAAACAACCCACTTACTACCCACATGTATTAAGTTGTAGGGCGAATTATTTACAGGTGGAGTAGGTACAGTAACATCACGCAGCTGACCAAGTTTAGGAATCTGTTTTTCACCGTCTTTCATGTCAACAATTACTTTCCTCTTGTACATGCCATTTGAATCAAGTTCAAAACCATATATTTCTCCAACATCCCCTTCCTTCTCAAAATCCTGTACATCAGCCAAATCTTTCAACTCTGTTACTGGACACGCAACTGGTATGATTGTTCGCTTCGGACCAAGACCACTCATTTTTATAAACAAAAATAAAATTATTTAACTTCTAACACAACACTAAAATCATGCATAAGAACTGGTTTGTCATCCTGATTAGTTACAGATATACTCAGTGACTCAAAGAAACTGGAACCTAATTTCTTAAACTGTAAATTAGGAAATCTAACAACCACACTTTCACAATAGGGTGCAGTTCCAGTAGGTAAGCATCTCAACAAAGTTGAAGGCTTTCCATTGTGAACATTCTCAGATGTGTTTAGTTCTTTCAAATAAACATTTAGCACTGTGTGTACTGACAAATTGACAGGGCGTTTTCCAGTTATTTTAAGTTTTTTTGTCTTCATTGTTATAATACCAAACATAGCTTCATCTAAATCATCTGATCTCCACCAATCTTCGTCAATATAAAATCCAAGTAAATATGCAAATCTATCTGAGATCTTTAACCAATCTTGTGTCGGAGATTCTAATGTAACAAGTAGGTTAGCTGGATTTAAAGTTGCTTTAATTTTAAAATTACTTTGAAACCATTCAGCTATAGTACAAAAGTCATAATACCCAGGCGGTAAAGCTTCCGTCTTACCACCAAAAATTACTTTATTATATATATCATCTTCTACATTAAACCATTTTACTGTGTAGAACATTTCATGGATAGCTACAGCCTTACTACCATCACGATTATCAATCCCATTAGTTAACCACACTGGTTTGCTTGTGTCAAGATTTATTAAGGTAATAAACATTTTTATTATCTCATATAAAAAAGGATGGAATTTAAATCACCAACCATTACTCCCCACCCGGGTCTGCCCTGGGGGACTTGGGTGGGGTTAGGTATTTTTTAGTTCCCAGGGTCACCCTGGTCAGCCCCACAGGGTGGGTTTTTCTCTCTATTCTGGGGCATGTGTTTCTGTCTACCCTTTGTCCATTCACCTGTATTTGCCTTTTTAAAACTCTCCCTACTGTCTGCACTGCCTGTAGCTCTTGATATTGGATGTGTGTTGCTAAATGGTCTTAGCTTTATTTATGCCCCATGTTGTAGGTTTATTTAATGTATTTGACCGGCTGGCGACATACATTCAATTTTCTGTTTAGTTTTTTTTCACAAGCAGTGCAGGCACGTCCTGAGAAAGCCTTGTTGCTGTCGGGACGTTAAGCAATGTACAATCAATAAAACCAACCATTACCACAACAAACGCATTTCAATTTAATGTGGATGCCAAATATAATGTTGCACCAACTTATGAACAGAAAATAATTCAACTAAATCAGCTTGACATAGCTGTGTCTGAACAAGATCTATTTCAAGTCAAAGTACCAAATCCGTTTGACCATTACCTAAACCCTCCAATAACAGACGACTCTACTGCAAGAAAGTGGTCTTCAAGTCCACTACAGATGTTTCAAAACCAACTTAACTTTGCTATTCTATGTTCTACTACAGGCTGTGGTGTTTCATTTACAGACCATTTGAATCACTCAAACAAACTGATTAAGTCTGTGTATCGTTTCCACACTTATTACCAGCTTAGACGTATACTGTCAGAACTGCATACACCATTACCCACTGAATCCAGTTTCAACAGGTATAACAACCCCATGGATATGAAAGCATTTGAACGCATTTGTAATGAATTTAACATAAGCACTAAGTATGACTTCACACAAAAACTTGATGATCACCACGGCATGGGCACATTGTATTATGCTATGAGTCACAGACAATACCCTCAAGATTATTACCCTGGTTACACTTCATTCTCATCAAAATCTGAAGTCTGGTTAGGATCAATAGAGCAGAAGCAGTCTAACGCCTGGACCACATTTATTTTAGATAAATCTGACGGGTTTACTCAAGCAGGAGTCGAGCGCGTCAATGAGTCTATCAGAACATATGTCTGGTGTTTACTAGGAGCACAATCACTAACAAAATCAAACATTTTGAATGGAAGTGGTAAATTTGAAGCAAAAAAACAGTTTCTTGCAAATCTTGAAGATTCAATTAATTCAACAGTCGATCTCCCATCAAGCATACAGCGCTACCAAGACGTTCTCAGATATGCCAGATCAAAAGTTGACTTTGTAGTTGGAATCGGGTTATACATGTTACCATCTGACCTTCAACTCCAAATGGGGACAATAACAAATTATAATAATGAAATAGTTGTTGCAGGTGTTGGTCAAAAACTCGGTCTCAATCAATCTGTAAACTTGGGGGCCACAACCACACACGTACAGCCGTTAAAATCATTACAGACGGTAACACCCCCGGCCCCGGCCCCAGCCCCCACACCGGCACTCATACAATCAGTACAGTCAACCCCTGACACACATGAGTCGGAAAGAACTGCATTGGTAATAGGTCTAACAGGGTTAGGGGTTTTACTTCTTTATCTGTTTCATTAAATAACCCACCATCAACCCTCCTACTGTAACCAAAAAGACCCCACCCGGGTCTGCCCTGGGGGACTTGGGTGGGGTTAGGTATTTTTTAGTTCCCAGGGTCACCCTGGTCAGCCCCACAGGGTGGGTTTTTCTCTCTATTCTGGGGCATGTGTTTCTGTCTACCCGAGGTCCATTCACCTGTATTTGCCTTTTTTAAACTCTCCCTACTGTCTGCACTGCCTGTAGCTCTTGATATTGGATGTGTGTTGCTAAATGGTCTTAGCTTTATTTAACCCCATGTGTTAGGTTTATTTAACGTATTTGACCGGCTGGTGACATACATTCAATGTTCTGTTTATTTTTTTTTTCACAAGCAGTGCAGGCACGTCCTGAGAAAGCCTTGTTGCTGTCGGGACGTTAAGCAATGTACAATCATGTACAATCAGTAACCAAAAAGACCCACACATGTTCTGCCATAAACCCTACTGCCTTTGCTGTAGTAGTAATCAGCCAACTGACAACAGTGCCTATAATGCCAGGCAACGCGTCCACTGCTTTCACAGCCAATTTCTTAAGCAAGTCTGATATGTGAGACAGTTGTTTCTTTACCCATGACTGTAAGTCTTTTGGGTCTGTTGGAGTCGGGGGGCCCGGGGTTGGTGGTGCTGGTGCTGGGGCTGGACCACCACCACCACTGCCGGAGACAGCCAACACAACAGTACTGATAATAAACCCAAGAGCAGTAATTAAACTAGCAATTGTAATACCTTGTTCTCTGAAAAGTGTTTTAAGTCTCTCAGCCAGAGTAGTGTCTTCGTGAAGTATTTTCTGAATAGTTTCTCTAATTCTGTTAACTTGGGTTTTAAGTTTTTGTCTCCCAATACTAATCACTTCTAACCGCCCTGATCTTTCTATCTGCAAATCATTTAATCTGTGTTGTATTCTTTCTTTCATTTCTGCGTCAAGATTTCCATTGTCTGCTGTAGCCAGTTTCTCTTTTTCACGTTCTATGTGTTTATCAAGCTCACCTAGTTTGGCAACATTATTAACCATCTCACCTCTTATTGTCTGCAGTGATTTATCCAATCCCATAATCTCCCTCATTGACAAAGGTGGGTCATCTATTGTTTTCATAGCATAATTTATTTGTCCTTCAGTAAATGAGGTTTCTTGTATCACTGTGTTTGCTATTTCTGGTAGGCTTGTTACTGGTGCCATTTCAATCTCTTGCCCTGTTGGCAACTTTGTTTGCGTGTCGTGAAGAACACTAGCCAGTCTTGGCGTGACAGGAGACCCTCCAATTCCAAGATACCTTGCCAACCCAGAGTTACCACCGACTTCACCTTTAATTGTACTTAAAGCCCTAAACTTAGAAGGATTATTTTTATGTGTTAGATATATTTTCCCTCTGTCTGTATTTACAAATAAGTGCCCTTTATCATATTCAAATTGATTAGGATCTATTACATCTGGGCGTGCTCCAACACTGTCATAAAATGAGTTTACTTTGTCTTTTAACAGTTCATGATGCATACTAGAAGTAGTTACCATTCCAGTCATATCTGTGATACTGGTATCTGAGACATTCATGTCATCCATTTCAAAATCTTCATGATTAAATCCTCCCGCTGCCATTGTTTTATTAATTTATTATTTTTTATTGTGCATAATAAAAATGACACAGTCTTACGGATCAAAGTTAGACCCATACAGAAAACTATGTGAGCCTCTGGGTGTTAAGGGCATAAGACAATCAATCGTCATCACAAACAATCCAAGTACCATAGACCAGAATCAAACACTTACAGTCAAGTTTCCAAACCTAGGTCCCAGTGACGTTATTGTTCCTGGCACTGCACGCCTAGCATTTAATATTGAACTAACATCAGACGCAGACGTAAACAGAACACTAGTTAACAATCTTGGTAGAGCAATTGTTAGAACTATTAAAGTAAAACTTGAAGGACAGGAAGTGTTTAGTCTTGACGACTCAGATGTATTTTACTGTTACAAAGACCTTTGGCTCACAAGAGAAGAACGAGAAGATCGTATTTATCAAGGCATACAGCCAGATAATGTTGGTAAACTTCGAATCAATGCCGGAGACAAAACAACTACTGGGGTACCAAAGGAGGTTATTATAGCTGAAACATATGGAACCAGATTTTACATTCCACTTGAGTTTGAAATCCTAACAGCTCATCTGCCTTATTATCAAGGGGCACTGAATGACCGTCTGAGCTTTGAACTAACTTTCAATGACTACTCCAAAGTTATTAAATCATCTGCCACAGATGCAACATGCAAGATCTCTAACATTTCCTTGGAATACGAAATTGTCACACACACTGATCTAGCCAGACTCATTCAAAATCAATACCAGTCAAGACTGCCAATTTATTATGACAGGGTGATTAGACATAGTTTAATGCAAAAAGACAAGAGTGACCCGATGTGGAACATAAACTTGAACACACCAGCTAGGTCACTGAAAGGTATTCTTATGTTGTTTGTTGAACCAGCAGATCCATATAAACGGGATTCAGAAAAATTCTACAATCCTAAGATTACACATTTGTCCTGTACAATTGAAGGCCGCCCTAATCAAGTGTATGCGTCTGGAATGTTACCTTATTAACACTACGATGAGATCACAAAGTATTTTGCGGGTGGAAGGATTAGAGATAAACCAGCAAACATTGCGTGCAAAGATCTACATCTGTATGATGTTAGGATCGGACAATACCTTACAAACAAGTATGCACTGTGGCTAGACCTTCGTAGTACAGATGACGACTACCTTCATGGGTCAGGTCGAACTGTTGAGAATGGTAGTGATGGAATAACAATTCAGATACAAAAGAAGGTTGAAAAAGCCGAAGCCATAAATATATATTTGTACCTGATATATGATGCACAACTCAATATACAAGACAGTAGACTAAGTGGACACATATATTCCCCCACCCGGGTCTGCCCTGGGGGACTTGGGTGGGGTTAGGTATTTTTTAGTTCCCAGGGTCACCCTGGTCAGCCCCACAGGGTGGGTTTTTCTCTCTATTCTGGGGCATGCGTTTCTGTCTACCCTTAGTCCATTCACCTGTATTTGCCTTTTTAAAACTCTCCCTACTGTCTGCACTGCCTGTAGCTCTTGATATTGGATGTGTGTTGCTAGATGGTCTTAGCTTTATTTAGGCCCCATGTTGTTGGTTTATTTAACGTATTTGACCGGCTGGCGACATACATTCAATTTTCTGTTTAGTTTTTTTTCACAAGCAGTGCAGGCACGTCCTGAGAAAGCCTTGTTGCTGTCGGGACGTTAAGCAATGTACAATCAATCAATCAATGGACACATATATTAAAATTATATTGTGTATTAAAATGAACCTGAGCTTAATGACCCTTGACCCACACTGTGGATTGTTTTGTGGTGCCACAGGGTGTGGGAAAACTGAATTTTTACTTAACCTCTTACAAACAAGATACATACACCACTTTGAAAACATTGTCATATTTTGTCCTACAATAAAACACAACAAAGCTTATCACAACCGTTTATTTATTTGGACTGACAACAACATATATTTAGTCGACCCTGAGAAAAAACTGAATGACTACCTACAATATTTTTACAAGCAATTTGAAGGACAGCCAACATTGTTTATTGTTGATGACTGCTCAGCAGAGAAAGACATTGTCAAGAAGAGAAACACTCTAGCAGAACTTGCTTTCAGTGGCAGACATGCAAATGTCAGTGTATGGATTCTCACTCAAAAATATAATGCTGTACTAAAAGATTTTCGAGAACAGTTAAAGTTTATCTGTTTGTTTTACTGCAAGGATCGTGACAGCTTTGAAGACTGTCTCAGAGAAAACGATGTCATACCAAATAAACATGAACGTGATGATGTAAAAAATAAACTGAAATCAACTAAGCATCTAAAGCTCATTTTAAAGACAGATCAGCCCACAGGGTATGAGTTAGTAAATTAATTTTTGTTTTTTAAAATAACAATATAAATGAACCCTGATGAAATCCTTCTATTGAATGATATCAATGCTGTTGAGAACAAAGACTTAGACTCCAAAAAACAGCGTCTTTTGTCTGTGATTGTCTCAGGCAAATCAAAGACTTATCTCGGGAAACAATACACAACAGAGGATATTGAATCTCTTACCTCTGACGAGCTAATCAAGCTTCATTCAAAATATGAAAACCACATCGCTTCACTAATGACACGTGATTTAAGTCGATCTCTAGTATGCCTATACACAAAAGCAGTGAGTCACTTTCTACCTGTGGATAGTGACAGCCTATCACACGACCTTGAAAGCAATCCTATTGTTTCAAGTTCAATTGGCAAATTAGCATGCCTCATGTTTTACAAGTTTGGAAATTACCTTGCACCTGTAGTAACATTGCTTGTTACCGGGAGTCATATTGATTTTTCTAAAATAAATTTTACTGCAGAAGAAAATGGACGAAACCCAGACGACTCCACAACTGAACCCCGACCCTGTTTTGAAACAGGTTCAAACTGTGACAAAGACTAAAAGTCCAGGCAGGGTTGAGGCTGGAAAAAGATTAGCTGAATATAATAGGCAAAAAAAATTACAGCTTAAGGCACAAACAGAAAAGACTCATGTAACTGATCCACCGTCAGGATTGTCAGGACCGTCACTACCGTCAGGACTGACACTGACAGGACACCTTCATCAAAGTGAGAGACAAACAACTAAGTCTGACAGTGAAACAACAAAATATATAGTTGCCGGATTTGTTGTCGGATTTGGTTACGTAGGTTATCAATTATACAAAAAATACAAACCACAGACTCGTACAGTGACCAAAAAATCAGACACTCCAAAAACAAAACCAGAAGTCGCCACATTACCAGTAACATCCAAAGCCGTTGACCCATTTTATATGCAGTAAATAAAAATATTATTTTAATTTTTCTTGTATTAGAAAATGAACGACTCAAAAAATTTAATGAACCTTGTGTATCACTCTGCCGTAATCAGTGGATTAGCAGTAGCTTATTCTATGCTGGGGAAAAGTCTACTCAAAATGAAATCAGCAGACTTGAGTAGACTTGATTTCGAAGACAGCGCTAAGCTAATTGTAGTTGTCACAGCGTTGATTGCGACAAAAGATTTTCTTGTTAAGCAAGGAATTATTCCCGAAAATGTTTCTATGTAAATAAAAATAATATGGCGACGATAGCTATTATGATTGGTGGGGCAGTTGTTAACGCCCTCGCGTTCAGTGGCTCTAATTATCTCTTTTCAAAAATGGGTAGAGAAGAATCAGCAGAAGAAATGAAACGTCACAATGAAGCGTCAGAAAAATTAGCACAGGCAGAACAGGCGTATGAAAAACAAAGAATTGAAAAACTTGATTTCATCAATGAAAAACTGAGGCTTGAAGGCCACGCACAACATACATTTTCAAATACAGACGAAGCAATCGGGGAATATTTTCTTGTCACAGGTGAAGACATGTCTATACCGAAACCAAAACTAAGTGACTATTACAAACCAAGCACACAACAAAGAAATGGGGAGATAATTTTTGTTCTAGTGGGAATGACATTTGTTTATTTTACAGGAGTTTTCATTGCTAGAAAAAATGGCAGCCGAAAATAAACTATCAAAAATATATTACTCTCCATCAGGCTATTGGAAAGGACAAACAGCTATTGAAAAATTACATGCCGCTGTGGGCGGAGATATAACACTCAATCAAGTCAAGCAATGGTTACAGAGACAAGCAATTTGGCAGATATATCTCCCTGCTCCAAGAAAAATAACAAGACCTCATTTTGAAAACACAACACCTAATGACACACACCAAATGGACCTTTTGTTTTTACCACATGACACAATAAGAAAAAAACGATACAAGTATGCATTAACTGTTGTAGACATTGCTTCAAGGTATAAAGACGCTGAACCCATATCTGACAAAACAGCCAGTACAGTTGCTACAGCATTATCAAAGATATATAGTCGAGGCCCTTTAAGATACCCCAGACTAGTGCAAGTTGATGATGGATCAGAATTCAAAGGTGCTGTTAATCAGTTATTTGCTAAGCATGGTGTACTGGTCAGACGCGGTATTCCAGGTGTACACAGATCACAGGCAATTGTAGAAAACTTTAACAAACAGTTGTCAGAGAGACTTTTCAGTTACCAGTATTCTAAGGAACTCATGCATGACACCCGGAACACTGAGTGGGTTAAGAGATTACCACATGTGATAAAAGCAATGAACAATGAAGGACATCCTAAGCCTGCTGATGCTATTAAATTGAAAACAATTACAGAGCCAAAAACAGGACCAACCCCAACCCCAACCCCCGCACCAGACACAAGTTTATTTACTAAACAGGTGAGATATTTATATCAACCAGGGGAGGCTGAGAACGACGTAAAGCGCAGGGCGACAGACCCCATCTGGTCAACGTCTGTACACAATATAAAAAAAATAATTCCCGGTCCTGACGGTCCTGGCGCAACAATATATTACCTGTTCGACCCTGCACCCCAGAGGGCATTTGTCAGAGAAGAATTACAGATTATTCCCTCAGACACCGTTACTCATTTCAGTAACTAAGTCGTCAATTAATTCATCAACCAGTTCATCACAAATGTCTTCAGATAACTTGAGTCTGTAATGCCCAGGTGCATAAGCCTTTTCCTTACTGTGAAACACTCTTTTCGTGTCTCCAACTGCCAGTGACTTTTTGTGTGTTTGAATCATTTCAAGATTATGTTTGTTTGATCTCAGTGACTTGTTTGGATAATCAGGCATTAATGCACCATCTAACACTTGCTTGTAATGTTCATGACGTATGTCTTTATTTTTTATTGCTGTTTTTTTAATTCCTTTGGTTTTGGACTGACTACCCTTTTGGTGCAGTATAGAATACATTTTTGATCTCAGTCCAACGTACTCAACTATTGGCACACCATTTAGTTCATCTTTAAACTTCCCAGGCACTTTCTTGTTTTGTGTGCTAAACAGTGGATGATCTTTAGGATAGTCAGATGTGTCATACATGTGTAACTCTGTTTTCATGACCCCCACCCGGGTCTGCCCTTGGGACCCCACCCGGGTCTGCCCTGGGGGACTTGGGTGGGGTTAGGTATTTTTTAGTTCCCAGAGTCACCCTGGTCAGCCCCACAGGGTGGGTTTTTCTCTCTATTCTGGGGCATGTGTTTCTGTCTACCCTTTGTCCATTCACCTGTATTTGCCTTTTTAAAACTCTCCCTACTGTCTGCACTGCCTGTAACTCTTGATATTGGATGTGTGTTGCTAAATGGTCTTAGCTTTATTTAGGCCCATGTGTTAGGTTTATTTAATGTATTTGACCGGCTGGCGACATACATTCAATGCTCTGTTTAGTTTTTTTTTTTTTCACAAGCAGTGCAGGCACGTCCTGAGAAAGCCTTGTTGCTGTCGGGACGTTAAGCAATGTACAATCAATCAATCAATCTGCCCTTGGGGACTTGGGTGGGGTTAGGTACTTTTTAGTTCCCAGGGTCACCCTGGTCAGCCCCACAGGGTGGGTTTTTCTCTCTATTCTGGGGCATGTGTTTCTGTCTACCCGAGGTCCATTCATCTGTATTTGCCTTTTTAAAACTCTCCCTACTGTCTGCACTGCCTGTAGCTCTTGATGTTGGATGTGTGTTGCTAAATGGTCTTAGCTTTATTTATGCCCCATGTTGTAGGTTTATTTAATGTATTTGACCGGCTGGCGACATACATTCAATTTTCTGTTTAGTTTTTTTTTCACAAGCAGTGCAGGCACGTCCTGAGAAAGCCTTGTTGCTGTCGGGACGTTAAGCAATGTACAATCATAATCATCCATTCACCTGTATTTGCCTTTTTAAAACTCTCCATACTGTCTGCACTGCCTGTAGCTCTTGATATTGGATGTGTGTTGCTAAATGGTCTTAGCTTTATTTAGGCCCCATGTGTTAGGTTTATTTAATGTATTTGACCGGCTGGCGACATACATTCAATGTTCTGTTTAGTTTTTTTTTTCACAAGCAGTGCAGGCACGTCCTGAGAAAGCCTTGTTGCTGTCGGGACGTTAAGCAATGTACAATCAATCAATCATGTTTTCATGTCTTCATAAAAGTCTTCAGTACACACATCAATGATCATAGAGTCAGTGTCAGTGTATAACAATCGACACTCAGGATACTTTGGTTTGAAGTAATCATAATAAAATTCAAGCATCAACAGTTTTGACAACTCAAGAATTGCCATACCAATAAACACTGGCTTGTCCAGTTTGACAATCTTTTTTTTGAGTGACACTGCATACAATGATGAATGAAACTCTTTGTACCCTGTGTACTGAGGCTTACCTGTAAGTTTAATTGCACCCAATTCAGTTGTGACCAGTCTCACATCTTTTCTGTGATGAGGATTTTCCATTGTCTTGCCAAAACAGGCATTGTTCATAAGCTTAAAGAAGTCTTTGTCAAATGCAGTGTTGCCGTCTCTGGCACGAAGGGTTGTGTTCTTCATTATGTAATCTTTCATGAAAGCACTCTGATCAAATTGAATTCCTCTGTGAACTTTCTTTAGTACTAACCCATGTCTGATGTAAAACTGCAGCAATCGATAGTGACAAACGTAATTGAATTTGTCATTCAAATTTGGTACAAGTTTAGTGTCTTCTTTTTTTCCTGTCATACTCATTTTCTCAACAGCTAAGGGATAATCATTGTGGTAATCATGTAGATGGTGTGGGTACTCTAGGTCGACTTCAAAGATCCAACCCTTCGCGTCGTTTCGGTCAAGATTCATAATATAGTTTGTTAACCCTGACTCTGTTACATCATACTGTGACAAATCATACAGACAAAAGTTTTTCAAAGGCAATAACTCACACATTGCCCAGCCATAAAGGTTATTAGCGTCCAAGTACGTAATGAATGACCTTGACCCCGGGCTTGAGGGGTCAAAGTCAAGGTCATCAAGATATTTATTGTTGGCCTTGGCATAATTGTTCGCTGCAATACTAATGCCTCCCCTCAATCCACGTTCCACCATTTCACCCATCGTACGATCAGACAACAGGTCAATAAATATCTTACTGGATTTCAAAAATGCATCCCATGTCATGCCAGGACTAGTTATGTAACAAGCAGGGTCAAGCTTGTAGTGTAACAAACCCTTTTCACGGTAACTTTCAAATACGTCTGCTAGCAAACAAACATCTGCTTTCAAGTACTGGTCATGGTAGTCACCAATTGTCTGACACCCCAACTTCCCCCATGCATCAAGTGCATGTTGGTATTCAGAGTCAGAAATACCTTTGCCAGTTAGTGTAGAATAAAATTTCTCTTTTGGTGGCAGTCTTGTTTCTTCAACCCCCACCCGGGTCTGCCCTGGGGGACTTGGGTGGGGTTAGGTATTTTTTAGTTCCCAGGGTCACCCTGGTCAGCCCCACAGGGTGGGTTTTTCTCTCTATTCTGGGGCATGTGTTTCTGTCTACCCGGGGTCCATTCATCTGTGTTTGCCTTTTTAAAACTCTGCCTACTGTCTGCACTGCCTGTAGCTCTTGATGTTGGATGTGTGTTGCTAAATGGTCTTAGCTTTATTTATGCCCCATGTTGTAGGTTTATTTAATGTATTTGACCGGCTGGCGACATACATTCAATTTTCTGTTTATTTTTTTTTTCACAAGCAGTGCAGGCACGTCCTGAGAAAGCCTTGTTGCTGTCGGGACGTTAAGCAATGTACAATCATCATCATCATTAGTTCCCAGGGTCACCCTGGTCAGCCCCACAGGGTGGGTTTTCTCTATTCTGGGGCATGTGTTTCTGTCTACCCTTTGTCTATTCACCTGTATTTGCCTTTTTAAAACTCTCCCTACTGTCTGCACTGCCTGTAGCTCTTGATATTGGATGTGTGTTGCTAAATGGTCTTGGCTTTATTTAGGCCCCATGTGTTAGGTTTATTTAATGTGTTTGACCGGCTGGCGACATACATTCAATGTTCTGTTTAGTTTATTTTTTTCACAAGCAGTGCAGGCACGTCCTGAGAAAGCCTTGTTGCTGTCGGGACGTTAAGCAATGTACAATCATTGTTTCTTCAAACACAACCCAGTCACTGATGTACTCATACGGATACACTCCTTTCTTGATCAAGTCTGGCTCAAAATATTTACTTGTTATTGGATACTCAGTCAGTCCTTCTGCCAGACTAGCCAATCCTAAAGACAAATGTTGCATGGAGTCATAAAATGCTAATTTATCTAACCTAAAAGTCAAGTATTTCTCAGTTGTCTGGGCAATACAACTTATGTTTTTGTACGACTCATCTACAGCCTGCATGATAATGTGTGAATCATACCCTTTGAGATTGTGGAAAAAGATTGGCAGTTTGTATGTCTTGGGATCTGTTTTTAATAATAAGTTACAATTGTTGTGTGCAGCGCCTCTGTAACGTCCAGTTATGTGATCGTGGTCACGAACTTTATCACCCTGGAGGGGTTGTTCACAAATCCAACACGTCTCAGCTGTATCAAATTTTAGTTTGTCTTCTTCTGTCATCACCAAAGGCATCTGACTTGTTGTGAGATACTGTACTACCTGACTATACAGTTGTCTCATTTCTGTTAAAAACAGACATGCTGCATTTTCACCTCTGTAGATAACAGGCTCTGAATGCAAACCGTCTGACCTAACAAGAATGTATCCAAAAGAACACACCACTTGGTCACTTAGTTTTATAGTCTTTGGTAATGATTCTGGAACACGACCTTCATATGGTACAACCAATGATTCAAAATCTGCATACACTACAAACGGCAACTTTTGCTGATTCCCATAGTTCTTAAAATACACTTGACTACCAGGATCTGGGTACTTAAGTACAGTTTGTATATCATCAGGTGACCTGCAGTGTAAAACATGTTAGTGTGCCACTGCAATAGAAGAGAATCTTTGTAAACATTTTTTACAAACTTCCTGTTTGCCATTGTGTTTTGTTGTATGCCCATGAATTAGACGTGACATATTTCTGATAATTGTGTAGTGAAAGTTATTGTTATCACCGGCAGGACCGATTAATAACATGTCAACATGTTTATCTTCTGACTGACCATAGGTTGGTGCCAGTGGGGACACTCTAATTGGTTGTAACTTGTTCTCAGATTCATTATCCCACACAAACACATTCACGGATATACCAGGATTTAGTTTTTCAAACAAGTCTATGTCCTCTATTTTAACAGGGAACTCAATGCCACTAAATTTGAGTTCATTTACAAATTTGGTGTAGTTAGATACACGTTCAGGTTTTGCTTTCACAAAGTGTAGTTTAGCAAGCACACACCACATGAAACAATAGTTGTCATTGTTCTGTATGTTGACGACAGCTTTTTTGTTTGCTACTTCTGTTGGCAGTGGCAACCATGCTTTACCTAATATAGGATGATACCTAGACTGCTTTAGTTGTAGTTCATGTACATGTCCTTCGTGCCAACCAGACCCCTTCATTTTTGCACTGTCAATTGCTTGAAGAAAGTCTGGTAATAGTCTGTCTCTAAACACGTTCTCTAATTCTCTTCTTGTGTTAACTGTGTGTTGTCTTGTTGATATATACGATACAATTATCTCACCGCCCACCCTAGTGAATTCGATTTTCGCAACAATCTGAATCTTAACACTGCCTGTGAGAAGATTTTGTTGTATGACAGAAAAAGAGTTTTCTATTGATTCGTAAACATTATTAGTATTGGTTATGGGTAAGTTTGTTGTGTGAAACACGTTTCTTAAACTAGATGAGCCAGGGTTTTGAACATTGTCCGTCATTTTTATTTGTCCGACAAAATAATAAATGAAAAAATATTACTGCTGGCTCACCTTGTGTAATACCACTTTATTAATTGTAACACTGTCAATATAAACATTTAGTTTGCGTAGTTGTTTAAATATGCTATAACAAACTTCCCCTAACCAACCATAGTTGGTATCATCAACTTTAAAAGTAGGTGTCTTTAAATCAACTGTCATGCGCTCCACATCTGGATGCTCATCGACATAATCCAAAGTCACACTATATGTAGCATATATTTCTGATGGTGCTGAAAGGCTTATGTAAGTCTGTTTGGGTGATATTAAGTCAGTAAAGTGCATAACATCTTTGAAAAGGTGTGAGATATCAAGCACTTGTATGATTTGTCCGTCTGTCATTTTTATTGGACAAACAAATGTATAAATTGTTATCAAGCAGAATCATGTTTCTAGAAAATTACACTGAACAGTAATTTTTTACGTTTGCACCACTCCAGCATGTATTTTCTGTTCATGGTCAATGATATAAGGGACGTAATCACTTGGAAGATTTAACCACTATACAGATTTGTCTCCCATAGACTATATGTGGCATACCCAAGAATGACCTTGTCACTGATTTGTGAGTGAGTGTGTTGCAATGGGGTACTCATTGAGGATATTGTTCCTGTTTGTGTGTAGCAAGGGTACAGGTATGTACATTTGTAGGCTTAGCTCAGTGTCATATCTCATGTGTGTGTGTCATTGGATTATGCAGAGATTCAGAAATCTTTACAGTTGACTCAAACCCAATAAAAAAACAGTGGCTCTTGAGAATCTCGCCATGCTCATAAAAATCTGTGATTGAGTGGGCTACTGAAAATGTACAATAAAACATGTTTGTTTGTTTTAATGTTTTCATAGAAGGGATTACTCTACTTGTTCAGTAGACTCATAGCGTCACTGTGAACCCTAAATAACTGAACTGTGAGTTGAGTTGTATTGCTGTGCATTGGCGTATACATGTTCTGTGTGTTTGTGTATACATGTTCTGTGTGTTTGTGTGTGTGTGTGTGTGTCAGTGCGTGTGTGCGTGCGCGTGTTTGTCTGTGTGTCAGTGCGTGTGTGTATGTGTGTTATGTACCTCTAACAAAACCTGTTTGGCTTAAATAGCATGTTTTAAAAGTGACGGTTGACACACATGGCACTGGAATAGAAACGTGGGTAGTGTCACTGCACCTAGCTGAGAACGCCGGTAAACAAAACCTGTTCGCCCATACAGGGGTGAATGTAATGGGTGTACACACAAGTATTCAGGGCTGTCAGCTGGCAATGGTGGAGTGCCACAAAGACTTTGTATGGCATAGGCATTGATGGCTGTGTGGTGTAAACATATTCCGGATAAACATTAGGACGACATGATTGAGAAAAGTGTGTTATGATACCATTGTGCGCATGTGTGTCTGTGTGTGTGTGTGTGTGTGTGCGTGTGTGCGTGTGTGTGTGCGTGTGTGTGCATGTGTGTGTGTGTCAGTGTGTGTCAGTGTGTGTCTGTGTTGTGTGTGTGTGGGGGGGGGGGGAGTGGGGGGTATCTTAAAGATCTGTTGTATTATGTACTCAGTCGGTGTCTGTATAAAGCAAGGTATGATTTTCTGAGGTGTCTCTTTTCACCTTATTTACAGTCTAGTCATGTACACCAGTCCAGCCCACAGGGCCTGAAATTGAATAAGAGTTATTATCTCTCACGGGCTGGTGGTTTTCAATGACTAGCGTTTAGACAGTATGCACCCGGAAGAAAAATCTCGGTGCAGACAGACAGGTGTTTATGACTCACTGTAGGCAAACAAGTCTTCAGCTTTTTCATGTTACTGTACACTGGATTAAAGAGGCAGGTACGTAATAGCACATCTATATAGACTTTTAAATCAGACCTCTTTCTCTATGTGAGGTGGCTATGAAGACATGTATGTTACCTACAGACGGTACCAAGGGTAACAACACAAACGCCTACCCGGCACCGGCCTCCACGTGGTGTAGGTGGGTAGTCCGCTCAGTCCCTGACTGAGTGGGCTAGCAGACGGGTGCCATCTTTGTCCAGGATTAGGACTTGATGTCAACAGATATGTTGTTCAGCCTTTTCACTGGTCCGGTTTTTAGGGAGCTGTGCTAACCCAGGTCGTACCATGTTGGATTGGTCCTTAAAAATACTCGTGACTTTTTGGTCCTTTGGATCCCAAGTGTTTGCCGTGCTTGGAGACCCGTGTCGGGGGAGAAGAGGATCCTGGTGGCTGAAACACTCCACTTTGGCCTTGACTTCTGCCTAAACGGGAGGCTAGTCGTACCGGCCTAGTCAATCGGCTCTTGTCACGTTGAGCCCTATCCCACTGTTGACATGCGGGTTGCTATACGGAGCACCATGCTATAGCCTTTGCTGCTGATTAGGTGCTTTACGCCAGTATTCCCCTGCATTCAACGGTGTGATAGAAGGCGGTGGCTCAAACGGTTCAATCGGGCTTACCCCCTTGAGTATATCTTTCGGGCAGTCTCCATTGTGCGTCGGCTGGAGACCCGCCAACAGTTGCACTTTCCCTTGTTGGGCTCGGTGGCGGGCGGGGACCCCCGGGGGATGAATATCTCTACTAATATAATATGGATAAAACAAAAAAACCAAAACTAGCACAGAAACGGCATATAGACACCGAATTTGAACATGACAGTGATTCAGACTGTGAGGAAGCGACGCCTCAGGCGTCGGCCGTATGGCCTCGCTTCCTCATTGTCCACCCCACCCGGGTCTGCCCTGGGGGACTTGGGTGGGGTTAGGTACTTTTTAGTTCCCAGGGTCACCCTGGTCAGCCCCACAGGGTGAGTTTTCCTCTCTATTCTGGGGCATGTTTTTCTGTCTACCCGAGATCCATTCACCTGTATTTGCCTTTTTAAAACTCTCCCTACTGTCTGCACTGCCTGTAGCTCTTGATATTGGATGTGTGTTGCTAAATGGTCTTAGCTTTATTTAGGCCCCATGTTTTAGGTTTATTTAACGTATTTGACCGGCTGGCGACATACATTCAATGTTCTGTTTAGTTGTTTTTTTTCGCAAGCAGTGCAGGCACGTCCTGAGAAAGCCTTGTTGCTGTCGGGACGTTAAGCAATGTACAATCAATCAATTCCTCATTGTCCATAGCAAGATGAAGGAGAAACCAGTTACCAAGCTGCATCCTTTTCTGGTGGGGGAGACCCTCAGGAGCCGTGTTGGCAGGCCTGACGCCCAGCGCCTCAGGTCTGGTGACTTGCTGGTGGAGTGCCGTACTCGGGCACACTCCAGCGGGCTACTGGGGCTCTCTTCCATCGGAGACACTCCTGTGGAAGTCACACCCCACAAAACTATGAATTCGTCAAGAGGCGTAATCAAAGATCAAGCTTTGGCAGAACTGTCAGAAGATGAACTTGTAAGGAACCTTAAGTCTCAGGGGGTGACTTGCGTCAGGCGCTTCGCTTCCAAGCGAGGTGGTGGGGAGATCCGTCTCCCTACCATCATCCTGACGTTTGGCACCCCCACCCCTCCTACTACCATCTGGGGAGGTTACTACTCCCTGCGAGTGAAAAAGTACGTCCCTCTTCCCCTCCGGTGCTTTAAGTGCCAAAGGTATGGCCATGGGCAGAAGACGTGCCGTCAGGCAGAGGCTTCATGCGCCCGTTGCACTAGGCCCGGACACTCTGCTGAGTCCTGCACAGCCACCCCCCTGTGTGTGAATTGCCAGGGGGCGCATATGGCTTCGGATAAGAAATGCCCTCGTTGGATATCCGAGTGCAAGATTCAGCAGGTGCGTGTGGAGAAGGGGCTGTCCTTTCTGGATGCCAAAAAACTGGTTGAAGGCCCTGGTGCAGCTGCGGCTGCCCCAACCTCTAACACCTCTGTGTATACTTTTAGTGCAGCGGTGGCAGGCAAGCGCCCCACCAAAGACTTTTCATGTCAGACCCCAACTTCTTGGTTGGGGGCGGAGCCTCGGCTCATCTCGCCCCTGGAGAGTAACCCTCCTCCGGTGGTGACAAGGAGCCAGGGAACGCAGAAGGCGGACACGGCCGGTCCGGTTGTGCCGCCTTCTGTTGCCCCTAAGCCTCAGCCCCCACCCACACCTGTTAGTCAGTCAACTCCAAAGGCTTCTGGCTCTGGTCAGCCTTCTAAGGCCGCTAACTCTAGCGGCAGGAACGCTGCCCAGGACCAGAAGTCTAAGAAATCTATGGGACCGCTGTGCGCACGGGCCCAGAAGGGGAACACAGATGTCCCCCTTCAAAACAAATATGCTGCACTGGAGGAGCAGATGGAGGGAGTGGAAGTTGTTGTTGCTGATGCTGCGGCAGCTCCACCCCCTTCCTCTCCGAAGAACCAGAGGAGGCCCGGGAGCCGGCCCCCCTCTGTTTCTTCAACTCCTTCCAAGGTAAAGGAAAAAGGGGGGAAAAACTCCTTACCCCCAGATAAGACTTAATCATGGACTCTTTGCTTCAGTGGAATTGTCGTGGTTTTCAAGCTAACTTTGAGGAATTGCGTCTTTTAGTCAAGTTCTATAACCCCTCAGCTCAGAACCCTGGCCAGACCTTCCCCTGCAGTCACTGCGGTCGAACCTGCCTGTCTCGGATTGGCCTCCGCAGCCACGAACAAGCCTGCAGACGTCGTGGGCAACTCCTATAAAATCTTCGTTCGCGAAGTCAAGCCAAGAGATAACCCCTCAGTAATATCTCTTCAGGAGACTTACCTGAAGACTTCTGACCCTGTGTCCTTTAATGGTTTTAATGTTATACATAAAGGCTCTGATTCGGAGAGGCGCTCGGGTGGAGCGGCTCTTCTCATTAGTAGCCAAATTTTATGTAGCCCCGTTAGCATCGACACCTGTCTTCAGGCTGTCGCAGCTCGGGTTACCTTAAAGAAGACCATAACCATATGCAGTATTTACCTGCCACCATCACTGCGGGTCTGTAGCAATGATATTTTTAACTTAGTAGATCAACTGCCCCCTCCCTTTATTCTCATGGGGGATTTTAACGGTCACGCTCACCTTTGGGGCAGTGACCACTATGATGGCAGAGGTCAAATGTTAGAAGATGTTTTTTCTCAACTTAACCTATGTGTCTTTAACGATGGCTCGCCTACATACTCTAACTCAGGTTCCGGATCTAGTTCTGTTCTAGACCTCACTGTGTGTGATCCTTCTCTCATGCTGGACTTTGACTGGAAGGTTCACGATGACCTGTGTGGTAGTGACCACTTCCCAGTAGTCCTGTCATCGGTCAGCTGTGTGGAGGATTCGCCGGTGGGGCGCTGGAATCTCAAGAAAGCTAACTGGCCTCTGTTTGCCTCCCTCTGTCAGTCTCGTCTTACAGAGGAGGTGGTCATGTCAGCTGAAGAACCTGTTTCTTGTTTTACTTTGATTTTGTTGGACGTAGCAGGTGAAACCATCCCTAGAACTTCCACATCAGTCCCTCGGAGGCCGAGAGTACCATGGTTCAATGAAGAGTGCCGCAAGGCCCAAAAAATACGCAAATCTGCTCAGCGACGTGCTTTTCGTAATCCGTCGCAAGCAAATATTTTAACATTTAAAAGACAGCGGGCGAAAGCCCGTTACATTTTTAAACGCGAACGCCGTGCTTCCTGGAGACGCTTTGTCTCATCTTTATCTTCTAGGACTCCGTCCCAAAAAGTCTGGAAGGCTGTTCGAAGAATTAGGGGCAGGGGTGGCTCGGCTTCTGTCGGCCATCTTAGAGATGGTGCCAGTTTGGTCACAGATAAAAAGGCTGTGGCCAATTTGCTTGCCTCCACCATTGCCCATAATTCTTCAACAGAGAATTATTCACCTTTCTTCCAGAGAGAGAAGGAGAAGCGAGAATCTTGTGCTTGTGATTTTATGTCAGATAACTCGGAAGACTATAATGCCCCCTTTACATTTTCAGAATTGCAGCAAGCCATGCTGAAATGTACTGACTCTGCTGCTGGATTAGATACCATCCATTATCAGCTCCTAACTCATCTGCCTGAGGATTCACTCCTTGTACTTCTCAAGGCCTTTAACCATATCTGGATAACCGGTCGTTTTCCGCCATCTTGGCGCCAGGCTGTGGTTGTGCCAATCCCCAAGCCGGGTAAGGATCCTTCCGACCCGGGCAACTACCGGCCAATAGCTTTGACATCATGTTTATGTAAGACTATGGAACGCTTGGTCAACGCCCGACTGGTGTGGCATCTTGAGTCACGTGGTCTCATCACAGACCTCCAGTGCGGTTTCCGGCGCTTCCGTAGTACAACTGACCATCTAGTCCGCTTTGAGTCTTTTATCCGAGATGCTTTTGTCAACAAGCAGCATGTCTATGCAATTTTCTTTGATCTTGAAAAGGCATATGACACTACCTGGAAGTATGGTATAATGTCTGATTTGTCGGACATGGGTTTTAAAGGGCACCTGCCTGTTTTTATTCACAATTTTTTGTCTAACAGGTCGTTCCATGTCCGTGTGGGCTCCACCCTCTCCGACTCCTTTGAACAGGAGATGGGTGTCCCGCAGGGCAGCATTCTATCTCCTGTTTTATTTAGCATTAAAATAAATAACATTGTAAAGGCCGTCAAGGATGATTCTGAATGCTCTTTGTTTGTGGACGACTTTGCTTTGTGTGCACGAGGTCGAGGACTTGCGTCCCTTGAGAGGCGCTTGCAGCTGTGCGTTGATCGCATCCAGGGGTGGGTGTCTCTCAACGGATTCAGGTTCTCGCCCTCCAAGACAGTCTGTGTGCATTTTACTAACCAGATGAAATTTTTTCCAAAACCTACCCTGAGCATTGCTGGAGTGCCAATTCAGGTGGCCGAAGAGGCAAAGTTTCTGGGGGTCATCTTTGACAAAAGATTGACCTTCCGCAACCATGTTAACTACCTTAGAACCTCTTGTCGGAAGGCCCTCGACATTCTTCGTGTCGTTGGTCGTACTGACTGGGGTGCAGACCGTATCGTCTTACTTCGACTGTACCGGGCCATTGTTCGGTCCAAACTGGATTACGGCTCTGTGGTATATGGCTCGGCTTCCAAGTCTGTTCTACAGCGTCTGAACACAATTCACCATCAAGGTCTGCGCATATGTCTGGGAGCCTTCAGGACATCTCCAGTTCCTAGTCTGTATGCAGAGGCAGGGGAGCCTTCTCTCAGGCTCCGCCGCATCCGCCTCATGCTCAGCTACGTTCTGAAGCTGAAGGCCCATCCAGAAAATCCTGCCTATGATTGTGTTTTTACCCCGTCGTTTGCAGAGATTTACGATGCCCATCCGGGAGCTGTCCGTCCACTTTCCTTCCGTGTCCGACCTCATCTGCAGGCGGCCGGAGTGGACCTGGACAAAGTTTCGGAATCTCTGCAACACGTCACTCCACCCTGGCTACTACCAGTTCCTGACATCTTGCTGGACTTGACTGCCCACAAGAAGGATTGTACTCCACCAGCCATATACCAACAGAGCCTCAATGAACTCCTTTCAATTTTTCCTGGCTATTGTCGTCTTTATACGGATGGGTCCAAATCTGAGGATGGAAGAGTGGCTGCGGCTGCAGTGTCCTCTCGCCATCCTAGACGCCCATTTAAGCTCCGTCTCCCTGACCATTCCTCTGTATTTAGTGCCGAACTGCAGGCCATTCTGCTAGCACTCAAGCATGCCTATCAGTCTCGGGAAAGGAACTTCCTGATTCTGTCTGACTCTCTTTCTGCCCTGCAGGCCCTTCAGGGCGCGGGAACAGACCATCCACTGCTGGTGCAGATTAGAGAGCTCTACGCGGACTTGATGAAGGAATATTATGACATCATTTTTATTTGGGTCCCAGGCCATGTGGGCATCGAAGGCAACAGAATCGCAGATTCTGCTGCCAACAGTGCCCGCAGTGACCCTGTCCCTGACACACAGACTGTCTATAGTGATTTTAAACCTGGTATTAGTGCGTACATAGCCCGCGAGTGGCAGTCCGAGTGGGACAAAGAGGAAGGGAACAAGCTTCATGAAGCTCTTCCTAAGTTGTCTGACAGTCTACCTTTCCGCTGCGGCAGCCGCCGTGAGGAGACTGTCCTTGCTCGGCTCCACATCGGGCACACGTATGTTACGCACTCTTACTTACTTAAACAGGATGAGCGTCCATGGTGTTTTGCCTGTGATGAGCAGTTTTCTGTTCGACACTTTTTGCTCTATTGTGCTGACCTCATTGACACCAGATATAAACACTTCACAGCAGACTCCTTGAAGGTTTTGTTCCGGGATGTTCCTCCGGACAAAATCTTCAATTTTTTGAGAGAATGCAATATTTTTAACAAGATCTGAGCATTCATTGACTATGTGAATTTTTTCTTTGCCCTTTTTGAGAGTCTGTAGACGTTTCTTTTAAAGACATGTGCGACATTTTAGCCTGAGATTTTTAATCTATATTTACATCTTGTCTTAAGACCTTGCTTTTAGTCTGGCTGACCAGATTTTTACCCATCCCGCCGTGAGATGGCCTTAGTCGCCTGCTCGGCGTTAAACCCAAATAACTAACTAACTATTGTGCTGACCTCATTGACACCAGATATAAACACTTCACAGCAGACTCCTTGAAGGTTTTGTTCCGGGATGTTCCTCCGGACAAAATCTTCAATTTTTTGAGAGAATGCAATATTTTTAACAAGATCTGAGCATTCATTGACTATGTGAATTTTTTCTTTGCCCTTTTTGAGAGTCTGTAGACGTTTCTTTTAAAGACATGTGCGACATTTTAGCCTGAGATTTTTAATCTATATTTACATCTTGTCTTAAGACCTTGCTTTTAGTCTGGCTGACCAGATTTTTACCCATCCCGCCGTGAGATGGCCTTAGTCGCCTGCTCGGCGTTAAACCCAAATAACTAACTAACTAACTAACAACACAAACATTAGTAAGCAGACGACAGGCCTATTCAGCCAAACAAAAGAGCGACGACATTATCGCTTGAAAATTATGTCGACAATTATATTCATAAATCTTGGAGCCCTATGAGCTCGGCAGAGTATTCTAAACTGAAATGCTAACCTATACGTTGCTCGTGGCAAATGATCACAGTCAAGACCCTCAGTCTACTCATAATGTGAGTCCTGAGAGTACAGCTGACTGAAACGTTTTACAACGGAAGTCAAGCCTGGAGTCTTGGGGGCTCTTGAGGATCTGTTGTTTATGTACTCAGACGGGTGTCTGTTTAAAGCAGTGAGTAATGTGTCTATTTTCAGCTTGAAAGCGTAGTAACAGTCTAAAACATATACACCACCCATGGGCGCGTGAACTATAGCTCGAGTCAGGCATCAGTTATGCACCCAAAAGAAATATCTTACAATCTGTGTGTGTGCGTGAGTGTTTGCGTGCGTGTATGTGTCTGAGTGTCTGAGTGTGTCCGTGCGTGTGTGTGTGTGTGTGTGTGTGCGTGCGTGTGCACGTGTACGTGCGTGTGCGTGCGTGTGCGCGTGTACGTGCGTGCGCGTGTACGTGCGTGTGCCAGTACTGTTTATAATAAAACGGTTGAGTTGTACTGACAATGTTGTACAAAGCACATTTCGGCTATGCATAAGAGGACATTCACCGTTTCAGAAATTGTACTGCAGTAAAATAATATTAGATAAGACCCGCTACCATACTCGCTAGGAGAGAGCTAACAAACAAAAGTAGACTAATAGTTGTAAACATGGGTTATGCCTGGAGTCCGAGACTCTTGAGGATCTGACCTGTGTCCACTTATAAAAATCTAGGCTCGTGAGGATCTTAGACTCTGTAAAACCTCATACACTCGGTGCAAGGCAGTCAGCTACTGGGGCGTTTTACCGTCTACTCGATTTCACTTCCCGGTTCAGTGTTTACTGTAGCTATGGGTTCAGAGCTTTAAGGGTAAAGTTCATAAACATTAAAACAAATTAACAGTACATGTTTAAGTGTTGTCAGAGACAATAGTTATAGAGAGAGATAATAGGAGAGGACTAATGTATCAAATTTCAATAAGGCCGCACTATTCATGGTCGCCACTTTTTCAAAAAACAAAAGGGTGATTATGTGATAATAGAGAGGCCACGGTGCGCCACAGATTTTAATTTCAATAAAGGCGAGATTTTGGAGGTAGCTTCCCCACCCTGCAAAAAAGGAAATAGCTACAAAAACGCCGACGAAAAGACTAACAGTAATTCCTTTCCTGGAGGAGGAAGGTTCTTCTACTAGAAGACTTATGACGTCCTGTGGTGAAAGCCGGAAGTCTTCGGAAGCCACAGGACCGAGCCGCCTCTCTCTATCCAGGGACACAACCATGGGCACATGGAACGTCAAGACCATGTACCAGAGCGGCAAGGCCGCCCAGATAGCAGCGGAAATGCAAAAGTACAACCTTTCCCTGCTAGGTATCAGTGAAGCCAGATGGACGCAGTCTGGCCAGAAAAGGCTGTTAAGTGGGGAGATGATTCTGTATTCAGGTCATGAAGAGGAGAATGCCCCCCATACAGAAGGAGTAGCACTCATGCTGTCACCAGTGGCACAGAGAGCGCTGATGGGCTGGGAACCTCTTGGGCCAAGAATTATAACAGCAGCCTTTAGAACCAAGAAAAAGCTCAAGCTGAACGTCATCCAGTGTTATGCGCCCACCAATGACAGTGACGAGGAAGAGAAACAAGAGTTCTACGACCGACTCCAGAGTGCCTTGGACAAATGTGCGGAGCGAGACATCACCATCGTCATGGGCGATTTTAATGCCAAAATAGGGGAGGACAACACCGGATACGAAGAGGTGATGGGGAGACAGGGACTAGGCTCGGAGATGAGTGAGAACGGGGAGAGGTTTGTAGACTTTTGTGCTCTAAACCGACTTGTCATTGGAGGCAGCATCTTCCCACACAGCAGAATACACAAAGCAACTTGGGTCTCACCTGACCATACGACAGAGAACCAAATAGACCATATCTGCATTAGCAAGAAATTTAGAAGATCCCTTCAAGATGTTCGAGTAAGGAGGGGAGCAGATGTCGCCTCAGACCACCATCTGCTTACCTTAAGAATGAAGCTCAAGCTAAAGAAAAGCCGCACAGAGACAACAAGAAGACAGCGCTATAATGTAGGCCTCCTGAGAGAAACTGGAGTTAGAGAAGAGTTCAAACTGGTGCTGTCCAACCGGTTTCAAGCGCTACAGGAGCTAGTAAATGAAGAGGAGGCGGTCACCACAGAGCAGCAGTGGAAGGCAGTTAGAGAGGCGCTGAACTCAACCTGCAAAGACACTGTAGGGTTCAGGAAACACCACCACAAGGACTGGCTGTCGGCACAGACCTTGAAGAAGATAGAAGCGAGGAAGCAGAAGAAAGCAGCGGTCAACAACAGTCGCACGAGAGCAGCCAAAGTAAGGGCACAGGAGGAATACTCGGAAGCCAACCGCGAGGTGAAGAGGAGTATCAGGGCAGACAAGAGGGCCTACACAGACAGCCTGGCAGCAGAGGCAGAAAAGGCAGCAGGCAGCGGCAACATGAAACAGCTCTACGACATTACCAGAAGATTGTCGGGTAAGTATGGCCTTACAGAAAAACCAGTAAAAGACAAAGAAGGCAAGACTATTGCAGACAGAGCAGACCAACTCGACAGATGGGCCGAGTATTTTGAAGAGTTACTGAACAGACCTAGCCCACCCGACCCCCCCAACATCCAGCCGGCAGAGACCGACCTACCCATCAGCTGTGACAGACCCAGCCGGGAAGAGATCAGAAGAGCAGTGGCATTTTTGAAGAATGGCAAAGCAGCAGGGCCAGATGGCATCCCAGCGGAGTCTCTGAAAGCAGACCTAGAGACAACAGTGGAGATGCTGTACCCACTGTTTGGAAAGATCTGGGAAGAGGAGGTGATGCCAGCTGACTGGAAGGAGGGGTACCTAATCAAGCTTCCCAAGAAAGGCGACCTCAGCAAGTGTTCCAACTACAGAGGAATCACCTTGCTGTCAGTACCAGGAAAGGTCTTCAACAGGATCATCCTAGAGAGAATAAAGAGCTCCGTTGACCCCCAGCTGAGAGACCAGCAAGCAGGATTCAGGAAGAACCGATCATGTACAGACCAGATCGCCACTCTCCGCATCATCGTGGAACAGTCTCTGGAGTGGAGCTCCCCGCTGTACGTCAACTTTGTGGATTATGAGAAAGCATTTGACAGCGTGGACCGAGAGACTCTGTGGAAACTCCTACGACACTACGGTGTACCCACAAAGCTCGTCCGCCTGATCAAGAGCAGCTATGATGGCATGACATGTCGCGTGATCCACGAAGGGCAGTTCACCAGAGAGCTCCAGGTCAGAACTGGTGTCAGGCAGGGGTGTCTGCTGTCTCCGTTCCTCTTCCTACTGGCCATAGACTGGGTCATGAAGATGACCACAGAGCACAGACGAAGTGGAATACAGTGGACACTGTGGACACAGCTTGACGACCTCGATTTTGCAGACGACTTGGCATTACTGTCCCACACTCATCAACAAATGCAGGACAAGACCACGAGGCTTGCTGACATCTCGTCCCAAGTGGGCCTCACCATTCACAAACAGAAAACAAAGACAATGAGGCTGAACGCAACCAGGGAAGAACCAGTCTTGCTTGCTGGCACCCCGTTAGAGGAGGTGGAGTCCTTCACCTATCTCGGGAGCATCATAGACAAAAAAGGCGGCACTGATGCAGATGTCAGAGCACGAATCGGTAAAGCCAGAGCAGCCTTTCTCCAGTTGAAAAAAGTGTGGAGTTCCAGAGAGTTGTCACAACACACCAAAGTCCGGATTTTCAACTCCAATGTAAAAGCAGTTCTCCTATATGGAGCAGAGACATGGAGATTGACAAAAACCACAGTCAACAGAGTACAGACCTTCATGAACAGTTGCCTTAGAAGAATTTTGAAAATCCACTGGCCAGAGAAGATCAGCAACGTCAGACTCTGGGAGAGAACAGAGCAGATAACAGCAGAGAATGAAATTGGGCGAAGAAGATGGGGATGGATCGGTCACAGTCTGAGAAAGCCAGCTTCCAGTATCACTAGGCAGGCATTGTCATGGAACCCCCAGGGAAAGAGGAAAAGAGGTAGGCCGAGAAACTCCTGGCGTCGAGACCTCCAAGCAGACATCAAGAGACTGGGAACCACCTGGAGTAGAATCGAAGGAAAAGCACAGGACAGGAGTTGCTGGAGGTCTCTCGTCGACGGCCTATACCCGGGTAGGGGTGACAGGCATAAGTAAGTAAGTAAGTAAAGGCGAGATTTATAGATCGGTGCGGCCTTATTGAAATTTGATTCTTAGTCCTCTCCTATTATCTCTCTCTAAAGCAAATCCATTTTTGAGAATTTTAAGCAAGAGTCTCATTGAATAACAATGAAAACCTCAGTTTTCTAAAAAAAAAAAAAGATATCTGAAAAATGCATAAATGTGAGGAAACATCACAGGTACAAAAGCCCATTACTTACATTAGAACTGGATCATTCATGCACATGAGCCTTAACCCTTTTAGCCCCAAGGTCCCATTTCTCAAGTTTTGGAGGTGTTGCCTAATGACTATGTACCAGTTGTAGGAGATGGCTTGACCATGATAATGCAAGGGTAGTGCCAGATGAGCTTTGCGCCTGGAGGCGCCAAGCTCATCTGGCACTACCCTTGCATTATCATGGTCAAGCTACCTGCCGCTGTAGGGGTCCGGGGCTAAAAGGGTTAAGGGCTTTGTCATTCTTGTTCTGATTTTCTTGTTCTCATGTCTGATAGGTACATGGCTGCGGAGACAAGTTTGACTGTAGAGTACTAGCATGGTACTGTCCAGACTACATTGAATTTATTATGATTATTTACTTTGTTTCAGTATGTTCTAAGCCCCCTTTAGCTGGTGCCAAAGAGCTTGAAGACTACCCAGAGATCCATGGATTGGTGGAAAAAATTCGCAAAATTCAGTCAAGTATGTTGCAATATTTTCATGATACTGATGGTCTTCGGGTGTTGTTTTCATTTGTGAATAGAGAACTGTGAGCAAGTGGAGGCTCGTAAGTCATCAGCTGCCATGGTTTAACATATTTATCCCACTGTCGTGTGATCTCTGTCAGTGTCACATGTCATGCCAGTTTGACGGTTGGATTGACTCAATAGAGACTAGACAAGCGTTTTACTTACTTATTTGTTTCCTCAAAACACATTACCGATGGCATTACTGTAAGAAAATGTTACCTAGCTAGCCTAATTTTAGCCAAAATTTGGTTGTGTACATATATGGGAGTGTTGGCAGGCGAGGGGCGCCATAGCCTAGGCAGTAACCCGAGTAGCCTCCCTTCCATCCCATCCGGATTCGAGCTCACCGGGTACTCACCAGTTAGTTTCTTAGCTAGCCTGTAGACGGTTGTGCTCGTACGTCGCTCTTCGGATCTTACTGTGTGGATGTGACCAGTCGTCTTGTGACTGGACCTGAACTGTTCTTGGACTGTGTTGGGGCTTGGCTGCGCGGACGGTGCTAGCTTGGAGGGTGGAGCTCACATGGACTGTGCCTTGAGCTGTTTTCGAACTTTCGGATGTGCTTCGTGACTTGGACTTCGCATGCCTGTGGACGGCCTCGACCCAGGGTGGTGACTGAGAGTCCCTTGGCACCTTAGGATGTAGTTTCGACCGGCGTGGGTTTGCTTCTCGCACCGTTATGGCCAGGTAAAACCTTGGTTACTGCCCTCGACCGGCACTCAGGGGAAGGGTAGAGCGCCAGGCGGCGGAACGCTCTGTGCACTTGATTGAGTTCGTTCTCACCCTCAATTATTGGTGCGCGGCCTCGGAGACCACGCTCGTTCGTCCTTTATTGTTGCTTCTGTGTTGCAGTTACCAGGTCCGTACCTGCATGCGCTGTGGTGAATTTCAGTGGCCCAGTGACGAGCATGCAGTCTGCCTGCCCTGTTGTGGTTGTGAGTCCATGCATCCCTGTGCTGTATGCGCCCCCTGGCTGGAAGAGAGATGGTCCCAGCTGTGGGGATTCTACCGCCGTGAATGCCCGACACCTACCCGAGAGCGGCCATCAGCTCCTGCTCAGTCTACCATGGATGGGTCCATTAAATTTCCCATGACCGTGATGACTCGGGCCAGTCCAACTACTACCGGGCAGACATCAGCGCACACACTTATGGCGGTCATAGCCCCGGACCAGACGGCGGAACGCGCTCACGGCTGTGCAGAACGCTGGATTTTCCACTCTTTAGTTTAGCCAGCCAAATGCTTGCTGCAGCCATTCCCGCAGCGCACAGGCTTATGTAGGTCACAGTCTGATATCAGCTATTCCTTCTCTAATCTCTGTAACGACTGCTGATGTGTGGTGGTTATGCCTGTGTTTAATGTTCTCTATCTCCTCTTCAAAGATTTTCTACATAGAACCGTTTGACACACTTGTGTACTGTTGTGTGCTGGTTCCTGTGCTGGTGGTATTATTCCAGTTACGTTTTTTTTTCAGAGTGCAATCCGAGGATAAAGACAGGTACCGTGTTTGTGTGTGACTGAACATGGCTGGTAAATTATCTGAGCCTCACAGTACCGAGTTGGTTTGAACATTCATTCTCTGTTCTGGTGTTAATATAAAGGAACCAGTGTGATGTGCTTAAGACCTGTTGTGTTAGTGGTTATGAATTTACTGTGTAAACCCAAGTGTACTGCATAAACACTGCTGGGATCAGCATGTTTGTGTTGATCGTCTTAATGGACCTAACGGATTACCAGCTTACCAGCTTCACAGCAGTGGAGTGCTTTCTGACGCTAGTGTTGCTCTAGCAGGAAAGAAACAAGAATTCTAGTAAGTGATAACAGTAGAGGCTAGAATGCTGCGTAGATACATCAACTCTTCATCCCACAGAAAACTTAGATGCACAACAGATTGAGCTTGAAAGTTAGTGCTTTTTTGTGTCAGTGCATGTTCATTGTATTGCAAATCTGAAATGTAACTCCTCTTGAAGGTGTACTGGTAGTAATCAGCATGGGCATGTTTAGTATGAAAAGAAAGCAAATGTTATCAGCTACAAATCTGCACTCATGTGATAATGACATTCTTGCGAGAAAAAAAAGCATTTTGTCAATGTTCAGTTACTAACACTTTTCAGCGTTTCCGCTGCCGAGCGCCGGAATGCGTCTGTCGGCACGTACACATAGCGTAGCGTAATGAAAGAGCACTCCTCTCTAGGACCATGAACAGCTCTGTCACTCTGCCTGAAGAGGCACGCGCTAACGACTAATTGCCCCCACGCCCGGCCTTGCCACAGATGGCTTATCTTGCACTCAGTGGCCCCCGGCCGCTCCTAACTAAAAGTGTGGTTCTGCACAGCCGTGCGCTCAGTGCTTCGGGAAGAGAGGCGCACACGCGACGGGATCCCGCCCCTCGAGACTATGAACGCTCGGCTTCCCGGTCGCAGGTCAGAAACAAGCTTCCACGGCCAGACAAGCTGCTTACACGAATTGGCGCCAGCTCACTACACAGAGTAAAGCGACAAGAGCCGGGTGCATCCAGGGACCGCGAGCCCCACAGGACTGCTGCACATTCAACGTCACACGCTCCCAGGTCAGTGACGCTCTGATTGTGAAGACGAGGGCACACCCCAGACGCAGTGTTGAGAGGCGAGACCTGACCCCACGACGGGATCCCGAGCCCCGCCCATGACGCGTCCGTTTGCCCTCACGACGTCAGGTCAGTGAGTTCCCAACTCGGTCAGACAGTTCGCCTGACTTCAGGAGCGCACGCTCGCAGCACAGACGAGAGGCACGAGACGAGCACAGTACTGACCTACCAGTACTGATGGGCCGCTACGCGATGGGAGGACCAGGTCGACTACTGCTCCTCGTCGCTGCTCAAGTTTGCGGGACCGGCTGCCTAGACTGCGCTCTTCCTCCCGGGCTTCGCTGGACAGCCGTCGCCCTAGGTCTTCTTCGCGGCAGGCTGGAGACAAGGTATGCTCTACTACCGCGGCGCTTGCGGTGACTACTGGATGCCGCCGGTACTGAGACTCCAGCTCATCCCGTTCTCCAAGTTGCAGCCGCTCCCCTCGTGACCGCCGGTCTTCTCCTAGCAGTTCGGCCCCTTCGCCCAGGTCCCCGCGTGACCCTCTGGCGCCCCGCCACTCGAGGCTTCGCTACAGCAGAAGACAACCCCCTTCCATTGCTGCTTCCACTGCTTGTATGGCCGCCGCCACCCCTACGCTCACCCGTCGTTCAGATGATTTTGCCGCCCCTGACCCTCCCGCGCGCATGATGGACGACTCCATCAGCTTGGCACCAGAGGACTCCGTTTGGGCCTTGCTCGATGATAACGGCGCCTCCCCTTCCCGATAGGTTATGGATTCGCCTCCAGCTACGCTGAGCCATAGGATGGAGACTCTTCAGGCCTTGGACGAAGTTGCTCACCTTATCGCGTGGTGTCTCACCGCGGAAGACTGCCCTCCTTCTCCCCCCGTCAAGAAGAGAGCCTCGGCCTTTGTAGATGCCGAGCGCCAGGCCAAGCGCTTCAAGTCTCTTCCTCAACCACCTGGTTTCTGGGACCTACACGACGCCTTCTCCACCCACCTCCTACAGGGCTCCCTGGGCGATGCTGGCTTCTTCTCCAACGCCAGGTGGCCGGCGAACTTGACCATTGCCTTCTGTCAAAGGTGGTATGCGGGACATTCGCAGAACTTCGCCTGCCCACTTCCGGCGGTGGACCCTCCGGCGCTGTCCTATGCTGGTACTCTTCACCGGCGTGAATCCACTCCTGGACTGGTACCGACTGCTGCCCTCATCCGCAATTCCCTGGCCTCTGCGGGGTTCCTGGACTTGGTGACGCAGGCCATCGTCCGTCGTGTTGAGGAGGCCTGGAACCCTGCCATCTCGCCGCTGTTGGCTGACATCCTCACCTTGGCAGTTTCCGGCAACAGGGCCGCTTACCACTCCGCTGTCAACACCATGGCAGCAGCTGCGAACTGCGATCTGATGCGCCGAGATGCTGTTCTGCATGCTTGCTCGCTGCCAACCGAGCTGAAGAATCAGCTACGCCGGGCGCCTCTTGGTGGAGATCTCCTTTTCGGCCCCACCTGGCAGACTGTCAAGGAGGCTAATAAGGACTTGTGGCCCAGCCACATTGCTCCAGCCCGCTTTCAGGCAGCCCGCAGTGCTGTGGGTCGAGCCCTGCGTTCCGTCAGACCCACCTCTCGCCCCTTCACCAGTTGTGGTCGTACACCTGGGGATGGAGTTTTGTACCGACCTCAACAAAGTGCGGCTCCCGGAGGCGCATATTCAAAAGTTGGGGAATCTGGCGTGGTGAGTGGCTCAAGAGGACACTATCACCGCCCGGGTGTGGCTTCAGCTCCTGGGCCTGATGAGCGCCGCAGCGGATCTCCTTCCCCTAGGACGTCTCTACTGCTGCCCGCTACAGCTGCACTTGCTCTTACACTGGCAACCCTCGAAGGACGACATCGATTCCCTGATTCCAGTGCCCCCGATGCTACGTCCTCACTTCCTGCGCTGGGGGGACCCCACCTGGCTCCCCGGTTGTCCCTCTGTGTTGACGCAAGCCTCACCAGTTGGGGTGCTCACCTACTTCCGATGTTCTCCACAACCTCTGGTCTTTGGCCCCCAGATCTTCGGTCCTGACACATCAACTGGTTAGAGCTGAAGGCGGTGTGGCAGGCCCTCACGACGTGGGAGTCTCAACTATGGTGCCAGGAGCTCCTCCTCTTGTCCGACAACTCCACCATCGTCGCCTACATCCAGAAACAGGGTGGGACTCGGTCTCCCTCGCTGTGCATCCTTCTCTACCAGGTGCTCCGCTGGTGCAAGGATTGGGGCATCGCTCTTCGCGCGAGACATATCCCGGGACCGCCAGCTGCCGCTATTCGTCTTACCGGTTCCAGACCCGCTTGCTTGGGCAGTCAACGCACTCTCCATCCCCTGGGATGGACTCGTTGCATACGCTTATCTGCCGACGGTGCTGGTTCCCAAAGTCCGTCTCGAGCTCCGTGACTGCAACATGGTCCTGTTCCTGGTGGCCCCCTTCTGCTGGACCAAGTCATGGACCTCAGACCTCCTGAACCTCGCCACGGGCCCCCCTCTGCAGCTCCCCACTCCACGCACGATGCTCAAGCAACCGCGACAGGCACTGTACCATCCGTGCCCCGAACGTCTCCTCCTCCATGCCTGGAGATTGTGTGGCAAGCCCTCACTAGCAGAGGCTTCTCTAGTGCTGCAGTGGATGTTATTGCTGCAGCCCGCAGACCCTCGACCAGACGAGTTTATGAGGGAAAGTGGCGCGTGTCACGTAACGGATGTGACATGTTGTTTTATTTTTTCGCCAAGTCGTTTTTTGTTAATAAATGTAGATCGCCGAATTCTGTAAATAGCCTTAGTTTAGGGAAGTTAATAAATGTAGTGTGAGCGTAATCGTAAAGCCCGTGCAGCAAGCTTAACAGTGAGCGAGTACAGCGGTTGCACGCTTTAGCCAAGTAGCTTTAACCGAACAGTGTTCAGAGTAAAGTTAAACTGCAAGGTAGCAGAGGGATATTACAGTCAGTCAGCGGAGTTAGCCAGCGAAGTGAGAGTCTGGGTCAGGGTGCGGCCTCGTTTGGAGCCCTTGACAAGCTGTGTGAGGGTTGTTTTACCCTCCCTGCAAGACCACGGCCAGTGTTCCTGGGTGTGGGTGTCCCGAGAGACTCGTGACCACGGCTGCTACTCACCAGAAGACCCCTCCGGTTCGTCTTCGTCTTTGTTTGTCTCGTCCTGCCGGAGGACTCACCAGTGACAGGTATTTACTCATGCCATTTTCCTCAGTTAGCTGCTGTGCTCTCGGGTGTGTGAATGTGTACATAGGTTCGGAAGGGTATGTTCGTCTAGTTTTTTAGTGATGTTTTAATCAAGTCTATAACCATGTTTTTTAGGTTGGGTTGTAATGTGGTGGGTGTCGGATTTAGTTGTTTATGTTCGGCTGTCGCCGAGTGAGTATATTTAAAGGGCCATGTTGTAAAACGAATTAAAGTGGGTATCCTTTCAAATATATTGGTATTAAGTCCTAGATGTAATGTAATAAGATTGTCACGTGGGGTGGTTGCTGGTGATTATTTGATATCTTTGTATGTACATGTGGATATTTTGATAACGTTGGTTTTAGCAGTGGCAATGTTATTATACAAAAGTGGTTGTGCTAGCTTAATGCTAGTGTAATGGAATAGTGCAGACCTGGTGAATGTTGAATGTACATAGGAAGCTTTCATATCCATGATTGTATATTTAATATGGCCAAGGCAGGTATTAGGGTGAGACGAGACACAACTCACGTGGTTTGTGAGTAGGTGCGTGTCAAATAGGCCAGAATTAACTGTGTTGGCACTTTGACTGACAATGCGCCCTTTTCCAGTGCATTGGCTTCGAAGACTGGCTTTGAAGATTGGCTTCGAAGATTTCGTCGTTCTTCGATCTCTTCATCATCCACGACCAACGGTGACGCATCATCGGGAGTCGGAACGCCTTCGCTAGCCGGTCCTGTTGGACAAGTACGTTGGGCTACAGCAGGCTGATTCTACGTTCTGAGCGTCGGTCACAGGCGTGCGTGGGCAAGCGCGGCTACGGTGCTCTGTTGTGCAGGGGTAGTACTCGTACGTTATGAGCCACCCTGTCTAGTGTGGGACAGAGGACACTGTACAGAGACAAAGTTACCCGCCTTGTATAGCCGTTGGCCATATTAGTCATTATTACCTGTTAGTCATATTCACCTGTTAGTCATATTCACCTGTTAGTCATTTTCGTCTGTTAGTCATATTCACCTGTTAGTCTTATTCACCTGTTAGTCATATTCACTTGTTAGTCATTTTCACTTGTTAGTCATTTTCACTTGTTAGTCATTTTTTGTTATATGTTAATCTTTTTATGTGTTAATACGTTATGAGTGCATGTGTGGGTATGTGTGAGTGTGTGGGGCGTTAGTGGGTTGGGGTGGGAGTTAGAGTAAGGGTAGGTAATAAAGGATTTGTTTGTTGTTTATCACTGGCGTTGCGTTATTTATTTAGAGTGGGTGGGCTTTCTCGAGTGTCTGCACTCATATTGTCCACGGCGCCCTGACTCCGTCAGGCGTGTCGTGACATATTTGGTGGCAGCGGTGGGATAAGGATTAGGGGGAGGTAAAGGATTAGGTAGGTTAGGGTATTTTTGTGCGCCAGTGATCGTTTGTTCGTGTTGTGGTACGAGTAAGATTTAGCGGGCGGTTGGCGGGAGTGGGGGCGTATTGCGCCAGGGGCCACGGCCAGAGAATGCAGTGCGCATAAACGGGGGGTGGCATGAGTGGTTGCCTCTCATTACTCAGGTACCGAGTGGTGAGGACCCTTCGGCTCTTGTCACTGTCTAGTCCTTATTCGTTGTTTGTATTCTGTGTATTTATTTGTTGTATTGTTTCTTTGTCAGGGGTCCTGCTGGGGAGCAGTTGTCGTCGCTGCCTCCGGGACACCCACATCAGGATGCCCCCTAAACGGGATACCAGGGCCACCCGTGCCACGTCGGGGCACGACCCTGAGTCCGAGGGTGGTGGTGCAGGGGATGAGGGTCCAGGAGAGAGAGGAGCCACTTTGGCCACTCCCTCTCGGAAGGAAACGGTGGTGAGTACCCTTACCCGTACTCTCACTGCAGCAGGACTGACACCCAGTAGGGATCAGGGAAGTAAAGAGGGGTTAGGGGTGATAGTAAACCCATATGAGCAGTATAAAGTGATAGGAGAGGGCCTAGGACTTAGTGGGGGAGCTCTAACCCAGTTCATCCTGTCCGAAGTTAGGAGAGAGGAAGAAAAACGGGAACGTGACCTAGAGCGTAGGGCGTTAGAGAGGCAGCTCCAGATGGACCGTGAGGCAGCAGAGAGACGGCTCCAGATGGACCGTGAGGCGGCTGAGCGGGCTAGGCGGGACGACTTAGCATTAACCGAACGTAAGCTAGCTGCCGCGGAACAAGCACGGAAAGAAGAGCTCGTCGCGGCCGAAACGCGGCTTAGATTACAGTTAGCAGCAGCGGAAAAGAAGTCAGTTACGGAGTCTAGTCAGCATTACTCGCTCAAGATGCGTCCGTTAGAGGATAAGGAAGATGTGGAATCTTACCTTCAGCTCTTTGAGAGAGTAGCCGAAACCCAGGGGTGGCCGAAAGAGGTATGGGGGATCAGGTTAGCACCTCTATTGCAGGGGGAGGCCCGTGACGCATACCTTAGGCTGACCGTAGAGCAAGGGAAAGATTTTGAGGTGGTGAGGGAGACCTTACTGAGAAGATTTAGGCGTGACGCTGAATATTACAGACGCCAGTTTCGCTAAGCCAGAAAGGAAGGTCCCGAAACGTTTCCCCAGTTGTTCGTTAGGTTAAAGACCTCAGTCAAGCGTTGGTTCGCTTTAGCCCATAAGAGCATAGAGGACGTAGAACAAGTGCTAGACGTGTTTCTGTCTGAGCAACTTTATGCTATTATGAATGCAGACCTTGAAATGTTCGTTAGGGAAAAACGTCCTAGGAATGGTGAAGAGGCCGCGGAGCTAGCGCAGCTCCATATCGACACCAAACGGGCAGTCTCGCGTCCATTGGGTGGGGGGCCGATTCGTCCGCCGTTCAAGAAGGACAAAGGGTCGAATAAACCCCCTGAGACCAAAGCAGAACATAGGACAGAACCAGCTAGTTCAGGCAGAGGGACTGGTGAACGGCTGTGTTTTAAGTGCAACAAACCAGGGCACGTAGCAAGGAACTGTCAGAGTAAGGCGTCAGTTAACCAAGTCACCATTGCTCCTGAGACAGTAGCCGTAATGACAGAGCCCGTGACCGTAGGGATGCGGACGATCCGGCCCTACGACCCGTGGAGTAAGGGATTAGCCAAGGGAAAGGAAGTTCGTATCATGCGTGATACCGGCGCGGATATGAGTGCGATTGCCGCCAAGTGGATAGAACCCAGGGATCTTACAGGTCGGTTCATAGACGTCAATCCCGTCGACCATACTAAGTCCGATAAGTATCCGACTGCATGGGTTGAAATCGATTCCCCATTCGTGCGAGGGACGATCGAACTTATCGTAATGGAGCGCATGGGACCGGACGTAATCCTAGGGAACTGGGTGACTTTTTCAGATGAGAAACGTAGTCCCGTATCCATCGATGCCAGTGAGTGTGCTATGGCAGCAGCGGTCCAAACTCGAGCTCAGGTTCAGAGGGAAAAGGAAGGAGAGAGCGCGCTTAAAGTCGTTAAGCAGGCCGATCTCGATGTGACTCCTGCCCAACTGATAGAGTGGCAGAACCAGGACGAAACTCTAGCTCGCGCTAGGAAGTTGGCCGATGAGGGCCGAGCAATTCCGTCAGGGAAAAGTCTGATAGAATTTTGCAGGACGAAAGAGCAGATGGGAGAAGAGGTGAGAGATGCAAGCCAGTACGTAGTAGATTTACGGAATCGCATTGAAGAGACGTGCAGGTTCATTCATTCAGTCCTCTCTGCGCCGTCTGGTGCTTGAGGCGACGGCAAGGGAGCGCCACTTTTGTCTGTCAGCTGCTATTTTGGGTGCTGTTTGCAGAGTAAGGCCTCTGTTCTTGAGCTCTCGCTCCACGGTTCGGCGCCACGTCTCCTTTGGTCGTCCACGGTTTCTCTTCCCCTGTGGTGTCCATCTCAGTGCCACCCTTGGTAATGAGTCAGGTGACATTCTGCAAACGTGGCCTAGCCATCTCCATCTCCGTGTGGCGATGGTTTCAGCGATGCTGTCTGCGCCTGCTCTCTTCCGTAGTTCCTCGTTTGTAATCATGTTTGGCCAGAAGACCTTCATGATCCGTCGCAGGCACTTGTTCTGGAAGACATCCAGCTTGCGTTCCGTAGCGGTAGTGGATTTCCAGCATTCTGACCCATATAGAAGGACACTCAGCACGTTGCTCTTAAAAATACGGAGCTTGGTGTGGATGCTCAGGCTTGTGGTCCTCCAGATGGGTTTCAGCATTGCGAAGGCTTGGTTGGCTTTGCTGATTCTTGTGGTGATCTCCCTTGTGCAGTCTCCATCTGTGGTAACCTTGCTGCCCAGGTACGTGAACTCGTCCACCTCTTGCAGAGGTTGGTCATTGATGGTGATTGGGTCGCCCACTATGGTGTTCTTCCTCATGACTTGAGTCTTCCTAATGTTGACCCCGAGACCTATGGAGCTTGCTGACTGTGTCAACTGTTGTGTCTTCTGTTGCATGTCCTGGTTTCTGCTTGCCAGCAGCCCGATATCATCGGCGTAGTCGAGGTCATCCAGCATTGAGGTCAGCGTCCACTGAATTCCCTGCCTCCTTCCCTCTGTGGTGCGGCGCATGATCCAATCAATTGCCATTGAGAATAGGATTGGCGAAAGAATACATCCTTGTTTCACTCCGGTTTCCACCTTAAACGGTTCGGTGAGCTGGTTGTTGTGGACGACTCTGCACTCAAAATTCTTGTACAGGGACCTGATGACGTTGACAAGTTTCTGGGGGATTCCATAGTATCGCAGGATTTTCCAAAGGGAGTCTCGATGCAGACTGTCGAAGGCCTTCTCAAAGTCTACAAAGACCACATAGAGGGATCCATTCCATTCGTTAGACTGCTCAAGGATCTGTCTCAGTACGAAAATATGGTCAATGCAGGACTTGCCTTTCCTAAAACCTGCCTGCTCCCGGCGAAGGATGCCATTCACTGCTGTCGTAATGCGTTCAAGGAGAATGCGGCTGAAGATCTTGCTGGTGAGGGATAGTAAGGTGATGCCTCGCCAGTTGTTACAGTTCCCCAGGTCTCCTTTCTTCGGAAGTTTGACGATGGTGCCGGTCTTCCAATCGCTCGGCGCTTCCTCAGTGTCCCAGATAGACGTGCAGGTTAGCGCAACAGAATTTGAAGCTAGCTTCGAAAAAGCAGAAACAGCACTTTGACCGCAGAGCCAAACCACGCAGTTTTAATGCAGGAGACAAGGTTTTGTTGTTACTTCCAGTTAAACACAACAAGCTGGAGATGGCTTGGCAGGGACCATTCGAAGTTCTAGAGAGAGTCGGAGAGTGTGACTACAGGGTACGGGTGGGCAGTAAAAATAAACTGTACCATGCAAATCTGTTGAAAAAGTTCCAAGAACGAGTGTCAGTAGCTACAGTAGTGATAGATGAGGAGGACGAAGATGAGGGGGGAGAGGCATTCGTGGTGGTAAAGGAAGTACCTACCATTCCTTTAGTAGCGTCTGAAGGACCCTCTGACATCCATCTTGATCCTAACTGTCCAGAGATCCATTCTAGTATAGAAGCTCTGACTGTCCAGTTTAAGGATATTTTGACAGATTATCCGTTGAGGACGACACTAGACTCGTGTGAAATCCATTTGACTGATGAAGTGCCGGTGAGAACGAAGCAATATCCTCTACCTCATTCTCAGCTAGAGGTAGTCAAAGTCGAAGTGGATGCTATGCTAGAGATGGGAGTAATCGAGAGAGCCAATTCCCCATACCACTCACCGATCGTCTTGGTGAAGAAGAAGGATGGCACTGTTAGGTTTTGTGTAGATTTTAGGAAACTGAATCAAAAGGTCGTGTTCGATGCTGAACCAATGCCTGACGTAGAGTACCTATTTTCCTTACTGTCCAAGGCTAAGTACTTGAGTAAGTTAGACCTAGCTAAAGGCTACTGGCAGGTACCCATGTTAGAGAGCGACAAACCGAAAACTGCCTTCACCACACCGGCAGGGCAATTTCAGTGGAAGGTAATGCCTTTCGGGTTAAAGACGGCAGGGGCAATCTTTTCCCGAATGATGAGGAGGTTACTAGAACCTTTGCGATTGACGGAAGTTAGCAATGTCATGGACGACGTCATGATTGCTTCCTCCACTAAAGAACGTCACTTACAGTGTATTGCCCAGCTCTTTGGTAGGTTAAGAGAGGTCCAGTTGGCGGCCAGACCTACAAAGTGTTACTTGGGGTTCAAGCAGTTGGAATATCTGGGGCATACAGTGGGTAACGGTCAGATAAAACCAGAGGGAGACAAGATGCAGCGGATAAAAGACGCGCCGCGACCACAAACAAAGAAACAAGTCAGATCGTTTCTTGGGTTGGCAAATTATTACCGCCGGTTCGTTCCTAGCTTTGCGGCCATAGCAGCCCCACTAACCGACCTGACCAAGGGAGGGAAGACCGGACAGATCGGTTGGAACGATGCATGTGAGACAGCATTTGAGACGCTGAAGGCGCGACTGTGTTCAGGTCCTGTGTGCTCATTGCCAGACTTCGATCGTCTCTTCGTGTTGCAGACAGATGCGTCCGAAGGGGGTTTAGGAGCCGTATTATGTCAGGACCATGGTAACGGTTTACAGCCTGTTGCATGCGCGAGCAAGAAACTATCCAAAGCAGAGCGTAACTACTCCACCATCGAAAAGGAGTGTCTTGCAATCGTGTGGGGAATTCAAAAATTCCGTCAGTATCTGTATGGTAGGACATTCGTCGTACAGACCGACCATAGACCATTGCAGTACTTGCAACAAGCTAAATCCACAAACAGTCGACTGATGAGGTGGGCTTTGCAGTTGCAGCATTTGTTTCCTCAAAACACATTACCGATGACATGACTAACAGGAAATAGTCTACTTGCTTACCAATTTTAGCCTAAGACCCAAAGGGTCCCCCCAGGAGGCTCTCGGGGATCCCTGATAGGGACGAGAGAGCTTTCGGGGATCCCTAACAGGGACGAGAGTAGCCTCCCCTGCCCATCCGGTCAGGCGCCCGGTGGTGTCTCCTTTAGCCAGTTGTCTACTTCGCTGTTAGCGTTCGGACGCTTTTACCTGAGCCTCTGACCCTTGGAAAGACTGTGTACGGTTCGACCGTCCCTTACCGGCCTGCCTTCGCCTAGCCTCTCGTCTACCGCTTCTGGCGTGGCCTCCGTCTTCTCTGCTAGCCCTCGTCTGTGCCTCGTGCTCTTGGCTGGCCCTGGAACCTTCTAGGCTCCCGTCGTCGTCTCCCTGCCTTTCCGCCATGGACAGGTAAAGTCTCGGCCGTTTCCGACGTCTCGCCTGGCTGGGTCGGACGTCGGGCTTCGCTCGAGCTACTGTTGGTTTCTCTCCGCATTTCACGGTAAGTTTCGAGTGTTTCTTGATTTCAAAGCTTTATATGGCGGGGTTCGTTACCCGCCCCCGGTCGCCTTTCATGTTTGGGTATGGGCTGCAGTTATCTAGTGCGCCTCTCCCCAGTACGTCGACCTCCAGTGACCTACTGTCTGGTACTTTGTGCTTCGTCACTCTGCCGTTCCGCCATGGAAAGGTGGAGTATCGGCCACTTCCTACGTCTCGCCTGGCTGGGCCGGACGTCGGGCTGCGCTCGAGCTCCTGTTTGTCTTTGCATTCACCGTCAGTTTCGCGTGTCTCTTAATTTTCGAAGCCTTAAATGGCGGGGTTTGTTACCCGCCGCCGGTCGCCTTTCATGTTTGGGTTTGGGTTGCAGTTGCCAAGTGCGCCTCTTCCCCGTTCGGCGACTTCCAGTGACCTAGTGTCCGGTGCTTGTGCTTCGTCACTCTGCAGTTCCGCCATGTAAAGGTAAAGTCTTGTCCGCTACATACGTCTCCCCCGGCGGGGCCGGACGTCGTGCTTGGCTCGGACTTCTGTTTGTTTTCTCTCCGCATTTAACGGTGAGTTTTGCTCGTTAATTCGGAGCTTTATCTGGCGGCGTTAGTTGCCCGCCGCCCGTCACCTTTCATGTATGGGTATGTGTTGCAGTACCAAGTGCGTTGCTGCCCAGGACGGCGGCTTCCAGTGGCCTGGTGTCCGCCATACTGTAGACCGGGTGCCACCTGCTCCTCTGTCATCGGCTGCGCTGGCGGCCCTGCTTGACTGGAGGTTCTTGGTCTCTACTCCGGTGTTCCACCGCCGAGCGACCCGCGACTTCCGCCTCCTTGGGACCTTCCGCGGCACGGCGGAATTGTTCCAGCTGCCCTCGGACATGGGATAGCCACTCCTCTCGTCCCTGGTAAGTTTGTAGCTTATTCATAGACGCGTTAAGCCCGCTGACTCCTCCGGCGAGTCGCCAAGCTGGCTACGTGCCCCCCTCCCGTAAAAAGGAGCCCCGGGCACCGCGACCATGTCGCCTTAGTTCACGCGTCGGCCCCTCGGCCAAACCTCAAGCCCGCTGACTCCTCCGGCGAGTCGCCAAGCCGGCTACGTGCCCCCCTCCTTGAGCCCCGGGCACCGCGACCTTGGTCGCTAATTAGTTAAGCGTCGGCCTTTGGCCCTTCTTCTAAGCCCGCTGACTCCTCCGGCGAGTCGCCTAGCTGGCTACGTGCCCCCCTCCTTGAGCCCCGGGCACCGCGACCTTGTCGCCTGTTACATGCAAAAAAAAAAAAAAAAAAGAAGAAGTTGACGCTTGGCCTCGCGGCCCCTCTTGAGCCCGCTGACTCCTCCGGCGAGTCGCCAAGCCGGCTACGTGCCCCCCTCCATGAGCCCCGGGCACCGCGACCTTGTCGCTAATTAGCTTAAGCACCGGCCTTCGGCCCATCTAAGCCCGCTGACTCCTCCGGCGAGTCGCCTAGCTGGCTACGTGCCCCCCTCCTTGAGCCCCGGGCACCGCGACTTTGTCGCTAACTAGTCTACGCGTCGGCCTTCGGACCTGCTCAGCCCGCTGACTCCTCCGGCGAGTCACCCAGCCGGCTACGTGCCCCCCTCCTTGAGCCTCGGGCACTGCGACCTTGTCGCCTATTGTTGACGCGTTGGCCTCACGGCCCCTCCTAAGCCTGCGGACTCCTCCGGCGAATCGCCGAGCCGCTTTGTGCCCCCACCTTGAGCCCTGGGCACCGCGTCCTGGTCGCCAATTAGTTCACGCTTGGCCTTCGGCCCCAGCTTAAGTCCGCTGACTCCTACGGCGAGTCGTTTACCCGACTATGTGCCCCCCTCCTTGAGCCGGGCACCGCGACCTTGTCGCCTTGTTCTTACTTCGGCCTCGGTCCTGGGCCCGCTGACTCCTTTGGCGAGTCGCCTATCTGCTTGTGCCCCCTCCTTGAGCCCCGGGCACCGCGACCCTTTTCGCCGGTTGGTGCCCTAGTCGGCCCTATGGCCTTCCTTCCTACCCTCTGACTCCTTCGTCGAGTCTCCCAGCCAGCTACGGTGCCCCCTCCTTGAGCCTCGGGCACTGCGTCTGGATCGTCTTTCATATACCTCGGGACTTCGGGCCGTTTTCCCCTGGCGCCTACGGCCTTTCCACGTGTTCACCGATTCTCGTCTGTTCGCCGAAGTGAAGCTACTTCGCGCTCGGTTCGCGTGGATGGGTGCCCCTTGGGTACACCCAGTGCAAGTGGGGATCGACGTCTTCGCCCTCGTCGCCTAGATAGTTGCGGCGCCCGACGTTCGTCGCCCGCCCGCTTGACGCCCTCCTGTGTCCCTGCCGACCTTCGCCTTCTGCTCGGCCCTGTCATTCCCCGCGGGACCTCCTCTTCCCCTCTCTCTGCACCGTTCGCCTCCAGCGTCTCCCCGACCCTCTTCGGTGGATGACTCGGCGTCCTGCGTTTGCCGCTGGCCTGCTGGCGTTTTAGCCTTCGGCTCTCCCCGGTTCACTGGCCACTTGCTCCTCTTCGTGCGCGCTGCCTCGGGTGGTTCTGCCGGCGCCCGTCCTTGCGGTTACACCTCCCAGCTCTAGTGGATGGCTCCTTCCCTGGCCTTCTCCCCTGATGCGACGTCGCAGCTGTGCCGTGCTCCTGTGGCTGCCCACGCTCTTCGGCCCTGCCTGGTAGTCTCCTTAGGACCCCTTCTAGGCCTGTGGGCCCAGCGACACCCGTGTGGTTGAGTTCCCGCCCGCTCCGACCAAGGCCCTCGCCCTTCGCGCGCAGGTCTCCGCTCTGCCTTGAGATGTTGCGTTGGTGCTCGTCGCTCGGCGCGGCTCCCCCCGCCTCGGACCCTTCGCTTCGCCTTCGGCCCTTGGTCGTCGCCGCCAGCCGGGATCTGCCCCTCGCTTCCACGCGTCCCCATGCCTCCCGCCCCCGCTGTTGTCTTCGCTTGCCGTCGACGGGTCCGTTTCCAGCCCGGCCTCCGGTGTGGTCTCTCCCTCAGCCCTGGGTCCTTGCGTGGATCGTGGATGCCTTGGTTGCCCGAGACCTTGTTCTTCTGTCAGCCGTTCTCCTCCTGGGTCGACCTGCGTCTGCGGTATCAGTCAGCGGTCCCACTTCGTAGGGCAGCGATGTTCTCCTCCTCCGGTTGCTCGCCTGGGCGCCCTGGTCAGCGACTACAGTCCGACCTCTCGCCACTCGTTCACCTGGGTGTGGATTCGGTGACCGACCGCGACTTGGTGCGTCTTCACGAGCCTCGGATCCAGTCCTTGCCGTTCTAGCCCGAGGGTAGCTGCGGACGCGGCGCTCCCCACCTAACTGCGGCTCCAGCTCCTCCTCCTGGTGAGTGCGGCGGCTGATCTCCTTCCCTCGGTCTTCTGTACTCCGCCTCTGGAGGCCGTCCTCCGGTGATCTCTCTACCCTGGTGCCGATCTCTCCTGTGCTGCGCCACGTCGGCTTCGCTGGACGGACATTCTTGGCTCGGCTCCCGGATTCCCCCTGACCTCGCCGCTGCCCGTCTCTCTCTCTGCGTCGTTGCCGGTCTCGACCGTTGGGGCGCTCTCCTTCTCCCGAATTCCGCTCGTCCGCCGGCCGCTGGCCCGCGAACCGGACTTCGCGGCACGTCATCCCGCTGGGACTGGTTGCAGTTGGCAGGCCCTCTGCGCTTGGCGATACGATCTTCGGACACAGGACCTCCTCGTCCTTCCGACAACCCCTCTTCGTGGCTTGCCTTCAGACGCAGGAGGACCCCGCTCTCCCGACCTCTGCTTCCTCCTCTATCGCCCCTTCGCTGGTGCGAGGACAGCGTCTTCTCCCTCCCAGCCCGCCACAGTCCACGTCGCCTGTTCGTCCTGACAGTCTACCTCTTGCGACGGTGGCAGCTTCTTCACACGGATTGCGCCCTTCGCGGGGACATCCTTCGCTGGTTCTGCGCCCGTCGGGAGACTCCCCCCTTGTTCTCTTCGCCACGAAGTGGAGCCTCCGGCTTCCCCGCTTCATCTCCCTGTTCCCGACCTCTGGCCTGGTCAGTCGATGCCCTTCGATCCCTTGGGGCGGACTGGTCGTTTACACCTACCCTCCGGCGGTCCTGGTCCTCAAGTCCTGCTCAGCCTCCGGGGATGCAACGCAGTCCTTCTCCTGGTGGCCGGTCGCCGGACCGGTTCGCGGACTTCCGACCTTCTCAGTCTCGCCACAGGTTCACCCTCCCTTTCCCACCTCCCGCCGATGCTCTTACAGCGCCGATAGCCGCTCTTCCACCCCTGCCCCGAGCGACTTCTCCTGCACGCCTGGCGATTGTGTGGCAAGCTCTCTCTGCTGGAGGCTTCTCGAGTGCAACAGCGGATGCTATCGCTTCTGCCCGCAGACCTACCAGACGTGTCTACGAGGGAAAGTGGCGTGCTTCGTGCCTGGTGCTCTGACCGCCGCCTCTCCACTGTCGGCCTGACGACTCCTCAGCTCACGGACTTCTTCTCTGGCTCGTCCAAGACCTAGGTTGGCTCCCCTCTGGTGCAGCAGCTCTTGAGGGGTCTCTTGATCGCCGACGCCTACCGTCACCTCGGCCGTCCTGACCCAGCGCCTGCAAGGACCTGCCCGACCTTATGGCGCGTTTCGGCGTGCAGCGTCCGGTCTCCCGCCCACTTGGCCCGCGCTGGGACCTCCCTGGTCCTCCCCTGACTGACTTCGGACCGTTGAGCCGCTCCTTCTGGCCCGCTTTGCTGACGTGACTCGGAGGCCTGCTTCCTGATGACCCTCGCCACGGCGCCCCGCGTCACCGAGCTCCACGCTCTCGTCTCGCCCCGCCGGCCTGCAGTTCCGAGTGGATGGCTCCGTTCAGCTACTCCCGGATCCTTCCTTCTCGCTCAGCCTAGGTCTCCCTTGACAGCTCCTCCGGTCCTCGCCGCTCGGCCGCTTACACGACCCGGTTCCTCGGGGCACTCCGCAGCAAGATCCGGGACAGGCACTTCGTATCTACCTGCTCCAAGTCCGTGCGGAGGGGACGGTCTCGTCCCTTGCCGCCGACCGCTGGCAGAACCGGCTTCTCAGCCCAAACGTTCTCCTCCTCGCTCCGCTGGGTATTCCGGTCCGCCTATCGCGACCTCTCCCCACAGGGAGCCGGGGCACTGAAGATCCGCGCCCATGGAACGCGCGCTAGGGCCGCAGGTCTCGCCTTCGCCGCGCCGTTGTGGTTAAGGACACTGTGGCGGCGGTGGGGTGGCGGGACGGATCTACCATTGCCGCTTCTACTCCCGCGCCCTGACAGTCCAGCGCGACAACCTTACGCTGGTGGGCAACTTCTGCGGCGCACCACTCCCTCCAGGCGCCCTCGGCGCTTAGGTGGCACTTCGCTAAAATTGTCGGGAGTGGGTGATCAGGAGTGACGGGCCGTCTTCGTCCCTGAAGAGGTTTCTAAAAGGGATTGTGCGGCACCCTCCTCCTCTTTGCCATTCTTCCTGTTAGTCATGTCATCGGTAATGTGTTTTGAGGAAACAAATTAATTTTTCTCTAAAATGTATTTTTTCGAAAAATACTTACCGATGACATGACTCGGAGGTCCCTCCCTCCTCCCCGCTTGCCGCTGGTAACTCCGTAGACAACTGGCTAAAGGAGACACCACCGGGCGCCTGACCGGATGGGCAGGGGAGGCTACTCTCGTCCCTGTTAGGGATCCCCGAAAGCTCTCTCGTCCCTATCAGGGATCCCCGAGAGCCTCCTGGGGGGACCCTTTGGGTCTTAGGCTAAAATTGGTAAGCAAGTAGACTATTTCCTGTTAGTCATGTCATCGGTAAGTATTTTTCGAAAAAATACATTTTAGAGAAAAATTAATTTTCCATTAGAGTGGAAAGCATAGCCGGTAGAGTAAATGTTCCTGCTGACTTTTTGAGTAGGACAGGGTAGTAGAAACCGTAAATGTGGAAGCAGTATTGGGACAGTCATATAGGAATCAAACCCGGGTGTTTGATTTGGGAGGGGGGTATGTCACGTAACGGATGTGACATGTTGTTTTATTTTTTCGCCAAGTCGTTTTTTTGTTAATAAATGTAGATCGCCGAATTCTGTAAATAGCCTTAGTTTAGGGAAGTTAATAAATGTAGTGTGAGCGTAATCGTAAAGCCCGTGCAGCAAGCTTAACAGTGAGCGAGTACAGCGGTTGCACGCTTTAGCCAAGTAGCTTTAACCGAACAGTGTTCAGAGTAAAGTTAAACTGCAAGGTAGCAGAGGGATATTACAGTCAGTCAGCGGAGTTAGCCAGCGAAGTGAGAGTCTGGGTCAGGGTGCGGCCTCGTTTGGAGCCCTTGACAAGCTGTGTGAGGGTTGTTTTACCCTCCCTGCAAGACCACGGCCAGTGTTCCTGGGTGTGGGTGTCCCGAGAGACTCGTGACCACGGCTGCTACTCACCAGAAGACCCCTCCGGTTCGTCTTCGTCTTTGTTTGTCTCGTCCTGCCGGAGGACTCACCAGTGACAGGTATTTACTCATGCCATTTTCCTCAGTTAGCTGCTGTGCTCTCGGGTGTGTGAATGTGTACATAGGTTCGGAAGGGTATGTTCGTCTAGTTTTTTAGTGATGTTTTAATCAAGTCTTTAACCATGTTTTTTAGGTTGGGTTGTAATGTGGTGGGTGTCGGATTTAGTTGTTTATGTTCGGCTGTCGCCGAGTGAGTATATTTAAAGGGCCATGTTGTAAAACGAATTAAAGTGGGTATCCTTTCAAAATATATTGGTATTAAGTCCTAGATGTAATGTAATAAGATTGTCACGTGGGGTGGTTGCTGGTGATTATTTGATATCTTTGTATGTACATGTGGATATTTTGATAACGTTGGTTTTAGCAGTGGCAATGTTATTATACAAAAGTGGTTGTGCTAGCTTAATGCTAGTGTAATGGAATAGTGCAGACCTGGTGAATGTTGAATGTACATAGGAAGCTTTCATATCCATGATTGTATATTTAATATGGCCAAGGCAGGTATTAGGGTGAGACGAGACACAACTCACGTGGTTTGTGAGTAGGTGCGTGTCAAATAGGCCAGAATTAACTGTGTTGGCACTTTGACTGACAATGCGCCCTTTTCCAGTGCATTGGCTTCGAAGACTGGCTTCGAAGATTGGCTTCGAAGATTTCGTCGTTCTTCGATCTCTTCATCATCCACGACCAACGGTGACGCATCATCGGGAGTCGGAACGCCTTCGCTAGCCGGTCCTGTTGGACAAGTACGTTGGGCTACAGCAGGCTGATTCTACGTTCTGAGCGTCGGTCACAGGCGTGCGTGGGCAAGCGCGGCTACGGTGCTCTGTTGTGCAGGGGTAGTACTCGTACGTTATGAGCCACCCTGTCTAGTGTGGGACAGAGGACACTGTACAGAGACAAAGTTACCCGCCTTGTATAGCCGTTGGCCATATTAGTCATTATCACCTGTTAGTCATATTCACCTGTTAGTCATATTCACCTGTTAGTCATTTTCGTCTGTTAGTCATATTCACCTGTTAGTCTTATTCACCTGTTAGTCATATTCACTTGTTAGTCATTTTCACTTGTTAGTCATTTTTTGTTATATGTTAATCTTTTTATGTGTTAATACGTTATGAGTGCATGTGTGGGTATGTGTGAGTGTGTGGGGCGTTAGTGGGTTGGGGTGGGAGTTAGAGTAAGGGTAGGTAATAAAGGATTTGTTTGTTGTTTATCACTGGCGTTGCGTTATTTATTTAGAGTGGGTGGGCTTTCTCGAGTGTCTGCACTCATATTGTCCACGGCGCCCTGACTCCGTCAGGCGTGTCGTGACAGCGCGTGCTGTGTGACTTGTGTGGCGACAACCTCCTCTCCCCCACGGACTTGATGGTGCCACAGCTGGCGGAGTTCTTCCTCAGGCTCTTCAATGACCAGGGTCTGGCTCCAATCACCATTCGGGGCTACCTAGCCATGATCGCCGGCACTTGGGCCGGCCCAACCCTGGTAGCTGCAAAGACCTCGGCGATCTGATGGCCCACTTTGGTCTGCAACGTCCGGCCCTGCGATCGCTTTTGCCGAGATGGGATCTACCATGTGTGCTTACATGGCTCAACTCGGACCGCTTTGAACCTCTTCAGCTGGCGTGCTTGGCGCACGTGACTCGGAAGACTTGCTTTCTGTTGGCCCTCGCCTCTGCTTCCAGGATCAGTGAACTTCACGCGCTGTCAACACGCCCAGCTTGCTTGCAGTTCCAGACGGATGGCTCCGTGCAACTGCTACCTGAACCGGCCTTCCTGCCAAGACGCAGTCGCCATTGGCCGCCCCACAGATGACCATTCGCCCTTTACGAGTGACGGACTCCACCCAGGAGAGCAGACAACAGGACCCAGTGAGAGCCTTACGTGTGTACCTGCGCCGGACCAAGCAGCTGCGCAGGGGCCGCACCCGCCTGTTTCTCCCTCTGTCCCCAAGTAGACGTGACATCTCAGTCCAGACCATTTCCTCCTGGCTCCGATGGGTGATTCGCTCTGCCTACCAGGACCTCGCCCCCGATGCGGCCAAAAATATGAACTTCAGGGTACACGAGGTCAGAGCCATGGCCGCAAGTCTCGCCCTCGACTGCAACTGCGCTGTCAAAGACATTGTGGCGGCTGTGGGATGGCGAGCTGAGACTACCTTCGCCCGCTTCTACCTGAGGGACCTCTCCGCCCAGGGGCAGAATCTTTCACTGGTGGGAGACATCGCAGCGGCGCAACACTCCCTCCTGGCGCCCTAGGCGCTGTAAGTATCTTAGCTAATATTATTGGGAGTTTGCTTAGGGAGGGCAGGTCTGAGGGTCAGTGTCTTTTTGGGTTTAGGGGCGCTGTAGCGGCAACACACCTCCTCTTCAGGATTTTTTCTTACAGTAATGCCATCGGTAATGTGTTTTGAGGAAACAAATGTATTTTTCTTTAAAATGAATTTTTTCGAAAAATACTTACCGATGGCATTACTCGGAGGTCTCTACCACCTGCCCCGCTTGCTGCCAGTCCGCTAAGAAACCAACTAGTGAGTACCCGGTGAGCTCGTATCCGGATGGGACAGAAGGGAGGCTACTCGGGTTACTGCCTAGGCTATGGCGCCCCTCGCCTGCCAACACTCACATATACGTACACAACCAAATGTTGGCTAAAATTAGGCTAGCTAGGTAACATTTCCTTACAGTAATGCCATCGGTAAGTATTTGTTTTCTCAAAACACATTACCGATGGTATTACAACTAGGAAATGTTTCTTAGCTAGTCTAATTTTAGCCCAAAAATTGTTGTGTACGATAATGGCCATGATGGCAGGAGAGGGGCGCCATAGGTTAGGCGGAAACCCGGTAGCCTCCCTTCCGGTTCAACCACGCATGTGCTCAGTGCTCAAATCACCAGTCAGTTTCTTCGCTAGTCGCGTGAGGTTGTGTACGCCTGTGGCTCCTTCATTCGTTGGCTTTCGTTCACTACTTCGACTTTCTAACTGTGTGAGAGGGATTGTGGCCTTTGGGCTGGGACGCTTTCGTGTGTGCGTTGTTTCGAGAGGACTTCCTAACAACGCTGGTGAGCTGTGCTCACTGTCGGCCGGTCGCCTTCAACTTCTCGTGTGACTGTCGTCTCTGCGCCTGGCACCGGTCCCTTCGTGGCCGGTCGGAGCGGGTTGGCGCCTTGATAGGACAGCCTCGGGCTTCACCGCTGACACCGCTCTTCGTTCCTCTCCTTTCCCAAACATGGCGAGGTATAATCTCGGTCACTGCTTCCGTACGGCGCTCAGGGAGGGTTTGAGCGCCGCACGCCAGCATACGCCGTATCTCCTTCGTTCGTTTCGCGCGTTTCGTTGCCTGCCGGCTGCGGCAGGTTCGATTACCTTCACATAGATTGTTCTGTTTTGTGTTGCAGTTGGCAAGTCCGCACCTGTATCAGATGTGGACAATTCCAGTGGCCGAACGATGGACACGAGGTGTGCCTGCCCTGTTCCACCTGTACATCTTCCCAACCGTGCCTGGTCTGCGCCCCCTGGCGGGAAGAACAATGGAATCAGCTTTGGGGTTTCTACCGTGCACTTCCGACGCCAGCACGTATACAGGGCCATACACCGGTAAGAACCACAGACCCGACTAGTGGGTATTACCTGGTGAGAGGACAGTCTACGCCGCGACTTACACCGCGAGCTCGTCCTCCTGGGCCGGCAGCGAACACAGACCCGACTAGTGCGCGCTGTCCGGTAGCAGAAACCAGAACTGAAGTTTCAGTCAGGCCCTCTTCCTGGAACAATATAGACACGCCGGTAATCACCACAGACCCGACTAGTGGTGCTTATCAGACGTCAGAACGGTCTCCATCGCGACTCCGGTCGCTTGCTCGTTCTACTACACCGGCAGCAGGTACAGACCCGACTAGTGCACGCTGCCCGGTTCCGCCGATCCTTTCGGCGCGAGACAAAGTACAGGTACAGGCTTCAGTTCCGGTAGCGGTCTCGGCACAGGAGATGCCCGCTTCCCAGCAGAAGGATACTCCGCCTCCACGCATCGCCAGAGTTCGGCGTTCAGGTACGGACCGTTACTCACCTCGTTCCAGAGAGCAGAAGCACCGGACGGTCTCCCGCTCTTCTCGCCATCGTTCACCCTCCAGGGACAGGTCACCGCGGCATAGGCATGACTCCAGATCTTCCCGTACCAGCAGGCCATCGCGGACGGCGTCCGGGGTCGGATCTCCGCAAGTGGTGCGTCGGTCCAGACCGCATTCTCCAGTTGTGCGACATTCTACTCGGAGAGCGCGCCAATCGTCTACTCCACACTCCAGGCCGTCGTCGTCCAGAGGCAGTCGACTCTGCCGCCGCCAATCCCGTTCTAGGAGTCCCCGCTCCCGCCGTGAGCCCTCCCCGCGGGGTAGGAGGGCGCCTCGACGCTACGCCCATCGTTCTCGCTCTGGGTCTCAAGTAACCTCCCCGGTCCGTTCGTGGCGTCACCGCTCCGTGAGACCTTCTCCGGCCAAGGCCTCGGTCACATCCCGGCTCGTCGCGGAGGCTGGGCCCACACTCTTAGCACGAACCGGCCCCACCCACCTCGCTCTGCAATTAGAGGATGACGCGCTCAGCCTGGCGCCTGAGGACTCTGTTTCGGTTTTACTTCGGGACGACAGCCCCGCGCACTCTATCCCGGCGCCCCCTGACGTGGATCAAGATGAGCAGGAACAACATCCGTCAGCAGTGGGACACAGGTTGGAGACTCTGCGTGCCCTGGACGAGGCAGCTCGCATCATCTCGGCGTGCCTGCCGCCGGAAGACTGTCCTCCTTCTCCGCCTGCGAAGAAGAAGGCCGCGGCCTATGTAGATGCGGAACTCCATACCAAGACTTTTAAAACTCTTCCTCAACCTCCGGGTTTCAGCAGCCTACGGGACGCGTTCTCGGCTCGACTCGCACAGGGACACTTGGGCGCCGCTGGATTCTTCAATGACTCTAAGTGGCCGGCGGACCTACACATGTTCTTTCGACAATCCTGGTACGCGGGACATACTCAGAGCTTTACCTGCGCACTACCAAAACCGGACCCCGCTGCTTGGGCCCTGGCGGCGATTCCGGCACGGACCCCTCTGCTTCCAGGAATCGATCAGACAGGTAATCTCATACGCAACGCCTTAGCCTCCGCGGGTTTTCTTGACCTTCTGACGCAAGCCATGGTTCGTCGCGTAGAGGAGGCTTGGCATCCGTCCCTTACGCCGCTGCTGGGGGATCTGCTAGCCCTGGCCGTCTCTGGTAACCGGGCCTCCTACCACACCTGTGTCAACGCTATGGCTGCGGCGGCCAACTGTGACCTTTTGCGTCGGGATTTCCTCCTCCGCTCCTGCCCTCTCCCCAATGACCTAAAGCTCCAACTTCGTCAGGCGCCCCTTGGCGGTGAACTTCTCTTTGGCCCCACTTGGTTAGCGGTTAAAGAGGCAAACAAGGACACCTGGCCAAGTCGTACAGTACCTACTCCCTTTCAACATACCCGCAGGACCCAGGGTCGCCCCCTGCGGGCGGCTAGACCCGTTTCCCGGCCTTACACCAGAGGTGGACGTCTCCCCCCCAGGCCCCCTGCCTTCCCCCGTACCCGTCCCACTGCAGGATCCTCTTCGGCCCCCGTTCCCAGGACCTGGCCCAAGCCTGCCCGACGCCCCGGGCGGGGAAGGGCCTTCTGACGTTCTCCACCTTCGGGCTCCGTCGACCGCGCTGGGACCTCCGGTCGGCGGGAGGCTCGCACGGCACAGCGCCGCCTGGCGGGCGCTGTTCCCGGACGACCCCTGGATTCTTTCAACCATCTCCCTCGGTCTGCGGATCTCCTTTCGGTCCCCGCCCCCACTGCAACGTACTCCAGCGTGGACCTTGGTTCCGACAGACCAGCTCAAGGCAGACGCTCTGCGCAACGAGGTGACCGCCCTACTTCGGAAAGCAGCGACAGAGGTGGTGACGCGTCTCGACTCCCCAGCTTTCTACAGCCGGCTGTTTGTAGTTCCCAAGCCGGGTGGCAAGTGGCGTCCTGTGATCGACCTGTCCGCGCTCAACAAGTTTATAGTAGCTCCACGCTTTCGCATGGAGACAGCTCGGGCCCTGCGTGCCTCGGTGCAACCCCTCGACTTTGCAATCAGCCTGGACCTCGCGGATGCTTACCTTCACGTGCCCATGCACCCAGCGTCCAGACGCTATCTACGCTTCGCCTTCGAGGGTGTGGTATACCAGTTCCGCGCACTTCCCTTCGGCCTCAACCTCAGCCCATGGGTCTTCACACGCATCATGGACGCAGTGGTAGCCAAAGCCCGTCGGACCTCCACGAGCCCCACGTCCAACTACCTGGACGACCTGCTCCTGAAGAATCAGACCTCTGCCACCTTGGAGGTGGACCGGGATGCCTTGCTTCAGCTCCTCAAGACGCTGGGCTTCATAGTCAACTTCGGCAAGTCCGACCTCGTGCCGTCACGCCATTTCGTCCACCTAGGCATGGAGTTCTACACCGACCGCAATATCGTCCGGCTACCCGAACCCCGCATTCAGAAGCTGGCGGAACTAGCTCGGCAGGTATCCCAGAAGTCTTCGATTCCCGCCAGGCAGTGGCTCCAGTTGCTGGGGCTGATGAGCGCGGCAGCAGACCTTATTCCGTTAGGACGTCTCTACTCCCGGCCGCTACAGTTGCACCTTCTGCTACACTGGCGTCCGTCGACCTCCGACCTAGAGTCTCCGGTTCCGATTCCGTCGTTGCTCCGTCCTCACCTTCTACGCTGGGCGGACCCCCTCTGGCTCGCAACAGGAGTGCCGCTGTTCTCGCCACCACCCTCCCTCTCCATCTGCGTAGACGCGAGCCTCTCCGGTTGGGGAGCACACCTTCTACCCTCCTTCGAGACGGCCTCCGGCCGGTGGGACCTGGATCTCCGGGACCGACACATCAACTGGTTGGAACTGGAAGCCGTCTGGCAAGCCCTTCGTGTGTGGGAAGCTCGCCTGCTTCACCGGGAGCTACTGGTGTTGTCGGACAACTCTACGGTCGTCGCCTACATCCAGAAGCAGGGCGGTACCCGCTCCCCATCTCTCTGCATCCTCCTGTACCAAGTGCTCCGGTGGTGCGAGGATCGGGACATTTCTCTCCGTGCTCGACATATCCCGGGCCACTTGAATGTGCTGGCCGACTCCCTCTCCCGTCGCGGTCAGCTACTGCACACCGAGTGGTCACTGCGCCCAGACATCTTTCGGATGATCGGCGCTACCTGGGAGTCTCCCATGATCGACCTCTTTGCCACGAGATGGAATCGCCAACTCCCTCTGTTCGTCTCGCCGATTCCAGACCCCTTGGCCTGGGCAGTGGACGCCCTCTCCATCTCCTGGGATGGACTGGTCGCCTACGCCTACCCACCCACGGTCCTCATCCCCAAGGTCCTTCTCAAGCTCAGGGGCAGCAACACTATCCTGTTTCTGGTGGCCCCGTTTTGTTGGACCAGGTCGTGGACGACCGACCTCCTGAATCTGGCGACGACCCCCCCACTACAGCTACCCACTCCACGAACGATGCTCAAGCAACCGCGGCAGACGCTGTACCATCCTTGTCCAGAACGTCTCCTCCTCCACGCCTGGAGGTTGTCCGGCAAGCCCTCTCCGCTAGAGGCTTCTCAGGTGCGGCAGTGGACGCGATCGCTACAGCCCGCAGAGCCTCGACCAGACGAGTTTACGAGGGCAAGTGGAGAGTTCTCAGCACCTGGTGTGACGACAGACGCCTCTCCCCCACCGAGTTGACAGTCCCTCAGCTGGCGGATTTCTTCCTCTGGCTTTTTCACGACCAGCGTTTAGCTCCCATCACCATTCGAGGTTACTTGGCCATGATCGCTGATACTTACAGGCATCTAGGACGTCCCGACCCGGGCGCCTGCAAGGACCTCGCCGATCTGATGGGCCATTTCGGTCTGCATCGTCCCGCTCTACGTACACTGCTGCCACGTTGGGACCTACCTTGGGTCCTTACTTGGCTCAACTCGGCCCGCTTTGAGCCGTTACAGCTGGCGAGACTACCGGACGTGACGCAGAAGACCTGCTTCTTACTAGCCCTCGCCTCAGCCTCCAGAGTCAGTGAGCTGCACGCCCTCTCTACTCGCTCCAACTGTTTACAGTTCCGGACGGACGGTTCGGTGCAGCTGCTTCCCGACCCGACCTTCCTAGCCAAGACAAGATCTCCACTAGTGGCACCACAACTGGTCACCATACTACCTCTCAGAGAACCACGCTCCGATCGAGAGTCCCGGCAACAGGACCCAGTTCGAGCGTTACGTGTGTACCTGCGCCGGACCAAGCCCCTCCGCAGGGGACGCACCCGCCTTTTTCTCCCTCTGTCCCCAGGTAGAAACGACATCTCAGCCCAGACTATATCCTCCTGGCTTCGGTGGGTGATACGATCCGCCTACCAGGAACTCGCCCCTGATGCAGCAAAACGCATGAGGATCAGGGCGCACGAGATCAGAGCCATGGCCACGAGCCTCGCATTCGAACGCAACTGTGCGGTCAAGGACATCGTGGCGGCGGGGGGCTGGCGAACAGAGAACACCTTCGCTCGCTTCTACCTGAGGGACCTCTCCAGCCAGCGGCAGAACCTAGCGCTGGTGGGAGACATCGTGGCGGCGCAACACTCCCTCCCGGCGCCCTAGGCGCCGTAAGTATCTTCACTAAAATTAGAGGGAGGTTGCTTGGGGTGGACTCTTCTAGTAGCTTCGATGGCAGGGGTTGGGGCGGTTAGCGGCACCCACCTCCTTTTCGGGATTCTTCCTAGTTGTAATACCATCGGTAATGTGTTTTGAGAAAACAAACGTATTTTTCTTTAAAATAAGTTTTTTTGAAAAATACTTACCGATGGTATTACTCGAAGGTCCCTCCCACCTGCCCCGCTCGCCGCTGCTCCGCTAAGAAACTGACTGGTGATTTGAGCACTGAGCACATGCGTGGTTGAACCGGAAGGGAGGCTACCGGGTTTCCGCCTAACCTATGGCGCCCCTCTCCTGCCATCATGGCCATTATCGTACACAACAATTTTTGGGCTAAAATTAGACTAGCTAAGAAACATTTCCTAGTTGTAATACCATCGGTAAGTATTTTTCAAAAAAACTTATTTTAAAGAAAAATACGTTTTTCGAAAAAATTCATTTTAAAGAAAAATACATTTTTTTCTCAAATAAACCCTGATAGGGTCTCCATAACACGATGTATTGCAGCTATGTCAGCAACATTTCTTTATCGAGTTCTGTTGTGACGTCATCAATACTCTACTGCGTTGCCTGATTTACATTCAGCGTGGTCCCGGCCTGAGTGTAGAGTTCCAGAGGCCATCCCAGGATGTTGGGCATGATTGCGAAAAATGATAGAGAACTTTTGACATGAAAGACACATGTAAAAATCAAAGAAAACTTTGACAGTAGATAAACTTGCTTTCTAAATTACAGCCATCCAGAGGAAGCCAGGAAACAGAGAAGATGCCTTCCCATCGTTTTTTGAGTGGCTCCATAGTAATGGTGTTGACACATCAGCTGTGGAGATACAGACATTCCCATGCTATGGGCATGGTCTGAAGGCCACCAGAGATGTCAAGGAATCAGAGTTACTGCTGAAAATTCCGCGATCACTTATGCTTACAGTTGACTCGGCAGTACAGTCACAGCTAGGTAAGTGAAACTACTGAAATGATTTTAGATGATGATACTCTTACTTTGGTTCGATTGTGCTACATTTTAGTACCAGGTAATTGGCGATAAAACTGTAAGATGAACATCTTTATTCCCACTTTTTTACAACTTTCAGCATTAAAGGTGTGTTTAGATATATGGTAGTACAGTAGGCTACCTGACAGAAAGGTAGCTGAGTGGCAGGCAGAAAAAAAGCATCATGTGTTTTGTGACATGTGGCATGACTTGTGCAATTGTACCTATACTAATGGTCAAAACTTAAGGGCCACCCCACTTTTTTGTGTCATTGTTTATCATCTCAAGTATGCTAATAAAATGCAATGTTCTTTCGATCCAAATGTGTTAAAAGTTTACCTTAGACAGTTCACTGTACAGGGAACAGTATACAACAATTCATCAATTTCCACGAACGTGTCAAATGCACGTGAAACATCGTCAGTTTTTGTGAAAAGCTGTGCGATATTGGCAAGTGTACCAAAGGCAGGAACACTGAGTATTTCTGTTTCGCTACATATACCGGTACAGTAGGGGCATAATTGTCATTTTCCTAACCATGTCACCACGACGAAGCTTAATGCCAGTAGATCAAGGCCGGGCGCTAGCATGGCTGCAGGATGGAATTTCCAGACGAGAAGTTGGGAGACGTCTTGGGGTGTCCCATTCAGTGATCCAGAGGCTGCTGGCATGATTCCAAGAAATTGGAAGGGCAGAATGATGACCCTGCTCAGGACGCCCGCGCTGCACCAGCAGAAGGGAGACAGATACCTCTGTGTGGCGGCTCTGCACGACCGAACTGTCACGTCAACCACTCTGCGATGTCAACTGATGCAAGCTGCAAATGTTAATGTCAGCAGAAGCACAGTCTGCCGACGTCTGCGCGAAATTGGCCTGGCTTCATGCAGAGCAGCAGTGAGAATACCCCTCACTCCAGCTCATAGCAGAGCCCGGGTTGCCTGGTGTCGTCAACATGTGAGGTGGATCAGACTCCAGTGGACTCAGGTTCTGTTTACTGATGAGTCACGTTTCACTGTGTCCTTCAACGATGGCAGGGTGAGGGTCTGAAGACGCCAGGGCGAGTGATTCACGGATGGATGCATCCAAGAGGTGGATCGCTACAGAGGTCATGGTCTCGGTAGGCTTCAGCAGGGAAGGCAGAACCCCCCTCCACGTCATCCGAGGCACCCTGACTGGACTGTGCTATCGGGACGAGACTGCGTCCGCGTGGTGGATGATACCTTGATCAACGGAGCATCATGAGGATGGAGTGTCCAACTCATTCACCTGATATGGCTCCCATCGAGCACCTCTGGGAAGTGCTGGGGCAACGTGTAGTCAGCAACCACCCCCCACCTCAAGGCGTCCCCCAGCTGACTCAGTTACTGCATCAAGAGTGGGAAGCGATCCCACAACATGTTCTCCGAACCCTGGTGAACTCCACGCATCAACGCTGCATTGAATTACTTACTTACGCCTGTCACCCCTACCCGGGTATAGGCCGTCGACGAGAGACCTCCAGTGACTCCTGTCCTGTGCTTCTCCTTCGATTCTACTCCAGGTGGTTCCCAGTCTCTTGATGTCTGCTTGGAGGTCTCGACGCCAGGAGTTGCTCGGCCTACCTCTTTTCCTCTTTCCCTGGGGGTTCCATGACAATGCTTGCCTAGTGATACTGGAAGCTGGCTTTCTCAGACTGTGACCGATCCATCCCCATCTTCTTCGACCAATTTCATTCTCTGCTGTTATCTGCTCTGTTCTCTCCCAGAGTCTGACGTTGCTGATCTTCTCTGGCCAGTGGATTTTCAAAATTCTTCTAAGGCAACTGTTCATGAAGGTCTGTACTCTGTTGACTGGTTTTTGTCAATCTCCAAGTCTCTGCTCCATATAGGAGAACTGCTTTTACATTGGAGTTGAAAATCCGGACTTTGGTGTGTTGTGACAGCTCTCTGTAACTCCACACTTTTTTCAACTGGAGAAAGGCTGCTCTGGCTTTACCGATTCATGCTCTGACATCTGCATCAGTGCCGCCTTTTTTGTCTATGATGCTCCCGAGATAGGTGAAGGACTCCACCTCCTCCAACGGGGTGCCAGCAAGCAAGACTGGTTCTTCCCTGGTTGCGTTCAGCCTCATTGTCTTTGTTTTCTGTTTGTGAATGGTGAGGCCCACTTGGGACGAGATGTCAGCAAGCCTCGTGGTCTTGTCCTGCATTTGTTGATGAGTGTGGGACAGTAATGCCAAGTCGTCTGCAAAATCGAGGTCGTCAAGCTGTGTCCAGTGTCCACTGTATTCCCCTTCGTCTGTGCTCTGTGGTCATCTTCATGACCCAGTCTATGGCCAGTAGGAAGAGGAACGGAGACAGCAGACACCCCTGCCTGACACCAGTTCTGACCTGGAGCTCCCTGGTGAACTGCCCTTCGTGGATCACGCGACATGTCATGCCATCGTAGCTGCTCTTGATCAGGCGGACGAGCTTTGTGGGTACACCGTAGTGTCGTAGGAGTTTCCACAGAGTCTCTCGGTCCACACTGTCAAATGCTTTCTCATAATCCACAAAGTTGACGTACAGCGGGGAGCTCCACTCCAGAGACTGTTCCACGATGATGCGGAGAGTGGCGATCTGGTCTGTACATGATCGGTTCTTCCTAAATCCTGCTTGCTGGTCTCTCAGCTGGGGGTCAACGGAGCTCTTCATTCTCTCCAGGATGATCCTGTTGAAGACCTTTCCTGGTACTGACAGCAAGGTGATTCCTCTGTAGTTGGAACACTTGCTGAGGTCGCCTTTCTTGGGAAGCTTGATTAGGTACCCCTCCTTCCAGTCAGCCGGCATCACCTCCTCTTCCCAGATCTTTCCAAACAGTGGGTACAGCATCTCCACCGTTGTCTCTAGGTCTGCTTTCAGAGACTCAGCTGGGATGCCATCTGGACCTGCTGCTTTGCCGTTCTTCAAAAATGCCACTGCTCTTCTGATCTCTTCCCGGCTGGGTCTGTCACAGCTGATGGGTAGGTCGGTCTCTGCTGGCTGGATGTCTGGGGGGTCGGGTGGGCTAGGTCTGTTCATTAACTCTTCAAAATACTCGGCCCATCTGTCGAGTTGGTCTGCTCTGTCTGCAATAGGCTTGCCTTCTTTGTCTTTTACTGGTCTTTCTGTATGGCCATACTTGCCTGACAATCTTCTGGTAATATCGTAGAGCTGTTTCATGTTGCCGCTGCCTGCTGCCTTTTCTGCCTCTGCTGCCAGGCTGTCTGTGTAGGCCCTCTTGTCTGCCCTGATACTCCTCTTCACCTCGCGGTTGGCTTCCCAGTATTCCCCCTGTGCCCTTACTTTGGCTGCTCTCGTGCGACTGTTGTTGACAACTGCTTTCTTCTGCTTCCTCACTTCTATCTTCTTCAAGGTCTGTGCCGACAGCCAGTCCTTGTGATGGCGTTTCCTGAACCCTACAGTGTCTTTGCAGGTTGAGTTCAGCACCTCTCTAACTGCCTTCCACTGCTGCTCTGTGGTGACCTCCTCCTCTTCATTTACTAGCTCCTGTAGCGCTTGAAACCGGTTGGACAGCACCAGTTTGAACTCTTCTCTAACTCCAGTTTCTCTCAGGAGGCCTACATTATAGCGCTGTCTTCTTGTTGTCTCTGTGCAGCTTTTCTTTAGCTTGAGCTTCATTCTTAAGGTAAGCAGATGGTGGTCTGAGGCGACATCTGCTCCCCTCCTCACTCGAACATCTTGAAGGGATCTTCTAAATTTCTTGCTAATGCAGATATGGTCTATTTGGTTCTCTGTTGTATGGTCAGGTGAGACCCAAGTTGCTTTGTGTATTCTTCTGTGTGGGAAGATGCTGCCTCCAATGACAAGTCGGTTTAGAGCACAAAAGTCTACAAACCTCTCCCCGTTCTCACTCATCTCCGAGCCTAGTCCCTGTCTCCCCATCACCTCTTCGTATCCGGTGTTGTCCTCCCCTATTTTGGCATTAAAATCGCCCATGACGATGGTGATGTCTCGCTCCGCACATTTGTCCAAGGCACTCTGGAGTCGGTCGTAGAACTCTTGTTTCTCTTCCTTGTCACTGTCATTAGTGGGCGCATAACACTGGATGACGTTCAGCTTGAGCTTTTTCTTGGTTCTAAAGGCTGCTGTGATAATTCTTGGCCCAAGAGGTTCCCAGCTCATCAGCGCTCTCTGTGCCACTGGTGACAGCATGAATGCTACACCTTTTGTATGGGGGGCATTCTCCTCTTCATGACCTGAATACAGAATCATCTCCCCACTTAACAGCCTTTTCTGGCCAGGCTGCGTCCATCTGGCTTCACTGATACCTAGCAGGGAAAGGTTGTACTTTTGCATTTCCGCTGCTATCTGGGCGGCCTTGCCGCTCTGGTACATGGTCTTGACGTTCCATGTGCCCATGGTTGTGTCCCTGGATAGAGAGAGGCGGCTCGGTCCTGTGGCTTCCGAAGACTTCCGGCTTTCACCACAGGACGTCATAAGTCTTCTGGTAGAAGAACCTTCCTCCTCCAGGAAAGGAATTACTGTTAGTCTTTTCGTCGGCGTTTTTGTAGCTATTTCCTTTTTTGCACCTCTTCCTACTGGCCATAGACTGGGTCATGAAGATGACCACAGAGCACAGACGAAGTGGAATACAGTGGACACTGTGGACACAGCTTGACGACCTCGATTTTGCAGATGACTTGGCATTACTGTCCCACACTCATCAACAAATGCAGGACAAGACCACGAGGCTTGCTGACATCTCGTCCCAAGTGGGCCTCACCATTCACAAACAGAAAACAAAGACAATGAGGCTGAACACAACCAGGGAAGAACCAATCTTGCTTGCTGGCACCCCGTTGGAGGAGGTGGAGTCCTTCACCTATCTCGGGAGCATCATAGACAAAAAAGGCGGCACTGATGCAGATGTCAGAGCACGAATCGGTAAAGCCAGAGCAGCCTTTCTCCAGTTAAAAAAAGTGTGGAGTTCCAGAGAGCTGTCACAACACACCAAAGTCCGGATTTTCAACTCCAACGTAAAAGCAGTTCTCCTATATGGAGCAGAGACTTGGAGATTGACAAAAACCACAGTCAACAGAGTACAGATCTTCATAAACAGTTGCCTTAGAAGAATTTTGAAAATCCACTGGCCAGAATCAGCAACGTCAGACTCTGGGAGAGAACAGAGCAGATAACAGCAGAGAATGAAATTGGGCGAAGAAGATGGGGATGGATCGGTCACAGCCTGAGAAAGCCAGCTTCCAGTATCACTAGGCAGGCATTGTCATGGAACCCCCAGGGAAAGAGGAAAAGAGGTAGGCCGAGAAACTCCTGGCGTCGAGACCTCCAAGCTGACATCAAGAGACTGGGAACCACCTGGAGTAGAATCGAAGGAGAAGCACAGGACAGGAGTCGCTGGAGGTCTCTCGTCGACGGCCTATACCCGGGTAGGGGTGACAGGCGTAAGTAAGCAAGTCCTTTTTTGCAGGGTGGGGAAGCTACCCCCACGCCCAACCCCCTTACTAGGAGGACCAGGGGTTTTCTGTCGGGGTCACCTTCCCTTAGACCATGTTGGTTCACGGCACCTTATTTCATTCGGTGCACCCCTCTCACGAGGGACCCCCTATCCACCACCCAGGGGACGCGCCTCAACGCCATATGGTCCCAGCGCGAGGGCTGCATTGAATGCTTGGGTGCAAACGGTGGTTACACTCGCTACTGACTGGACCAGTCTTGTGTGACATTTCAAATGAGGGCTGGGTGAACATTCTAAAGTACTGCTGTTGTTACAATTGCTTCATTTACTCAAAACTTAAATGAAATTGTTACTGAATAAATTAGCAAAGTACTGACTCCAAGTATTGTTACATTATTTGTGTGGTGTTGTTGGTGCGTCAATGATAAAAAGTGGCTCTTAAGTTTTGACTATTAGTATATATTAAAGTTGTTCAGAGTTGTTAACAAATTTGTCACATACTGAAAGCCACTAGGATGACAGCAGAATTGCCTTTTTTTCACTCCATGGGGTGATACATTTTTTTTGCATCACTGTTACGCTTGTTACAGAAAGTTATTATGCAAATGTTCAGAGAAAAACTTATATGATGGACAGAACTGTCACTTTACTGTTGACATTGGGGGTTGGGGGGGGGGGGGTAACAATAGCTCTTTCTTTAATATGTTTTTATCTACCAGGAGATCTGATCCGTGAAGACAAGATTCTGCAGGTGATGCCTAATGTGACGCTGGCCATGCACCTGCTGGTGGAATTGTACACAGCGGATTCCTTCTGGAAGCCGTACCTTGGTCAGTCACATCTACAGTAGGGTATATTGGGATGGGATGGTGGTGGTTAGCTTGATTCAGCATGTCAGTTTGTATGTAATGAAATACCCAACACAGATAGAAACAAGCTTAGAAAGGACAATTACAACAGTTTAGTAAATTTCCCTTTTAAAAATATACAGTCAAAAGTAATACGGACTTAACATGTCAGTAGGTTATTTTGTTGCAATGATTCCTATAGGCTGTACCTCTCTCAGTTGGGTGTTGTTCGGTGATTCTCTACAGTGAAGAAGTTAGGTGCAGAACTTTATAGGCGCATTGATGCAATAGTGCCAGCAAGAGGTGTAGGTCCTCTTGATCCCAGAAACGCTGTTAGTGTTAGGGCTGTGAATTCAGAAGCCTGTTGCAAGTGGGCTGGATTCCATGCTGGAATGAAAACGCTTTCTACTTCTGATTGTATTATATGTAAAATTCTAATTTGTCAAGCTGTGATTCTGTTTTACATTTTATCATATGAAAATACATTTGACTTACAGACATCCTGCCAGCTGACTACAGCACACCCCTATACTTCACACCAGAAGAACTGCAGGATCTGAAAGGTTCACCCACCCTTGGTATGTTTGAAAACTTTCAACCTAGCACCAAACCTTCTAACTTTCACTGTTTCATCCTGTTGTCTTTGAAGGTCTCTTGGACTACAAAATCCTGCATAACCCATTTTATCCTGAGGGTGATTTTGTAAAATATGAATTTTTCTCTAAAATGTATTTTGTTTCCTCAAAAACATTACCGATGCCATTACTACAATGGAACAACCTATAGCTTGCATAATTTTAGCCCAAAAACTTACGATGTGTACCTTTAGGGCCAGGGGAGGCCACCAGGGGGTGCCATGACCTGGTACCCAGGTAGCCTCCCTTCCCACCTCATACGGGTAACTGCCAGAGCAGCCAAGCCAGTTCTTTTCCTTTAGCTTGCAGTGTATAGACGTGTTCTTAGCCCTCTGCAGTGCTACCTACGGCTGTGTATGGTTCAGCTACCGTGGTTGTATCCTTGCTTGGACTTCCTGGCCTGTGCCTTCGCCTTGCCTTGGAACTTTCTCTATCCTTGTGTGTGCCTTCTTGGAGGGAAGTGTGACTTGTGAGAGGACTTCTGTGTTGACTTGCCGGCAGGGAACTTGGTTCCCGGTCTCTCCGGACCTTGGAGCCGGCCTTTCACCCCACGTGGGGGCTCTGTGCTGCGCCAGTTGTACCGGCCTTGGAGACTTTTGCAGCTTGGGTTGTGCCTCTCGGAGCCTTTGCCTGGCGTCCGGTGGGCCCCCCCCCCCCTCCCCTTCAGTTGCTCCGGTCAAGTTCGCCGGTTTTGGACTGCCGGCACCTTCGTCGAGGAACCAGCCTCCTTTCCTGTTTCTTCTGGTCCTCAGCTGCCTCCTCTTCTTCTTCGGCTCATGTGCTACCTTCCCCTGCCCCCTGCGAGATGTCCAGGTAAGGTCTCGATGTTTGCCAGCGCCCGCACCTCTGGCGTCGTGCGCCGGCGTCATTTTGGTATGTCCATTCCTGGTTGATAATGTTCGGCGCAGGATATAAGGGAATGGTGAGGAGTGGTGCGCGGTTTTTCGTCTCGTGGCCTTCTGCTACGACTCGTCGCCTTGTAGTTTTGCTCTATGTTGCAGTTATCAAGTCCATACCTGCAACCGATGTGGCGACTTCCAATGGCCGAGCGACAAGCATGCGTTCTGCCTCCCCTGCGCTGGTTGTGCTTCGGGCCACACCTATGACGTCTGCGCTCTCTGGGTTGAGGACACAGCTGTGAAGTTTTTATCGGCGTGACAGAGGACCGCCCCCTGCCCGCAGCCACGAGCATGCATCGGCCCCGGACCCACCACGACACACCTACGCCGCCGTTGGGGGACGGCATACAAAGGCTCCCCCCTTACGCACCCACTCTCTTGAGTCAGGTTCGCAGCGAGTCCGCTCGCCCCGCTCTGCGGAAAACAAACGTACTCCAACGCCCGTCATTGGGGGATGCCTTTCTCCCCCCTTGCACACCAGCTCGCTCGAGCCAGGTAGGCAGCGGACTAGCTCGCCCCGCCTTGCGGAACCCAAGCCTCACAAGACCACAGCCAGAAGTGGACACCGCCTGTCCCCGACGCCGGACCCTCGGCTTCAGCGTCCGACTCCTGACGTGAGACCCCGGGTTCGCGACCGCCTGGACACCGCCGCTCTCTCCTCAGATGCCCGTTCGCGACGCAGCCCTCGCCCGCATACGCCCCCTCGGACTACGGCTTCCCGCCCTCGGACCCGCAGCCCTTTGGTTCCCGACCTCCGACACCAGCGCTCTTTGGTCTCCGCTCGCTCTTCGCGCCCAGCTTCCCCTGCTGCTTCAGCTTTGCGGACGCCTCGCCCTCCTCGTCGTTCTTCACCTCGGGCCTCGGAGGTTCCCTCTTCCAGTCGTCACTTCTCCTGGTCGGCGTCCTCTTTTTTCGTCCGTGCTGCTCATCGTGCGCGGCCTTTGTCCCCCCCCCCCCTCCCCCCCGCCCCGGCGTCCCTCCCCCCGCCTTCCCCGCTCCCCCTCCCCTTCGCTCCATCGACCACGCACCCGCCGTTCTCCTTCTCAAGGACGCTCGTCTCGTCGGTCTCGCCGCTCCCGCTCGCGCCATCGCAGCCGCTCGCCCCGGTCTTGCTCCTCCTCGCGGCGTCGCCCGACCCCCAGCCTCTGGTGCTTCGTCCTCCGGCGCCCCCCGTTGATGTGGACTCCCTCAGCCTTGCCCCGGAGGACTCCGCCTCGGCTCTCTTCGACTGTTCGACCTCCTCGCGTGCTCTCTCGCCGTCGGCTCTCTTGTCACCTACGTTGCGGACGACCAGGGCAGAGACCCTTGCCTCTCTCGACGAGGCTGCACACCTGGTTGCCTCGTGCCTTCCCCCGGACGCCTGTCCTCCGTCGCCGCCCCCCAAGAGGAAGCTCTCGGCCTTCGTGGACACCGATCGCCCCGCCAAGAAGTTTAAGTCCCTGCCACAGCCTCCGGGGTTCCAAGGACTGCGTGACGCGTTCTCCGCTCTCTTTCAGCAGGGTTCAGGCTCCGACGCGGCCTTTTTCTTCTCTGACGCTCGCTGGCCGGTGGATTTGGACATCGCCTTTCAGCACAGCTGGTATGCCGGACACTCACAGACCTTTGCTACTGCCCTCCCCGCAGTGGATCTGGCCACGCAGCAGCAAGCTGGTGGACTTCGCGCCTCCCACCATTGCATCCCTCCCGGCCTGGAGCGGACGGCGATCCTCATCCGCAACGCCCTGCCTGTGCTGGATTCCTTGACTTGGCCACGCAAGCTGTCGTCAACCTTCTGGAGCGGAACTGGCACTTCTCGATATCGCCGCTGTTAGGGGACCTCCTCGCCCTGGCCGTGGCCGCCAACCGAGCGGCGTACCATACTTCTGTCAACACCATGGCCACTGCTGCGAACTGCTACCTGCTCCGTCGGGATGCTGTTCTTGCCGCCTGCCCCGACCTTCCGCAGGACCTACGGAGATAGCTGCGTCAGGCTCCGCTCAGCGATCCCCTCCTCTTCAGTCCTACCTGGCTGTCGGTGAAGGACGCGAATAAGGAACTTTGGCCTGCCCGCGCCGCCTCCTCCCGCTTTCAAGCCGCCCGCAAGGCCCTGGGTCACGCCCTGTGGTCCACCAGACCCGCCCCGCATCTGTCCTCCCAGCGTCGCCGCCTACCTCCGCGCACATCTGCCGCTCGCCGCGCCTGCCTGCCCCCCAACCCCTCCTCCACCCCCGCTTGGCCCAAGCCCGCCCGTCACCCGGCGCGGGGTTGGGCCCGGTGACTCCCGCCTCCCTGCGCCCCCGCCGACTGCTCCCAGGTCTCCAGTTGGCGGGAGGCTTGCCACCTGCAGCGTCGTGTGGCGGTCGCTGTTCCCTGACGACCTGTGGATCCTGTCCACTGTTTCCGAGGGCCTCCTGCTCTCCTTTTGGACCCCGCCGCCCCTGCAGTGCAGCCCTGTTTGGACGTCCGCCCCTTCGGATCGCCTCAAAGCTGCTGCGCTCCGAGAAGAGGTCTCTGCCCTGCTGTGGAAGAACGCCACGGAGGTGGTGTCGTGTCACGACTCTCCTGCCTTCTACAGTCGCCTCTTCCTGGTCCCCAAGCCCGGCAACAGGTGGCGTCCGATCATCGACCTTTCAGCGCTGAACAAGTTCATCGCAGCGCCGTCCTTCCGCATGGAGACCGCCAGAGCCCTTCGCGCCGCGGTTCAACCCATGGACTTCGCTGTCAGCCTGGATCTAGCGGACGCTTACCTACACGTTCCCGTGCATCCGGCTTCCAGACGCTATCTGCACTTCGCATTCGATGGCATCATTTACCAGTTCCGCTCTCTTCCCTTCGGCCTCACCTCAGCCCCTAGGTTTTCACCCGTCTCATGGACGGCGTCATCGCCAAGGCCAGGCGGACTTCGTCGAATCCCTCCTCGAACTACCTCGACGATCTGCTCCTGCGCAATCAGTCGGCACCTGCCCTGGAGAAGGACCGAGACGCTCTGCTGGCCATCCTCAACAGCCTCGGCTTCATAGTCAACTTCGCCAAGTCGGATCTCGCCCCGTCCCGCCGCTTCGTCCACCTTACGGATCTCAATCTGGTGCGACTCCCAGAACCGCGGATCCAGAAGTTGGCAAACCTGGCTCGTCTAGTTTCTCAGGAGGAGACGGTCCCCGCCAGAGTCTGGTTACAGCTCTTAGGCCTGATGAGCGCGGCTGCGGAACTCCTTCCCTCGGCCGGCTCTACTCGTGCCCGTTCCGGTGCTTCCCTTGCTCGTCCCACACCTCCTCCGCTGGGCAGACCCTGTCTGGCTCGCGACCGGAGTCCCTCTCCTTGCGCCGCCCCCCCCCCCCCCCAGTTGTCCCTTTGCATCGACGCCAGCCATTCCAGCTGGGGTGCACACCTGCTGCCGACATTCACCACGGCTTCCGGCAGCTGGCTACCGGACCTCGCGGTCCAGCACATCAACTGGTTGGAGCTACAGGCAGTATGGCAAGCCCTCCTCGCATGGGAACCGACTCTCGGCAGCCAGGAGCTACTCGTCCTGTCCGACAACTCCACTGTCGTGTCCTACATACAGAAGCAGGGTGGGACACGTTCCCCTTCCCTCTGCATTCTTCTTTACCAGCTCCTCCGTTGGTGCGAGGATCGCCGCATCTCTCTCCGAGCGAGACACATCCCCGGCCACCTAAATGTCCTCGCGGACTCCCTCTTGCGGCGCGGTCAGCTCCTCCATACCGAGTGGGTGCTTCGCCCGGACATCTTTCGGATGATCTGCGCCACGTTGGAGACCCCCCTTATCGATCGCTTCGCGACAAGGTGGAACCGCCAGCTTCCCCTCTTCGTCTCTCCCGTCCCGGACCCCCTAGCCTGGGCGGTCGATGCGCTCTCCATTCCCTGGGACAGCCTCTGCGCTTATGCTTACCCTCTTTCAGTCCTTGTTCCCAAGGTGCTTCTCAAGCTCATGGGTTGCAACGCGATCCTGTTGCTAGTGGCTCCGTTCTGCTGGACCAAGTCTTGGACCACCGACCTCCGGAACCTCGCCACGGGCCCTCCGCTGCGGCTTCCCACTCTTCGCACGATGCTCAAGCAGCGGCGCCAGGCGCTCTTCCATCCGTGCCCTGAGCGACTCCTGCTACACGCTTGGAGATTGTGCGGCACGCCCTCGCCGCTAGAGGTTTCTCGAGTGAGGCAGTGGCAGCTATCGCTTCAGGCCGCAGACCCTCGACCCTGCGTGTCTACGAGGGAAAGTGGAGAGTACTTGGAGCCTGGTGCGACCTACGTCGCCTCTCCCCTACCGATCTGACTTCCCCACAACTGGCCGAGTTCTTCCTCTGGCTCTTCGCCAAACAGCACTTCGCACCGATCACCATCAAGGGCTACCTCGCCATGATCGCCGACACTTACTGGCACCTGGGCCGAGCGGACCCCGGCAAGTGTAAGGACCTTGCTGATCTTATGGCCCACTTCGGCATACAGCGACCTGCCCTCCGCTCCCTGATCCCACGCTGGGACTTACCCTGGGTACTCACCTGGCTGAACTCTAAGCATTTCGAGCTGCTTCCCCTAGCAAGCCTGGCCGACGTTACACTTTCTTCTCGCCTTGGCCACGGCCTCCAGAGTGAGTGAGCTGCACACGCTCTCTGTGCACCCCGCCTGCCTGCAGTTCAGGTCGGATGGTTCCGTGCAGCTACTAACGGACCCGGCCTTCTTGGCCAAGAACCAGTCCCCGTTGGCAGCCCCCCAGGTGATCACTGTACGATCGCTGAAGCTGAACAATCCCAACAAGGAAGTCAGACAACAGGACCCGGTGAGAGCCTTACTCGTGTACCTACGCCGAACCAAGCCGCTCCGCCGGGGACGCACCCGCCTCTTTCTCCCTCTGTCCCCAGGTAGACAAGACATCTCGGCCCCGACGATCTCTTCCTGGCTAAGATGGGTGATACGCTCCGCCTGCCAAGACCTCTGTCCCGACGCTGCCAAGCGACTACACATCCGGGCCCACGAGGTCAGAGCCATGGCTGCTAGCGTCGCATTTGACCGCAACTGTGCTGTCCAAGACATTGTGGCTGCCGTAGGCTGGCGGACCGAGTCGACCTTCACCCAGTTCTACCTCCGAAACCTGGCTGGCCAGCTAGACAACCTGGCCCTGGTGGGGGACATCGCGGCGGCGCAACACACCCTCCTGGCACCTTTGGTGCCATAGGTACTCCTTTAGCTAAAATTACCGGGAGCTTGCGCCAGGGAGGACGGGTCTTGCTAGCTCGGTCGTTTACTGGGTTACACGGCACACTGCTCCTTTTCGCTATTCTCCATTGTAGTAATGGCTTCGGTAATGTTTTTGAGGAAACAAATTAATTTTTCTCTAAAATATATTTTTTCTAAAAATACTTACCGATGCCATTACTCGGACGGCCCTCCCACCTGCCCCGCTCGCCGCTAGTCAGCTAAAGAAAAAGAACTGGCTTGGCTGCTCTGGCAGTTACCCGTATGGGGTGGGAACCAACAGAAGTGGTTCGAAGCGGCTAGTGTGAGCCACGTCAGCACCCAGGGTAGGTCGCATAGCGGTACGAGTGAGCGGAGGGCCGGACGTCTTAGACCAAAGCGTGCCATAAGGTCAGCCAGGTCCTTGCAGTTGCCAGGGTCATGCCGTCTCACATGCCAGTACGTATCGGCGATCAACTCTAGGTAGCCACGAATGGCTTGGCGCCAGAAGCTGGTCGTGAAGAGCCAGAGGAAGAACTCCGCCAGCTGGGAACCGTCAGACCTGTGATAGAGAGTCGCCCTTCGTCACACCAGTTGCACAGGACTCGCCACTGTCCCTCGTAAACTCACCTGGTCGAGGGTCTGCAGGCTGTAGCGATAGCATCCACCGCCGCACAAAACTCCAGGCGTGGAGTAGAAGTCGCTCGAGGCACGGGAGGAACAGGGCCTGCCGCAGTTGCTTGAGCATCGTGCGCGGGGTGGGTAGCCGCAGCAGTGAGCTGCAGCGAGTTCAGGAGGTCGAAAGTCCATAACCTGGTCCAGCCGAAGGGCGCCACCAGGAACAGGACTATGTTGCAATCTTTGAGCTTGAGCAGGAGCTTGGGGACGAGAACCGTCGGCGGGTAGGTGTAGGCGACGAGGCCGTCCCAAGGAATGGAGAGCGCATCGACCGCCCCGGCTAGTGGATCTGGCATGGGAGAGACGAAGAGAGGAAGCTGGTGAATCCACCTCATTGTAAGAGGTCGATCCTGGGGGTCTCCCAATGGGTGTAGATCATCTGAAGATGTCTGGCCGGAGGTTCCACATGGTGTATAGAAGCTGACCGCATCACGAGAGGGAATCGGCTAGTACTTAGCGATGGCCCGGGATGTCTGGCTCGGAGAGAAATGCCAGAATCTCCTCACTACCGGAACAGGTGGTAGAGAAGGATGCCGAGTTGCAGGGAGAGCGTCTCGCCCTACTTCTGGATGTAGGCGACCATCGTGGGGTTGTCCGAAGGGACGAGCCGGTCCAGGTGACGTTGACATCCCACGAGCTGAGTGCTTGCCAGACCGCCTTCAGTTCTAACCAGTTGATGTGCTGGACCACGAGGTCCGGGGGCCAGGTGCCGGAGGCCGCTACGAACATTGGTAGAAGGTGAGCGCCCCCGCTGTAGAGACTTGCGTCGACGCACAGGGACAGCTGGGGAAGAGGCGAGTAGAGGGGAACTCCCGTCACAAGCCAGCCCGGCTCTGCCCGACGAAGGAGATGAGGAAGGAGCATCGGTAGAACCGGCACAGGAGCCTCGAGGTCGCCTGTCTATGGTCGCCAGTGCAGGAGAAGGTGCAGCTGAAGCGGGCAGTAGTAGAGACAGGCAAGGGGGAGTAAGTCTGCTGCCGCCCTCATCAGGCCCAGAAGCTGAAGCCCCACTCTGACGGAGACTGTCATCGTCCGAGGTCAGGTTCGCCCACTCCTGAAGCGTGGCTCCGGTAGCTTCACCTCGTTGAGCTCGGTGCGAAAACATCCCCAGATGAACGAAGTGGCGGGACGGTACAAGGTCAGATGTGCCCACGGTGATCAGGAAGCTGCGTCTGTCGAGCAGATCTAGCAGTGCATCTCGATCCGCCGTCAACCTGGCCTCCGACTGGTTCTGCAAGAGAAGACCTGGTCCAGATAGTTCGACGTAGGGCTTGAGGACGTCCGTCTGGCCCTGGCAACGACGGCGTCCAAGAAGTGGGTGAACCCCTAGGGGCTGAGGCCGAGGCCGACGGGTAGAACGCGAACTGGTAGACCATTCCACTGAAGGCGAAGCGCAGGTAATGTCCTGAGGTGGGGTACATGGAGATGTGAAGATAAGCACCCGACAGGTCTAGGCTGACGGCAAAGTCCATAGGCTGCACAGCGGCCCGAGGTGCTCGGGCAGTCTGCATGTGAAAAGGCGGGGCGAAGATAAACTTGTGTAGGACAGACAGGTCGAAGACGGGACGCCACTTGCCACCCGGATTGGAAACCACAAAGAGGCGGTTGTAGAAGGCTGGGGAGTTGTGTCGCATTACCACCTCCACGGTGAACTTCCGAAGCAAAGCAGCAACCTCGTCACGTAGGCTCTGCTTGGAAACCCTAGACGAACTCGGCAAAAGGGGTTAGTCCAGTCTATGGAGAGAGATGCTCCTCTGCACAACAGGTCTGTAGTACTCAACACTCTTCCCCGTATCCGTACCATCAGCGACTCCTGAGTCGCTGCAACGCATCCACTGTCGCACCCGAGAAGCCTCTTGGTGCGAGTGTTGACTGTCTCTCCCAGCGTGCCGCACCAGTCGCTCTGTGACTGTACAACAGTTGCTGCCAGGGTTGCGATCATCTCAGTCGCGGAGCTGAGGCAGGGTTCGCTGCGCGTCTCCAAAGACAGTGATCCAGTGGCCCGGTCATCGAAGTCCTACTCACCATGACATCCCTGAGCTTGTGGAGCGCCTAGGTACCCGTCCTGAGGGGAGGGGGGGGGGGGGGGAGCGCCGCCGCATCTTAACCCGTATCAGCCTGAGGCCAACAGCTTCAATTTGTGCCCTGCCATACACAGGTTACTATAGAAGAAAAAAAAGAATACCGCCCAAGGCCTTAACGAAAGGCCTAGTGGCGTCAAGCCACTCCAGCGCTACCCTTTAACTATTCTTATTCGAACGTATGTCACCCTCTGGTGGACAAGATAAGGGTTAAGATGACTTCCACCATACCTGTTGTTCCCAGGAATAACCACCCCCCAACGGCTTAGCTTCGGTGAACAGGCCAACCAGGGCCAATGCAAAGGTGGTTGTCTACGCCAGGAGTCCGTTCCTCGAAGGAGCCCATCCACGGCCCAGACTTGTGGCCTGGTCTGGAGGCGACAGAGGAAGCCTATTCCTGTTCCACTAGAGGAGGACCGGCCGATCATCAGAGACTCCTCACACGCGTGGAGTTGGAAAGCAGCCGGGTGTAGTAACACTCTTAGCGCTGCCGCTGACGAGCACTAGCTGCACCGCCATCAACTCCAACCAGCGGATGTATCTGCCTGTGTGTTCACTCGTTGCTATCCCGCTGGTATCTGTTAGGTACTCCCTGCCCGGGTGGCAAACAGAGTGCTGGTCCCCTGCCTGGCAGAGTCGGAGATGTCATCACGAAGCAATGCCAAACCAGAGCCCTCCAGGGCCCTGGAGGGCATCTTCCTCCACCACTCTGACTGGAGCGCGGTGGGAAACGTCTCTTCTCTTTCACTGGAAGCGTTGCTAAAGCGTCCCGTCGAGTCACCATCACGCTGGGTGGGGGGTCTCATCCCTGAGAAAGGAGGCGTAAGAAGTGAGCCGATAGCGAGTCCCGTGCAGAAGGCTGCGCCGAACTGCGCTGCGAAGTGACGACCAGGGGCGCCGCGGGGAACGGCTGCGTCGGGGAGAGCATGGTAGCCAAGAGTGGGAAGTCCGCCTGGAATGGCGCCAAATGGTGTAGGCGAACGGTTGCGTCGACAGGGCAACCTGCACCGCGGCGAACTCGGCAAGGATCCACACGATCCATTTTCCCACTTAACCCTTTGGCTGTCAGTAGGGCTTTCTGTTGTGATTCCTGCAGGAATTACCATGACAAAAACCGCTACCCAAAGCCAAAGGCTTAAAGGTTTACAATCTAGTCAGAAGGAAACGAGGCATCTAAGTTAAAGACCAAAAACATATGTTACAAGATACAAGCTATGTTTATTGACCATATTGACAATGCCAGTTAAGACTGTGTTATGTTTATTGACCATATTGACAATGCCAGTTAAGACTGTGTCCTGGTGCTGAGCACACACACTCACAACCATTCAACAAAAATACATAACATAAATAGTTCAGTATCTTAGAACAGAAACGGCTGAATGAGATCAGATGTGTGTACAGCCTAAAATAACTTTAAATTAATATAACTTCACACGCGCACACACACACACACACACACACACACACACACACACACACACACACAACTTAAAATAAATTTTGTTCATTGCACATATTGACAGATGATTAGAATGTATCAATTGTAATAAGAAGAATTCACAGCCCTATAAGCTAAACGCGTCAACATAACTAACTAATCACACAGTATGCAGTAATATACAATAAAACATAGTGAACGTGTCACACTGACAGCAGTTACTGTTTGTTTCCATTTGGCAGAGATGTATATTTCCATCATTGATATGCATTAACCATTTGGTTGTTGGTAGCTGTTTTAGTCAATGATTCTGGCAGGAATCATCTTGACTAAAACCGCTACTGGCAGCCAAAGGGTTAATGGGTATCACGGCTGGTATTTGTTTCCTCAAAAACATTACCGATGACATGACTTTATGGAAATGTCTACTTCTAGCTCAATTTTAGCCTACTTACCCGTTGTGTGCCCACACAACCCGGGAGGCACTCGGGGAACCCCCCCTAGAGGGGCCGAGAGTTGTCTCCCGTTTCCCGCCTTACCAGCTCCGGTCACGAGACCGGCCAGTTTTGCTACTTCGCTCGTACAGAGAAGACGTGTCTGGCCTTGCTCTCGCGCCGCTTCGACCGGTCCTTCTCTTGCCTACGCTCGTTGCCTCTTCGTGTGCTCTGCGCCTCCTAGCGCTGACCTGCCTTCTTGTGCCCTGCCTCTGCTGGCGTCGTTCTGCTGCTCTCCTCTAGGCTGTGGAGGTGTATGACTACCCTTCCCCCTGTTCCCGATTCGTCTCGGAGGTAAGGTAGTGGTAGTTTCCCACAGCCGGCCCTCGGGCCGAGAGCCGGCTACCGTTGGGCTTTCCTTTCGGCTTTGCTACTACGTGGGCGCCAGTTGTTGAGCTTACGCTTCGGCGCCTTGCACGACCTTTTTTTTTACGAGTCTCCTCGAGGGAAGTCGCCTTCTCTCCTTTGGTATTTCACTGTTACGAGAAGACGTTGCCTTGTAGACTAGGGTTTCTGTTCTCGTACGGCCTTCGGGCACCCACACTCCGTGCGTCTACCTTAAAGGCCCTTTAGCTCTGGGAAACTGTAGCCACTATTTACGCGCCGGTGGTTACGGCGCTTGGAGTACCTTGGTGTGGGGCTAGGCTCCCTTGTCCGCCTTTGCGACCTTGTGCTCTTTGTCTGTTGCAGGAACCAAATGCTTACCTGCGCTCAATGCGGCGACTTCAAGTGGCCGACGGACGACCATGCGGTCTGCCTCCCTTGCTCGGGCTGCGCCTCGGATCATCTCTGCGATGTCTGTGCGACCTGGCCGGAGATCCGTTGGTCTGACCTCTGGAGTTTTTACCGGCGAGAGCGACCTCCGTCTGCTATCTCTCGTCCCACTCCTGTTGACGTCGCCCCTGTGGTAACGACCGCTCTTCCTCGCCTCGGCCTCTCGGAACGGATTGATCGTCGGGACCCTGCGTTGTTCGCTGACCAGAGGACTGCCACTGCTGCCACGCCCGCTGACCCTTCCGGAGGGTCTGTTTGCCGGCAAAGCGCCCGCCTCACTGAGCCCGGCCTGCAGCAGTTCGCCACGAGCCGTCCCACGTTGACTGGCCTTGCTCCTCTCTCTCTCCACGATAAGCCCGCTGATCCTTCCGGAGGATCTGTACACCGGCATAGAGCCCTTCTCACTGAGTCCGGCCAGGAGAGACGTCAGCCTCAACCTACGCGACACAGTCGCGCCCCCGACCTTTCCCGTTCCACCGTCAGTGCTAGACACTCGCGCTCGCCCCGCGAGCGCCGCCGGAAGGATCGTTCCCCCCGCCGGGAGCGTCGCCGCTCCCCCCGCCTCTCCTCGTCGCGCGCTCGGTCGCGCTCGCCTTCGCACCGTTCGATGCGTTCGCCGCGTCACCGCCATCGTCGACCTTCTTCCCGTGATCGGCACTCCTCTTCGGTTGTCCGCCGTACTTCACCCAGACGTCGTTCCCGCGCACCGGACAGGACCCCTCCTCGCTCCTTCCCGCGTTCGCCTCGGCGATCCCCGCCTCCGTCGTCGCTGCCGGCTCATGCACGGGCTTCCCGCGAGGTTCGAGATGCGCCCCCGCCCAAGCTTCGACCTTCCGTGGTGCCTCACCCGCCTTCTCGCCACCCCCTGGACGAAGAAGCCCTCAGCTTGCTGCCCGAAGACTCCGTCTCAGCCCTGTTGGAGGAGGATGCTCGCTCCCTTTCGCCCTCCGACGTCGGTGATGATGTCCCCTCGACCCTTCCGTCGTCGTCCCGGGCGGAGACCCTCCTAGCCTTGGATGAAGCCGCCAGGATCATCGCGGCCACTCTGCCAGCGGACTCCTGCCCAGCCTCTCCCCCCCTGAAGAGGAAGGTCTCGGCCTTTGTGGATGCCGAGCGTCAGGTGAAGAGGTTCAAGTCGCTTCCCCAGCCGCCTGGATTTAAGGAGCTGCGAGATGTCTTCTCAGCGCACCTGCAACTTCCAGCGTCTCGAGAGCCGGTGTTCTTCTCCGATCGTCGCTGGCCGGCTGGCCTGGACATCGCCTTCCGTCGGGATTGGTATGCCGGTCATTCCCAGGCTTTCTCCATCCCTCTTCCTGCGATCGACCCCCCGGCCGTGTCGCAAGCTGGCGGCTCCGCCCTCCTTCGCCGTTCTTTCCCTCGTGGCCTGGATTTGACTGCGTCTCTGGTGCGGAACACCTTAGCCTGCGCTGGGTTCCTGGAGCTGCTCACTCAAGCCCTGGTTCGTCGTGTGGAAGACGCTTGGCATCCTTCTATCACGCCTCTCCTTGGGGATTTACTCGTCTTAGCGGAAGTCGCCAACCGAGCCGCCTACCACTCGTCCGTTAACGCTATGGCTGCCTCCGCCAACTGTGACCTGATGCGGCGAGACGCCCTTCTGCTTGCCTGCCGAGGGATACCACCTGACCTGCGTGCGCAGCTTCGTCGTGCTCCGCTGGGTGGCCCCCTGCTTTTCGGCGACACCTGGTCATCCGTTCGAGCCTCCAACCCCGACCGCTGGCCCGTGAGTGCTCCTCCTCCCCGCCGCTTTCCGTCCTCCCGCCAGGCTAGGGGTCGCGCCTCGCGGTCGGTTAGACCCGCTGCTGCGTCAGCCCCTGCTTCGGCCCCTGAGCAGGCCCCCGCCTTTGGCCGTCCTAGACCCTCCAGGGCCCGTGTCCCCGCCTGGCCCCGTCCCGCCCGGCGACCGGGTCGCGGGCGGGCTACCTGACTGCCCCCCAGCCTTGCCCCCACCGACCACTTCGGGGTCTCCGGTCGGTGGGAGGCTAGCCTTTTTCAGCGGAAATTGGCTCACACTCTTTCCCGACGACCCCTGGATTTGCGACACCGTCTCGGCCGGCCTCCGGATCGCCTTTCGCAGCCCGCCGCCTTTGCGTCGCTCCCCCCTTTGGACCGAGATCCCCAGCGATCCGTTGAAGGCCTCCGCTCTTCGGGGAGAGGTCTCCTCCCTCCTGAGGAAAGCCGCCACGGAGGTGGTACGCGTCCCCTACTCCCCAGCCTTCTACAGCCGCTTGTTCGTCGTTCCGAAGCCTGGAGGGAGATGGCGACCGGTGATCGATCTCTCGGCCCTGAACAGTTACATTACGGCCCCCTCCTTCCGGATGGAGACTGCTCGAGCCCTGAGAGCCGCGGTCCAGCCTCTGGACTTCGCAGTCAGCCTGGACCTTTCAGATGCGTACCTGCATGTCCCGATGCACCAGGCCTCCAGGAAGTTCCTCCGCTTTGCGATCGACGGTGTGGTATACCAGTTTCGCGCGCTCCCGTTCGGTCTCAACCTCAGCCCCTGGGTGTTCACCCGGCTGATGGACGCCGTAGTCGCCAAGGCCCGACAGTCCTCCTCCAGTCCGACGTCGAATTACCTAGACGACCTCCTCCTACGCAACCAGTCAGAGACCTCGCTCGCGTCGGACAGGGATGCGCTGCTACGGCTTCTGGCACACTTGGGCTTCCTAGTGAACGACGGCAAGTCGGATCTCTCTCCATCCCGCCGCTTCGTGCACCTGGGCATGGAATTTGCGACCGACCTCAACACGGTGCGCCTCCCAGCCCCTCGGATCCAGAAGATTGCGGACCTAGCAGGTCAGTTAGCACGACTGGACGTGGCCCCCGCCAGAGTCTGGCTCCAGCTTTTGGGCCTGCTGAACGCCGCAGCGGACCTTATCCCCCTAGGTCGTCTCTACTCCCGGCCGATCCAGCTGCATCTCCTACTCCATTGGCGCCCGTCGTCAGGCGACTTAACGACGTTGGTTCCGGTGCCCCAGATGCTGCTGCCTCATCTTCGTCGGTGGACCGACCACTCTTGGCTAGCGTCGGGAGTTCCCCTGGCCGCCCCTCCTCCCCAGACCTCGCTTTGTGTCGACGCCAGCCTCACTGGGTGGGGCGCTCATCTCCTTCCTCGGTTCCTCTCGACTTCGGGGCCCTGGCCCGCGGACTTAGCGCACACTCACATCAACTGGCTGGAGATGCAGGCGGTGTGGCAAGCCCTGCAGTTCTGGGAGGATCTCCTCAGACACCAGGAGCTACTCGTCCTCTCGGACAACACGACTGTGGTGGCTTACATCCAGAAACAAGGTGGCACTCGCTCTCCCGACCTTTGTATGCTCCTCTACCGGATGATGCGTTGGTGCGAGGACCGGGGTATTACCATTCGAGCCCGACACATCCCCGGACACCTGAATGTCTTAGCCGACTCGCTGTCTCGCCGCGGCCAGCTCCTGCACACGGAATGGACCCTTCGGCAGGACATCTTTCGGATGATCTGTGCCCGGTGGGAGACTCCCCAGGTCGACTTGTTCGCCACAAGGTGGAACCATCAGCTGCCGCTCTTCGTCTCCCCGATTCCCGATCCACTTGCCTGGGCTGTCGATGCACTCTCCATTCCCTGGGACGGCCTGGTGGCTTACGCCTTCCCCCCGACGGTTCTCGTACCCAAAGTCCTTCTCAAGCTTCGGGGATGCTCGGCGGTCCTGCTGTTAGTTGCGCCGTTCGCCTGGAACCGCTCCTGGACCACCGACCTTCTCAGCCTCGCCACGGACCCGCCCCTGCTGCTTCCCGCCCCACGCACCATGCTCAAGCAACCGCGTCAGCCGCTGTTCCACCCCTGCCCGGAGCGGCTCCGGCTCCTCCTTCACGCCTGGAGGTTGTGCGGCAAGCCCTCGGAGCTAGAGGCTACTCGGGTGCAGCAGTGGAGGCGATCGCTTCGGCCCGCAGACCTTCCACCATCCGAGTCTACGAGGGAAAGTGGCGAGTCCTGTGTTCCTGGTGCTCTGAGCACGGCCTGTCACCCACGGAACTGACTAATCCTCAGCTGGCGGACTTCTTCCTCTGGCTCTTTCGAGACTTAGGCCTGGCCCCCATCACCGTGAGGGGTTACCTGTCCATGATCGCTGACACTTATCGACACCTTGGACACCCAGACCCGGGCGCCTGCAAAGACTTAGCCGACCTTATGGGTCACTTCGGCATCCAGCGCCCAACACACCGCTCACTCCTTCCCCGCTGGGACCTGCCCTGGGTGCTAACGTGGTTAAATTCTGACAGATTTGAACCCTTAGCTTTGGCCCGTTTCGCAGATGTGACACGAAAGACGTGCTTCCTGCTGGCCCTTGCTACCGCCTCTCGGGTGAGTGAGCTACACGCACTCTCGGCGCGGCCTACCTGCCTACAGTTCCGAGCGGACGGGTCTGTTCAACTCCTCACTGACCCTGCCTTCCTGGCCAAGAACAGGTCTCCTCTGACGGCACCTCAGGTTATCACCTTACGGCCGCTAAGAACCAACCCTCTGTCTCAGGAGACCAGGCAACAGGATCCCGTGCGCGCCCTTAGAGTTTATCTGCGACGATCTAAAGCCTTCCGCAGAGGGCGTTCGCGCCTCTTCCTACCTCTGAGACCCAGCAGGAATGACATAACAGCCCAGACGATCTCATCCTGGCTCCGCTGGGTTATACGCTCCGCGTATCAAGATATCTCCCCGCAGGGAGCGAAGAGGCTGCACATTCGCGCACATGAGGTACGAGCCATGGCCACGAGCCTCGCATTTGACCGAAACTGCGCTGTCAAGGACATCGTGGCAGCCGTGGGCTGGCAGACTGAATCTGTATTCGCCCGCTTCTACCTCAGGGACCTGGCAGGCCAAAGAGAGAATCTCGCACTAGTGGGGGACATCGCCGCGGCGCAACACTCCCTCCCGGCGCCACCGGCGCCGTAGGTATGCACTTCGCTAAAATTGTCGGGAGGTTGCGACTGGGAGGACGGCGCTGTTACCATTAAGAGTTGCGCGGCACCCTCCTCCTCATCGCAATTCTTCCATAAAGTCATGTCATCGGTAATGTTTTTGAGGAAACAAATTCATTTTTCTCTAAAAGGTATTTTTTCGAAAAATACTTACCGATGACATGACTCGGAGGACCCTCCCTCCTGCCCCGCTTGCCGCTTTCGAGCGAAGTATCACAAAAAAACTGGCCGGTCTCGTGACCGGAGCTGGTAAGGCGGGAAACGGGAGACAACTCTCGGCCCCTCTAGGGGGGGTTCCCCGAGTGCCTCCCGGGTTGTGTGGGCACACAACGGGTAAGTAGGCTAAAATTGAGCTAGAAGTAGACATTTCCATAAAGTCATGTCATCGGTAAGTATTTTTCGAAAAAATACCTTTTAGAGAAAAATGAATTTTACATTGCAGGTAACTCCATCACACAGTATCGCAGCATTGCTCGTCAGTACGCCTACTTTTACCGCCTTTTACAGAAAAACCCATCAGGCAGCAAACTTCCTCTCAAGGATAACTTCACATTTGATGATTACAGGTACAGTGGCTGGTCCCACCCTGTCTATTTTGCAAGGCTCCTCCTGCAGGGCTCATGAGAATCTACATTTCTTGTTGACATAGGATCATAGGATCATTTTGAAATTAAGATTTTTACTGGTAGTATGAATGGTAGAGTGCAGGGTACTGACATTGTCGCCCTATGCAGATCTCGGTGCACGGGTCATGAAAAGGGTTGCCTGGCTTGATAAAGTATTTAACAACTTGAAACTCCAAATTGGTAACCCGGTTGGTAACTTAAAGATTTGGAGCTCTGAAAAATATTTTCATTCGATGATCAACTACATTTTTTTCACAAGCTACTAACTTTTGATTCCTGGCAGCCTGGCTGGCTATATACCTACATTTCACAAGCTACTAACTTTTGATTCCTGGCAGCCTGGCTGGCTATATACCTACATTTCACAAGCTACTAACTTTTGATTCCTGGCAGCCTGGCTGGCTATATACCTACATTTCACAAGCTACTAACTTTTGATTCCTGGCAGCCTGGCTGGCTATATACCTACATTTCACAAGCTAGTAACTTTTGATTCCTGGCAGCCTGGCTGGCCATATACCTACATTTCACAAGCTACTAACTTTTGATTCCTGGCAGCCTGGCTGGCTATATACCTACATTTTTCTGGCAGCCTGGCTGGCTATATACCTACCCCACCCGGGTCTGCCCTGGGGGACTTGGGTGGGGTTAGGTATTTTTAAGTTCTCAGGGTCACTCTGGTCAGCCCCACAGGGTGGGTTTTTCTCTCTATTCTGGGGCATGTGTTTCTGTCTACCCTTTGTCCATTCACCTGTATTTGCCTTTTAAAAACTCTCCCTACTGTCTGCACTGCCTGTAGCTCTTGATATTGGATGTGTGTTGCTAAATGGTCTCAGCTTTATTTAGGCCCCATGTGTTAGGTTTATTTAACGTATTTGACCGGCTGGCGACATACATTCAATGTTCTGTTGGTTTTTTTTCACAAGCAGTGCAGGCACGTCCTGAGAAAGCCTTGTTGCTGTCGGGACGTTAAGCAATGTACAATCAATCAATCAATGGCTATATACCTACATTTTTCTGGCAGCCTGGCTGGCTATATACCTACATTTTTCTGGCAGCCTGGCTGGCTATATACCTACATTTTTCTGGCAGCCTGGCTGGCTATATACCTACATTTTTCTGGCAGCCTGGCTGGCTATATACCTACAATTTTTCTGGCAGCCTGGCTGGCTATATACCTACATTTTCCTGGCAGCCTGGCTGGCTATATACCTACATTTTTCTGGCAACCTGGCTGGCTATATACCTACATTTTTCTGGCAGCCTGGCTGGCTATATACCTACATTTTCCTGGCAGCCTGGCTGGCTATATACCTACATTTTCCTGGCAGCCTGGCTGGCTATATACCTACATTTTTCTGGCAGCCTGGCTGGCTATATACCTACATTTTTCTGGCAGCCTGGCTGGCTATATACCTACATTTTCCTGGCAGCCTGGCTGGCTATATACCTACATTTTTAGGCTTTCATAACCCCTGTCGGTGTGTGCAACTTATCTTTAGGTCACCTAGACTCTAGGTGCTGGTGAAACGGGGAAGGCGGCATTTGTCGTAACCTCTTCACTGCTGAGACACCCAACTGCATGAGCCCCCACAGTTGCAGGGGCTCAGGAGGATGTATGCCTCTTGCTGAAACCATTGTGTATCCAATCTGTGTGCACTTGCAGTGAAGGGGTTAAGAGAGATTCATCACCTTTCCAGATTCAGTTGCGTGGTCTGTGATCAGGGTCTTGTCCAAGATATTACTGAAATATTCAGAAAAGAACAGGTGAGATCAGCCAATTGGATAAATCTCTGAGATTTATAAACTGGATGAACTTTCACTGTTCCTTCCACAACGTATGAATTACGCAGAGTTTCACCATATGAACTGTATGCTTGCACTTACACCCACAGTGTGCTCAACATGTAGTGTTTAGTGAAGAAGGGTAAAGATTAAAAGCTGGTGGCACAGTGCACTTTGTTTCCTCAAAATACATTACTGATGGCATTACTATATGGAATATACCCCTTAACTTACCCGATTTCAGCCTTACCCGATTTCAGCCTAAGACCCTTTGTGTGTACATACATGACAAGGGCTGTAAATCCGAGAGTTGTATCCAAGTGACCGGGTAGTCTCCCCTCCCTCTATCCAGTCACGTGAGCCGTGCATTCCCTCCAGTCTTACCATTAGCTTCACCGAGAACGGTTCACCGGCTTCAGCCTCTCCGTTGTTTGGATTAATTCTTTGGCTATACTTCGTCTCAGTTGCTAGCGGCTAAGAAGATGGCGAGGTAAGGCCTCGGGTTATGCCTATGAGTAAACGGGCTGTTTACGGAACCATCGGCATATCCTATTGAAATTTGTCAATTTTTTTCGGTTAAGACTGGGCTTAGCCCTCAGACTGGGGGGTAAGTCTTTTGCATGGGGCCTTCATCAGGGCCCCGCGCCTGCGTGGTTGCTTTCATAGTTTCTGCTTTGTGTTGCAGTGCGCAGCTACGCACCTGTAGGAGATGTAAAGGATTCCAGTGGCCGACGGACTTGCATACGCTTTGTCTTCTCTGTTCCGGCTGCTCCTCGTCCTGTACCTGCACTAAGTGCTCTAACGTGGAAGGAGCAGAAGTGGTCTCAGCTGTGGGACTTTTATCAGCAGGGCCGCCCAGCGGCAACAGATTCTATCGCGCCGTTGGGCAGTGACAGGACTATGCGGTCAGTCTTGAACTTTCAGACCCATACCGGCACAGTCCCATGCACCCGGCCTCTTGGCATTACTTGCGATTCGCCTTTCGCGGGGTCGTTTTCAGTTTCGGGCACTACCCTTTGGTCTCAACCTCAGCCCTTGGGTCTTTACGAGGATTATGGACGCCGTAGTTGCCAGAGCCAGGCAGGATTCCTCGAGCCCTACCTCCAACTATCTCGACGACCTGCTCCTCAAAAATCAGGACGTGGCCTCACTAGAGGCGGACAGGGATGCTCTCCTAGCGCTTCTTCGCCGGCTCAGGTTCATCGTCAACGAGGGAAATTCGGACTTGGTGCCGTCTCGCAGGTTTGTTCACCTGGGCATGGAGTTCCTGACCGACCTCAACAGGGTACGTCTACCGGAGGCTCAGATCCAGAAGGTGGCGGCCTTAGCACTTCAGGTCTCTCTAGCAGACGCGGCCCCGGCCAGGACCTGGCTCCAGCTCTTGGGTCTAATCAGCACGGCGGTGGGGGGGGGGGAGGGGGCGGGGGGGGGGTTGGGGAGGGGGGGGGCGGGGGGAAGGGGGGAGGGGGGCGGGCAGGGGGAAGGGGGGCAGGGGGGGGGGAGCAGGAGAATGCGGATACGGGCTCACGAAGTCAGAGCGGTCGCCGCCAACATCTCATTCGACCGCAACTGCGCAGCATCGTTGCAGCAGTCGGGTGACTGGCATAATCCACCTTCGCCCGCTTCTATCTCCAAGACCTCTCCGGCCAATGAGAGAAGATGGCCTTCATCGGAGACCTCTTGGCAGCGCAACACTCCCTCCGAGCGCCTCAGGCGCCACAGGTACCTCTTAGCTGAAATCATCGGGAGGTTGCCCCTCGAAGCTAATCTTTTAGCCATGGCGGGGGTTTTGGTCGACACCCTCCTCCTTTTCGCAATTCTTCCATATAGTAATGCCTTCGGTAATGTATTTTGAGGAAACAAATGTATTTGTTTCCTCAAAAACATTACCGATGACATGACTTTATGGAAATGTCTACTTCTAGCTCAATTTTAGCCTACTTACCCGTTGTGTGCCCACACAACCCGGGAGGCACTCGGGGAACCCCCCCTAGAGGGGCCGAGAGTTGTCTCCCGTTTCCCGCCTTACCAGCTCCGGTCACGAGACCGGCCAGTTTTGCTACTTCGCTCGTACAGAGAAGACGTGTCTGGCCTTGCTCTCGCGCCGCTTCGACCGGTCCTTCTCTTGCCTACGCTCGTTGCCTCTTCATGTGCTCTGCGCCTCTTAGCGCTGTCCTGCCTTCTTGTGCCCTGCCTCTGCTGGCGTCGTTCTGCTGCTCTCCTCTAGGCTGTGGAGGTGTATGACTTCCCTTCCCCCTGTTCCCGATTCGTCTCGGAGGTAAGGTAGTGGTAGTTTTCCCATAGCCGGCCCTCGGGCCGAGAGCCGGCTACCGTTGGGCTTTCCTTTCGGCTTTGCTACTACGTGGGCGCCAGTTGTTGAGCTTACGCTTCGGCGCCTTGCACGACCTTTTTTACGAGTCTCCTCGAGGGACGTCGCCTTCTCTCCTTTGGTATTTCACTGTTACGAGAAGACGTTGCCTTGTAGACTAGGGCTTCTGTTCTTGTAGGGCCTTCGGGCACCCACACTCCGTTCGTCTACCTTAAAGGCCCTTTAGCTCTGGGAGACTGTAGCCACTATTTACGCGCTGGTGGTCACGGCGCTTGGAGTACCTTGGTGTGGGGCTAGGCTCCCTTGTCCGCCTTTGCGACCTTGTGCTCTTTGTCTGTTGCAGGAACCAAATGCTTACCTGCGCTCAATGCGGCGACTTAAAGTGGCCGACGGACGACCATGCGGTCTGCCTCCCCTGCTCGGGCTGCGCCTCGGACCATCTCTGCGATGTCTGTGCGACCTGGCCGGAGATCCGTTGGTCTGACCTCTGGAGTTTTTACCGGCGAGAGCGACCTCCGTCTGCTATCTCTCGTCCCACTCCTGTTGACGTCGCCCCTGTGGTAACGACCGCTCTTCCTCGCCTCGGCCTCTCGGAACGGATTGATCGTCGGGACCCTGCGTTGTTCGCTGACCAGAGGACTGCCACTGCTGCCACGCCCGCTGACCCTTCCGGAGGGTCTGTTTGCCGGCAAAGCGCCCTCCTCACTGAGCCCGGCCTGCAGCAGTTCGCCACGAGCCGTCCCACGTTGACTGGCCTTGCTCCTCTCTCTCTCCACGATAAGCCCGCTGATCCTTCCGGAGGATCTGTACACCGGCATAGAGCCCTTCTCACTGAGTCCGGCCAGGAGAGACGTCAGCCTCAACCTACGCGACACAGTCGCGCCCCCGACCTTTCCCGTTCCACCGTCAGTGCTAGACACTCGCGCTCGCCCCGCGAGCGCCGCCGGAAGGATCGTTCCCCCCGCCGGGAGCGTCGCCGCTCCCCCCGCCTCTCCTCGTCGCGCGCTCGCCTTCGCACCGTTCGATGCGTTCGCCGCGTCACCGCCATCGTCGACCTTCTTCCCGTGATCGGCACTCCTCTTCGGTTGTCCGCCGTACTTCACCCAGACGTCGTTCCCGCGCACCGGACAGGACCCCTCCTCGCTCCTTCCCGCGTTCACCTCGGCGATCCCCGCCTCCGTCGTCGCTGCCGGCTCATGCCCGGGCTTCCCGTGAGGTTCGAGATGCGCCCCCGCCCAAGCTTCGACCTTCCTTGGTGCCTCACCCGCCTTCTCGCCACCCCCTGGACGAAGAAGCCCTCAGCTTGCTGCCCGAAGACTCCGTCTCAGCCCTGTTGGAGGAGGATGCTCGCTCCCTTTCGCCCTCCGACGTCGGTGATGATGTCCCCTCGACCCTTCCGTCGTCGTCCCGGGCGGAGACCCTCCTAGCCTTGGATGAAGCCGCCAGGATCATCGCGGCCACTCTGCCAGCGGACTCCTGCCCAGCCTCTCCCCCCCTGAAGAGGAAGGTCTCAGCCTTTGTGGATGCCGAGCGTCAGGTGAAGAGGTTCAAGTCGCTTCCCCAGCCGCCTGGATTTAAGGAGCTGCGAGATGTCTTCTCAGCGCACCTGCAACTTCCAGCGTCTCGAGAGCCGGTGTTCTTCTCCGATCGTCGCTGGCCGGCTGGCCTGGACATCGCCTTCCGTCGGGATTGGTATGCCGGTCATTCCCAGGCTTTCTCCATCCCTCTTCCTGCGATCGACCCCCCGGCCGTGTCGCAAGCTGGCGGCTCCGCCCTCCTTCGCCGTTCTTTCCCTCGTGGCCTGGATTTGACTGCGTCTCTGGTGCGGAACACCTTAGCCTGCGCTGGGTTCCTGGAGCTGCTCACTCAAGCCCTGGTTCGTCGTGTGGAAGACGCTTGGCATCCTTCTATCATGCCTCTCCTTGGGGATTTACTCGTCTTAGCGGAAGTCGCCAACCGAGCCGCCTACCACTCGTCCGTTAACGCTATGGCTGCCTCCGCCAACTGTGACCTGATGCGTCGAGACGCCCTTCTGCTTGCCTGCCGAGGGATACCACCTGACCTGCGTGCGCAGCTTCATCGTGCTCCGCTGGGTGGCCCCCTGCTTTTCGGCGACACCTGGTCATCCGTTCGAGCCTCCAACCCCGACCGCTGGCCTGTGAGTGCTCCTCCTCCCCGCCGCTTTCCGTCCTCCCGCCAGGCTAGGGGTCGCGCCTCGCGGTCGGTTAGACCCGCTGCTGCGTCAGCCCCTGCTTCGGCCCCTGAGCAGGCCCCCGCCTTTGGCCGTCCTAGACCCTCCAGGGCCCGTGTCCCCGCCTGGCCCCGTCCCGCCCGGCGACCGGGTCGCGGGCGGGCTACCTGACTGCCCCCCAGCCTTGCCCCCACCGACCACTTCGGGGTCTCCGGTCGGTGGAAATTGGCTCACACTCTTTCCCGACGACCCCTGGATTTGCGACACCGTCTCGGCCGGCCTCCGGATCGCCTTTCGCAGCCCGCCTCCTTTGCGTCGCTCCCCCCTTTGGACCGAGATCCCCAGCGATCCGTTGAAGGCCTCCGCTCTTCGGGGAGAGGTCTCCTCCCTCCTGAGGAAAGCCGCCACGGAGGTGGTACGCGTCCCCTACTCCCCAGCCTTCTACAGCCGCTTGTTCGTCGTTCCGAAGCCTGGAGGGAGATGGCGACCGGTGATCGATCTCTCGGCCCTGAACAAGTACATTACGGCCCCCTCCTTCCGGATGGAGACTGCTCGAGCCCTGAGAGCCGCGGTCCAGCCTCTGGACTTCGCAGTCAGCCTGGACCTTTCAGATGCGTACCTGCATGTCCCGATGCACCAGGCCTCCAGGAAGTTCCTCCGCTTTGCGATCGACGGTGTGGTATACCAGTTTCGCGCGCTCCCGTTCGGTCTCAACCTCAGCCCCTGGGTGTTCACCCGGCTGATGGACGCCGTAGTCGCCACGGCCCGACAGTCCTCCTCCAGTCCGACGTCGAATTACCTAGACGACCTCCTCCTACGCAACCAGTCAGAGACCTCGCTCGCGTCGGACAGGGATGCGCTGCTACGGCTTCTGGCACACTTGGGCTTCCTAGTGAACGACGGCAAGTCGGATCTCTCTCCGTCCCGCCGCTTCGTGCACCTGGGCATGGAATTTGCGACCGACCTCAACACGGTGCGCCTCCCAGCCCCTCGGATCCAGAAGATTGCGGACCTAGCCGGTCAGTTAGCACGACAGGACGTGGCCCCCGCCAGAGTCTGGCTCCAGCTTTTGGGCCTGCTGAACGCCGCAGCGGACCTTATCCCCCTAGGTCGTCTCTACTCCCGGCCGATCCAGCTGCATCTCCTACTCCATTGGCGCCCGTCGTCAGGCGACTTAACGACGTTGGTTCCGGTGCCCCAGATGCTGCTGCCTCATCTTCGTCGGTGGACCGACCACTCTTGGCTAGCGTCGGGAGTTCCCCTGGCCGCCCCTCCTCCCCAGACCTCGCTTTGTGTCGACGCCAGCCTCACTGGGTGGGGCGCTCATCTCCTTCCTCGGTTCCTCTCGACTTCGGGGCCCTGGCCCGCGGACTTAGCGCACACTCACATCAACTGGCTGGAGATGCAGGCGGTGTGGCAAGCCCTGCAGTTCTGGGAGGATCTCCTCAGACACCAGGAGCTACTCGTCCTCTCGGACAACACGACTGTGGTGGCTTACATCCAGAAACAAGGTGGCACTCGCTCTCCCGACCTTTGTATGCTCCTCTACCGGATGATGCGTTGGTGCGAGGACCGGGGTATTACCATTCGAGCCCGACACATCCCCGGACACCTGAATGTCTTAGCCGACTCGCTGTCTCGCCGCGGCCAGCTCCTGCACACGGAATGGACCCTTCGGCAGGACATCTTTCGGATGATCTGTGCCCGGTGGGAGACTCCCCAGGTCGACTTGTTCGCCACAAGGTGGAACCATCAGCTGTCGCTCTTCGTCTCCCCGATTCCCGATCCACTTGCCTGGGCTGTCGATGCACTCTCCATTCCCTGGGACGGCCTGGTGGCTTACGCCTTCCCCCCGACGGTTCTCGTACCCAAAGTCCTTCTCAAGCTTCGGGGATGCTCGGCGGTCCTGCTGTTAGTTGCGCCGTTCGCCTGGAACCGCTCCTGGACCACCGACCTTCTCAGCCTCGCCACGGACCTGCCCCTGCTGCTTCCCGCCCCACGCACCATGCTCAAGCAACCGCGTCAGCCGCTGTTCCACCCCTGCCCGGAGCGGCTCCTCCTTCACGCCTGGAGGTTGTGCGGCAAGCCCTCGGAGCTAGAGGCTACTCGGGTGCAGCAGTGGAGGCGATCGCTTCGGCCCGCAGACCTTCCACCATCCGAGTCTACGAGGGAAAGTGGCGAGTCCTGTGTTCCTGGGGCTCTGAGCACGGCCTGTCACCCACGGAACTGACTAATCCTCAGCTGGCGGACTTCTTCCTCTGGCTCTTTCGAGACTTAGGCCTGGCCCCCATCACCGTGAGGGGTTACCTGTCCATGATCGCCGACACTTATCGACACCTTGGACACCCAGACCCGGGCGCCTGCAAAGACTTAGCCGACCTTATGGGTCACTTCGGCATCCAGCGCCCAACACACCGCTCACTCCTTCCCCGCTGGGACCTGCCCTGGGTGCTAACGTGGTTAAATTCTGACAGATTTGAACCCTTACCTTTGGCCCGTTTCGCAGATGTGACACGAAAGACGTGCTTCCTGCTGGCCCTTGCTACCGCCTCTCGGGTGAGTGAGCTACACGCACTCTCGGCGCGGCCTACCTGCCTACAGTTCCGAGCGGACGGGTCTGTTCAACTCCTCACTGACCCTGCCTTCCTGGCCAAGAACAGGTCTCCTCTGACGGCACCTCAGGTTATCACCTTACGGCCGCTAAGAACCAACCCTCTGTCTCAGGAGACCAGGCAACAGGATCCCGTGCGCGCCCTTAGAGTTTATCTGCGACGATCTAAAGCCTTCCGCAGAGGGCGTTCGCGCCTCTTCCTACCTCTGAGACCCAGCAGGAATGACATAACAGCCCAGACGATCTCGTCCTGGCTCCGCTGGGTTATACGCTCCGCGTATCAAGATATCTCCCCGCAGGGAGCAAAGAGGCTGCACATTCGCGCACATGAGGTACGAGCCATGGCCACGAGCCTCGCATTTGACCGAAACTGCGCTGTCAAGGACATCGTGGCAGCCGTGGGCTGGCAGACTGAATCTGTATTCGCCCGCTTCTACCTCAGGGACCTGGCAGGCCAAAGAGAGAATCTCGCACTAGTGGGGGACATCGCCGCGGCGCAACACTCCCTCCCGGCGCCACCGGCGCCGTAGGTATGCACTTCGCTAAAATTGTCGGGAGGTTGCGACTGGGAGGACGGCGCTGTTACCATTAAGAGTTGCGCGGCACCCTCCTCCTCATCGCAATTCTTCCATAAAGTCATGTCATCGGTAATGTTTTTGAGGAAACAAATTCATTTTTCTCTAAAAGGTATTTTTTCGAAAAATACTTACCGATGACATGACTCGGAGGACCCTCCCTCCTGCCCCGCTTGCCGCTTTCGAGCGAAGTATCACAAAAAACTGGCCGGTCTCGTGACCGGAGCTGGTAAGGCGGGAAACGGGAGACAACTCTCGGCCCCTCTAGGGGGGGTTCCCCGAGTGCCTCCCGGGTTGTGTGGGCACACAACGGGTAAGTAGGCTAAAATTGAGCTAGAAGTAGACATTTCCATAAAGTCATGTCATCGGTAAGTATTTTTCGAAAAAATACCTTTTAGAGAAAAATGAATTTTTCTCTAAAATGTATTTTTTCGAAAAATACTTACCGATGGCATTACTCGGAGGACCCTCCCACCTACCCTGCTTGCCGCCTCTACGCTAAGTGTAAAACTGGTGGGAATGCATGGCTCGCGTGACTGGATGGAGGGATGGGAGACTACCCGGTCACTTGGATACAACTGTCGGAGTTACAGCCCTTGTCATGTAGGTACACACAAAGGGTCTTAGGCTGAAATCGGTTAAGGGGTATATTTCATATAGTAATGCCATCGGTAAGTATTTTTGGAAAAAATACATTTTAGAGAAAAATACATTTTATGAGTGAGAAAGATTCCCACCTTTGTACCTTTACTTGCCAGATGGGCAGTTTCCACAGTGATGACACGACAGAACCTGATCCCCAGGAAAGATGACGGAGACAAGAAGACGTTCGGTCTCATGCCTCTTTGGGACATGTGCAACCATGCCAATGGCATTGTGAGTAAAGTGCACAATTTTTAAAAAATTGAAACAATCATGTTTAGCCCATAGTCTTGACACACTACAAGAAGATATGGATCGACCATGATAGCTCAAGAATGGTGCCTGAAAAGCTTGATGCCTAGATTTCTGGCGACTCCCTTGAATTGTATTGATCTGTCTCCTGTACTGTAATTTGTGCACAGGTTTCAAATTTTGTAATTTCAGCATTTAGGGCTACAGCATGATACTGATAGGATTCTAAATTGAAGGCTGAAACTCATTCTTAACCCTTTTAGCCCTATGAGTGCTTTTCCCTAATTTTGGAAGGGTTACCGAATGACTGTACCAGTTGCAGGAGGTGGATTGACCATGATAATTTAAGGGTAGTGTCAGATTAGCTTGGCGACTGAAGGCGCCAAGCTACTACCCTTCAATTATCATGGTCAATCAGTCTCCTGCTGAAGGGTGCTGGGGCTAATGGGTTAACTTCAGATACTCTACAGAGGGAAACAACAGAGAAATATGCTGATTCATTCGAGTCATTGGAAACGGTGTTTCCGATGACTCAAATTCTGTTGCCTTTCTTCTGCTCATCAGCATACAGCTGAACGTTAGAAATGTGTTTGCATTTATACTCTTAATCGTCAGGCTGTATGAGACTTGCACAGATACACATCTCTTGCAGTACACGACGGACTTTGATGTGGAGAATGACTGCAGTCTGTGTTACTCTCAGCAGGATGTTACAGCTGGAAATCAGGTTAGACGAGCTTAATTTTTTTTCCATGTTTTGATGCACCTTTGTTGTTGACCCTTGCAGGTACACAGGCAAGCCTCAGTATTGTGCATCCAGTATACCGCAGAATAGGATGTAACGTGCACAGGTCTTTGGCTCCCATGGGGGATGCCCAGTGAGCAAAAGGTCCTCAGGCCAATGGCAGCCTTATCTGGCCTGCGCACACCTTTGCGTGGGACAGCTAAGGCTGACGTCAGCCTAAGGACCTTTTGCTACCCAGTGTTTTTCTTCACAAATAACTCGATCTGACTTAGTGGCTCGCGGGTACCACAATATACTGAGGCTGACCTGTATGTTTTTTTATATTATGCCTTCTCGAGGAGAACGGTCCATTTGATTGTTATAAGTGAACTTTAAAACGTGATAAGTGCCATGTTTTATGACCTTGTGTACATTTACCGCGATGCATGTATTATATACTGATCAACAAAAGAAACACAAATTTTTCACCATAACGTAAATATGCTTTGATCCTGGTTATTTTAACGTCCTTTATTAGAAAATGTTATGAAGAGTGTGTTTTGTCACGTGCAAAGAGAATGTTTAGTCTTAAAAATCGCACATCGATGACTTATGATGTCATCAGTGACACTACCATCACAGGATATTGAAAGTGAAATGGGGAGCATCTGCAGAGGACACAGTTAAAAGCCAACCAATGTGCAGTGTCACTAGGGTCTGTGTGCGTGAAAATCCTACCTGTTTGGTCTTGACCTACTTTTCGTTTAAATAATCAACATGACCTATAAACATGAAAATCAAAAAGTTCTTTATGTTTAGGTTAGAGGCCACATTTACCTCATCAAATGGATATGGGTGTGTTCATTATCTCTGTGTCAGTCACTGGAGCATAAAAAATGGTTTGAAAGTAATTCTTATTAAATCAAATAAGATTTATTAAGAAAATGATGTGCACCGGAAGTTCTTGTTCTCTAATGAATTTTTATAGTCAAATTTCGTTTGAGGCAGTTAATAACATCATAAGCATTTCGTTTGAGGCAGTTAATAACATCATAAATCAACCCACACAACTTGTGTGTTAAAACATATCACAGAAAACTTGCTTCACTTGTGGGTCAAATGGTTGTTGTGATGCTTCTAGTGTGGTAGTGTAGCGTCTGTGTTTGAGGCTCTCACTTTTAGCACCCACCGCTGGCTAGCAGTTCTGCGAAAAGGGGAGCAGAGAATATCAATCTCTCCCTGCCAGTACACAGCCTCTCCAACAACAAGCCTCATGTAGTGCCTGCTTTTGGCGACTCACGGTAACCGAGCAACTTACGGACTCGGGCTGAACTACAGAGGACTCGGAGGAGATCTAGCCCCCAGACATGCGGCATGCAGGCCCATTGATGTGTGGACAAGTCCTGATGTCCATGAACCAGATCCCCAGCTATGGGTAAATAGCCCCACTGCCTTGTGGGTGCCTTGGGAGAGGGAAAGGCTAGGGGCGTAAACCCTAAACAAATCCGGGCAGGGATGCTCGATAGCCTTGGTTGGCAGATCGCCTTCGAGAAGGAAAACTCCGAGGAAAAACCTGAGTAGATGGGACTCATAAGCCTTGGTCGGCAACCCATCTAGGAGAAGGACACTCCAAAACCAAACCATCCTGTGCTCCCAGGAAAGGCCTTTTGACCAGGAGTTAAGGGTGAGGTAACCCCGAGAGAAACCCCGAGTGCTGAAGACGGAGGTACTGGGCTGCACAGCGCACTCTAATAAACCACAGTACCACGCATATACAGCTATATGACACTTGGAGATGGATTCAACAGAAATGGTGCTCGCCCTGTGGAGTCTCACCAGGCAGGTGCAGTACCGGGCTCTGCGCCTCTTCCGAGTCCACCCCCAGTGACCGGAGGACCTTCCCGACTGTCTCGAGGAGCCAGGGGACAGGGAAGTCGAGCGACTGGCCAGCGGAAAAACAAGATCAGAGACATAGAAAAAGCCAATGTGAACATCATGCACTGGAATGCAGAAGGGGTTACCAACAAGAAAACAGAACTAGAGCACTTTCTGCAGGAAAACAGCATAAACATCTGCTGTATACAAGAGACACACCTGCAAGAAGGGAAACCCTTTAAGGTCAGAGGATATCAGGTCTTCCGAAGTGATCGCCAAGGGAGGAAGAAAGGGGGAGTTATGACCCTAGTTAGATTCAACCTGAATGCCAGCGAAACCAGGAGATTCATAGAAGAGGCGGAATACATCCAGGTCAAGGTAACCACCAGTGACAGCACCCTTTACCTGGTCAACTACTATTGCCCTAATGATAAGCTGCTGTCCCTCGACACTATCCAGGTCCCGGACAGTGGATTCCTCATCACTGGTGACTTCAACAGCCAGTCCCAGAGTTTGGGATATGACACACTTGACAAGAGAGGAGAACACATCGAGGAGTGGCAAGATGAAAACCACCTGATACTTTTCAATGACCCCTGAGGACCAACCTACCTTCTACTCTCGCTGCTGGCACACCACCACTACACCAGACCTGGCGCTTTGCATTGAAGATGTTCATAAGCGCCTCAGCAGAACGGTAGGACCACAGTTAGGAGAAAGTGACGACCGTCCTGTCCTCCTCTCCCTAAAAGGAAGCACAGCAGCTAGCTCGCCACATCGGCCAAGATGGAACTACCGAAAGGTAGACTGGTGCTTGTTCAGTATCCGAACAATGAGCTAACGCAAGACCTCGCTGTGTCTGGAAGAAACATCAACAATGTGGTCAGAGATTTTAACGACATTATCAGTAAGGCAGCCAAGGAAACCATACCTCGAAGGGTCCGGAAAAACTACACCCCATACTGGACTGCAGATCTTCAGAAAGCACATGACAACCTCACTAGGGCCAGAGAAGATGCTGAAACCAACCCCAGCCAAGAAAACAACATAAAGCTACAACACAGTAAGGCCCAGTATCTGAAGATGAAGTTAGAGTGCACAAGAAGAAGTTGGAGAGAGAAGAGTGCAAGACTGAACATGGAGAGGGACACCACCAAGTTGTGGAGACTGACCAAGGCGTTGAACAATGAGGGCACCAGGGAACAGAAGATCACCCTGGAAGAAGAATGGAAAGCACTGACTGGTAGGAAAGCTGCAAACATGTTCGCACAGATCTATGCGAAAGAAAGTAACATCACTGTCCCACGAATGCTTGAGAAATAAATCAGACAGGAAGAAAGAGAGAGAACAAGAGATGCAAACATCCATGATGCAATGAGGAAGGACATCACCCTTCCAAAACTGAAAATGGCCATCAAACAGCTGAAGAAGAAAAAATCTCCAGGTCCAGACAGCATCTCAAAAGAGATGTTACAACACCTTGGCAACACTGCCTTAATGAAGCTACTGGACATCTTTAACCACAGCTAGGAGAGGAGGACAGATACCCCAGTGCTGGAAGGAAGCCAGGATGATCCCAATTTTGAAGAAAGGGAAGAATAAGTCCAAAGCCCTGAGTTATCGCCCCATCAGCCTGACAAGTTGTGTGTGCAAGACCATGGAGCGCATCATCAACAAGCGCCTGCAGTGGTACTTGAACTCCGAGAGCATTATCGTGCCAGTGCAAGCCGGCTTCAGAAGCTACAAGAGTACAGAAGACCAGACAACACACCTTGCACAGGTCATAGAAGATGCCTTTCAAGATCTGAAGGTGACATTAGCTGCCTTCATTGACCTATAGAAGGCTTTCGACAAGGTGTGGAAGGATGGTCTCCTTGTGAAACTCCTTCGCAGTGGCATCCAAGGGAACATGTACCGGTGGACCAAATCATACCTGCACAATCGCAGAGCTCATGTGACAGTGGATGAGTACTGTGGCCAAAAAGTGCTGCTGCGTCAGGGGGTGCCACAGGGGGCAGTCCTGTCACCGAACCTGTTCATACTCTTCATCAACGATCTTGTGCCAGAGCTACCAAAAGGAGTCCACGCAGCCCTGTATGCAGATGACCTGGTACTCTTGTGCACAGAAGAGTATGCAACAACTGCTACATACATGATGCAGCTAGCCCTGGACAGGCTGACAGACTGGACCAACAACTGGTGTGTGACCATCAACACAGAAAAAACATCGGCCACACTCTTCTCTCTCTCCAACAAAGCAAAGGCTGGCAACCTAACACTGAGCAACACCCCACTGCGGTATGAAGACCAACAGACATACCTGGGAGTCACCCTTGACAAGAGGCTGACGTGGAAGCCACACATCTGGAACGCAGAAGCGAAAGCTAGAAGAAAGCTGAACATCATGAGGAAGCTGGCTGGAACACAATGGGGAGCCAATGAAAAGATCCTCAAAAATGTATATCAAGGCACAGTGAGACCACACATTGAGTACGGATCCAATGCATGGTTGACGGCAGCCCAGTCACACCAGCAGACCATTGACAGTTTAGAACCAGGCACTGGCTATCATCACCGGCACAATGAGATCCACACCAATTGAAAAGATGGAAGAGACAACAGGCATCCCACCCCTGTGCATGAGAAGAGATTGCAAAGCCTTGATACAGTCCACAAAGGTCAAGTCTTCCAAAGACCATCCTATGAACGCCAGGATGAAACAACCAACCTCAGGGAGACTGAAAAGATCAAGCTTTTTGAAGGAGACAAGAGCACTGCAGAGAAAACACCAGGCAAAGCTCCCTGTGCAGGTAGAGGCTCTGAATCCTGCTAGCGACCTTCCACCCTGGGAAAGTAAGCCAGAAAACATCACCATCTCTTCTACGGTACCCTACATCACCACCAAAGATGAGCACAGCACTGTGAGCAAGAAAGCCCAGACACTGGCCATGCTCGAAGAAAAGTATCCCCAGGAAGCATGGATACAGGCATACACCGATGGATCAGCCACAGATGCAGTTCAGAATGGAGGGGCTGGGGTGTACATTCAGTACCCAAATGGAAAATGGCAGGCAGAGGCAGTACCAACAGGCCTTCACTGCACAAATTACAGAGCTGAGGCGGAAACCCTGGCCCGCTTCAAACACCCTTAGTGGCACTACAGACCCTGGTGCCCAGATTGTCTTCCTGACTGATGCCATGTCTGTCCTTGAGGCAGCAACAGCAAGCAAATTGCCACGTCTACAAGAGGCACTGCAAAACTTCAAGTGCACCAGACTGGTGCTGCAGTGGATCCCTTTACACTGTGGCATCTAAGGCAATGAAGAAGCTGACAGTATGGCAGAAGTGGGCGCAGAGGAAGAGCAAGACGAAAATGGATTCAGCTTCACTGAGATGAAGACCATCTGTGTACAGACCATCACAACGGCCCCTAAACAGTTACCATCAGCTGTCCAGGCAAGAGCAGGTGACCATCTTCCGTCTGAAGACCGGGCACAACTGACTTAATTTCCACCTGCACAGATGCTTCCACCTCGTGCCATCTCCCCTGTGCCCTTGTAGAGAAGCAGAGCAGACCACAGAGCACATCCTCCAGGCCTGTGGGAACCACCAGCTGCTGAGGGAGGAGACATGACCGAAGCCCGCCACCTCCAGGACTGTGGTAACCACCAGCTGCTGAGGGAGGAGATATGACCGAAGCCCGCCACTCTACAAGAGAAACTGTACGGGCCTGTGGAGGTGCTACAGAAGACAACAGATTTCATTTTAAAAGCCAAACTCCAAGTGTGACGGTGTTCGAGAAGAAGAAGAAGACTTGCTTCACAGAGTGTGTCCAGTTTTGCTTATTTTCACCACTAATGAAACCCTGTGTCCTCCAAGGTAGCTATGGGCAACAACTCATCCAATTTTTGTTTTAAGGTAGCTCAGACAGTACGCTGAACATCTGAAGTAAGCAACAAATAAAATGTTCTTGTTTTGCTGTCAGGGTGGCTCTTTGTTTGTGGGTACACTTACAGACACTTTTCGCGTTTTTAATGGAAGTCAGTATAAATAATATTTCATGTGAATAAATAATATTTCATTTCACAATACAACTCTTTGCGAATATTTTCTTTAGATGCAGCAGATTTTTATGTTTCACATTTACCTCTACCAGGGCTCCCATAAGTGCAAGTTAACCATTTAGCCCCGACACCCTACAACTGGAGATGGCTTGACCATAGTGATTAAAGGGTAGTGTAGTGCTAGATTAGCTTGCCACCTGAAGGCGCCAAGTGTATCTGGCACTACCTTGAATTATTATGGTCAGTCCATTTCCTGCAACTGGTACATAGTCGTTTGGAAACACATCCAAAATTTGGGAAATGCGGCCGTGGGGCTAAATGGGTTAATGGGGGTCCCTGGCTGGAGCGATAGGTGCCAGTGGGACCATTATGGGTCAAACTGCCACATAGTGACCACAACGCTGGCTGGTGATCAGGGCTGAGAACATCTGTGATACAGATTTGTTGTGGAGGTGTAGTCAAGACTGTGTATGCTGGTATGATGATGACCAAACATGTACTCTCGGTCTTTGGGGTAGAATACAGACCTTTCGCTCAGGGTCTAGGGACCCCATAGCCATAACCATAGTGCCTGTACTACTAAGATCTAGATCAACCGTGATAGTTCAAGGGTGGTTCCAGAATAGCTTGTTACCACTAGGTTGATTTGCTTACTGCTGCAATGTAATCTTCTAATCCATTCCCAGTACAGCCTATTCTTATCAAAAGTGTGACACGGCTTGAGAAAGTGGAGTTTTCTGGTCTTTACATAAAGTCTAGGTGCAAGTGATAAAAGGTGTATGGGACCCCAACATGTGCTTCCATTTGGGAATGATGAATTTTCGAAAAATATATAAACTTAACTCTTAAACTCCCAGAACTAAATGACTTCCATTCTATCGAATGGAAGTCATTTAGTTCTGGGAGTTTAAGAGTTAAGAAGGAATCAGTCATTCTGAAGAAGATGAATAGCATGAGCAGCAAAATAACATCATTATGAGCTTCATGTCATAACATCATCACTCACTGCACGCTGGGTATACAATGATAGGCTTGTGATGTAGATTGTGTATGTAAAGAATCATGCACCAAAAAAAGAACATAGTCCAAAAAGTACGCAGTGGTGTTGTTTTGGTTGTCAGACCACATGCTGTTTTATTCTTAATGGGCTCAGGATGGATTCCTTCATAAATATGTACATGCATGTGTGGTGGGTCTTTTTATAACAATAAAAATTCCACAGCGGAGGAACACTTTTGTGTCCCTATAATTTTTTATCACAACCACCTAGTCTTTCAAGATAAAAAAAGTCAGTTTTCGCATCCTTGTTTCATTGGGAAATTGACTATTGAGATAACAACTCCCAAATTTGATGATTTTGTCCTTAGGGCTTGATGTGTTTAGGGCTTGATGTGTTCAAACAGTGTACCAGGTTGTGTGTGTGTGTTTTCTGATGGAATAGATTTTCATGTTTTACGGACCACGGTCAAATGGGGAGTTCCTTGTGCACAATGGCTTTGTCTACCCACAGAATGAACATGACAGACTGTGCTTAAAACTGGGTGAGTGTGTTTGCCTGGGGTCCATTGCATGAGCGAGCTTAGATCCTGAGCAAGCCACTAAGCAAGGTGCTCCGCTGTAGCGGAGCACCTTGCTTAGTGGCTTGCATAGGATCGAAGCTCACTCATGCAACTGAGGCATGGTTGTGTGATCTGTTAGATAGTGTTCTAAGGTGGTGATTATCCCACTGGCTGTCCAGTGCTTTTTGTCATGGCAATCCCTGCTGGTTTACAATGTTTGGTTAGAACTTGTGATAGTTTTTAGTCTTCCATGATTGCAGGTGATATACCAACACATTACCAACACATTACAGCCCTACAGTCACATAAAAGTCAGTAAAAAGGGTGTGAATGTTTTATAACTAGTGTGTGTGGGTGGGGGGTGGGGGGGTATGAACATAAATCACTGCAACGGCTAATCACATAAATGACAAATGATTTCCATTAGAGGGTTTAGTGATACCAGTAAATAGTTGAGCTATTGCTAGGAGTGTTGACTCAATTCTGTTCAACAGATAAACTAAAATGAACGGTGTCGGTATTTCTGTTTTAATCCCTGATGTTATTGTATGCAAGAAACACTGAATACACAACACACAAGGCAATAAACAAAATATATGTGACTGAATAAGGTAAATGTAGCAAAACAGTCTATGTGAGCAATCATCATGTTACACTTTGTCAGGGTGTTAGGGGGTTTGAAAAACTATCACAGTTTTGAAAGACGGTATGAAAACCCTCTAAAATTGTCAGTGGGGGTATGAAAACCCCTCACTTTCTGAGGATGTGCAGCCCTGGTCTACTATAAAAATGGTACTCTGGTCTACTATTGAAAATAGAACCCTGGTATAATAATGAAAATAGCACTCTGGTCTTCTATTGAAAATAGTATCCCGATCTATTGAAAATATTGGCTATTCAGATGAGACATGATGGGGGTATGTCAGTAACAAGTATTTTCATACCCGTAATGTCACCATAAAGAAATTGACTCTCCCTGCTTGCTGTCACTGTCAACAATGTTCTATCATAACACATCCATGCCACGGTATGTTTCCGAGGTATAGAAAATAGTATAAATTTATGTTTCCTATTTATCTTTCTGTTTTAGCCTGATGTCTTATATGTATTATGTGTGTGTGCAGGTATAAGTAAAGGAGACCCACTGTGTGAGGTGAAGTCCGCTGTGCTTGCAAACATCAACCTGTCAGCGTAAGTACCACTCAGCAACATGGTTAACCCCTTCACTACTGGAACTAGTAGACACCACAGAACCAAGAAGCATGAGTCCTCAATGAACCCTGGCAGTGCTGGGGGTTTATAAAAATCTATGCCTCTTTCTGGCTTTAACCCATATCTTACTGAGGCTAAAAGCTTCAAATTTGTACTCTGCCATGTGCAAGCTACATTATAGTACTTAAAGGTAAGGATATAGACCAATAGCTTTAGTTCAAACGTGGTGCCAGAATAGCTTGGCGCCTAGAGGCGCCACGCTATTCTGGCACTACCCTTGAACTATTTTAGTCAAACTTATTTCACATGTGCTGTATTCCGAATGATAAGGGGTAATTGTTAAATTTGTGTATCTCAGGTGGACGACTGTTATTAGGACTAAAAATGAGTGGTTACCAGTAATTGCAGGAGTGGTTGATTAGGCAGGTTTACTTTGCACCTGTTGTCTGACCCCAACTAGCTCACCCACCCACAGGAGGAGAAGGATCTACCATATAGTTTATGGGTAGTGCCTGATTAGCTCGGTGCCTCTAGGCACCAAGCTAATCAGGCACTACCCATGGACTATCATGATTGACCTGTCTCCTAAACTGGCATGTTGTCTTCAGAGACCTACTTCCAAGTTTGGGAATTTAGACCCTGGGCTCTGTGTTAACCCTGTGGCTATCGGTAGCGCTTTTTGTTGCGATGATTCCTAAGGGAATCATTGCGAGAAAAAGCACTACCCACAACCAAAGGGTTAGTGAAATCCATCGAGAATCAGCGTCACCTAACATGCTACACCTCAGCCTGTTCCACAGGTCACGGTCTTACTACCTTCACTGTGGCGAGTGCCCTGTTGACGGAGAGATGCTGGCTTTCCTTCGTGTCTTCTGCATGGATGAAAGTGAGTGGACATACTTTCCCCCCTTGTGCCTGCAGCCATTGGCACTGTGCTGGTGGCCATATGTTCATCATGGGGTTAAGAAAACATGCTCTGTTTTTTGGTTTTTTTATTGGGGGGGGGGGGGGGGGGGTGGTGTTCAGACCTGCCTACGCTTACGATTTCGCCGTATTTCTTACGAGTTTGGGTGTTTTTTTTACGGTCTTCCGGTCATGTATCAATTTTCTATGGTAGCTTTTTGTGGTATTTTGGGGGTTTGGGGGCCAAAAGACAGTTTGATTGTGCTGTTTCTGCCGGTAGTAGTAAGCCTGGTCCTGATTGGCTACTGTGTGCTGACCTATAATTTTGTCTAGCCAATTGGAAAGCGTGTCTTTGTTCGCGTTCATTCTAGTGGATGGTGGGATCGCTTCACTATGTTAGTTTGAGGTTCACGGTCGGCGCGAAATCATGCCTCCAAAATGAGTACACGAAACAGATGACGAAACAGAAGCGGATGAACGTCTGTATAATTCGTTTTTTAATGATATGTGTATTTATGCAACACTTAATAATAAAAACACTCACAACAGGGAGCAGCTAAGCCCTGGCCTTTGGAAGAAAGGTCTGCTGTCGTCAACACACCCCCCCCCCCCTCCCCCCCCCCCCCCCACCCTGTTGTTTGATTTTTTGGCCCCTGGAAGCAAGGTTTAGCGCCCAGTTGAACTATACTCCTACTGACAGTCTCGCAAATCTTACTGAGAGTTTTCCCAAATCTTCCTGACAACCACATGAACATGTAGGCAGGTCTGGTGGTTGGGGGGGGGTTGAGTCCACAATCAGTGGCAGTCAAAGGCAAATACCGACGTGTTGGTTGTACTTTTGGAGCAAAGGCTGATAGGATAAAGCAGCTGTTGGTGGGAGGGATTGGGGGGGAGGGGAGGGGAGGTATGGATATACATCCCATAACCAACTGTTCTGTGCAAAGAAAATACCAATAAAGAAAAAAGAAATACCTAGAAAGGACATTTATCCTACAACACAGTTAATTTAAGTTTTCATAATAAACTTATTAAATTTTCATGTTACACACTTGGCAGTCACCTTTGTTGTGTCTGTATTTTTTAATTGTTATGTGGACAGAAACATTGATCAGGGAGTTCCCAGAGAATACGATTAAAGACAAGCTGGAGAGCCTGAAGGAACTTGAGACACGGGTCTCTGCAGAAAATGAGGCCAAAGTCTGGGCCTTCCTGGAGACTCGGGCCTCACTGCTGCTTAAGGCCTACCCCACAACTGTCCAGGTATACAGAAATGGATTACTGATTGTCTTGTTGAAGTTGGAATTTACGTTTATGGAGAAACAAGTCTCGGTGTGTGTGAGACAAGGGAGAGGTGAGGGAAAAGGGTCCTTTCTGTCTGCTTGTTAGATTTTAAAGGACTGTCCAAAAAGACGATACAGGAACTATCAGTCTATGGCACCGAGTTTAGATTGTGAAGATTTTTTAAAAATAGTATTGTTGCAATGCAGAGGTGGGTGGTGGTTCCTGTCACCCCTCTCCAGATATGTGTACTTTGGCACATCTGCATCAAGTGCATAAAATAGATTGTGTGTATATGTGTGCCCTGCTGTTGCTTATGACTGTAATGTTCTCCCCAGGAAGATGAAGCCCAGCTGAAAGAGACTGATATCCCTAACACACGGAGAATGGCACTGCAGCTGAGGATTGGTGAGAAGAAGATACTGCAACAGACAGTCATGTACGCTGCTCGCAGGAAAGTCATGGCCGCAGAAAATGGAGACACTGCCGATGCAAGCTAGCGTTTACCGAGATTGGCTGGCTGACGAAAAGTTGCGGATTAAAACCAGACAACCTGTGTCAGTCCAACGATGTAAAGGAGGGGCCGCTTATGAGGCCCTGAAGCCTCTCACATATGGAAGAAATTCTTTGTGAGATGCCTTGACTGTACATCAGACAGGGTTTGCAGATTTCATCTCCTGTCAGCCCTTTCGCTGTCCGTAGTACATTTTGTCGAAGTGATTCCTGCAGGAATCGTGTCAACAAAAAGTGTTTTGAACTGCCAAAGGGTGTGTAAAAAATAAACCAAACACAGCAGGACAACATTTAACCATTTGCGTGTCAGTAGCAGTTTTTGTTGTGATTCTTGTAGGAATCATTGCAACAAAAACTGCTGCCAACATGCAAAATTGATTGATTGTACATTGCTTAACGTCCCGACAGCAACAAGGCTTTCTCAGGACGTGCCTGCACTGCTTGTGAAATAAAACTAAACAGAAAATTGAATGTATGTCGCCAGCCGGTCAAATACATTAAATAAACCTACAACATGGGGCATAAATAAAGCTAAGACCATTTAGCAACACACATCCAATATCAAGAGCTACAGGCAGTGCAGACAGTAGGGAGAGTTTTAAAAAGGCAAATACAGGTGAATGGACAAAGGGTAGACAGAAACACATGCCCCAGAATAGAGAGAAAAACCCACCCTGTGGGGCTGACCAGGGTGACCCTGGGAACTAAAAAATACCTAACCCCACCCAAGTCCCCCAGGGCAGACCCGGGTGGGGGTGCCAACATGCAAAAGATTAACTACAATTGGAATACTACCCTGATACACAGGTGGTGGGCAGTGGACTAAAGGTGCAAGAATCACCTCGACAAAAAGTGCAACATATGGCCATAGGGTTAGGAAACTAATCCACACAGGACATTTCAGTACAATTGGAATACTACCCTTGGCGATTGACAAATTATTGATATAAAATTCAGTTAAACACACTGAACCAGTGAGAATGACCAGTGAGGTATTCTTGCACGAGTTATGCCTAGCAAAGTGAAGATTTCATCCCGAAGTCCAACATAGGAGCTTCCATCCCATGTGTTTTCCCTGAATATATTTTCTAACTTTTAGGAACATTCACACTCAGATCGGGGCCACAAGGACGAAAATCCAGCCAGGAAGACATGGCCATGGAACACGATTGACAGCGTTGAGAGTTTTCTGTCATGGTTTTACGATGATGCAATAGATGTTTATACAAGTACAACACTGTGTAAACTTACTTTTGATTCACAATCCCACATGTATTCTAGAAGGAAGACCTGTTGGGCTCATTTTTCACTGAAATATAATCATAACTCCTGAAATTTAAAAAAAGGCTATACAGTTGATGTTTAGAACATCTAATAGTGTGTTCATCAATTCCAGTGTTTGGTTGAGGGTCAGTAGCTTTGTTTACGTAAAATGGTGATTTATGATGCTGTCTTTTGGACTTTGTAGAACTGTATCGCTTCGATCAACCATGACAACCATCAAGCTACTATGTCACCACTCTTGAACCATCATGGCCAGACTATCTTCTCAACTGAATTTCTGATTAATAAACTGGGCACTGTGGCGCCACTCGGGATGAATATGAAAGATTAACATTGTTTACCTTGCTTGTGTCTGCTACTTTACCTCACTGATTTACTACTCACTAATCAGTTAGGTGATGTTGGCGCTGGTTGATATGTACATTTCCCTTGGGGACTTTCTCAGCGCTGGCCGAACGTTTAGTTGGATCCCTTGCCCTTCCCTGTCGGGCACCAGGTCTCCGGCTCACGGTTTGATACGCGGTTTTGGGGCGGGGCGATCGTGTGCATCCCTTGGGGATGTATGTGGTCGTCTTGTTGCGTGCCTGTGTGTTTTTCTGTGGGCTGGTGGGTGCCCGTTGGGTGGGGTTGGTGGCTCTGGCTGGTTGTCTTCCGCCCCCCCCCCCCCCCCCCCCCCCTCCCTTTTTTTTTTTTTCCCCTTCCTCCCCTTCCCCCCCCCCCCCCCCCCCCCCCCCCGCCTCTCTCTCTCTCTCCCCCCCTTATTTTTTGAGTTACCCTTGAAGACGGTTTCACAACTACCTACTCTCCACTTATACCAATATTCTCTTACTGAATTTGATTCTTTGCTTTGTTTTCATGACTTATTACTTGTTGTGTACCGTGCTAAATGCTGGGTTTTTTTTTTCCCGGGGTCCTCCCGTTTTTCCCCCGAGGTAGTCCTCAACTTGAAGGTGATATAAAGTTTGCCTTCGGGTTGGTGTTTAGCAGGCTTTGTGTATTAGACACTCGGCCTACTTCGTGCCCAAGGGTACTCCCCATTCGTTCTCTCTCTCTTTCTCTCTCTCTCTCTCTCTCCCACCCGGGTCTGCCCTGGGGGACTTGGGTGGGGTTAGGTATTTTTTAGTTCCCAGGGTCACCCTGGTCAGCCCCACAGGGTGGGTTTTTCTCTCTATTCTGGGGCATGTGTTTCTGTCTACCCTTTGTCCATTCACCTGTATTTGCCTTTTTAAAACTCTCCCTACTGTCTGCACTGCCTGTAGCTCTTGATATTGGATGCGTGTTGCTAAATGGTCTTAGCTTTATTTATGCCCCATGTTGTAGGTTTATTTAATGTATTTGACCGGCTGGCGACATACATTCAATTTTCTGTTTAGTTTTTTTTTCACAAGCAGTGCAGGCACGTCCTGAGAAAGCCTTGTTGCTGTCGGGACGTTAAGCAATGTACAATCAATCAATCTCTCTCTCTCTCTGGCCTCATCTACACGCCTTTTCTTTCGCTCGCTCCTGCACGTGCTTGCACACACTCTTTGTCTCTCGTGTTCAGGTTCTTTCCGAGTCTCTCTCTTACGCGATTTTTCGTTGACGTCATTTTTACTTTTTCCGCACTTTTGTTCTTCCTTTTCTTTTATTTTACGTCACCTCCTTCAGTTGCCACATTCCTTCTGCCATTGAAGATAAGTAGCGGCTAATCTCTATGTTTGTTTGTTTGTCTATTTTGACAAAGGGTATTTACCCGAAATATTAATAAATTGTGTTGTACCCGTCTTTTCTAAGCGTGTTTCTTTCTCCGTTGGGTACTTCTTTGCATATTACACGCTTGGCAGTCACCTTTTTGGTCTGGATTGATTATATCTTCTCAACTGGTACGTTTATGTACCCAGTAGTCTTCAGAGGTCAACTCCCAAATTGTGGAATTTCTGCCTTAGGGCTCAATTGATTGATTGATTGTACATTGCTTAACGTCCCGACAGCAACAAGGCTTTCTCAGGACGTGCCTGCACTGCTTGTGAAAAAATAAAAAAGAAACAGAACATTGAATGTATGTCGCCAGCCGGTCAAATACGTTAAATAAACCTAACACATGGGCCTAAATAAAGCTAAGGCCATTTAGCAACACACATCCAATATCAAGAGCTACAGGCAGTGCAGACAGTAGGGAGAGTTTTAAAAAGGCAAATACAGGTGAATGGACAAAGGGTAGACAGAAACACATGCCCCAGAATAGAGAGAAAAACCCACCCTGTGGGGCTGACCAGGGTGACCCTGGGAACTAAAAAATACCTAACCCCACCCAAGTCCCCCAGGGCAGACCCGGGTGGGGTACCTTAGGGCTCAAGATGTTTGTGTTGGTTGGTTGGATAGTTCAGGGTTCAACCCATTTAGCCCTGATACACTACAGGAGATGGATTGACCCCAATACTTCAAGGGTAGTGCCAGATTAGCTAATCTGGAACTACCCTTAAATTACCATCCACGATCCATTTCCTGCAACTGGTACATCATCATAATGTGGCACATCCAAAATTTGGGAAATGCGTCTTGGGAGTTAACCCTTATCATTCGAAATATGTGTGTAAAATATGTTTGGACTAAAATAGTTCAAGGGTAGTGCCAGAATAGCTTGGCGCCTATAGGCGCCAAGCTATTCTGGCACCACCCTTGAACAAAAGCCATTGGTCTGTATCCTCAAGTACTATAATGTAGCTTGCATATGGCAATGTACAAATTTAAAGCTTTTGGCCTCGGTATGATATGGGTTAAATTCCACAGCTCAAGAGTGATAATGGATGGCACCAACGGGTATGGGGAAGGGGGGGCTCACTGCAGCTGCGCTACTTTGATTTACCAGGACCTTTCAGCAGACATGCTGAAGCCATCTTTTCCCCTAGATTGCTTCTACCCACAAATGCTTGGCTGTTCGAACTACTGGGACAATGTGTGTGTGTGTGTGCATTTGAATTTTGCAAATATAGAGAGGTGTTTCCCTTAAACATATTTTCAGCAATAAGTTTTCAATGTGTCTTAGTGCATGTATTTTTTCAGTTTTTGAATCGGCTCACTTCATTCTTCAGTGTATTATATGCATTGGTTGATTGTGCTATACATTTACAAAATGAATAGATTTCTTCAAACCTGTTAAGCAAACCTGAAAAGAAGTTGTTTTAGCTTTTTGTTCTTAAGATGTGTATTGGCAATTTGGCTGTTGGGCCTGCTTTTTTGCAATCCTGCAGGACTGTCACTAGCGCTTTTTGTCAAGGTGATTCCTGCATGAGTTACCAAACAAAAAGCACACCCAACAGCTAAATGGTTAGAATGTGGTGTATGTAAGGAAGTATGTAAATACACTACTTTCAAGTCGAAGGATAAAATTGCCACAAATGTACAAGATCACACAAAAACTTTTTTCTGACTATATTTTCAAGAAGTATACATTGCATACCATTCATTTCTTGAGACAGACCAGAGCTCTGGAAAGAATGACATTTCAACCAAAAAGAAAAAAAAAGCATGCATACTTTAAACAATAAATAATACATGTATCACCATCACATTTGTGCTTCACCCCTTTAGCAAAACTTACGACGTAAATTTACCATCACTGCCCTACAGTTCAATTCAAAACAACAAAATCAAATGGTGGTCTGCGGACATGTATTCCCCCACTTTTTGCTTGAAACAAGTCAGCCTGTGTAAGGTGCGCAAGTATACCACAGAATCGGTTATAATGCAGACATGTCTGGCAGTGAGCAAAAGGTCCTAAAGTCAACAGCAGCCTCAGACGTCTGCACACAATAGACCACCTTCCTGCCAGCGTTCTGCCCTGTGAAGGCAAAAAGACAGTGTCCGTTTTTTGTGAAAAGTGTGATTTTCATTGTATTACAAGTCGGTGGGATGTATTACAAAGAAGTCACTTTTAACAAAAATGAACTTGCTGTCTTTTACATTCATGGAGCAGTGTTAGCTCCACCACTGGTGCTAACGATGCCATGCAGCCACTATAATTAATGATGCTGATAGAAGTGCTGACTGCAGATATTCCCCACTCGTATTTCTTAACACTTCATGTCAAGAAAATACTTTTCTGTGAAATAAAACTCCATTAAATAGTTTAAAGTCAAAAGCCAGCTAGTATCAAATTTTCTGTGCAAAAAGCAGAAATACATGTTGCCAAGCAACCACTAGAAGATAATTATATTTCTCCAAACGATGAATCGTCGTGCAGGGCATATATGTCATGGATGATAAAAATAAGAGATCAGAAGAAAATTTGCTGTAGTTTTGTTAACCGTGATACACCAAAGTAAACCTGTAGATTAATGATGTGATGGTACCTGTGAAACAACGGGTGGCGTTTATGCCTTCAGCTTCAAGCCCTGCATCTGGGAAAATAGGGATGATACATATTAATCTGCTCAGTGCCAAGAAAATTTTGATCATCCAACTGCAAGAGGTATAGATCCTCATGAGCCCATGCAGTTGCAGGGGCTCATGAGGATCTATGCCTCTTGCTGACACCACCCATGTCACTAGGACAGCTAGGTTTTTTTTAGTGTTGAATTAACGAATATTGCACAGTCTGCATCAACTGACTCTCGGATAAATATGCACCCACGAGTGAACTGTCAATCTCATATCCATACACAAATCATAAACCAAATGATGCTCAACTTTATAGTACAAGTAGGCTGGACCAAGCAGGCAAAAAGTCAGGCCAATGTCAGCCAGCATTTGCACATGCAAGCTGTGGACCAACGAAGGCAGACGTAAGAGACCAGGACCTTCTAGAACACACTATAGAGATGAAAGACCAAGTCGGTGGGGTGAGGAACTAACTGCTAAAGTTTACTTAAATAATTGGCATAATGAGACGGAAGGATGATATGATTAACTCACTCAAGGCGCCCAGCATCAATAGCTATGTGTGTATCTATAGTTACAAAAGTATTTACCCGCAACTCAATACGCCACTTTCTCATCTATTGATGTGGGGCATCTTGAATGAGTTCTATCAGTTTTAATTTTCAATACACGTATCACCAGCAAATGACACCAACAACTGTAAAGGCTTTTGTCTGCAGCGCTTTGATGTAATACATCTGTCTTGTATTACAAGTGAAACCCACCGATGCCTGAACCCTCTCCAATAAAAGAAAGGATGGGTGATAGGCACATTAAGGTTTCCTTGGTTAAACTATATGACATCAGCACTCCATGGTCAAATGTCTCTGAATGACTTGCCACTATACCTTCTAATTTTTAACCAATCTGGCGGCAGAGAAACTTACTGGTGGTGCACCTGGCTTCTTTTGGAAAGCATACATGAAGCCACGCATGGAATGTGAAAGAGACTACAATGGATCTCAGATTTGTAAAAATCCACAATTCTGTATGTCACAGGTCTATGAGTGGACGCATAAAATCCCAGTTTGTACCACAATGGTATAATGTACAATGTATAATGCTCTCAGCTCAATTTTAGCTATTCATGTATCATCTTGTGTCACCCTCAATGTTCGCACTTTCTGTATATTCTGTTCCCTACTCCACTTTGTCATTCTTGCAGCAGACGCCCTTTCAAAGCGTCAAAGCAACTGGGGCATTTATGAAGTACGCAGGCTTCATTTCCGTGTTTCTGCGAATTTCTTCCCTTCATGTAATGTCAGGCTAAGGGGTGGTGAGAAAGTGCTTGAGGTGGCACCTTGTGCAAACCAAAAGTGCAAAATGTATATGCTATGTCCTGGTATATATGTACTGAATAAATGTGAAATGGTTGATGACCCACAGCAGCTCAAGACGGTGATTACATATAAGAAGTGATCTGATCCACAGTGACAACCCATTTAGCTCCAACACCCTACAGCAGGAGACAGTTCGACCATAATTCAAGGGTAGTGCCAGATTAGCTTGGCGCCTGATGGCGCCAAGCTAATCTGGCACTACCCTTGAATCCAAAATCTGGGAGAGCAGCTGTGGGGTTATATGGGTTAACCTGACTTACTGGCAAGATTTATCACTGTAATTAATGACGTTACAGGTTTTTTTTGGGACTGAATATATTTATCCAAAGAAATACTCTCACCTGTTGATTAAGGGGCTCCAACAAAAATGGTACACAACATATTCTTAGATCAAAAAGGTGTGGTATGTCATACTGGCAAATTGCAAGCTATAACCAAAGTGATGTTTCCTATATAAACAGAACATGAATCACATTGCAAGCTGCATGATATGGTGCTAAAAGAAACATGATTCACAGTGACCGTATCAAGGAAACAGTCATCCTACACTACCAGGAAATCTGAAACATGATGAAACAAGAATGGCAAAGCCCTCAAGGCTCATGTGCATGACCAATCCACATAATTAATCCCACCTTTGTGACCATGACTGTTCCAACAGGTCACTGAAATAAGCAAGTGGTTAAGTGCTCTAACATAAAAGAAAAGGGTTGGCTTTTGTACCTGCAAAATTCATGTTTTCTAAAAATTTACTCAGTTTCTCACTTCCGTCAGCCTTTCATGTCCCTTGACCTTTGTGAGTAGTGAACCAAATTAGTATGCATAGAAAGATCTTATCAGTTCCTTCAGCCAAACTTGGTCAAAACATTCGCAAAAAGCTGATAAAACTAAAATTCTACAAAAAAATAGACATTTTTCACATCATTTACTGATCTCTTGTGACCCATGACCTTTCTGAGGGGTCATCCAAATCAGCATGCATAGGATACCATCAGGTATCTCTGGACCACCTTTGGGTTTGAAATTGTGAATAGTATTTGAGAAAAAAAAGAATCTTTTGTCGAAATATCAATATGGCTATTTTGGACCCATTTCCTGATCTTGGGATCCTTGACCTTTCCAAGGGGTCATCCAAACTGGCATGCATAGGAGGGTCTTACCATCAGGTATCTCTGGACCAAGTTTGAAATTGTTAACATTATTTGAGAAAAATAAATTTTGTCAAAATATGGATATTTTGGACATATTTTCTGATCCCCTGTGACCTTGACCTTTGAGAGAGGTCACTGAAATGTGTAAATTTAGAAAGAGCTTCTCACAAAATATCCTTGGGCTAAGTCTGAAGACTAACTTGAATAGTCTCCGAGAAAATGCCAACGTTAAAGTTTATCACGGACGACCACCGGCCCAGAACAGATGACTCCCTTTTGCTTCACACATGAGCCAAAAAAAAGCATCCAACACCATACAGGGAGTGCATCAGTTGTTACTAGCCTTACTTAGCCAAAGTTGCCATGTGACTAGATGTGAAATTTGAAAGTTTACAAGACTATCTCCCAAAGGTCTAGCTCAGACATATATTGTATGCAACAGTCAATCTCTTGACACTAACCCTGTGTGATCTACAGCCCTCATAATCAGGGTGGTTCGGTAGGGCGGTGTGCTGCTTTGGAGTGTTGGGAGTTGTGCAATATCGAATATAACACCTACACTCATGGCTTTCGGTTGCACTCTTTGTTGCAATGACTCCTGCAGGAATCATCACAACAAAAAGTTACCAAAGACGGCAGAAGGGTTAAGGTCTTATATAATCTGTACGACACACATTCGTGTAAATTTTAACTGTGTCCTCTAAAGAATTTGCAAGAGAGTGATCGTCCATGAATAATCAACTGGGCACCTTCCCAAGCTAACTGGACACTACCCTTGAACAATTAGGGTTGACCCTTATGTCGCTTTACTTTATAACCACTTTGACCATCAGTAGCACTTTTTGATGTGGTGATTCCTGCAGGAATCGCCTCGACAAAAATGACAATAACGGTCAAAAGGTTTTAAGAGGGACCGAGTTTGAATGGTGATATTTTGATGCTATATGCAGAGCGTAGTTTCTGTTGTCCACCATCAATGTAAGAAGCGGATACTCATCTTTGACTCAACGTCAACTTTCTCCATGGCCTGAAATGAAAAAGAAAATGACCCTGTAAAAGATGACAGTGAAATACAAAGAACACTAACTCATTTGAAACATGCCGAAAGAGTTAAAGGCTCAGGCTGAGTGATACCACTATGCCTATAGATACACAGGATTAACACGGATCCAGCGCAAAAGCTATTTACTTGGTTATGATCCAGAAATGATACTACCGGGTATTACAGATAGTGCTAATGGCAAGAGTGATTGAGGTGCACTTTTCTTGGCTACATGCAGCATTCCTTGGTGCACTGTACAGATACTCTCTATGACAGTACCAGTACTTTTGTAGAACAATTGCTGTTCATTATCTTTAACTCATTTGAGACATGCCACCTCCGGATACACGGCTTATGCCGCGTATCCAGAGGCGGCACGTCTCAAATGAGTTAACATTTCAAAAAGGTGATCTCCATCTTCTCCAATGGCAACATCTAAAACATCATTTTCACACACAAAAACACATCTTGACCCATTTAACTCCAATGATACATTCCTAATTTTTGGAGGCATTACCTATCAACTATGTACCAGATGCAGGAGGTGGATTAACCATGATAATTCAAGGGTAGCACCCGATTAACTTTGCGCCTGAAGGGTAAGTTCAAGTTTGGTGATATCAGTTTTAATCCTAATGTTGTCTGGAGACATGTTGAAAAGTTACTTGACAAACAAGCAGTGACACTTATATTCAAGGGGTGAACACAAAGAGCCCTCAGGGCGAAATTCCCTCACACGGAAGTTGTCCTCTGAAGGCTACATCACACTTCACTTCACAGATAAACAATGATAATTCAAGAGTGGTGCTTTGACAGGTTGGAGCCTATAAAAGTCAAGCTGTTCCAACATCACCCTTTGAACTCCACCACTGCCAGCTGATACAGACTGTGTTTTTGAAATCATCTTACATTCAGCATCAAAGACTCCCAATGGTCACAGGAACATGGACACAAAGTGGCTTTAGCGAGAGGCACAGATCCTCATGACCACCCACAACTGCAGAGGCTCATGAGGATCTAAACCTCTTGCAGTCGGGTGGGGCTCATTTTTTCTCGGCAGAGAACAGCTTAACCCATTTAACCTCAGGTCCGCGTTTCCTAAATTTTGGAGGTGTTGCCCAACGACTATTTCCCAGCTGCAGGAGATGGATTGACCATGATAATTTAAGGGTAGCGCCAGATGAGCTCTGGTGCTACCCTTGAATTATCATGGTCGATCCATCTCCTGCTGTAGGGAGTTGGGGTTAAAAGGATTAACTATCATGGTTGATCCTGATCTTTCTGTAGCATATTAGCGGTGAATGAATCAATGAAGTGACTGAATCTCACCTTGACAAACTCCTCAAAGGAAATGTGATTGTCCTTATCGTCATCCACCTCCATGATGGTTCTGTCAGCGATGCTGCCCAGCTGCAAAAGCACCACGTGCAATTAGAAATCCAGACCAAAATGGGGACTGCCAAGCATGTGATAAGCAGAGAATAACCCAACAAAGAAAGAGACACACTTAGAAAAGACACAGTGGTGAAACATTCTAAGAGTAAGAGCCTTACTTTCTTCTGAGAGTGCAATAAACAGAGTGAAGTAAGAAACTGCTTAACTCATTGTGTTCCCAGGTACAAAATATGTGTACCCACATTTTTGAGTTGTCTTCTCAGGTCTGCATTACAGTTCAGGAGACATCGACCATGACAGTTCAAGGGTGGTCCCAGAATAGCTTGGCGCCTATAGGTACCAAGCTATTCTGGCACCATGCTTGAACTACCATGGGCGAGCCATATCTTGTTGTGGTGTGTCAGGACTGAATGAGTTAACCTTCACTACTCGTCGCCTTCTACTAATGTAATTTTACTTTGTGGGTAGAAATCGCATGATACAATTGACATGATGCAGTCCACGTACATTGTAAGGTGCAATTTCTACCTATGATGTAATCATGCGAATATCAGTGTAGTACCACCTTAACTGTATCCCATGGGTAGATATCGCTCCACACAATCAACGTGGCACAGTCTATGTAAACTGTGTGGAGCAATTTCCACCTACGGCCTACAGACAAGACATAATACCTTTGTTATTATTTAAAAAAAATAAACAAAAGTTCATTTTAGAGTACACAGGTATATCTGATAAGATGCTAAAACAATGGTACAAATGACTTAAGTTACAGATGTAAACAGAATGGACTAGGCATATTTCTACCCATGACATGTAGCGAAGGTTAACCCATTTAATGCAATACAATACTTTACTAATCCCTCATGGGGAAATTCACTGTCTGCCCATACAACACATAGCATCATCATTCACCCATTTAGCCCCAACACACTACAGCATGATAATCAGGCATGGAAATTCCTCAAGCAAAAATCACCTGAAACTAGGCCTTCAACCTCAGGCCTCCAGGAAGCTAGACCTTGCTTTCCTTTCCAGGGGCCGATTCCTTTCCAGGGGCTGACGGGGGGGGGGGGGGGGGGGGCTAAACCTTTCTTCCTGGAGCCGAAAAATCAAACGACAGGGGGTGGGTGGTGGTTGTCACGCCGCCTTCCTTTCAGGGACCGAAATGAAAAATAGGCTATGATACACGTCTGCCCACCTAGGTTTACTGTGCAGCGCGGCGCACTCGGCCACCAGTGCGGGTCGCGGACACAGCCTGCCGCGTCATATCCTGCCCGCGATGTTAAACCGGTGCTCTGCTCGTTTTGCTACCCACAATGGTTTTTTTCGCGGAAACGCCTTTTTATTTTCGCAGACGATCTCTTCTTTTTCGCGGATTTCGCAGACAATTCTCATGCCTGGATAATTCAAGGGTAGTGCCAGATTAGCTTGGCGCCTTCAGGCGCCAAGCTAATCCGACACTACCCTTGAATTATCAGGTCAATCCACCTCCTGCAACTGGTACATAGTTGTTAAGTAACACTTCCAAAATTTGAGAATTGCACCTGTGGGGCTAAAAGGGTTAATAATAGTATGAGCTACACAACCAACAAGCAGACACCATCTCCCCTTCCCACAATCCCCCCCCCCCCCTGACCACCCACTCCGAAAAAAAATATCTATTATAGCAACGTGTCAATAAAAACAAAGAAAGTTTAAACCACTTAAAAATACAGTAAACTTCACTTATAACAAGGTCTGATAAAACAAAAGTGAGATCCCGACCACAATTTTTCTATCATGTAAATTACTTCACATCAAATCCAAGAAAACCTGGATATAATTTAAGAAAAACTGGGTCCCCTGGTGATTAGATAGCATGTATGTATACAAAATTATATAGCTGAAGTTTCATGTACATTTATTTCTTTAACTCAATGGAGACACACCATATACGGATACGCGGCGACTCGCCACGTATCCGTATACGGCACGTCTCCAATGAGTTAAACTTCATACCTGTTCTTCAGAAATATTTGCTCCAACCATCATGTGCAATACAGCCAGCAGCTCATCTCGTGATATTTTTTCATCTCCATCCAAGTCATACATCTTGAAAGCAACTGCAAAATAATGCGTGAAAAATTAAAAATTGATACCTATAGACAGGTTTGACGGTCATTTCCCCACATCAACTCACCAGCAGACTGAAAACATACATTATAAACTTATCCATATTTCACAAAACTGTGAAAACAAAGTCATTAAATTAGAAAACTGGGGGATGCTAATTACTGTGAAAATTTAATTCAGTTCTGTGTGGAGCACACAGGTAGAAGAGAAAAAGAAACCTCAAAATTTCTTTTCTTGTAAAGCTGCAGTAACGGATAAAAATAAACTTACATTTCAGTTTGTGTTCTCTGTCATTCATCTTGTTTTTCTCTGCACTTTTCTTCACTGGGCGAAACCTTGCCAATACTCGCATAAACTGTCGAAAGTTTACCTCCTCTTCATTGCTGAAAAAAGAAAAAAAAAAAGAAAAAAAAATCTAATCACCATTATCTTAGCCCATTTAGCCTGGACGCACTACAGCCAGAGATGGATTGACCATGATAATTTATGGGGTATTGCTGGATTTGCTTAGTGCCTGATGGTGCCAAGCTAATCTGGCACTTCCCTTGAATTATCATAGTTGACCCAGTTCCTGAAACTGATACGCAATTGTAAGCGATACCTCAAACATTTGGAAAATGCAGCCATGAGGTTATATGGTACTCAACTTTACCAACAGTTCATGCACCTCTATGCAGAAGTCACATGTGTATTAAACTATTATGTACATTTACTGCAGCCACACAAACACTGGACACAAGCACATAACTCATTAGAGACATAACACAAACATGCAGCAGTCTTGAAAGATTTCATTTACTGATTGAGTTGATACAAACATACACTTAACCCATATCATACTGACACTAAGAGTTTCGAATTTGTACACTGCCATTGGCAAGCTATTTACTTACAGATAAGGATATAGACCAATGGTTTAGTTCAAGGGTGGTACCAAAATAGCTTGGCGCCTAGAGGCGCCAAGCTATTCTGGCAATACCCTTGAACTATTTTAGTCAAACTTATTACACACACTGGTGTATTCAGAATGATACGGGTTAAATGACACAAAGAGTACAAAACCATGAACTGCACACAGCCGGGACATACATAACATAATGTTGCAAATCATGTGTGCCAAATGAAGCATTTTGGCTGGTCGGTCACAGAACCCTCAACAAGGATATTGTACTCCAGGGTAAAATATGAACTGCATGTACTTTGGTTTTTACATCCAGTAAGTGTGACATCCATCCTGGGCCATGTAGTCATTGACAAACACTTGCCCATGGAAATAAACTAAACCATGCACTGAAAACTCCAGAGTCTGTAAAAACTAAAGTGTAATTATCCCACTAGCAATGCACTTCAGGCAGCGAAAGCACTTCCAAAGCTACTGTGCAATGCAAAAAGTACTGCAGAATGAGCAACTTAGCCCACAGTCACTGCTGCTGCCGCATGGTGGCCATGTCACAATTGGGGCTAAACTCCGCATTCTCAGTGTTTTGGTTGATCCCTGTCCGTGTACATTATCTTGGGTTCTTGCAACATTCTACATGCAATGGGCATGGATGCAACTAGGCATTTCCACAGATGGGTCAAATGTCCTGGGTTTGCCAACATGAATAGGGCATAATGTCTATCATATAGAAATTTGATACTGACAAGCAAATGAAATGCGACATCATTTGAATCATGTCACATTTCTTTTGAAGTGTTTCGGATGATTTGAATGATGTCGAATTTCTTTTGCTTGTGAACTGTTTTCGATGACTCGAATGATGTTGCATTTCTTTTACTTGTCAGTATATGTTTCGTGAGTGGTCACTGTGTGCAATGCAGATTTAGAATGCTAATGTGCTACATAATATGAGTTCAAGACAATAGAAAAGTGATCGGACATAGGCAGCACTGAGGCAATTATAATAGGACATTAAGACAGATGTCTGACACCTAATTCTAATTGCATCCCTGCACAGGTATGTCGTGGTCTGATCACGGGATTTTGTTTTCCTCTGGTATATCACATAGGAATTAAAGTTAATGTGGATTACTGCACTTAAAGTGTCTGGTTTCTATTGTTTACTTTGTCATCTAAAACGTTTAGAAGCAATATACCTACAGCCTGCAATATAGCGAGAGGACCGAAGCCTATGTACATGAACAGATATCACCTAGGACACCGAGAACACTGACTTTTCCCCTAATGTGAGCGGCAACACCACACCGCAGCAGGAGAAAACAATTTCAGCTAAGTCGACCATTTCAACTGGTTCTGAAGGTGGAAAAGGGGACAACTGCCGGTACGCCTGTGCTCCCCTATTTCTTCTGTCAACTGTTGTGCTCACCGTCACAGTCACAGCACCGTGATCATGCAAACTGTGAACCAGAACTCCTTGTCTCAAAGTGAACATTTTGCTGTTTGTTTCATTTTCACAATTAAACATTTCTGGCATTAATATTTATTCAGTAGCAATAGCATCTCATTAGTTAACCCATATCATACTGTGGCTAAAAGCTTCAAATTTGTACACTGCCATATATATATTGCAAGCTACATTATAGTACTTACGGATATAGTACTTAAGGATATAGACCAATGGCTTTAGTTTAAGGGTGGTGCCAGAATAGCTTGGCACTACCCTTGAACAATTTTAATTAAACTTATTTCAATATTTGACACACTGGTGTATTTTGAATGATAAGGGTTAATAACATAGCCAAGATTAATTACCTTTCTGTAAAAAAAGAATGCACTATTCTGTCTCCCAGTGGGTTGATGGCTAACTCAGGTATCCTCAAGAAATCCTCTCGCCTGAAAAGAAATAGTGGTCAGAATAAACTCATTTTATATGAAAAACAATGTTAAAGGGGGAAATTCATGTTGAGGGTGTAAATTTATCAAAGAAAATAAAATTAAAATAGCCGAGATGGCAAACCACACTGACGGCAGCAGCCTAATTATGGAGACTGTAATGCATAAAAAAGCCAGGCTGTGACATTAACAATTCATCGCATGGTTTTAAGAGTAGGTACATGAACTACCCCAACCTCATTCGTGTTAATGCATCGTTTGAAGCACTTTTGTTCAATTTCAAAAGCATGTATGAACGTTGGCAGGTGGAAAGACGGATACATGTATAGTGATTTTCTATTACTGTGCCAAATTTAACAGAAATTACTCTTATTTTCACAATGCTGTAAGCAATTGGACTACAGGAAGCACATCTGCATTGATTAAAACACATTACCAGCTAATGAGCTAATCAGCTATGCTAAGTGTAACACTCTGGTATAAATGTACAGTAAAAAATAATGTTCCAGATCTCTTGTTTATTTTTTCACTTCCAATTTCATTAGAACAGAACTAAACTGCAACATTTAAAGTGGCCTACTCCAGGCAGTAATGGGTAAATAGATCACAATATTATGTGTTTCATTCTTTGATCTCTTGTTTATTTTTCCAATTCCAGTTTGATTATAACAGAACTTAACTGAAACTTTCAAAGCAGCCTAATCCAGGCAGCCTATCTCTTCTCAAAAATGGCATATTGCGCCATTGAAATTCTGACACAAATTATATTTTTTGTTCAAAAAGTAAAAAAGGTTTAAATTTCATTTTTGTAAACTGCAGGAAACAAACGTAAGTTACAACCCTTCGTTTAGAATTGCATGAGCTACAATAATTTATTTATTATATTAAATATACAGTTGTGTATGCAATGTCTGAAAATTCAGCTTTGTGTACCTATTCAGCTTTGTGTACCTCTACATAAACACTGCCTATAAAAACAGCATTGATGTAATTAAGCATCTGTGTCACTGTCGTTTATAATCAATGTACCTCAAGAAACCATTGTTGGACTTGTCAAGACTTGTGAACCGACTGTAGAGACGCACGATCTGGTTTTTGGAAACTGAAAGTGAAGCATAAAAAAGAATTGTTCAACATTACGAAGAACCAAATAGGTGAGTTATTAAGTAACCCATATCATACTGAGCCTAAAACTAAAAGCTTCAAATTTGTACACTGCCATATACCAATGGCTTTAGTTGAAGGATGGTGCCAGAATAGCTTGGCACCTAGAGGCACCAAGCTATTCTGGCACTACCCTTGAACTATCTTAGTCAAATTTATTTCACACACTGGTGTATTCTGAATGATAAGGGTTAATGTGTTTGTGTGTGACACAGTGTGTGCAGCATGTGTCAATAATGTGTGCATGTGAGCATCAGAGGGTTGGGGAGGAGGGGGTGTGACAGGTGATGGGAGTGTTTGTGTGTGTGCAGGCCTTGCTGAGTCAATGGGTTCGCAGAGAATTACAAAATGTAAAACTTCGTATACATTATATAATTATAATACAAAATTTTACATTCTGTACAATACCCTTAGGAACCCACCAAGGCACACACACATGCACTATACTAACACATTATGACATCAGTATGAAAATGAAATCAATGAAGGAAAGATGAAATACACTACTAAGTGTACTAAATTTGTTATAACAATGGTATTATACACACTTGGTAATGGTCGTAACACCTTTACTTATAATACTGAATAGGTAGGTCCACCCAATTTGTTTTTCAAGAAACTGCCACCAAACAAATGCACCACTCGCAAGTACACGTTAAAAGAAGTGCACTTATAAAATCAAAATTTTCTATTGATTGGCTTCCGAAATATGTGCATTTGAATATGACCAAAAATGGATTGATTGTGCATTGCTTAACGTCCTGACAGCAACAAGACTTTCTCAGGATGTGCCTGCACTGCTTGTGAAAAAAAAACGGAACAGAATATTGAATGTATGTCACCAGCCGGTCCAATACGTTAAATAAACCTACGACACGGGGCCTAAATAAAGCTAAGACCATTTAGCAACACACATCCAATATCAAGAGCTACAGGCAGCGCAGACAGTAGAGAGAGCTTTAAAAAGGCAAATACAGGTGAATGGACCAAGGGTAGACAGAAACACATGCCCCAGAATAGAGGGGAAAACCCACCCTGTGGGGCTGACCAGGGTGACCCTGGGAACTAAAAAGAAGTCAACCCCACCCAAGTCCCCCAGGGCAGACCCGGGTGGGGGTAAATGGTGTATTTTTGCATTTCTAAGAGTGCTATGTTCTGTCACCTATTCAATCAAAACATGCAGAGGTAGAATGTTTTTGGGTATTACTATCACGGATCAAGCAATTACAGCACCCCTAAAATGACGAAAAATGCAATATGGACATGTGTCATAAGGAGGGTTTACATGATACCATTATAGCTTTGGTAATTTTCATTGTAGACACATGAATTAGACACTGAAATTTACACGAAACCATGATGCATCCTCTTCTGTGTGATCATTTCACAGTAAACCAAGTATACTGCAGATATGAACACAACAATATGACATAATTTCTTGCAGTCTAGCGCTATATCTCATACACAAAATTCTGAATGGATTCAGATCATTTTTCAAATTTACCAGCTGCAGGAACTGAGGAGGTTTTTTGGCTATGGAAACAGGCAAAGTGGTTATCTGCCTCATTTTCCTTGTTTAACATACTACTTCCTGAGAGGGTATACTGGAGTCATCCTATGTGTTGCTGTAGTTGGAATAATTGTGTGGTAATACCTTTCTACACACACCAATGTCAGTGATCTTTCTCAAAGTTCAAATTCACAGGGGATTAGAAAAGAGGTTTAAAAAATACAAATTCTGTTAATGGGGGTGGTGTGGGGGTGGAGACAGGGGCTCACGTCCCTCAGAGATGCTGTCCGTTTGGAGGTGGGGGGTCAGGGAGTGGAGACAAGACGCTCACGTCTCTCAGAAAGGTGCTGTCAGAAAGGTGCTGTCGTTGGGGGACCGGGTAGTGGCGACAGCAGCTCACATCTTCCAGTGAATTTGTTGACAGGGGCTGGAGAAAGGGGCTGACGTTCTCCAGAGAGATGCTGTCTGTTGACTGGGGGTGGCGACAGTGGCTGATTTCCTACAGAGAGATACTGTCTGTTAACGGAGGGGGGGTTGAAGGAGATAGGGGCTCACGTCCTCCATGGAGATTTCCTTTGATTGCAGGTTGGTGACAGAGGCTCAAGTCATCCAGTGACTCTATCGAGGTGTGTGTGTGTGTGGGGGGGGGGGGGGGTGTTGATGGGTGTGTGGACTGGGGTTAGAGAGGGGCTCATGTATGTTCTCCACCCGGTGAGTCTATTGATGGGGGCTGGGGGCTGTAGACGGGTTCTCATTCCCCCATTGAATTTGCAATGGGAGTTGAAGACGGGGCTCATTTCCTCCAGAGGAATGCTGTCTGTTACCTGGGGTGGGGACAGTGGCTCATGTTCAGAGAGATGTCCTCTGTTAACGGAGGGTGGAGGAGGTGGAGGGGATGGAGATTCTGGATTCAGTGTACATATTTTTTCAATCGTGTGACCATTTTCTGCGGTTTACTTACATAAACAAATGCAAGAAAGTGCAAACATTTTGCACCCATCGTTTCAGCTCACTGCAGGGCACCCCTTCTTTACAGGCTATCGAAGATAGCTTCAAAAGCAGTCTTACACACATGAAATTGAACTATGACTGCAAAGAAGATAAAGACGTACAGTCGTTGTTTGACTGAAATGATACTTATAGGGAAGAGTGGGCTGGAAAAAAGATGATCTAGTAATATGGTAGGAGCACTCATATACATTTTCTCATTTGACAGATACGCATCTGTGTTTTAGAAAGTACTGGATCATAGGTAGGCAAACCTGCAGAGTAGTAAATCTCATTAAACAGAATCTGGATTGTATGACCGGTGTTGTTTGCCATCATTATCATTATGTCATATAAATATTCAGCTGTAAGAAAAGTTTGTTGTTGATTGTGATGGGGGAAGTTTTGGTTGATCCTTCTCATTTCCTCCGTTGAATTTTGTCTGACTGCATCTTGAAGTGTTTGTAAAATTAATAATAGTAACCAAATGTACTAGTTGTTCGTTGTGATTTTCTTATAGCAATAAAGTATACACTTAGAAACATAATTAAATAAAAACGAATAATAATACTGTTTTTGTATTGTTTTTCTTATTTACAAGTACATAACATTAATGATTAGAAAAACATTTTATGACAAAATACATTGTGTTTTCATATTTTAGGCAGCCAAAACCAAGCAAGTTGGCATGCTGAAAAATGTGTCTGCCATCTGGCAAAGAGCTGTCATTCTTGTTGCAGACTAAAATGGTTATTTCAAAGAAACCATTGAACATATTTGTCTCAGAATAATTCAAGTACAATGCTGAAGTATTACAGTAAAATCTGTATGCATTTAAGTAGGACTAGACTTGTCAACCACTGCGTAAATCCAAGATTTGAACGTCCGGGTCAGATGATATCGATCGAAAGGTTTTTTAATGAGCTTTTCACCGGTACCTAGCGTTCTTTCCGAGACAACATATCACCTGAGTAAAAAATTGTTTAATTTCAGATACAAATCTAACGCTGTTTTCTTTTGAATTCAAACATGTGCCAGGCACCGCGAAAAAGATCTTTTCAATAATACCAAATATATAGCACTGTGTGTTCTATCTTGGAGTTGCGCAAGCGGGTTTTCTAACACCACTGTAGCATGGGTCTGTGCAGGGCTCTCATAGACAGCTGACCAACTTTGTTTTTGACGCTTACCCTGCTCCACATTCAGCGGTGCAACAAATCCATCTTTCTTTCCAATTCCAGAACAAAACGAACACGACAGATATATAGTCTGGATGATGCTTTATTCGCCCATATTTTTCTTTTTGTTATGCACACTTTATTTGAGAGCAGCTCTTGTTGCAAAATAGCTAAATATTCGCTCTCCGGCACAGTTGTTACCCACTGTTTGTATCAGGGACGGACAACTAGCCCAATTGTTTGTTTTTTACACTATTCCCCAATGGCAGCCATCTCACAGCCGATGAACTAAAACAAGTGTGCAGAAAATAGGCCTTGAGGCCTCTTCTGACAATTGTGTATATTTAAATTTGTTTTTAAATGTTTTGACAGCACGGTAATCTAGTTAAATGAATTTTTTTTTTATCTTTTATCTTTATAAATCATATATTTAATCGAGTTGAGGTTCTGGGCGGTTTTTTTGGTCAATTTTTACACTTGGGGTGAATTTCAACATTTTTTTATACGATCAGCAAATGATTGAAATAGTCAGTCACAACAAGTTATACTTACATCCCGTTTCTCTCTGGATCTCCTCTATTTCCTCTTCTTGTAAGAAAATTGACGATTTCGTTCCCATTTTGAAACTGTAGTAAATGCTGTGGGTGACAGTTAACTCGCCCACAAACAAACTCGCCCAGCCAAGACGCCCTAAGGTCAACTTGCCCAGATACGCGTCAGCTCGCCCAAGGTTACAGTCAACTCGCCCAATGTAACAGTCTGCTTGCTCAAGCAGTTTTATTCTGTGCAAAATACATGTTTTGGATATATAACCAAGTTAACAAATTAATTTCCTTTTTCTTCTTTTTTGTCTACCATATTGAAAATATGGTAGACTTTGAAATGGGCTGTTGTGGAGCACATAGCATGTGTACCTGACATTACTGGTGGGCAGGCATTAATCTTTGACAATGAAGTAACAAGATAAAAATCATTACATTTAGCTATGCAAACCTTGCTGGAGTACATACTTTTGGTGCCAAGCATAATGTTTGTGTGCATGTGTGCATCCACAAACATAAAATATAACTGAAATATGATGGAAAATCGCCTAGGGTGATGAAGGGTAAAGAGTATTCTAGAACCTCTTTTAATAATAATTACGGTATTTATAATGCACTTATCTTATAATAATTATAACTCTAAGCACGCACTCACAACTCGCACACGCATGCGCACGCTTTAGACAATGACTCACAAATAGTGAAATACATACGACGGTCAGCTTGGGTGGAGAGTGGTGATGTAGTGCTAGAACTGTTGAAAGAGGTGAGTTTTGAGGGCAGACTGGAAGGAGGAGAGAGAGTGTTTCTGACGGAGAGAGAGTGGGAGAGTGTTCCAGGTGGATGGACCATATACTGAGAAGGAGCAGGGGCCGAAAGTGCTGAGTTTGGTGCGGGGGATGAGGAGGCGGAGAGGGTTGGAGGTGGAGCGGAGGGAGCGGGAAGGAGTGTAGGGGTGAAGTAAGTTGGAGAGATAGGTAGGAGCGTAGTTGTTCAGGGATTTGTAGCAGAGAGACAGAATCTTGTATTGGATGCGTTGGGGGATGGGAAGCCAGTGAAGGAGCTTGAGCAGGGGAGTGATGTGGTCGGATTTTTTTCTTTCTGAGGACAAAGATTGCAGCATTGTTCTGGATGCGCTGGAGAGTGAGAGTGGTGGAGTGAGGAAGGCTGGATCTGCCACTTCACATACATGCAGACACAGACTACAGAAACAAGCAAGCAAACGATTTTGACTTCCTACTTCTGGCGAGTTTAACTTTCTGTGTACGACTTTCCTTTAGGCGTGTTGGCGTATCTTTGGCGAGATTGCATGTGGTAGAGATGGCATATGGGTCGAGTTGACCAATAACCACAGCCTTGACCCTTGACATCCATCTGTCCCAAGGATATCTTACTGTCTGTGACCACACAGGGCAATTAAGTTACGCCCCCTTTTCACATACTGTTCTCTATTATTAGCCTCTTGCAACACAAAGCTGTGAACGAAGAACCTTTCTGCCAAAACAAAACATCCACACGGAACATATCACAGGAGAAACATTTTCAGCAATTCTTTAAAAAAATTGTTAGCGTTTTCCCCACAACACTCTAATGCACTAAGTACCCCATGACAAACTGTCGTAAGCAAGACCGCAACCGTGCACATGCCCCAATAAGGCTCCCACTGAGGAACACACTAGGTCGACTAAAATTACCCACTCAGCAGATTTTGCTCTTTTTCGTTACTACAAGCACCGGAAGCAATTGCCGCGCGTGGCCTGTTCTTGCATACATTCTATTTCACCTTTAAGGCCGGTATGCTGATCTTTTTTTTTTTTTTTTTTTTTTTTTTTTTTTTAAAGAAAAAGACTTTCCGGCTATATAACCTAATTTTTAAAAAAAAACCTCCGAACAAAATAAGGGATTAATCGCTTGCACAACGGTAACACTGACGAGAACTAACCGTCCGGCATACTTACTTAGTACTTACGCCTGTCACCCCTCCCAGGGCCGTATAGGCCGTCGACGAGAGACCTCCAGCGACTCCTGTCCTGTGCTTCTCCTTCGATTTTACTCCAGTTGAGGTGGTTCCCAGTCTCTTGATGTCTGCTTGGAGGTCTCCACGCCAGGTTTTTCTCGGCCTGCCTCTTTTCCTCTTTCCCTGGGGGTTCCATGACAATGCCTGCCTAGTGATACCGGAAACTGGCTTTCTCAGACTGTGAACAATCCACCCCCATCTTCTTCGCCCAATTTTATTCTCTGCTGTTATCTGCTCTGTTCTCTCCCAGAGTCTGACGTTGCTGATCTTCTCTGGCCAGTGGACTTTTTCAAAAAATTTCTAAGGCAACTGTTTATGAAGATCTGTACTCTGTTGACTGTGGTTTTTGTCAATCTCCAAGTCTCTGCTCCATATAGGAGAACTGCTTTCGTTGGAGTTGAAAATCTGGACTTTGGTGTGCTGTGACAGCTCTCTGGAACTCCACACTTTTTTCAACTGGAGAAAGGCTGCTCTGGCTTTACCGATTCGTGCTCTGACATCTGCATCAGTGCCGCCTTTTTTGTCTATGATGCTCCCGAGATAGGTGAAGGACTCCACCTCCTCCAACGGGGTGCCAGCAAGCAAGACTGGTTCTTCCCTGGTTGCGTTCAGCCTCATTGTCTTTGTTTTCTGTTTGTGGGTGGTGAGGCCCGCTTGCGACGAGATGTCAGCAAGCCTCGTGGTCTTGTCCTGCATTTGTTGATGAGTGTGGGACAGAAAGCCAAGTCGTCTGCAAAATCGAGGTCGTCAAGCTGTGTCCACAGTGTCCACTGTATTCAACTTCGTCTGTGCTCTGTGGTGCTCTTCATGACCCAGTCTCTGGCCATTAGGAAGAGGAGCGGAGACAGCAAACACCCCTGCCTGACACCGGTTCTGATCTGGAGCTCCATGGTGAACTTCCCTTCGTGGATCACGCGACATGTCATGCCATCGTAGCTGCTCTTGATCAGGCGGACGAGCTTTGTGGGTACACCGTAGTGTCGTAGGAGTTTCCACAGTCTCTCGGTCCACGCTGTCAAATGCTTTCTCGTAATCCACAAAGTTGACGTACAGCGGGGAGCTCCATTCCAGAGACTGTTGCACGATGATGCGGAGAGTGGCGATCTGGTCTGTACATGATCGGTTTTTCCTGAATCCAGCCGGCTTGCTGGTCTCTCAGCTGGGGTCAACGGAGCTCTTCATTCTCTCCAGGATGATACTGTTGAAGACCTTATTTCCTGGTACTGACAGCAAGGTGATTCCTCTGTAGTTGGAACACTTGCTGAGGTCACCTTTCTTGGGAAGCTTGATTAGGTACCCCTCCTTCCAATCAGCCAGCATCACCTCCTCTTCTCAGATCTTTCCAAACAGTGGGTACAGCAGCTCTACTGTTGTCTCTAGGTCTGCTTTCAGAGACTCCGCTGGGATGCCATCTGGCCCTGCTGCTTTGCCGTTCTTCAAAAATGCCACTGCTCTTCTGATCTCTTCCCGGCTGGGTCTGTCACAGCTGATGGGTAGGTCGGTCTCTGCTGGCTGGATGTCGGGGAGGGGGAAGGGGGGGGACGGGAAGGGTGGGCTGGGTCTGTTCGGTAACTCTTCAAAATACTCGGCCCATCTGTCGAGTTGGTCTGCTCTGTCTGCAATAGGCTTGCCTTCTTTGTCTTTTACTGGTCTTTCTGTATGGCCATACTTGCCCGACAATCTTCTGGTAATGTCGTAGAGCTGTTTCATGTTGCCGCTGCCTGCTGCCTTTTCTGCCTCTGCTGCCAGGCTGTCTGTGTAGGCCCTCTTGTCTGCCCTGATACTCCTCTTCACCTCGCCGTTGGCTTCCGAATATTCCTCCTGTGCCCTTGCTTTGGCTGCTCTCGTGCGACTGTTGTTGACAACTGCTTTCTTCTGCTTCCTCACTTCTATCTTCTTCAAGGTCTGTGCCGACAGCCAGTCCTTGTGATGGTGTTTCCTGAACCCTACAGTGTCTTTGCAGGTTGAGTTCAGCGACTCTCTAACTGCCTTCCACTGCTGCTCTGTGGTGACCGCCTCCTCTTCGTTTACTAGCTCCTGTAGCGCTTGAAACCGGTTGGACGGCACCAGTTTGAATTCTTCTCTCACTTTAGTCTCTCTCAGGAGGCCTACATTATAGCGCTGTCTTCTTGTTGTCTCTGTGCGGCTTTTCTTTCACTTGAGCTTTATTCTTAAGGTAAGCAGATGGTGGTCTGAGGCCACATCTGCTCCCCTCCTCACTCGAACACCTTGAAGGGATCTTCTAACTTTCTTGCTAATGCAGATATGGTCTATTTGGTTCTTTGTAGTATGGTCAGGTGAGACCCAAGTTGCTTTGTGTATTCTTCTGTGTGGGAAGATGCTGCCTCCAATGACAAGTCTGTTTAGAGCACAAAAGTCTACAAACCTCTCTCCGTTCTCACTCATCTCCCCTAGTCTCTGTCTCCCCATCACCTCTTCGTATCCGGTGTTGTCCTCCCCTATTTTGGCATTAAAATCGCCCATGACGATGGTGATGTCTCGCTCCGCACATTTGTCCACAGCACTCTGGAGTCGGTCGTAGAACTCTTGTTTCTCTTCCTCGTCACTGTCATTAGTGGGCGCATAACACTGGATGACGTTTAGCTTGATCTTTTTCTTGGTTCTAAAGGCTGCTGTGATAATTCTTGGCCCAAGAGGTTCCCAGCCCATCAGCGCTCTCTGTGCCACTGGTGACAGCATGAATGCTACACCTTCTGTATGGGGGGCATTTTCCTCTTCATGGCCTGAATACAGAATCATCTCCCCAGTTAACAGCCTTTTCTGGCCAGACTGCGTCCATCTGGCTTCACTGATACCTAGCAGGGAAAGGTTGTACTTTTGCATTTCCGCTGCCGCTATCTGGGCGGCCTTGCCGCTCTGGTACATGGCCTTGACATTCCATCTGCCCATGGTTGTGTCCCTGGATAGAGAGAGGCGGCTCGGTCCTGTGGCTTCCGAAGACTTCCGGCTTTCACCACACGACGTCATAAATCTTCTGGTAGAAGAACCTTCCTCCTCCAGGAAAGAAATCACTGTTTGTCTTTTCGTCGGCGTTTTTGTAGCTATTTCCTTATTTGCAGGGTGGGGACGCTACCCCCACGCCCAACCCCCTTACTAGGAGGACCAGGGGTTTTCTGTCGGGATCAACTTCCCTTAGACCATGTTGGTTCACGGCACCTTATTTCATTCGGTGCATCCCTCTCGCGATGGACCCGCTATCCACCACCCAGGGGACGCGCCTCAACGCCATATGGTCCCAGCGCGAGGAAACCGTCCGGCATAGTTCAGTCTAACTGCGATCCGATCCGACTGGAACTGATACGAGCAACATCCGAGAGAGAGAGAGAGAGAGAGAGAGAGAGAGAGGAGAGAGAGAGAGAGGAGAGAGAGAGAGAGAGAGAGAGAGAGAGAGAGAGAGAGAGATCCTTTTTGACAACGGTAAAAGCTTTAGTTGTAACAACCATTTTTCGAACTTGACGTTGCAACTCCGCCGGCAGTCATGCCAGTGACTGAACTCACCGGCATTGATTACTGACTAACGTGGTCCTGCTACAGTCAAGTTAATAATGATAATAATAATGGGTAGACCATCGAAAACCGATGATGTCGTCATAGTGCATGACTTCTATTTGTGGGTGCGGGTTTGGCTGGCCAGGCCAATCCTGCAGCCACACCTGCAAGGGTAATGGGGGCACTGGAACGTAGCCGTGGGGAGAGTCGACGCTGTCTTTCTGCGAGCTCTGGCACTGGTGATCCGTTCGCGCCGATTGTGTTCAAAGAGCGTGCAGGCTTTCATGGTGGCGGCACGCCAGCCAGATCTGTCTTGTGCTTGTGCTTCAAGTTCCTTTACCGGGAAGACGCAGTACTCGAGGCTGTCTTTTATGCCGCAGTCTTTGAAGCGTTTCTTTGGCCGTCCTTGCTTCCTGTGGCCTTTTGAGAGCGGTGCACCATACAGGAGTTGGCGTGGCATGCGAGAATCATCCATGCGTATGACATGACCTGTCCAACGAAGTTGTGTCTTTAAGATCAAGGCTTCAAAACTCACTAAACCAGCATTATCCAGGACTTCCAGGTTTGTCACCTTGTCTTGCCATTTGATGCCCATGAGTGAGCGCAGGGATCTCATGTGGAAACGTTCAAGCTGTTTGAGGTGCTTTCTGTACAGCGTCCATGACGCACAGCCGTAGAGGAGGCTGGGGAGGACTACTGCCTTGTAGACTTTGATCTTGGTGGAGAGCTTGACGTTGTTGTTATTCAACACACGAGTGCGCAGACGACCCAGGGCTTGGCTTGCTTTGCTGATGCGAGCTGCGATTTCCTTGTCGATAGTACCGTCAGAAGAGATTATGCTCCCCAGGTACCTGAACTGGTCGACAGTCTTCAGCTCGGTGCCTTCGATATACACTTTTGGGGGGGGGGGGGGCTCTTGTGCCTGGGGCTGGTTGGTGCAGGACCTCGGTCTTGTTGAGACTGATGGTGAGGCCAAACAGTCGAGAGGCTTCCGAGAACCTGTTGACGATGGTCTGGAGGTCAGACTCCGTGTGCGCCATCAGCGCACAGTCATCGGCAAACAGCGCCTCAAGGATCGGTCTCTCGATGGTCTTGGTCCTTGCGTTCAGTCGACGGAGGTCGAAGAGAGAGCCGCCTAGTCTGTACTTCAGGTACACTCCCTTCTCAAGGTCACGTACTGCATGGGTCAGGACACACGTGAAGAACAGGTTGAACATCACAGGGGCAAGAACACAACCTTGTTTGACACCGTTGGAAATGTCAAAGAATGCGGATGTTTCGCCGTTTGACTGGACAACTCCTACCATTCCCTCATGGAAGAGGCGGATGATGTTGGTGAACTTCCTGGGGCAGCCGAGCTTTGCGAGGATGACCCAAAGCGCTTCTCTGTTCACGTTGTCGAATGCTTTGGTCAGATCTATGAAGACAGCGTAGAGGTCCATGTGCTGCTCAATGCATTTATCCTGGACCTGTCTCACAGAGAAGACCATGTCGACTGTGCTGAGGCCGGGTCTGAAGCCACACTGAGCCTCTGGGAGTGCTTCCTCAGATACAGAGCTGATCAGGCGGTTGAGGATGACTCTCGCGAGGATCTTGCCAGCAATGGACAAGAGTGAGATTCCTCGGTAATTGGCACAGTCTGTTTGCTGACTTGTTCTTGAACAGGGAGACGATTGTAGCATCTCTAAATTCCTGTGGCATGTTCTCCTCTGCCCATATACAT
>BTPG01000004.1:63904259-63919114 GCA_036245525.1 Semisulcospira habei
GTCTTGAAAAATTGCCAGCTTGAAAGACTGTAATACTGGAATAAGAAGTAACATGTATATGTTTTGAACTTGATTTCTAATATGGCAGACGTGAAAATATAGGTCTACTATACACACTGATAAAATACATAGCCTACATGCATTCTTCCTCCAACTCCACTACCACGCGACTATTGCATGAAATTGTACTCTCTCTCTCTCTCTCTCTCTCTCTCTCTCTCTCTCTCTCTCTCTCTCTCTCTCTCTCTCTCTCTCTCGCTCGCCAATGCGCACAACGGCGGGGGGTCATGAAGATCTAAGTCTCTTGCAGTTGGATCATAGTTTTTCTCTGCAGTGAAGGGGTTACGGCAGCGCGCCAAGTCGTGGGAGGTAGATCGATCGCGACACCTCCAGAGTATCGATTTATTAAAATTAATTGGCACCTGCTTCCGTATGACTTGAGTTCTCTAACTTCTAAGGTTTCGTGGTGGGCCGGCATGACCGCCAAAGGTGTTAGCATGTGTGATTCTATTTTGATTGCTCATTTTCCGCTGGTGGTGGCTTGTGGTCGAGTTTACTACCTTCGCTAACACACCTGCCATTGTTGAAGCAAAATCAAACATACCTTTTGAGCCAATAATTATCTGTTTCACTGCGCGAGCCAGCTTGCTCACACCTAAGAATCGGAAAACATCAGTCTGATCAGCAGGAAATACTCGTCGACGAAGTTCCACTAGGCATTTTGAAAATGAAAGGATATTGAGCAACAATTATCCCCCTCAGTGATTAGCTTGGCGCCTTTCAGGCGCCAAGCTAGCTAATCAGGCACTACCCTTGATATTGCTACACTAATTGCCTAGAGTTATCCCGGTCGATCCGCCCCTTGGCTCTGGAAGTGAAATTAAAATAGGTGTTTAATGAACCGTGCGTGTAAGCCAATATTGTTCTCGGCCTTGAACCAGCAATTACTTTTTTCAATGCGAGTGATTTATTACTGATTGCGCAACGTACTCACAGTGACATGCGTGCGGCAGCTTAACTCATTCTACCCCAGACACACCACAGGAAGATAAGGATCGACCATGATAGTTCAAGGGTGATGCCAGAATAGCTTGGCGCCTATGGGCGCCAAGCTATTCTGGCATCACCCTTGAACTATCATGATCGATCTGTGTCCTGCACTACAATGCAGTCTTCAGAGAACAACGGCAAAATTTGGGGATTTCGGTCTTGGGGTACAATGAGTTAAGGAAAGGGGAGTAAAGACATGTGACACGCGCAGGTTGCGTAACCCTCACGTCAAACGCTTCTGGTATTACCATTGTCAAACGAAGAGTTTCAACGCTACGTGCTTCAAATACTGGATTTCTAGCGGATCCGTTTCAAAGTATGACTGAAACTCGATTGATTAGTGCGCATAACTATCATCTGTCACTCATCATTCAGTGATGGAATGACCGTCAGTACTGCGGCCAGAGTATCAAGTTTAAAAATGTGTTAACACGGGTCATTCTCTCGATCCGCTCCGCGGCATTATCAGGCGGAGCGGATCGAGGGAGGTAACCAGTGTGCGTTGTGTATGGAGTTTTAAAATTGATGGTGCGTTATTGTGTGGTTAACAGCAAAGTGTGCAATCAATTGAAACTCTGTCTATTAGTGATAATAATACAATGATATGCTCGTGAACATAACAAATGCAGCTCAAGTTCCGGCGCTGATCGAGGGAAACAGCTTGACAGGACTGAACACTTTGTGAATCATGATTTCCTATTTGCTTCCGACGTGGATGGCGCACAGGGCAGCAGGAACAGGACAGTTCGTCAACAGTGACAGCTCCAGGTTAGCGCTCGATCATGATCATTCAGTTATGCGTCAGTAAAATACGATTTGCATCTTATCTGCAATGGAGTATTATTTTCAGAGATCTGTAATTTGTTCTTTGACCATTACAATGGGTCTATACTGCCATGTTCTATCAGCATCTTAACACTTTGGCTGTCTGTAGCGGTTTCTGACACGATGAAAGCTGTGCAGGAATCATCGCGACAAAAACCGCTACAGACAGCCAAAGTGTTAATCAAATGGGACTGAAATCGTTTGATACTGCGGCTGGCCCGGAGCCCATTCAACTTATCTTGGCACACTGCAGCAGAAGACTTATTGACCATGATAGCTGAAGGGTTGTGCCAGAGTAGCTTGGCGCCTACAGGCGCCAAGCTATTCTGGCACAACCCTTCAGCTACTATTGTAGGCCAATCGTCTGTGATGCAGATAACTGTTCTCAGTATCGGTCCCTGGACGGTTTACATTTACAGCGGCGGGGAGGTGAAAAATCGTCTGTAGACTGAGGACAGCCTACAGGGTTGGAAATTGGAGGCTCAGTGTGGTTAATCAAAGCAGCATTCACACGGCCGGATTTTATTCTATCACTGTATTAGCCCTAGCAAGCCTTTGAAAGGCTTCAGAAAATTGAGTTTGGCAGCATTGCGGCAGCAAAGCACTGGCGGACGTGCACGCACCAGCTAACCTTAAGCTCATTTGCCGCTTGCGTACTTCTCGATGTGTTTGTCGTCAACTTGATGGTGAAATTTGCTTATTGTCATATGAAGACCACGTTACAGATTAGGATATAGATCAACTGTTTTAGTTCAAGGGTTTATTATTTGTTTAACGTTTTGGCGTTACTTATTTTAATGCTCACGATTAATTAATTAATTTGTTTGCAGATATTGCTGTCTACGTTTTCTGTCCATATTTATGAAAAGGTTCTTGGTTTTGGGGGCACTTAGTGTCTGCTTTATTTTGATGACTGAGTTTAGATTTTCAATGGAAAAGATGCGAATTAAATTCAATCAGTTCTTACTGTGTGTAATACTAGAAAGTCAGTTGTGAAATCATTTGCTTTCCAACGTCTGCAATAGTAAAACTCTGTCTTCTCTTCAGCTTTATCCACACCCAAGAGACATAGACTCTCATGAGCTCCTCAGTGCAGCCGCATGGACTCATACAAAAATCTATGCTTCGTGCGCACTGGGGTTGACGCCAGATGCCCAGCAAATCAGTCAGTGGTGGGCGTTATTCGGGGCTAGGCTTATCGGACTGCAGTCAAGGGTCAGCTGCATGAGTGAGAAGAGTTCTGCGCCAGGCACTAAGCAAGGCAGTGCTCCGCTAGCTATAGCGGAGCACCTTGCTTAGTGGCAGGCGCAGGACTCACACGTCACTCATGCAACTAGCCCCAGGTTGTTTTTTTTATTATTGAGCTGACACTGAGTGCTAACTTGAAACGCAGAGGATCCGAACACATTGAGCTGTGGGATCCTATAAATTTCCAAAACTGAGTTTTGGGAGCTGTCCCAGGCAGACTGTATTATTCACTTTAGTGTTTGATAGACAGGTCGACCCTGATAATTCAAGGATGGTGCCAGAATAGCTTGGCGCCCACAGGCTGTACTTGCACCACCCCGTGTGCACTATCACAGTCGATTCCGATCATGTCGGTGTGTTAGTCTTCCGATTGCTGTGGTGTTAGGGCTGAATGGGTTAACCCATTTAATCGCAAGGCTGCATTTTCCATATTTTGGAGGTGTCTTTTAACAACCATGTAACAGTTGCAGGAGATGGGTCGACCATGTTAATTCAAGGGTAGTGCCAGATTAGCTTGGCGCCTGACGGCGCCAAGCTAATCTGGCACTACCCTTGAATTATCGTGGTCGATCCATTTTCTCCTGTAGTGCCTCGGGGCTAAATGGGTTAAGGGGAACGGAAATCAATGTGCCGAGTGTAACCTGATGGAGGCGAGCCCTAATTTCCATGTCTTAGAGGGGCAATGTTAGGATCTGCAATCGCTTGGATTCTGTGTCGCTAGATGAACGGGATCGTTACTTCATTTCCATTTATCGATGAGCGTCGAAAGGGTTAACTTGTGTAATTTACTGCCAGCAGTTGAAAGCCGTCCCGATTAACCCATGTAGCCATGGCCACATGTCCACATTTTGGAGGTGTTGCCCAACTCCTATGCACCAGCTGCAGGAGATAGACTGACCATGTATTATACGATTTCCTAATGTATTTTTACATATGACAATAACGTTTTATCTTATCTTATGACAGTTCAATGGTGGTGCCAGATTGGCTTGGCACCTCATGACGGCGCCAAGCCAATCTGGCACTACCTTTGAATTATCATGATCAATCCATCTCCTGCTGTAGGGCGCTGGGGCTAAACGGGTTAACCTGGGTTAGCTGTTTAAATTGGTTTTTTTAACTACCGCGATTTACATAAGATGAGCTCAGCCGGCTGCAATTTTAATTCAATTCATGAGATCTGTTTTAAGGAGGTATGGCATAAACGCGATCTCGTCACAGAGTAACGCCTGCTTTTGCCTTTGATGTTGTTGCAGGGGAGGGGCAACATTAGCTTTTAGAACTGCATGTCGCATGTGAAAACTGAAATACAGTGATCAATCAAGTTGAAAGTTTAATGCCGAAGAAAAGTCGCCGAGCCATCCAGCGTATGGTTCCAAAAAGCTCTTGTCTGCCCGTTGGTATTGCTTGGGTTGACTTTCTGAGTAGGTCCAAACTAGTTCATGTTGATTTCGACATGCCATCGGAAAAGGGTACATGGATACTAGGATACACTTTTTACTGTGGACAAAATTGAAAACACGCATATTTATGCGGGTTTTCAGTTTTGTCTACGGTAAAACGAGAGACGTAGAGATGTGTCTCTGGTAGAAATAAATAATAACTTGCAACAATACTGAGAAAAAACCCTCTGTCGCCAGATTACATTGCTTTACTGACAGACACACGCTTAAAAAGCCCACATAGCATCGGCTCAGTTTGAGGAATTTTGCCGCCGATCTAAGTCAGCAAGATACATATAGATTCTCATGAGCCCCTGCTGCCCTGCAGGGTCTTGTGTGACATGAATCTATGCCTCTTGCGAATGAACGATACAATATACATGCTGTTTAGCAGGACAATAGATTAAACGGCTTTACTCTGTTTACAATGGAGGGCGTTTCACTTTCGCGCGAGCTCGTTGGTAATTTTTTTTTCCCCTGTGATATGAATCTCTGGTTATCCGAGCATGTCTTGTTAACTCAGACATTCAAGGCTTCCCGCATCAATAGCTGCGAAAGTGTTGTATAGCGTTGCCGGCGGCAACGCTATACGACACTTCCGCAGCTACTGATGCGGGGCTTCTTGAATGCGTTAATTTCATTCTTGATATGTGTGCTGATCCGTGATTTCGGACCTGACGACTCAAGACCGTAAGGTCCCAAATCACACTGAGACCAACACACGCTAAGTTGTTGACTAGCAGCAATCTTGGTTGAGTCTTTCGAATGGTTAGAAAAATTCACTTCAATGTGAGTCCATGTGGATTAATAAACCGCCGTAGATGGAAACACAGATCACCTGTTCTACCTGAGCCTGAGTCACTGTTGTAAATCAGGGCAGCAGCAGTAGGAGTAGCTCGGCTTCGGAAGCGCATGCGGCATTATGTTCAGTAACTGTATTTGACAAGATTTTTTTACAACCAACTTTGGTCGACGGGATTTAGCGCCGAGGAAACATGGTGTGAACCTGACTTCAAAATCAACAAACAACAGCGAACGAACAAACGAACGAACGAACGAACGGACGAACGAACGAGCGAACGAACGAACGAACAAACGAACGAGAGAACAAACGAACGAACGAACGAATGGATAAACGAACAGACCCGTCAAAGAAAAACTAACTACAAATAAAATGCCAGGGGAACAGAATGTGTGTTCTATGTTGTTGTTTTATGACATATACTATGAACGATGTAATGAAAGGTTTAGTACAGGGTATTGGTATCCACACAGTGACTGACATGCTGACTTGATCCAGATTTTAACTCATTCAGCCCGACGTACATATTTCCCAAATTTTCGAAGCGTCATCTAACGAAGTCGACCATGATATTTAAAGGGTAGTGCCAGATTAGCTTGGCACTACCCTTGAATTATCAAATCGTCTGGTCGACCCATCTCCTGCCGGCTGTAGTGCGTCAGGGCTGAATGGGTTAATGAGACTAACCACCTCCATAAATACACGTTTACGGTATTTGCACGAGTCCTCTCTCATCCACTCTGTAACTGAACACACATAATACATAACTGCGCACCCACACTGAAGTACTCATCAAAGGCACTCGTCACGTGAGCTGATGCGAGCCCTCTTGCGTCTGGTTCAAGCTCACTATCATGGCGCCCTTCAATTGTTTATGTGTAATAAATTTAAAATATACTGACGAGCAAAAGAAATGCGACATATTTTGATCGTCGGAAACACCTTAGTGTTTGCGATGCTATCGAAACGCTTTAGTGTTTCCAAGATGACTTAACCCTTTACCCGCCGGAACGCTACATAGCTTCAAGAGACATAAATCCTCATGACTGCGTCCCTCCTGACGCGGGGGCTCATGAGGATTTATGTCTCTTGTTAGTCCTGTGTTCTTTGTGCTTGTTTCTGGTCCCTTGGGTCTTAATCTAAGTTCTTCACTAGAATGCCGGTCGGTCACTGAGTGTGCGGTGGTTTCAACTCACTGGAAATTCGCGAAATTTTTTATCGCTGGCAGAGAAGTGGTTAGCAGCCATTTTGCCTTGCGGCCAACGAATGAACGTAGATAATCAAATCGTGGTCGATGCATTATGATGGAAATGATATGAACAACGGGACACAGAAGTGCACTTCAGAATGTAAAACCAGCGCTGCTTGATAGTGACATTTTCGCGGCGGCCGGCGACCACTGAAGTGCGCTCGCGTTTGACCCAGTACGCAGATGGTCTTCGGGCCGCCGCCCGCTGGCCCGCGCACTACTTGTGCGCTGGCCAGCAGCGGCGGACGTCTGCCCGAAGACCTTCTGCGTACTGGTTCAATGCTGAATCGCTCATCGCTCTATGACATGCGGCCGCTTCTATACTAATATACGTCAGTTCATTTTATGACTGCAATTCCAACGATTATGTGTATTAGACAATTTCATACAGCTGTCTAAAATAGGTCTAAAATATACAGCTCCTGGTGTTAACGATGGTCCTTGTCATTTGTTAAAAATCATAAATGTAATTGAACACATAAAGCTTCAAATAATTCCTCAATATTGGATGTATGATTTCTAGCAGATGTTTCAAGTTAACGGTAAAATCACACACGGCGGCCGGCACCCGCCTTTGTGACTGACTCGAACGCAGTGTGAGTGTAGTATGGCATCTTCATTGCGCGAGGACCGCGAAAGGCATAAATGGTACAATATGTGGCATGTCAGTAATCAAATTCCTACTCAGTTCGGTGAAGAACATCGCAGCGCGTTGACATGGCCAGAGTATTTGGCCTATTGCTGTGATTGAATGGAAAGCTGTGTTGAATTATGTCATCTGTAGAACTCAGTGAGGCGCCGTTCGCCTCAAGTTTCACTTGAAAATAAATTGGCAAGCGGTTGGCTGCATTACAACACAGAGTCGGCTAAGCCTTGAGTCACGGTCAGTTCTAGGTCTGTGCCGCAGCTGACGTCAAACTGGAGGAAATCTCCGGGTACGATTCACAAAGCCGTTTCAGTTCCATTTCTGGGCCGTACGCGAGTTAGTTGTGTTTGATGGTATGTGTATGTTAACTCATTCAGTCCCGACACACCGGCCACAGAAAGACATGGATCAGGCATGATAGTTGAACTATCATGCTCGAGCTGTCTCTAGTGACAGTCCTTCAGAGGGCAACTTCAAAATTTGGGGATTTCGGTCCGGCCTCTTCCGGTGTGGAATGAGTTAAACGTTTAGGACTTAATGTCTTTTGTCCACCACGAAGGCGATTTCAAAGACGGGGCACCGAAATAGGGTCTGAATAAATTTTGACCCCAGCTGGATTCGAACCCAGGACCTTTCGGACGACGGAGTCGAACGCTCCGCCCCGGCATGGATATGTGTCTGACGGCATAGGCATACACTGAGATAAGAGGTGTATTCGAGGCCGGGCAGAAAGATTTTCCCCCCTGCAATGGTGTGTATGGAAGCGAAAGGTTTGGATGGCACAAAACAGAAGTGAGCTGAAAGCATGAAGGTGACTGGACCAAAAACAAAGGATTTCTTCGGCAAAGTTGTGGTGTTTTAATATACGAATTTCCGGCGAAATAGGGGTGAGACCCAGACCAAAAAGAATAGATGACTCTCTAGCGTGTAAATGCAAATAAATAATCAACAAAGAAAGAAACACGCTTTGACAGGCTCAGCACAAAACAGTTTACGTAAACTGTTTTGTGCTCGTCCGTTCAAAGTGTTTCTTTCTTTATTGGTTTATCTCCTGACTCAGGAGATGGGTTCAATTTGGTCGGCTTGGACTACGCTTTTTTTTTTTTCCTTTAGCACTTTGGTGCTAGCATGAAGGTGTTTGGACGGACAGCTCAGGGGTTTCTGACGCAGGAAAAGCGTGTTTGACGTGGTCTATGGCCTTAGACTGAAAATGAAATAAAGAGTTGTGAATGCCTTCATGGAGAGCCCGTTTACCTGGTTGCCCGTCGTCTTTGTGGCCTTCTGAAAGTCCCCGCATACCTGTCTGGAGATTCCATTTACTATGGCAACCCTCAGGTGCTGGCTCAAGGACCTTGGTCAGTCGTCACGCCCGGAACCACAAAGACGTTTTGTCCCCAACAGAAAGCTGTGAGTAAACACGTAGTCTTCGACTTTGCTAACTAAGAAAACCAGCTGATCCATCCTTGTATTTTTTTCCACCCGAGAAGGCACATCACCCCACTATTAGCACCACCCTACATTCGTCATTGTAAATAATACAAATATTCTATCTATCTGTCTGTCTGTTCTGTCCTGTTCTGTCTGGTCTATCCTGTCCTGTCCTGTCTGTCTGTCTGTCTACGGGAGGAAAGCTGGCTTACCCTTCCCAGTACTCAACGGTTCTCGGGCTGACGTCGGCGGCAAAGGGCCTGCTCACGACAGCGAGAGAAACTGGTTGACGATAGCAAGTGCGCTGGACTGTGATTTGTTACCTTACTGCCCTAGACCGGCCATAAGGTCCAAAATCACAGACCCCGCGAACAGACCCTAACCGGTCTCCGCATGATTATGCTTCTATGCTTACGCGCTAACAGATTACGGTCAGTTTTCTCGTTGTTTTTTTTTTTCCTTACGGTGCATTGCCCACTGTTGTCACCTCACTCACGTCATCTGGTAGGGCCTACGTCAGCCCGCTTCGTCGGGAACCTTGTTGTTTACCGCCACCGATAACTGCACGTGTGCTGGCCTGCCATTTTGGACCTTACGGCTTCACGCCGCAAGGTCCAAAATCTCAGAGCAGCACGCAGATTTTCAGCCGTGAATCCAGTGTATGGCTTGGATGTCCATCCGTACGTCCGTCCTGTGTGTGTGTGTGTGTGTGTGTGTGTGTGTGTGTGTGTGTGTGTGTGTGTGTGTGTGTAGCAGTAACAACAGCATCGAAAGGAACTCTGGGAATACGGCTTCTGATGGGTGGGGGTGGAGCGCGTATGGGCCTTTCCGAGAGTAGAGATCCCATCTTGACCGAACTGAACTGAACTGCAACAACAGAATCGCATGGAATAGGCCCTACGCTCAAAATAAAATTATCGGCGTATTCTATGCTGGTCCTGTTGTTGCTGGGTGCTACGCACATGGGTTTGACACATCACATCCTGAGGCTGATTTTTTAATTGTCCTAGACAGATTAGGAGATAGATCAACCATGTTAGTTCAAGGGTGGTGCCAGAATAGCTTGGCGCCTGATTCTGGCACCACCATTTAGCTATCATAGTGAAATTTATTTCAAGGAAAAGTGTATCAGGATGAAAAGGGTTAAGAACACACTAGTATGCCCATCCCTCACTTGGACAACACTGAACAGAGCGAAAACAACAACAACAACGTACAAAAACAACAACACAATAACAGCAACAGTGTGAACACGTGAGGACAATATATTTAACAAAACCCAAACAAACAACCACGGAAATGTACGGCGGTTTACATACAGTATGCACGGCAGAGCTAGAGGCCAACGGTAAGACACCTCGACACGACAGCAGCAAGCATGCCAAGATCGTAACAATATAATATGGAGCAAATAGTTGCAGCATCAGCACAAAAGTTGATCCAGATCAGTCATTTTGTCTCGAATCTTGTTTCCAGCGTGGACAGTGTCTAAATTCAGCTTTATTCGCACAGCTCTTCCTGGCTGTCTATTGGCGATATATGTAATTTCAAGGATTCGCATGGCGATACACACTGCAATCGATTTTTGCTTATTTTCTTGCCCATCCCTGTTCGCGGTCTGTGTTTCTCAAATCTCCGTTAATACTACGCCAAAGACCTCTACCCATACAAGGAACATGACTACACAGTGGTGTTAGCTATAGCAAGTGGCATAGATCCTCATGAGCCCCAGCGACTGCGGGGGCTCATGAGGACCAATGCCACTTGCACTTAGGTGTTGCACGCTGTGATCTGGCAGTGGAGGTGTTAAGTACTGTACTTTCGCTTCCAGTCATAACCATTTGCAAGAGGCATAGATTCTCATGTGCCCCTGCGACCGTAGGGGGTCATGAGAATATATATACCTGTTGCTGGAAGGGAAATCTGCTTTACATCTTTGCTCCCTAGACTGAAAAACTCACTGGGGATTAAGGCTGTGCGAATTTTGTTGTTGGATTTCTTTGCATTTAAATTTGACAACACTTTCCTTTTTGCATGTCACTTGGGGATGTGGCGCTTGAATTAAAACGAGCTATTTTTTAATTAATGATTTTGCCTGCGGAAACAGGATGCAAACTGGGATTTTCTTGTCGAAGTTCGATTGGATTATATTTGATTTACGCATTTCCAATTTTGGAAAAAAAAGATATGTACTTAAAAAATACATTTTTTTAAAAAATTCGATCGGTGGATCTCATTTTGATACAGCCTCCAGGCGATCGCGGGGAGGACATGAGTGTTTTTCTTTCCTCACATATGTGTCTCTCCTCCCTCCTCCTCCTACCCCACCCCCGGCACTTCACGCTGTTATCTTCAGAAGCGTTCGATCACGCAAGCCGAGAGCACGCTGCACGATAGACATTAATAATAATTCTAGGGCGACGCCACATCGTAAAATATGCGCCCATGTACAAACACAAGATGTGTTGTTTGCCAGAAATACCAGGCCGAATGCTTACTACGGGCGGCAGGCGGCAGGGCTGTAAACCGAAACTCCAGTAAGCGAAGGTCCTCGGGCCCACGGCGGCCGCACTGGGCCCGCCGCGCACGGCCGTGGTAGGCCCGAACTTAAGACGTTCTTCTATTGTAATCCTTCACTTTCAGCGACGACCGATTGGTGTGATAGCACAAGTAGTGCCTTAACTTAGTGCATGCCTGGAGACGTAAGTACCGACCGTGATATCTCAAGGGCAGTGCCTGATTAGCTTGGCGCCCTTTCGGGCGCCAAGCTAATCAGGCACTGCCCTTGAGATATCACGGTCGATCCGCTTCTGTCACCTGATTGGTCGTGCACGGCAGACTGTCTGTTCAATAGCAGGCTGTGATCAGCGGACTGTTCTAAACGCGGAAACCTTTTAAAAGTCTCAAGCGTGGTAGTACTACATACGTGGAAAGGTCAGCACACACTTCAGTGTCATGTCTTGACTTTTTCCCTTGTACACATACAGTGGGTCAAGATGATTGTATTGCAAATGTAGCCGTTTGTGTACTGTGCGGCGGGCCTGCCGCTTAGCCACTTCAAACTCAATACATATACAGTAGGCTGACCTGTCGTTTCGCGTCTGAGCCATGTCAGTTTGGTTGGTTAGTTCGGGGCTTAAACGTCCAAGGCACCGAAGTGATAATGGACAGCCCCCCCGGCTGAGTCCGAGACGGGCGCGTTACGGGGATACAGGGAAATCTATTGCCTATGGAGTACGACCTGGACACTGATCCGAATTCAGGCGCACTGCAACTGTGCCACTTTGATTTACCAGGACCTTAACGGACATGTTATGGAACAAGCCCGTCTTTTTTTTTCCCCTGGCGGATTGCGAGTCCAGCCGCTAACCGGGGCCGGGACGGGGACTCGAACCCACGACCCGGCGATTCCCTTAGCTCTCTTGCTCCGACGCTTAACCGCCTGAGCTATTTCGGACTCTTCTGAGCCATGTTTCCTCTTAGCTGTTTTTATACGTGACTAGGCTGTCGTGTGTAGTGACAGACTCAGTTGCGACCGTGACTGTACCTATTTCTCGGCCCAACAAGCGTATGGTCCCTTTCAATAATGTTCCATTGTCCTTGGCAGTTGCGGTAGACAGATCGACCGCGATAGGTCAAAGGGTGGTGCCTTCGTCTTGGCGCCTGCCTTAGGTGCCAGGCTCGCTAATCCGGCACTACCCTCCATCTCCCGTTGTCGATCCGCATTACCGATCATTCGGACTCCGCCGTCTCAGCGAGCAAACAGTCCATTTTTTTCATATACCGATCATTAACCCCTTCACTGCCCAGGAGAACTGAACACAATCCAGCTGCAAGAGGTATAGATCCTCATGAGCCCCCGCAGTTGCGGGGGCTCATGAGGATCTATACCTCTTGCTGACACCACTTGGTGTCCATGTGTCTACTCACGGCTGTTTTTTTTTTTTTTTTTTTTTTTCGTTGAATTGAGAAGGGTTTCAGAAACACAATCTGCGCCCGCTGGCAGTGAAGGGGTTTGGCTATGAAAAGATAAAGTGAGTGGTTACATTTTCAATTCGCTTTCAGCTGCCAGTTAATGTCGGAAGGTGGATGGAACACGATAGGGGAAAAGTGGTGCCTCGGTGACTTTGTCAGTGACGTGTTCCATGGCCCGTGACTCGGTTCGTATCAAACCGGAAACGTCTCTTTGAGAGACGTGATCGCTGAAGCATAGGCGACGAAAGCCGTGGCCTATTTCAGTTTCGCTTTCAGCGGAGATGCATGATCAGCCGTGATCAGCCAGACCCAGGAAGCAAAAGGTTTTCAGTCGCGCCGACGTCGACCCGAGGGCCTTTTGCTTACTGGGAAGGTAGTGCCTAATGGGCTTCATCGGCCGCCTATTCACTGAGGCTAATCAGATGATATCTTTGGCCATTCGATCCCGCGTCCTGCAGTTCCCTAATGACAGGTGCATCTAACTTTCCACGACCTGTAAATGGCCGGGTCGAGAAAAACCCAACTAAAGAGAAATTGTGTTGTAAGCGTGCTCTTTTCTTCGTCGGGTTGCACTTTTCTGTATCTTACACGCTTGGCAGTCACCTTTTTGGTCTGGATTCTGTAACGGGTAGGCCTATACCGTGTTTAGAAGGCGAGTCTAGAATGGGGTAAGGGGTCGGGGGTGGGGGGGGGGGGGGGCTCTTGGAGCAACACGAATATTTGAAGAGATTTATAGTCTCATAAGGTGACCTACTCACTTACTCAGATTACGTATGGAGTAACGGTTATTGGATTTATAGGGTAGGATTTATGTCTTTTGTGTGACAATTATCATTCAAAGGGCTGGTCTTTCAAATTGTGTCGGTGAAAACTGAATCGTTTTACTGTAAACTTCGAATATGTAACTGAAATCCGGCACTAGGGGACCCATTTTAAGTCCCCTCTATTTATAGAAGGGACTTCACACGAGCCAGTTTTAGGACGGGTAGCGGTTGGGCGAATTTAATGGCATGTCCATGATGTCAAAGGCGGGCAGGCCGCTAAACCTCTCGTCACGTCCTGTCTAGCCGGTTACGCTAACATCGCTGCTGAACGTACATTTGGCGCGAAGCGCCGTACTAAAGTGTCTGTGTATGTTGTATGTATGTGTGTCAGTGAAAGCCGTTGTCAGCGCCATCATATGGGTGACAGCACTTCCATTCTCCCCCAACTACTGACACCACACTGCCTATCATGCCTCAGTCGGCTGACAAACCGTTCCCCACCCCATCCATACATGCCCCTACCTACAGAACTGACACCTGCCAAAGGAGGCATACGGCGATGATGTAATGGTCAGTGCTGGCGCCGGAGCTTACCGTGGATGATACTGCGGCTACACCTGCAGCTGATGTAAGCCCCTCCCCCTCAACTGAAGAATTAATCCCGCCAGCCGGTCCCTCCAATCAGGCTGCACTGGCCCACTCAATAAGACCCCGCTTCTCCGGAAATAATGGAACTTAGGTCTCTACCGGGAGGCTTTTTGACCAACTGCCCCCCTCCTGGCGGTGAGAGGGTCTCGGGGGCCGGCGGCGGGCACCTGAGCCCCACCCCCCCCCCCCCACCGAGATCCTCGGTGGGACGCGCCCGGGGGCCGGCGGGCCGGCTCCGGGGTCCATCTTCCCCGTATTGGGACGTAGAGGAGGACACTCCTGGAAGGTCCACTCTGCGGGATAGGGGGTTTAGACAACCCAGGGGGGCGAGGTACCCTAGTTGGCACTCCGACACCGCGTGACTCCCCGCTCGCCTGCGTACGGTCACCACCCATCAAAATAAATAGGGTACCCAGGGAGGTTTAGCATCCTTCGTCCATGCACTCCCTGGGCAATGGAGGGTACAACACCCCCCCTCCAGAGATAAACAGAAACATTTATAGGGGGGTTAGTAAAAACCAACCCCCCTCAAACAAAGAGGGCAACAGCTGGCAGGGCCAAAAAAAAAAAAAAAAAAAGCCATGATGAGAGGTTGAACGAAAAAACGATGCGCGGACATCAGCGACAAACAGTCAAAATATAGACCCCCTCCCCTCCCCCCACCCATCCCCGAGAGATAAAACAATAGAGTCCCGTAAGACAATGAATTCAATAGAGCCGCATCAGTCATTAATTTACATCATTTTTTAATATCATATTTTTGACCCCAATTTTACCC
>BTPG01000004.1:63919124-64133718 GCA_036245525.1 Semisulcospira habei
AGTCAAGTTGTTGTAAGAACTTAGGGTAAGTACTTGTAAGAACTTAGGGTAAGTACTTGTAAGAACTTAGGGTAAGTAAATAATAAGTTCTTATGGCAACACACTTAAAGGTTACCTCTGCAGGTTCCTAAAAGTTAGTTGCAACTTGTTAATAAGTATTAAGTTTCACTTGGCATCACTTGATCAGGTAAATGATTAGGTATTGACAGAGACAATAGTTATAGAGAAAGGAAGTATGATTCCCGTAAGATAATCAGATCAATAGAGCCGCATCAGTCATACTCATCACTTTTTTAAAATCAAAGGGTTGATTCAGAATTAACGGGGGTAAAATTGGGGTCAAAATTTTGATATTAAAAAATGATGTAAATTAATGATGGATGCGGCTCTATTGAATTCATTGTCTATCGGGACTCATACTTCCTTTCTCTTCCCCGCCCCCCCCCCCCCCCCCCCCCCCGGACGAAATCAGCGAGAGCTAGGCTGGAAGTCCCTTGGGCCATTTAAAATAGCATAGCATAGCAAATAATGGAACAGATCATTCCGTCCGAAGCTCAGCAGCGGAGAAGAGAAGACGTGCTCCAGTGTGCAGTGAAGCAGATCGCAACAGTGTGCTTGATGTACTGTGTAGCATAGGCAAAGAGTGATAGATATCGGTGACGGAGCTGTAGGTAGCTCCCGTCACCAACTAGATTCTAAATAGGAAGGATTCTAAACACTGAGGATAGACAGACTGTGTTAAGATAGAATAGGCTGCAGGGATCCTTAGCCCGATAGGGCGGTGGTCCCTGGCGGCCTTGCTATAGATATAGTTAGATTAGAACTGGGACGGCCACATTTACCGACTTCACAGGACTTCTGATCCACGATCGGTTTGATGTCAGGTATGGACGTACCACTCATATATCGCTAGTTTGTATGGTCCACTTGTATTGGTGCCACTAGTTTAAGCTAAATTAAGATAAACATCACGCTTACACCGCTGAAGTCATATGGTTTAAGTTTACTTGGGCGCCATAAACGCCACGTGCTAAGTGGTAATAGCCCCCAACAGATGAAGGAAACAACGCTTACGCTTGAGCTTTCGCTTACGCTTGTGTCAATAATAGCTTACGCTTACGCAGAGGCTTACGCTTAGCCTACAATTAGCTTTAGCTTACGCTAGACGATAACCAGGAAAGCGGGCTGGCTAGGGTCGACCCGTGGTCGAAAGACAAAATGGCCACCCAAGAGGGCCATTTGAATTCAAATTCGAACAGCCGAATGGCCGCACCTGGAGACCCCCCTGACTCGTCCACCAATAGCGGCTCCAAGGCGAACAAAGGTCAAGACAGTAGGGCCCGCCTGACTAGCAACCGACCCTCCAGGGGGAAGGGCCCATTACTCGCCTGGCGGCCGCCAGAGCCAAACGGTGTCGACAGGGGCGAAGACAGAACAAAGCGAAGGTAAAGAGTGCGAGAAAGAGAAAGAGTACTCACTACAGCCGGAGGGGGAAGTCACTTCCCTAAAGGAGACCAGCGAAGACTCAGACTCCGGCGGAAGCCGAAACCGAGCAGTCATATACCCAAACGCGCAACCGTCGTCTACAAAAACGCCCCCCGCCAAAAAGGGTAAAGAAATTATTTGCCTTCCCCGTGCTGATCAGCCCGGAGGCAAACTCACCCGAACTATTCAAAATGGGGATCAGGCAACTGTACGAGGCACTGTCCGACACCTTCGACGGTTCACCGCCGACTGCGGACACAATAAGAATCGCGCACGGAAAGCGCATATTAATAGCATGCGCGACAAGAGACTTTCAAACCCGAGCACTGACCAAAACGCGAATCGGGGAAATCAAAGTGACATGTTCAATCCCAACCCCCCCCCCCCCCGAGACAAAGAAGCCCAGGTCAAAGCACTAGGGGTACTTAAACCCATACACACAGACGAAGAAATCTCCTTCGTCGAAGGGGAGATTAAGAAAAACCACCCCCGAGCCCAAGTCCTCAAACGGTTAACCAATAGAGATGGCCAATCGAGCCGAGCAGTACTTGTACAGTTTCCAGGAGAAGTTCTCCCCAAAAGCATCAAAATAGGAGGCGAGATCCTCTACGTAGACAGATATAAAGGAAAAGCACTCATGTGCAAAAATTGCCAATGATTCGGGCATCCAACAAAAGCTTGCACAAGAGAGCCCACGTGCGCCAAATGCGGAATGGACCACAAGACCACTGCATGCAAGATCAATGACCGCAGTTGCTTTATCTGCCCAAACTGCACCGGGAAAGGCCACGCCGCCAACTATGGTGGATGTAGAGAGAAAAAAAAAAGCCCACGACAAAGCTGCCCGGGTCGCTAGTGGGGCTAAAGTCTTACGCGGAAGCACTCAGAGATACGGCGGGACACAAAAATAGATCAAATCCAGCCCAACCAACCAACAGCAATCAACAAACGCCACAAGACACAGAGCAAACGGAGCATACCAACCGAGAAGACACCCAACAAAACAACCCAGGGAGAGTGTCCTACGCAGTAGCCCGAAACAACCTCAGAAACCCCCCACGGATAAACACCACCAACAACCGTGAAACCCTCCCGACGGAAAATACCGAACACGCACCGAATACAAATAACGCGACAGAGAGAGCCCCGAGAACACCCATCAACCGGGACCAGCCAAATACAGAAAACGAACCACCAAACCACACAGCAAAACCACCAAACAACCCAGCTCACGGGCAGCAAGAAACGATGGCCGCGCACGGGTCGATGAACGAGGCGATTCTAGCCAGCCCCCCCCCCCCTTTCTCACATGGGAGGACCTGTCGGCCATCTACGGACAGACCCAACCAGCAGAGGGCGGGGGGGGGGGGGGGGGTGTTCGGTCCGAGCTGATCGGTCGCCCGGGGCTCGAGCGAACGACACCACTTCACTGCTTGGGTAATGGTCTGGGGCGTCCACAATATAAAAGACATTAGATCAACGGGTACCGAATCAGACCTCAACATCTTCCTCCGATACTTCAAAGATATACTCCAAGTATTAAGCTAAGATGGCAGGTCTTCATATCCTCCAATGGAACTGCAGGTTCCTCAGCACTAAACTAGATGAATTCCGGAATTGGCTAGCCCCCAACCCCCCGGAAATCCTCGCCCTCCAGGAGACGGGTTTCCGGGACAACCCCCCCCCCCCCAAATAAAAGGGTACAACTACCCACCAATTTATAAAAATAGAGCCGATAGGAAAGTAGGAGGAGTAGCCATCTACACCAAAACTGGACTAGCGATCACGGAAATAAACCACAACATAAACCCCCAAATTGAAGCCATAATAGGAGAAGTAATCACACCGACCAGCAGAAAACTAAAAATAGTGTGCGCATACATCTCATCCGAGCGAACCTATAGCCAAATAACAATCGAAGACCTCAAGCAGCTGTTACTCGCTGGAGATATAGTGGTAGGTGACTTGAACGCCAAAAGTCCCCAATGGGACGAAAGTCAAATAACAGCCGACCCAGCGGAAAAAAACTAGAGGAAACCATAAATGAAACACATAGATGTCTACTGAACACGGGCGAACCTACCCATATGTATGCTCAGGGCAACAAGGACACCATGAACACCCTAGACATAGCAATAGCCACCAACACCATCGCCAACACGGCACAATGGCAAGTAAACAGCGATAATCTCGGAAGCGATCACTTCCCGACACTCGTCACCATAAGTAGTAGGGGCGAACTCCCCCAGCATGATCGCACCGGGGTCCCCTTCAAAATTAACACCAAAAGGACAGACTGGGACAAATTTTCTGAGCTCACAAGGTTCGCATCGGCATGGGATGAAGAGCCTACCATAGACACCAAAACGGCCCACATCACAGACCAGATTATCCGAGCAGTCAAGGAGAGCACCCCCACCAGATCGGATAATGGGAAACCAGGGAAATCCTGGTGGAACAAAGCAATTCAGACCAAAAAGGTGACTGCCAAGCGTGTGAAATGCAAAGAAGTACCCAACGGAGAAAGAAACACGCTTAGAAAAAACGGTACAACACAATTTATTAATATTTCGGGTAAATACCCTTTGTCAAAATAGACAAACAAACAGAGACATTAGCCGCTACTTATCTTCATATGCAGAATATATATATATCTCCTTCTGCATATGAAGATAAGTAGCGGCTAATGTCTCTGTTTGTTTGTCTATTTTGACAAAGGGTATTTACCCGAAATATTAATAAATTGTGTTGTACCGTTTTTTCTAAGCGTGTTTCTTTCTCCGTTGGGTACTTCTTTGGTGGAACAAAGACTGTGACCACGTTGTAAAAAGTAGGAAACGAAAACTACAAATCTGGAAAAAGCATAGAACGCCCGAAAACCGAATAGAGTACAAACGTGCCAAAACAATAGCCGACAGAACTATTAAAGAAGCCAAGAAAGCAGACTGGCATGACTTCACAGAATCACTCAATATTAAATCCCAAATGAAGGAAAGCTGGGACAAAATTAAAGCCCTCAATAACGGTCCAAGATCAGACATGCCATCCATAAAAACTGAGAATAGGGTGTACGCTACCGAACAAGAAAAGGCAGACATACTAGCCCACACCTTCAGCATGGCCAGCTCGAACGAAAATCTAACAGCAGAATTCAAAGATCTTAAACCACACATTAGTCAATGTTTCGAAAGACCCACTTGGAAAGAGGATTATGAACTAGACAGCGAAATTTTAATCATGGAACTAACCCAAGCCCTGCAAAATACGGGGAAGGGCAAAGCCCCAGGAGCGGAATTAATTACATACGAAATGATTTAAAAAAAAGTCACACATCTATGAAACAAGCCATAGTAACCCTATTTAATGATATATACACTAGTGGTCAATATCCCACCCAGTGGAAAAAGGCAATAGTATTCCCACTCCCCAAACCCGGCAAACCAACATACCAACCAGGGAGCTACAGGCCCATAGCACTAACATCTCAACTGGGCAAATTATTAGAGAAAATTCTCAAAAATAGACTCATGTCACACTGCGAAAAACACCACATCCTACCACCCCAACAGAGCGGGTTTAGGAAAAAACACAGCACATTAGACCATTTGGCCTCTCTACAACAAGAAATTCTAAACACCCACCGGGAAAGGAGAACCGAACTGGTGGGAATATTCTTAGACATAGAAAAAGCCTATGACATGGTATGGCACGAAAAATTACTCAGTAGGATGGGTGACCTATGGATATCCAACAAAATGTACAACTTCGTCCAAGCCTTCCTGGCCGACCGTCGGATAGCTGTCAGATTAGGCAACGCAATATCCAAAGAATACACCCTAGATAACGGGGTACCCCAAGGATCGGTACTCAGCCCCCTCCTATTTACACTCCTACTCACGGGTCTACAACACGTAGTCAGGAACAGTAAAATAATGCAATTTGCAGACGACACGTCCCTAACAGGAAAAATCACAAACAAATGGAAAGGGAATAAAATGGAATTAGTGGGACTTCAAGAACTCCAACAAGACCTGACAAGAGTCGAGAAATGGCTAGTAAGAGCAGGCCTAAAAATCTCTACTCAAAAGACCCAGGCTATCATATTTCAAACCAACCGCGCCAAAAGATACAAAATAATAACCCCCGTGCCTCAGCTTCAAATCGACGGGACCAACATAGAATACAGCAAACAAGTCACTTTCCTAGGAGTAATATTCACACACAATAATAATTGGGCACCATACGTAAACCAAATCTGTCAGTCGGCTAGGAAAGGAACCAACCTAATGCGCAAAGTTAGCGGAGCAGATTGGGGCACGGACCCCAAATCACTTCTAAATCTATACCACGCATACGTGATGCTCAGGCTACTTTATGCAGCCCCCCTCCTCACCAGCCTCAATAAAAAGCTAACCAAAAAACTCCTGACAGTCCAGGTCGGGGCCCTGAGGGCGGTCTTGGGAGTCCTAAGACATACCCCCAACCTCCTTGTACTGGCGGAGTGCGGCCAGAGACCCATCATAATAGCAGAAAGAGCAGCTAACCTCCTCTACAAAACAATAGGAATGCCGGACGACCACCCGGCCAAACAAACCATAAACACCAACCACACACCAAAATGGGAACCCAGCCAACAACCCCAGATAAAAACAGTGGTACAGAAGCTAGAAGAATCCATAAATCTTAAGCTACCAAATAAAGTACCTAACCCACCAATAAGCGTACCACCATGGAAACTACCCCAAATAGAAGTAGACCTGGACCTAACCAAGCTCCAAAAAGAAATAGACGGGCCCAAAATGAGACTAGAGTTCGATGTAAAAAGAACAACTACGTATAATAACTACACCATCATCTACACAGATGGATCCCACGACCCACGCACACACGCAACCGGACTAGGTATCCACGGCAGTTCCCCACAAATCGGACAGAGCCATCAAACTACCGGACCACTGACACGGCGGTCTTCACAGCCGAACTCACGGCAATCCTAGGAGCCATCAAAGTAATAAAAGCAGACCTGAAGGCAGCCAAACAAATTCTCATAGCCTCTGATTCCCTATCAGCGATCCAGGCGATACAAAACCTGGACTCCTCCCGAGAAGACCTAACATATCGTATTAGACTCAGAGTAGCGGAACTCACAGAATTAGGCCAGGAAATTAAGTTCATTTGGGTTCCCTCCCTCCCAGGTAACGAGAAAGCAGATAAAATAGCGAAGAAAGGCCTCGACCAAAAATCGACCTTCTTCAACCTACCCATGTCGGCAGCCGAAAGATCAAACGCCCTCCGGCCAGCCTTTCAAAATCTATGGGAAAAGGAATTCCATCACTCAAAAAGAGGTAGACGTAAAGGCCTCACAAGGGTCCTAAACAACGTACCCATCCTACTTTCAGGCAAAAGGAAAGACCAAACCCGACTAACAAGAATCAGATTAGGGGGCGAGAGATACCTGGTCCACCCCAACCCAGTCATATGTACATGCGGCCACACACTCACAACAGAACATGTACTCCTAGACTGCCCAACCATAAACCACGCCAGAGCTAGACTAGAAGACATATTAAACTCACCCCTTACACTGGAAGGTCTCATAAACCCCACCCCAGACACCTGGCACACCACCACAAACCACACAATACAACTACTTAACAACCCCCCTGATCCAACACATCTAAACAAACGACCCGTCACTGACAAGAACGAAGGAGACTCAACTCTCCACACACCCCACCCCCACGACTCGACCCCCCCCCCCCACCCCCCTAGGGCGCGGGCGGCCATGATACTAGATTTTAAAAAAAATATTTAAAATTAAAAAAAAAAAAATATAGCGATGCGCGGGCATCAGCGACAGACAGCCAGAGTGACCCCCCCCCCCTCCCAACCCCATGGCCCACCCCTCCCGGACGAAATCAGCGCCAGCTGGAAGTCCTTGTCCCTTCAATAATAGCATAGTAATAATGGAACAGCTGCCTGCCGTTTTTAACGGCACCCATCGCCCCCTACCCTCAAGTGGACACCACTAGTGAGACAACATGTTCCACTGTGAAAGGAGAATACTCAAACCAACCCGTCTCAGCGCGAGTCTGTGGAAGAGATGGCAGGGAGCAGCAGTACCACTGAAACTAAATCCCCTAAATCACGTACGCTCCAGGACCAGCCGCCGCGAGAGCGCCGTCAGTTTAGTGTTCGTCTCCCGGCATCCGAGGGCAGAGTCAATGCGCTATTAATCGGTGACTCTAATCTCCAACGGGTGGATCGACGTCGCTTGGACCCAAGCGGTGCTACATGTGTGCGCACCCTGCCGGCGGGAGGGGGTGGGGTGGGGTTAAAGGACAAATCTCCCTTGCACAAGAAACCAATCTTTCATAGTCCGTCAGTAATGGTATGTTACCGATAATCTACGGGGAAAGGCATACATGTCAGTAAATATTCTCTCGTTCTGCTCTCCTTAGTCGCTTGCTCGGCGTTAAACCCAATTAACAAACTGTTCTGTTCTCATGCGTTTATGAAATCGCACATAGAAAGGAAATGAGGACTGAAGTAATGACATGTCGACTGACGTTTCAGTTATGTCCAAAATAAAGAGTTAAGTTTTGTAGATGATGTAATCTGCGGCCTGACTATGAAACGCTTTAGTGCGTCACAAATTAGAACAGACGATAATGTATGGCACGCTTACAGATACTCAGCCCGTGATTTAGTACGTCAACAAAATCAAGGCGGGGAAGAAGAATTTCAGTTAATTTTGTAGTGGGCACACATGCTGCTTGATGATATCGTGCAAAACTCGTGTCGGGAATCGTGTACCACGTCCATCTCTACCCTTTGAGTCAGCTCATCGAGCTTTCATTACAAGATGGATCCCACTTTATCCAGAATTCGCCTGCCTTTGAGTAGTTTGAATGATCTAGTTTTGCTGCTCTTTCAGTGTGAGGACTGTGATAAACGCATCACCATCTGAATCATTTTCCAGTATGCCGTTGTCTATAAAGTGACAATAATTGCCATCTTTTCATTCTGTTTGTTTCCCTCCGATATTCCTGTCAAAATCAAAACCGTTTTGAGAGTTGTCCGATAAGCTGCGTTTGTATTATCCAGCCTTTCCTACAAGTGGGTTGGGCAGTTTAACAATGAAAGAAGATTTTTAACTCCAGATCACAGGTTCATTTTGTAAGTGCAAGCCTTGCTCTTTGTTTACACACAGGAAAAGATCGATGTCACGACCCCCGCTTCCGGGGCGCGAGCTATGAGTGCTACCACTCCAGACACACCCGACCCACTCTAACACAAACACCAGAGGAACAATGACGACGACATTTATTACATATAACCCTAACAATAATCAACTATTCTCACGCAAGCCTAACCACGCACTCACACGTCACATTCACACACATACGTCCAAACTCTCGACCCCCGAATACCCCTAATACACAATACCAAATAAATATATAATAAACAAATATCATAAATAAAATACAAAACAACAATATATAATAAAACTGCTATCCTTAATAATACAGACAAAATTTGAGACTGAAAAGCTTAAATCACAAGCCACCGGACCCCGGCGGAGGCACAAGCGTCAAGCGCTAACGTTAATAGACCTACGCCTTTGCTTCCGCGAAGCGTCCCTCACAGCACATGGCTCCTAACGTAACGATATTTCAAAATACCCAGTATCAAATACAATGAAGCGAATATGCTTACTGACACACAAGCAAAAGTGAAAAAAACTTAATACCGTTACAGGTCACTGGACCTTTTCGCCGGAGGCACAACCCTCGAGCTCAGCTCAGCTTAACGCTCTTGCCTCCGCGATAAGGACAAGACTGCCTTTAAATAACAGTATTTCGACCACAAAGTTGACTATATAATGGAACCAACATCCTCAATACAACACAACCGAAAGTTAAGCAAATTTAATAGTTCAACAGTTACTAGACCTCGATGGAACCACAACCGTCTACGCTCTTGCTTCCGCGACAAGGTCTTCGTAACACAAGGCTACGATTAAACAATACACTATTCCAAGATATAACTTTCACTACAACAAGGCTCTCCTCGCAACACTGTCACTACGAGGAGATGAAATTAACACAAGGTCTTCTTAGCAGTTTACAAATAAACAAGATACGTTAGATCAGTTGGAAATAACTAAATGGGGCAACCCGACCTGGCTCAACACGGGGCGCGCAGCGACTCTCTCGACAGCGCCCAGGTACGGCGTCGTAGACCCACAAGTGGAAAGACACAGCCAGCCACCACTCTGACAACGAAGGCCTTCCGCACAGCGCGGCGGCGGACTTAGCTGGTTAATTCTGGCTTTGGATACACTACAACACAGGTGCAAAAAAACGCATATAAATAACTAACAAAAGAGTCACCCTTCCCACAACTGCCGTCTTTTACGTCCCTTCACCTCTCCACCACAACAATAAATTCAAACTCAACGAAATGCATATTTACTCGTCACCATATGACTCACTTCCAATATTTACACTCCGACGCTAAATAGCGAGATAGCCTTAGTCGCCTGCTCGGCGTTAAACCCCAATAACTAATTCGACACCAACTACTACCCAATACAACAGATGGCATTCACTTCTACATTCTATTTTTACACTTGCCCCCCCCCCCCCCCCTGTACACACTAACCAAAATAATACCAGAACAAGCAAACACAGACAAACCCCATGAGCAAATGGCCACTAACGAATTGTTGTGTGTACTCACCGCTATCCGTGGAGATGCCCCGGCTGGGACGAAGACAAACACAGACAAGACAAGCCAGGGGTTCAGTCGTTGCAGCTTTCTTCTTCTTCTCACAGGACACCAACTCCGGAGCGACCAGAGCCGTATTGTGGGACCGCCACAGAAGGACGACACGTCACTTGATGACCGCAGCAAATGGCTAACCACGCCCGCGAAATCCCCCCTCGAAGCCTAGTTTCGTTGACTGCTTGAAGCCGACCGTTCTGTTCACAGCTGGAATGCTACATTCGTTCGCTGTTGGAAATGCGACTGACTAACAATTTCGTTATCGTACGGTTAGCGAAAAAACGCTCAGTAAATCATGTGATTGAAATTCACGTGAAACAATAACCACCCGATCACGCAGACCGAGCGATCACGTGCTTCACGCTGTTCTTCCGTACGCACGCACAGCAGCAAAACACCCGTGTAGTGACCAAATACTAGACACCTGTGCTATCGCTACCCGGTGACTGGCTAATCTGTCACCCCTCTAAATGTACCTCCCCCATTTACAAAAATAGACGAAAAAAAAAAACGTGTCGTGACAATCGACATAATTGTATATTATTTTGAAGAGTAGTTTTAACTTCCCGTCTTTCTTTTTGGGTAGTTCCAAAGGATAGTGTGCGATGACCCTGGCCTCCGAAAATTCTCTGCAATAAGGGATACTCCATTTCTCGACAGAGGCTCAGAAAAAACAGAAAGTGGATCTCTCAGAGCAACTCAGTACTGAAAATGTTTAGGACAAGTGGCCCCCACACGAACGTGTGATGTCATCATTGAAAGACAATACTTGTTTGTTCGCAGTGGTATCCAACAACAAGATCCAGTCAAATGCACATGACATTTGATGAGAAGAAAATAACGACACTTCCGTGCCAAATTTCCAGAACTGACAGCAACCATTTCATCAACCATGACAGTTTCACCATTTCTGTACCTTTGAAGTTCATGTTATTGTCCATATTTTACCAAGTGGAATACATAGTCGGTGCGAATATCATGTGAAAATTCTTTACTAATCCAAACTGAAATGAAAAAGGTATGCCCAGGAGCAGCGGCCAACTCTCGGTGGATAGAAAACTTTGTTCACTCTTTAAAATGACACTGACTATAATGTCAAAATCAATGCCGTTGTCCTACACCGAAGATAAAAGCGTTCCTTCATTATTAGTCCTTGCCTCGACCAAGGTGGCTCACACGTAGGACATTGGTTTTGGTATGCATCCAGGACCTAGCGAACACTGTAAATTCACAACTCCGACCCGATCAGAATTAGTTACTGGGGTGCTACTATAAAGACCATCTAACGGCGTGCCTCAGTACATCGGTGAAATGTCATACTGCCTTTTAGTTTGAACTGTGACTAGACCGCCCGAAACTGTGTTTCAGCAGTGGAGGATAGTAGTCTTACCAGATGCAAAAGCAGGATCAGCAGACTGGGCCAATGGTCTCGGTTTTATGTGACACAAATCTCACTTATATTTTTTTTAAATCATACCTCGTAAACAAGCAACACTCATACCTGATATTCACATTGCATCACACTGAGATATAATTTGCAATCTTATATATAATGACGTGACATCATGCGTTCATGCAACAACATTTTCAATAGAAGCTCGCCTTTACGAGATGGAAAATGCTCCGGCAGCTTCATTTTAGTAATTTTGGCACTCAGACCTCACAATCGGGGCTTAATTCAAATCAGGCTGTAGTGTACAGGAAGCCGGTAGATTACAGAACACGTTTAAAAATCGACTTCTAATTCAATGCAGCTGTAAACAAAATCTGCTGCGCGCACTTAGACAACGACAGATAACAGTACATGTATGTTGTTTTCTCTGATATGAATCCAAAGGCTTTTACTCCAACACAAGTATATGTATTTTACATTCGTTTCAGCCCAAGTGCCAGTTTTGGCCGTTTGAATGGTTGTATGGTTCTTTTTTTCTTTTTTTTTTTTTTTTTTTTTTTTTTTTTTTTTTTTTTTTGGGGGGGGGGGGGAGAGTCCCATCAAACTGCGTTACACACAGAAGTTAACACATAGGGTTCTTAATAAAGCTAGTTTGGTGGGTCTGAGCCGTGCAAATTGGCCACTGTCGAATGTCTTCAGTCAAGGACGTCCTCCTGTATGTTACTGATGTTTTAGACAAGCCCGGCACATGAGCATGCAGCTCAGTCCTAGACGAGCCGAAGTCCGTTATGAAAAGATTTCTAAATAAGAACTACTAATATTTTCTCCATTGGAAAAAGGAGATGGTTTGTCCCCCCCCCTCTCCCCCTCTCCCCCTACTCCCCCTACCCCCCCCTCTCCCCCTATCCCCCCCCTCCCCCCCCCCCCCCCTGCTCTCGCAGATTTTGTCTCGAGACATGCTTTTCAGTGATATTAACTGGAACCGCGGACATGCACATTTTGCGAAACATGGGGTTTGAGCGACCACAGGTCAAACATGTAAGTTGTTTCTACGGTTTTTGCACCTGGAACAGGCTTAACCCGTGCAGGTCTATCACAGAACAGCAACAAGAACCAGTTTTCTGGCAGTACTGATTCAAGCTTTAGTGTCCATGCAGGACACCAACCACAACACACTTTTGTCAAATTGTCATAGACACCCCCTCCATCCGGCCGCCCTCTCACCTAGAAAACAACAAACAAAGCAAGAAACAAATTGTGGTTGTCAGTATACAAGTAATTACATGATGTGGACCTCAACTACAAGACGCGACTGAACAAGCAAGATCGAGTTACTGATTGTGTAACAGTGAAAAAAGAACGAAGGCTATATGAGAGAGAGATAATAGGAGAATACAAAGAATCAAATTTCAATAACGCCGCACCAATATATAAATCTCGCTATTATCGATCATAAACTCGTTGACCCGTCATGACCCCACCCCCCCATTATCGCCGAATCAACCCTGTTAATTTAAAAAAAAACCGGCGACCATGATTAGTGCAGCCTTTTTTATTTTGATACGTTTGTATTCTCCTATTATCTCTCTCTATAACTATTGTCTCTGACAACACCTAAACAATTACCTGTCTAAGTGGTTCCAAGTAGAACTTTATACGTTACTAACAAGTTGCAACTAACTTTTAAGAACCTGCAGAGGTAACCTTTAAGTTAGTTGACATAAGAACTTAATAATTACTTACTGTAAGAACTTATTAATTACTTACTGTAAGTTCTTACAAGTTCTTACAAGAACTTGACGCCAGTCCGAAGATACTGAGACAGATTTGACAAGATACAAGGACCAAAAAATAACTTTTTTTCTCAGTAGTACTCTGGTGGTGGAGCGGATGGGGCTAAATAATCAGGCACAAGTGTTGTAAATGACGTGTCATCTCTCTGTGAAGCATATGACAAAAATATTGATTGATTACCAAATCTGATTTTTATTTGCTTAAAAGAAGTCCTTGAAGTTTTTCCCTGGTTTCCTTTCCACCAATCTGTTTTCCTTTCTCTAAAAAACTGGCCTTCAGTTCTTCAACATTCACGGGAGATTGACTACGCATTTTATTTTGTATTTCGGATTTTTGTTTTTTGTAATTGCTCAAATCATCCTGCACTCTCTTAAATTCAATATCGTCAATAAAATTATCGTCCAATGCCTTACTTATAATAAGTTTCATACTGCTGAGCTTTGCACCAGCAAGTGTACTCAACGCTTCATGTTTCTGTAACTTCGTATGAAATCTCTTGTTTAAGCCTTCCAAACCAAAGCATACCAAGCCCGCGCAATGCTAGCTCCTTCAAGTCCAACACCAATTAAAGCACCGATTCCAGTAGCAATCAGTGCAATACCTCATACAGAGCAACCAGCTGAAACCACCAACCATTGAACTGTTTTGAACAGAATTGAAAATGGTCTTTTACCATCTTTTACATCTGGAGTATTTTGCTTCTTCTCCCTCCAAATATTTAATTGCTTCTGTAATATTTATTAATCGGAATGCGTCTGTCTGTAATGTTTTATCTGATGCAATTGGCACATGTGAATCAGGCGTCACAAGTGACACAGTTTCAGTCATCGGTAGTTGTGGATAGAAGTTCACAATTTTTTTTATTCACAAATATTTTTATTTAATCAGCCATTACATTTTGCAACTCGTCAAAAGTATACAATTTGCTGGCGTAATAAAATGAAACAAGATCTATGTGTTCTAGTTTTATGAAATTTAGAAAAACAAAAGTTATTTTGTCAACTAATATCTTGACAGCTGGAATACTGCTCGAAACCTCTATATTATTATCACTTTTTTTAATCGCAATAAAAACCTTTGTTGACTCTGACAATGTGTCATCCCACGTAAGTTTGATTCCCTGTGCAATATCTGTTTCTTTGGCAGAAGCTACAGATCTCATGATAATTTCAAATACTATTGTCGCTTCTCTAGCTATGGGAAAGTTTGCTGGCATAAACACAACTTTCGTATCTGATCTGCCTTTCCTATTTGTAAGGGTGCAAAACTTGGAACAAGGCTTACAATCAAAGGTCCAGAGTTAACAACTTTCCTAAACACTAAGGCGCCTTCATCATTAGTGTATACATAAGGACTAATAAATTCCAACTTTATGTCCCAGTCAATTGTTGGTGGTGGTGCAGACACAGGAGAAACTACCCACTTATTACCCACATGTATTAAGTTGTAGGGCGCATTATTTACAGGCGGAGTAGGTACAGTGACATCACGCAGCTGACCAAGTTTAGGAATCGGTCTCTCTGTTCCGTCTTTCATGTCATCTATTACTTTTCGCTTGTACCTACCAAAAGAATCAAGTTCAAAACCATACACTTCCCCCACTTCTCCCTCTTTCTCAAAATCCTGAACATCAGCCAAATCTTTCAACTCTGTTACTGGACACGCGACTGGTATGATTCTCAGCTTTGGACCACCACTCATTTTATAAACAAAAATAAAACTATTTAACACACAACACTAAAATCATGCATCACAACTGATTTGTCATCTTGATTAGTTACAGATATACACAGTGACTCAAAGAAACTGGAAACTAATTTCTTAAACTGCAAATTAGGAAATCTAGCAACTTCACTTTCACAATAGGGTGCAGTTCCAGTCGGTAAGCATCTCATCAAAGTTGAAGGCTTTCCATTGTGAACATTCTCAGTCATGTTCAGTTCTTTTAAATAAACATTTAGCACTGTGTGTACTGACAAATGAACAGGATATATTCCAGTTACTTTATCTTTTCTTGGTGAAAATAGTTGACGCCCGTCTGATGGTCTTAACCAATCTTCATCTGGAAAATAAAAAACTTTTACCATGAAACCCAAGTAATTTTACAGACTTAATGATAATGAATACCCAGTACCTTTTGGAAATTCTAATGTAACAAGTAAGTTAGCCGGATTTAAAGTTGCTTTAATTTTAAATTCATTTTGTAGCCATTCAGCTAAAGTACAAAAGTCATAATACCCAGCTCGTAAAACATTAGCTCCCTCAGTACTAACAGCTTAAGTCCAGCTACATGTTCAACATAATAACTTTTATCATCTGTTACATTAAACCACTTTACTGTGTAGAACATTTCATGGATAGCTACAGTCTTGCTACCATCATGATTATCAATCCCATTAGTTAACCACACTGGTTTGCTTGTGTCAAGATTTGTTAAGGTAATAAACATTTTTATTATCTCATAAAAAAGAACATGATGGAATTTAAATCACCAACCATTACCACTACAAACGCATTTCAATTTAATGTGGGTGCCAAATACAATGTCGCACCTACTTATGAACAAAAAATAATTCAACTAAATCAGCTCAATATAGCTGTGTCTGAACAAGATCTATTCCAAGTGAAAATACCTAATCATTACCTAAACTCTCCAATTACAGACGATGCTACAGCAAGAAAGTGGTCATCAAGTCCACTACAGATGTTCCAAAACCAACTTAACTTTGCCATACTATGTTCAACTACAGGCTGCGGTGTTTCATTTACAGACCACTTGAATCACTCAAACGAACTGATTAGGTCTGCGTATCGTTTCCACATGTACTACCAGCTTAGAGTTATACTGTCAGAACTTCATACACCACTACCCACTGAATCCAGTTTCAACAGGTATAACAACCCCATGGATATGAAAGCGTTTGAACGGATCTGTAATGAATTTAACATCAGTACAAAGTATGACTTTACACAAAAACTTAATGATCACAACGGCATGGGTACATTGTATTATGCTATGAGTCACAGACAATACCCTCAAGATTACTACCCTGGTTACACTTCATTTTCACAAAAATCTGAAGTCTGGTTAGGCTCAATAGAACAGAAACAGTCTAATGCTTGGACCACATTTATTTTAGACAAAAGTGACGGGTTTACTCAAGCGGGAGTCGAGCGCGTAAATGAGTCTATCAGAACATATGTGTGGTGTTTAATATGAGCACAATCACTAACAAAATCAAACATTTTAAATGGAAGTGGAAAGTTCAATTCACAAAAACAGTTTCTTGCGAATCTAGAAGATTCGATTAATTCAGTGGTTGATCTCCCATCAAGCATACAACGCTATCAAGACGTACTCAGATATGTGAGATCAAAAGTTGACTTTGTAGTAGGCATCGGGTTATACATGTTACCATCTGACCTTCAACTCCAAATGGGTACAATAACAAATTATAATAATGAAATAATAGTTGCAGGTGTTAGTAAAAAATTATGACTCAATCAATCTGTAAACTTAGGAGCAACAACCACGCATGTACAGTCTTTAAAATCATTAATAGCACCAGCCCCAGTAACGTCATCACCTTTACAAACAGTAACAGCCCCGGCCCCTACACCTGACTCGCCATCACCAACCCCTGGCACTCATGAGTCAGAGAGAACTGCATTGGTAATAGCTCTCACTGGATTAGGGGTTTTACTTCTTTACCTCTTTCATTAAATAACCTGTGATTAACCCTCCTACTGTAACCAGAAAGACCCACACATGCTCCGCCATAAACCCAACTACCTTTGCTGCTGTACTAATAAGCCAACTGACAACTGTACCAATTATATTGCTTTCACAGCCAATTTCTTAAGCAAGTCTGATATATGAGACAACTTTTTTTACCCACGACTGTAAATCTTTTGGGTCAGTTGGGGCTGGTGGACCTGGTGGAAGAGAAGGTGCTGGACCCCCACCGCTACCACCACCACTGCCAGAGACAGCCAACACAACAGTACTGATAATAAATCCAAGGGCAGTAATTAAACTTGCAATAGTAATACCCTGTTCTCTGAAAAGTGTTTTAAGTCTCTCAGCCAATGTTGTGTCTTCGTGAAGTATTTTCTGAATAGTTTCTCTAATCCTGTTGACCTGTGTTTTCAGTTTTTCTCTTCCAATACTAATCACCTCTAACCTTCCTGATCTTTTTATCTGTAGATCATTTAAAGCGATTCTCCCCAGGTTAAATCATCTCAACACAGTCGGAAAACTGTCTGCAACAGATACTGCTGACAGTATTATGCATGGGTCCTTTGTGTAATAACTTAGAGCTTTATGATGTAAATACAATGCCAAATGTCGAAATTCATCGTTTGATGGGTGTGTTGTTTTTGTACCCGAGAGTGCAAATTATCGTCTGCATCAGCCTCGTTTTGAATTTGTGCATATTAACTAGCTTACGTGACAAGGCAAAACCCGATCAATCGATACTGCAGACGACGGAGGCGGTCCAAATCAAGTGTACGCTTCTGGAATGCTACCTTATCAACACTACGATGAGATCACAAAGTATTTTGCGGGTGGAAGGATTAGAGATAAACCAGCAAACATGGCATGTAAAGATTTACATCTGTATGACGTTAGGATCGAACAATACCTGACAAATAAATATGCACTTTGGTTAGACTTGCGTAGTACAGATGACGACTACCTACATGGGTCAGGTCATACTGTCGAAAACGGCAGTGACGGAATTACAATTCAGATACAAAAAAAGGTTGAAAAAGCTGAAGCCATAAACATATATTTGTATCTGATTTATGACGCACAGCTCAATATTGCAGAAAGCAGACTAAGTGGACACTTGTATTAAATTATATTGTGTATTAAAATGAACTTGATGACACTCGACCCCCATTGTGGCTTATTTTGTGGTGCCACAGGGTGTGGTAAAACTGAATTTGTACTTAACCTATTACAAACAAGATACATCCATCATTTCGAAAACATTGTAATATTTTGTCCTACTATCAAACACAACAAAGCTTATCACAACCGTTTATTCATTTGGACTGACAGCAACATATACTTAGTCGACCCTGAGAAAAAACTGAATGACTACCTACAATATTTTTACAAGCAATTTGAAGGACAGCCAACGTTGTTTATTGTTGATGACAGTTCTGCAGAGAAAGACATTGTCAAGAAGAGAAACACTCTAGCAGAGCTTGCTTTCAGTGGCAGACACACAAACATCAGTGTATGGATTCTCACTCAAAAATATAATGCTGTACTGAAAGATTTTCGAGAACAGTTGAACACCCTGCAAAAAAGGAAATAGCTACAAAAACGCTGATGAAAAGACTAACAGTAATTCCTTTCCTGGAGGAGGAAGGTTCTTTTACCAGAAGACTTATGACGTCCTGTGGTGAAAGCCGGAAGTCTTCGGAAGCCACAGGACCGAGCCGCCTCTCTCTATCCAGGGACACAACCATGGGCACATGGAACGTCAAGACCATGTACCAGAGTGGCAAGGCCGGCCAGATAGCAGTGGAAATGCTAAAGTACAACCTTTCCCTGCTAGGTATCAGTGAAGCCAGATGGACGCAGTCTGGCCAGAAAAGGTTGTTAACTGGGGAGATGATTCTGTATTCAGGCCATGAAGAGGAGAATGCCCCCCATACAGAAGGAGTAGCATTCATGCTGTCACCAGTGGCACAAAGAGCTCTGATGGGCTGGGAACCTCTTGGGCCAAGAATTATCACAACAGCCTTTAGAACCAAGAAAAACCTCAAGCTGAACGTCATCCAGTGTTATGCGCCCACTAATGACAGTGACGAGGAAGAGAAACAAGAGTTCTACGACCGACTCCAGAGTGCCGTGGACAAATGTGCGGAACGAGACATCACCATCATCATGGGCGATTTTAATGCCAAAATAGGGGAGGACAACACTGGATACGAAGAGGTGATGGGGAGACAAGGACTAGGCTCGGAGATGAGTGAGAACGGGGAGAGGTTTGTAGACTTTTGTGCTCTAAACCGACTTGTCATTGAAGGCAGCATCTTCCCACACAGAAGAATACACAAAGCAACTTGGGTCTCACCTGACCATACAACAGAGAACCAAATAGACCATATCAGCATTAGCAAGAAATTTAGAAGATCCCTTCAAGATGTTCGAGTGAGGAGGGGAGCAGATGTCGCCTCAGACCACCATCTGCTTACCTTAAGAATGAAGCTCAAGCTAAAGAAAAAGCCGCACAGAGACAACAAGAAGACAGCGCTATAATGTAGGCCTCCTGAGAGAAACTGGAGTTAGAGAAGAGTTCAAACTGGTGCTGTCCAACCGGTTTCAAGCGCTACAGGAGCTAGTAAATGAAGAGGAGGCGGTCACCACAGAGCAGCAGTGGAAGGCAGTTAGAGAGTCGCTGAACTCAACCTGCAAAGACACTGTAGGGTTCAGGAAACACCATCACAAGGACTGGCTGTCGGCACAGACCTTGAAGAAGATAGAAGTTAGGAAGCAGAAGAAAGCAGTTGTCAACAACAGTCGCACGAGAGCAGCCAAAGTAAGGGCACAGGAGGAATACTCGGAAGCCAACCGCGAGGTGAAGAGGAGTATCAGGGCAGACAAGAGGGCCTACACAGACAGCCTGGCAGCAGAGGCAGAAAAGGCAGCAGGCAGCGGCAACATGAAACAGCTCTACGACATTACCAGAAGATTGTCGGGCAAGTATGGCCATACAGAAAGACCAGTAAAAGACAAAGAAGGCAAGCCTATTGCAGACAGAGCAGACCAACTCGACAGATGGGCCGAGTATTTTGAAGAGTTACTGAACAGACCTAGCCCACCCGACCCCCAGACATCCAGCCAGCAGAGACCGACCTACCCATCAACTGTGACAGACCCAGCCGGGAAGAGATCAGAAGAGCAGTGGCATTTTTGAAGAACGGCAAAGCAGCAGGGCCAGATGGCATCCCAGCGAAGTCTCTGAAAGCAGACCTAGAGACAACAGTGGAGATGCTGTACCCACTGTTTGGAAAGATCTGGGAAGAGGAGGTGATGCCGGCTGACTGGAAGGAGGGGTACCTAATCACGCTTCCCAAGAAAGGTGACCTCAGCAAGTGTACCAACTACAGAGGAATCACCTTGCTGTCAGTACCAGGAAAGGTCTTCAACAGGATCATCCTAGAGAGAATGAAGAGCTCCGTTGACCCCCAACTGAGAGATCAGCAAGCAGGATTCAGGAAGAACCGATCATGTACAGACCAGATCGCCACTCTCCGCATCTTCGTGGAACAGTCTCTGGAGTGGAGCTCCCCGCTGTACATCAACTTTGTGGATTATGAGAAAGCATTTGACAGTGTGGACCGAGAGACTCTGTGGAAACTCCTACGACACTACGGTGTACCCACAAAGCTCGTCCGCCTGATCAAGAGCAGCTACGATGGCATGACATGTCGCGTGATCCACGAAGGGCAGTTCACCAGGGAGCTCCAGGTCAGAACTGGTGTCAGGCAGGGGTGTCTGCTGTCTCCGTTCCTCTCTGTTATCTCCGTTCCTCTTCCTACTGGCCATAGACTGGGTCATGAAGATGACCACAGAGCACAGACGAAGTGGAATACAGTGGACACTGTGGACACAGCTTGACGACCTCGATTTTGCAGACGACTTGGCATTACTGTCCCACACTCATCAACAAATGCAGGACAAGACCACGAGGCTTGCTGACATCTCGTCCCAAGTGGGCCTCACCATTCACAAACAGAAAACAAAGACAATGAGACTGAACGCAACCAGGGAAGAACCAGTCTTGCTTGCTGGCACCCCGTTGGAGGAGGTGGAGTCCTTCACCTATCTCGGGAGCATCATAGACAAAAAAGGCGGCACTGATGCAGATGTCAGAGCACGAATCGGTAAAGCTAGAGCAGCCTTTCTCCAGTTGAAAAAAGTGTGGAGTTCCAGAGAGCTGTCACAACACACCAAAGTCCGGATTTTCAACTCCAATGTAAAAGCAGTTCTCCTATATGGAGCAGAGACTTGGAGATTGACAAAAACCACAGTCAACAGAGTACAGACCTTCATGAACAGTTGCCTTAGAAGAATTTTGAAAATCCACTGACCAGAGAAGATCAACAACGTCAGACGCTGGGAGAGAACAGAGCAGATAACAGCAGAGAATGAAATTGGGCGAAGAAGATGGGGATGGATCGGTCACAGTCTGAGAAAGCCAGCTTCCAGTTTCACTAGGCAGGCATTGTCATGGAACCCCCAGGGAAAGAGGAAAAGAGGTAGGCCGAGAAACTCCTGGCGTCGAGACCTCCAAGCAGACATCAAGAGACTGGGAACCACCTGGAGTAGAATCGAAGGAGAAGCACAGGACAGGAGTTGCTGGAGGTCTCTCGTCGACGGCCTATACCCGGGAAGGGGTGACAGGCGTAAGTAAGTAAGTATAAAGTTGAGTGACCAAGTGGTGTGTTCTTTCGGATACATTATTGTTAGGTCAGACGGACATCATTCAGATCCTGTTATCTACAGGGGGGAAAATGCAGCATGTCTGTTTTTAACAGAAGTGAGACAACTGTATAGCAAGGTAGTACAATATCTCACAACATGTCCGATGCCTTTGGTGATGACAGAATAAAAAAACAAACTGAATTTTGAAACAGCTGTGACGTGTTGGATTTGTGAACAACCCTTCCAAGGTAATAAAGTTCGTGACCATGATAACATAACTGGGCGCTACAGAGGTGCTGCACATAACAATTGTAACTTGCTATTAAAAATAGATCCTAAGACATATAAGTTACCAATCTTTTTTCTTAATCTCAAAGGGTATGATTCACACATTATCATGCGTGCTGTAGACGAGTCTTACAGAAACATAAATTGTATAGCTCAGACAACTGAGAAATATTTGACTTTTAGATTGGATAACAAATTAGCATTTTATGACTCCATGCAACATTTGTCTTTAGGGTTGGCTAGTCTGGCAGATGGACTAACTGAATATCCAATAACAAGTAAATATTTTGAGCCAGACTTGATTAAGAAAGGTGTATATCCATACGAGTACATTGATCACTGGGTTGTGTTTGAGGAAAGGAGACTGCCACCAAAAGAGAAATTTTATTCAACACTAAATGGAAAAGGTATTTCTGACTCTGATTATCAACATGCACTTGATGCGTAAGATAAATTAGAGTGTCAAACGATTGGTGACTACCATGATCAGTACTTAAAAGTAGAGGTGCACGGTATTACCGTATACTGGTATTATATCGGTTCGGAAGCCTCTCGATACGGTATACGTACCGGAGTCGTACGGTTCTCGGGAAAGGGTCGCGGTTATATACCGCTGAATTGCAATCATGAGAAAACTAAAGTTAAAACTTTTTTTTTTTTATAAACCGAAAGTAAACGTTTTTTTTTCCTAGAACAAAGAGGCAGTTCCGTGAAAGTGCGGCAGACAAAGGCACAATGGCTGAAAGCGAGTACACGATTGTGGCAAATGCTAAAGCAAAGGCCCCTATATGGAAGCACTTTGGAGTCAGAAAAAGAAAAAATGAAGGTTCGATAGTGGAGAATATGGTGGTGTGCTTGACGTGCAATGGCGATGTAAAAACTGCTGGTGGAACCTCCAACATAAACACCCACATCAGGAGACACCATTCACAGTTATTGATTACCACACAGACGGAAACCTCAAGCTCACAGAGTGAGCAGCCCCCAAAGAAACAACAGCGCCAGCAGACCCTTGCGGGAGCTTTTCAGATCCTGGCGAAAAAGGCAAAGTATCCTACAAATTCTCCTCGTGCAAAGGCCATCACAAACCAAATTGCACTGTTCCTCATCAAAGATTTGCGACCTTACAAGTTGTTGGAGAGCAAGCACTTCCGAAGCCTGATTGAAGCACTCAACGACCGTTACCAGGTTCCTTCTCGTAACCATTTTTCAGAGCTGGCTATCCCTGAGATGTACAAAAACATGAAAGTCAAGGTGATTGATGACCTTCAGAAAGCCGAACAAGTAAGTTATAGTATGATACTGCATGCGTATAAAGTTGTGCATGTTAAAGATAACATTTTTTACCTTGCTTGTGTCTGCTAACTGTACCTTTACCTCACTGTATCGCTTCTGTTTTACTACTCACTAACCAGATAGGTGAGGCTGGCGCTGGTTGATATGTACATTTCCCTTGAGGACTTTCTCAGCGCTGGCCAAACGTTTAGTTGGATCCCTTGCCTTTCCCTGTCGGGCGCCCGGTCTCCGGCTCACAGATTGATACGCAGTTTTGGGGCGGGGCAATCGTGTGCATCCCTTGGGGATGTATGTGGTCGTCCTGTTGCGTGCCTGTGTGTTTTTCTGTGGGCTGTTGGGTGTCTGTTGGTTGGGGCTGGTGGTTCTGGTTTTTTTTTTTCCTCTCTCTCTCTCTCTCTATCTCTCTCCCTCTTTCTCTTCCCCCCCCCCCTCCCACCCCCCTTTAACACTTCTCTCTAGCCATCATTCTCTCTTTACGCCTTTTCCTTTTCCCTTCTTCCTTCCTCCTTTCCCCCCCCTCCCCCCTCCCCCCGCCCCCGTCTCTTTCTCTCTCCCCCCTCCCCCTTATTTTTTGAGTTACCTTTGAAGACGGTTTCACAACTACCTACTCTCCACTTATACCAATATTCTCTTACTGAATTTGATTATTTGCTTTGTTTTAATGACTTATTGTGTACCGTGCTAAATGCTGGGGTTCCCCCCCCCCCCCCCCCGGGGTCCTCCCGTTTTTCCCCGAGGTAGTCCTCAACTTGAAGGTGATATAAAGTTTGCCTTCGGGTTGGTGTTTAGCAGGCTTTGTGTATTAGACACTCAGCCTACTTCGTGCCCAACGGTACTCCCCTTTCGTTCTCTCTCTCTTTCTCTCTCTCCGTCTCGCTCTCTCTCTCTCTTTCTCTGGCCTTACCTACACGCCTTTTCTTTTGCTCGCTCCTGCACGTGCTTGCACACACTCTTGTCTCTCGTGTTCAGGTTCTTTTCGAGTCTCTCTCTTACGATTTTTCGTTGACGTCATTTTTACCCCCCCCCCCCCCCCACACACACACACTTTTGTTCTTCCTTTTCTTTTATTTTACGTCACCTCCTTCAGTTGCCACATTCCTTCTGCCAATGAAGATAAGTAGCGGCTAATCTCTCTGTTTGTTTGTTTGTCTATTTTGACAAAGGGTATTTACCCGAAATATTAATAAATTGTGTTGTCTTTTCTAAGCGTGTTTCTTTCTCCGTTGGGTACTTCTTTGCTCATATTACACGCTTGGCAGTCACCTTTTTGGTCTGGATTGTTCACTGCTATAGACGTAAGTTTTGTGCTACGTGTTTTTGTGCATGTGTATTTACGTCATTATGTGTGTGTGGTCTTCTTTTTTTTTTTTTTTTTTTTTACGTCATTCTAAATTCTCTCTATACAGGATGACGTCTTTTCTTTCTGTCTTGTTCTTTTCTGTTCTACGTTTGTTTCCATGTCACCTGAAGGAGGATCTTTGATCCGAAACGTCTTATTTGTTTCTATTTTAAAGGGTTTTCTACTACTATCTTCTGTTTTTCTTTCACATGAAACCCTAGCTGCAACAGTTTTACTACATTGTGACTACAGATGGATGGACCTCCAGAGCAGCAGACTCCTACGTCACTGTCACTGCTGTGTTGGTGGTTGATTGGCAGATGGTGAACTATGTGCTACAAACAAGACCAATGCCTGAGAGCCATACAGGTAATACAGGGCTCTCTCTCTCTCTCTCTCTCTCTCTCTCTCTCTCTCTCTCTCTCTCTCTCTCTCTCTCTCTCTCTCTCTCTCTCTCTCTCTCTCTCTCTCTCTCCCCGTGTGTGGTGTGTGTATGTGTGTGTTTGTGTGTGTGTGTGTGTGTGTGTGTGTGTGTGTGTGTGTGTGTGTGTGTGTGTTGTGATAAAAGCTGTAAAACAAAAAAAATCAACATTTAGGAACGATTGTGAGGTGTTTTTTTTTCTCCTTTTGTGTACATTTAAAATAACTAGAATTGATTGATTTTTTTTATTTTATCTGTTACAGCTGAAAACATCACCAGGGTCATCACGGAAGCAATCAAAGAATGGAAACTGCCGGGTGTGCTGGGTCTCACACTTGTGTCGGACAACGCATCAAACATGGTCAAGGCTAAAACGCTGCTGCAATGCCATCTGCACTTGGGATGCTTTGCACACACACTCAACCTTGCAGTTCAGAAGGCGCTCAAGGTGGATGGAACCGCAGCCATATTGAGTAGAATCAGGCGGATATCTACCTTCTTTCACAGGAGTCATTTGGCTTCCAACCTTCTCCATGCAAAGGCAGAACTGCTTCAACTGAAGGCAAAAAAGCGGAAGGTTGATGTTTGTACCAGGTGGAACTCCGCCTTTGACATGCTGTCACGATTTCTGTACCTGCAGGATGCTGTCGCAGCTGTGATTCGCTCCAAAGAACTGAGCTATCTCAAAGAGCGTGACATCACGAGTCTGAATGACGAGGAGGCCGCCGCCGCACATGAACTTGAAGCTTTTCTGAAACCTCTGAAGGACATGACGACCGTCATGTGCACGGAGGAGATGCCGACTTCGTCTGTGATCATGCCCCTTCTTGAGAGTCTGCTTGGCGAAAAAGGACATCTTCGCCCAAAGCCAGACAACTCCATGTCCGTCCAGCAAATGAAGGCTATCATGGCAGCAGATCTGGAGGACCGGTATGCAGAACAGAGAGAGATGTTGCAGACGATTTCAGCTTTGGACCCGCGCTTCAAGTCTTTCTCCTACATGGCACCAGAACAACGTGATGGCATCTTCCGCAAACTCACTGACGTCACAGTGAGCTTGCACACAAAACCCAAGACCGTCGAAGCAGTCAAAGCAGATCCTGGAACTTCAGCAGAACCTGGAACTTCAGCCACCCCCAGTCCTCCAGCTCTTGATGAGCATGCCCATGATGTTGAGGTTCTTGAGGAGATCCAAGAAGAGCATTTTGTAAAGACAGAGAGACTCGAGGACGAACGGAAGTACGAGAGCAAAGGAGCGTGCCTGCTTGACTCCCTCCTGGCAGATGTCTTTGTCACACATGTCGAGCCGAGCAAGACCACCTACCAGCAGGGAGCTGAAGAAGTCGAGAAGTATCGACAGGAGAAATCGATTGGCATGGTGGAGAACCCACTCTTGTGGTGGAAACAGAATGAGTACCACTTCCCTCTGTTGGCTAGGGTGGCGAGGATTTACCTTGCCATCCCGGCTACGAGTGTGCCCTCTGAGAGGGTGTTTTCGACAGCTGGGGACATTCTGACCAGCCAAAGGGCTACCCTGAACCCAGAGCATGTGGACAAGCTCCTCTTTCTGAAAAAGAACTTGTAAAGTCATGCACTGCTCTTTTCAGAAAGGGGAGACTGTCCTACTGATATGGCTGCCATGCCTAATCGTTTTTTGTACAGTTCAAAAAAAAAAAAAAAAGCATTAAAAAGCTTCTCTTAGTAGAAGTGTAATTTTCATTTTCTGTTGTTGTTTTTTTTTGTTTGTTTTTTTGTTATCCATCCAGAAAGTCTACGTCTGTAGGTTTCATTTAATGATTCAGTGTTTTTTTTTCCCCATAGTATTTGTTTACCTGATTTTGTATTCAAAGTGAACACTGAATAATTAAAGTTTTTTTTTGTTTTTTGTTATCCATCCAGAAAGTCTACGTCTGTAGGTTTCATTTAATGATTCAGTGTTTTTTTTTTCCCCATAATATTTGTTTACCTGATTTTGTATTCAAAGTGAACACTGAATAATTAAAGTTTGTTTATAAAAAAAACGATCACTGGTGTGTTTGAGTCTGTCTTTTCTCGTTATGTTTCAACTTCTTCATGCATTCTTGTACGTACAAGTGGGCAGATTGTCATCAAATTACATGGGATTGGGGACGGCGGTATACCGTTGGAAAATATCGGTACTGGCAAAAAATATCGCGGTATATCGCGGTACGGCTGTCTTCACGGTACACAGCTCTACTTAAAAGCTGATGTTTGTTTACTAGCAGACGTATTTGAAAGTTACCGTGAAAAGGGTTTGTTACACTACAGACTTGACCCAGCTTGCTACATAACTAGTCCTGGCATGACATGGGATGCATTTTTAAAATCCAGTAAAATAATTATAGACCTGTTGTCTGATCATACGATGGGTGAAATGGTGGAATGTGGATTGAGGGGTGGCATTAGTATTGCAGCGAACAATTACGCCAGAGCAAATAATAAATATCTGGATGACTTTGACCCCTCAAGGTCAAGGTCATTCATTAGCTACTTGTACGCTAATAACCTGTATGGCCTGGGCGATGTGTGAATTATTGCCCTTGAAAATCTTTTGTCTGTTTGATTTTACACAGTATGACATAACAGAGTTAACAACAATATTATGAATCTTGACCAAAACGACACGAAGGGTTGGATCTTTGAAGTAGACCTGGAGTACCCACACCATCTACATGATTACCATAATGATTATCCATTAGCAGTTGAGAAAATGAGTATGACGGGGAAAAAAGAAGACACTAAACTTGTGCCGAATTTGAGTGACAAATTCAATTACGTATGTCACTACCGCTTGTTGCAGTTTTACATAAGACATGGGTTAGTACTAAAGAAAGTTCACAGAGGTATTCAATTTGATCAGAGTGTTTTCATGAAAGATTACATAATGAAGAACACAACATTGCGTGCGAGAGATGGCAACACTGCATTTGACAAAGACTTCTTTAAGCTTATGAACAATGCCTGTTTTGGGAAAACAATGGAAAATCCTCATCACCGCAAAGATGTGAGACTTGTCACAACTGAATTGGGTGCAATTAAACTTACAGGCAAGCCACAATACACAGGGTACAAAGAGTTTCATTCATCATTATATGCAGTGTCACTCAAAAAAAAGATTGTTAAACTGGACAAGCCAGTATTCATTGGTATGGCAATTCTTGAGTTATCAAAACTGCTGATGCTTGAATTTTATTATGATTACTTCAAACCAAAATATCCTGAGTGTCGTCTGCTATACACTGACACTGACTCTATGATCATTGATGTGCCTACTGAAGACTTTTATGAAGACATGAAAACAGAGTTACACAATCATGTATGACACATCTGACTATCCTAAGATCATCCATTATATAGCACACAAAACAAGAAAGTGCCTGGTAAGTTTAAAGATGAACTAAATGGTGTGCCAATAGTTGAGTACGTTGGTCTGAGATAAAAAAAATGTATTCTATACTGCATCAAAAGGGTAGTCAGTTGAAAGCCAAAGGTATAAAAAAACAGCGATAAAAAATAAAGACATTCGTCATGAACATTACAAGCAAGTATTAGATGGACAACTGAGCCTGATTATCCAAACAAGTCACTGAGATCAAACAAACATAATATTGAAATGATCCAAACACATAAAAAGTCACTGGCAGTAAGGGACAGAAACGTGTTTTTCATAGTAAAGAAAAAGCTTATGCGCCTGGGCATTACAGACTCAAGTTATCTGAAGAAATAGCCGATGAACTGGTCAAAAAATTAATCAACGAGTTAGTTGTTGAAATGAGTAACAGTGTCTGGGGGAATAATCTGTAATTCTTCTCTGACAAATGCCCTCTGTGGACCAGGCTCGTACAGGCAATATATTGATGGACTGCCGGGAATTATTTTTTTTATATTATGAACAGTCGTGGACCAGATGGTTGCTCTGCGCTTCACATCATTTTCGGCCTCACCGGGCTGATATAAATATCTCACCTGTTTTGTAAATAAACTTGTGTCTGGTGCTGATGGTGGTGTTGTTTTTGGCTCTGTAATTGTTTTCAATTTAATAGCGTCAGCAGGCTTTGGGTGTTCTTTGTTATTCATTGCTTTTATCACCGCTGGTAATCTTTTTACCCACTCTGTGTTTCAAGCATCATGCATAAGTTCCTTTGAATACTGGTAGCTAAAAAGTCTTTCTGATAATTGCTTGTTGAAGTTCTCTACGATTGCCTGTGATCTATGAATGCCTGGTATGCCGCGTCTAACCAGTACTGCATGCTTCACAAAAAACTGATTAACGGCACCCTTAAATTCAGATCTGTCATCAACTTGCACAAGTCTAGGGTATTTTAAAGGCCTCAACTATATATTTTTGTTAAAGCATTCACTACTGTGATAGCTTTTTTGTCAGTGATGGGTTCGGCTTCCTTATACCTTGAAGCAATGTCTACGACAGTTAATGCATATTTGTATCATTTCTTTCTTATTGTGTCGTGCGGTAGGAACAATAGATCCATTTGATGTGTGTCATTCGGTGTAGTGTTTTCAAAATGAGGAGGTGTTATTTTTCTTGGTGCAGGGAGATATATCTGCCAAATTGCCTGTCTCTGTAACCACTGTTTTATTTGATTGAGTGATACATCTCTGCCCACGGCCGCGTGTAATTTCTGAATAGCGGTTTGCCCTTTCCAGTACCCAATGGAAGAATAATATATTTTTTATAGTTTAGCGTCTGTCATTTTTTCTAGCAATATAAACTCCTGTGAAATATACAAATGTCATTCCCACTAGAACAAAGATTATATCCCCGTTTCTTTGTTGTGTGCTTGGTTGATAGTAATCGCTAAGTTTCGGTTTTGGAATGGTCATGTCATTACCCGTGACGAGATAGTATTCACGGATTGCGTCATCTGTATTTGAAAATGTATGCTGTGCGTGACCTTCAAGCCTCAGTTTTTCATTGATAAAATCAAGTTTTTCTATTCTTTGCTTTTCGTACTCCTGCTGGGCTTGTGCAAGTTTCTCAGATGCCCCATTGTGATGCTTCATTTCTTCTGCTGATTCTTCTCTACCCATTTTTGAAAAGAGATAATTTGATCCACTGAAAGAAAGTGCATTGACCATGGTGCCCCCAGTCATAATAGCTATAGTCGCCATACTTATTTTAGTTACATAAAAACATTTTCTGGAATAATTCCTTGCTTGACGAGAAAGTCTTTTGTCGCAATCAACGCTGTTACAACTACAATTATCTTAGCTGTATCTTCAAAATCTAATCTACTCAGGTCTGCTGATTTCATTTTGAGTAGACTTTTTGCAAGCATAGAGTAAGCAACTGCTAGTCCGCTTATTACGGCAGAGTGATAGACAAGGTTCATTAAGTTTTTTGTGTCGCTCATTTTCTAATACAATAAAAATTAAAATAAAAAAATTATTAGTGCATTAGAAATGGGTCAAGAGGTTGGGGTATTACTGGTAATGTGGCGACTTCTGGTTTTGTTTTTGGAGTGTTTGATTTTTTGGACACTGTACGAGTCTGTGGTTTGTATTTTTTCCATAGCGTGTAACTTACGTAACCAAATCCGACAACAAATCTGGCAACTATATATTTTGCTGTTTCAGGTTTAGACTCAGTTGTTAGTCTTACACTTTGATGAGGGTGTGATTGTCCTGACGGTGTTGGCAGTCCTGATGGTGTTGGTTCTGATGGTCCTGATGGACCTGACGGTCCTGTCGGTGTTGGTATTGACACTGGTCCTGATGGTGGGTCAGTTACATGAGTCTTTTCTGTTTGCGCTTGAAACTGTAATTTTTGTTGTCTGTTATATTCAGCTAATCTTTTTCCAGCCTCTACCCTTCCTGGGCTTTTAGTCTTAGTCACCGTTTGAACCTGTGTCAAGACAGGACCGGGGCTTGGTTGCGGAGTCGTCTGGGTTTCATCCATTTTCTTCTGCAGTAAAATTTATTTTCGAAAAATCAATATGGCTCCCAGTAACGAGCAAGGATACCACAGGTGCAAGGTAATTCCCAAACTTGTAAAACATGACGCATGCTAATTTGCCAATTGAACTTGAAACAATAGGGTTGCATTCAAGGTCGTGTGATAGACTGTCAGTGTCTACAGGTAGAAAGTGACTCACTGCTTTTGTGTATAGGCATACAAGAGATCGACTTAAATCACGAGTCATTAGTGAAGCGATGTGATTTTCATATTTAGAATGTAGTTTAATTAGTTTGTCAGCCATGAGAGATTCAATATCTTCTGTCATGTATTGTTTCCCGAGATAAGCTTTCGATTTGCCTGAAACAACAACAGAGAGAAGATGCTGTTTTTTCGAGTCTAAGTCTTTGTTTTCAACAGCATTAATATCGTTTAGAAGAAGAAGTTCGTCTTGATTCATTTTAAAATGTAATTTTTAAAGAAAAACAAAAAACAAAAATTGAAGGTAACTTTGAAATTTGTTATCCAGCAAAATCATGTTTTTCTAGAAAATTACATTAACAGTAACTTCATACATTTACACCACTCAGCTATATAGTCAGTAACTTTTTAAGTTTACCCCAAATACGGCCTTGGCTGTCCCAGTAGGCATAAAGCTGGTTACAGCTGGAATACAGCATGCGCTAAAATCATGCTTTTCCTGCTGCCTTCCTGCTGTATTCCAGCTGTATTCATGCTGGGCTATTAAATGATTTGGGTGGGTTTATGAATGGCATGCTTCACAGATTTCAATTGCAGTGTCATGTACATTGACCCTGCCCCTTAAAGCGAACAGACCTGGCACAGTACTGCCGATTATTGACTTTGCACTAAACTCACTCAGCACCCTGGCCAAGTGAGAGCCAAGTGGGACATCATATGTTACATACAGGTTGCCGCACCATATGCCGCATGTGCCGCACCATACGCGGCATGTGCCGCACCATACGCGGCATGTGCCGCACCATATGCAGCATGTGCCGCACCATACACGGCATGTGCCGAACCATACGCGGCATGTGCCGTACCATACGCGGCATGTGCTGCACCATACGCAGCATGTGCCGCACCATACATGGCATGTGCCGCACCATGCGGCACCATACGCGACATGTGTGGCGTGTATGGTGACATGTGCCGCACATTTGCGGTGTGGCGCGTTGCAAAGAGTTTTTCACAAATCAATCACCTGCCAACTCTTTTGCCTCAAGGTGGGTAAACAAGTCTCATCAACAAGTCTAGAGTGTCGTCAAAAGAGGAAAGTGTGACATAGTTAACCTCAACACTGACACACTTAATAGGGAGTTCCGAGGAGTGCAGAGTATTGATTTGTTAAGGCTACGTCGTGATGAGTTGTAAATGCTCGTAGTCAAGACTCAACAGCGTACTCGCAAAGAGAGACCAGAAAGTACAACTGACAGAAACGTATACGAGTCAGGCCCGGGGCTCGGGGCTCTTGAGGATCTGTTGTTTATGTACTTAGTCGGGTGTCTGAATAAAGAAAGGTAGGATTTAAATGGCCTTTCACAGACACCCATCAGTCTAAACATGTTCACTAGATCGACTCACAGGTGTGCTTACAAATTGCACGCGTCAGACATGTTTAATCAGGTATGCTCCTGAAAGGAATATCTTACAATGATATTGCATTGATGTGAGGTCGTATTTAAAGACCTTGTGCTTTTGGCGACGGGTGTCATGTTGGGCAAGTTTGTGTTAGTGTGTGTGTGTGTGTGTTTGCGTGCGTGTGTGTGTATGTGTGTTTGTCTGTGTTTGTGTGTGTTACCTACCTCTCACAAAATCTGTTTTGTTCAAGATATAGCATATGTCATTTATTTCAAAGTGACGGCTGACACACACATGACAATGGACTTGAAATGTCTTATGAAACGTTTACAGTGGTGCAGTGTCCCACCCCCCCTAGCAACTGAAAATCAATAACACGCTATGCACTACACCACACAAAACCTGCTGGTCCAGTCTTTGAATGGAAGCCTATATAATAATACATACAGTTTTGTTAAGACAGAGATCGCACCACTGATTTAGGCTTGTACAAAATCAGATGAGATGTTATAATTTGTGTGTGTGTGTGTGTGTGTGTGTGTGTGTGTGTGTGTATGTGTTTGCATGTGTATGTGTGTGTGTATGTGTGTTAACGTGTGTGTGTGTGTGTGTGTGTGTGTGTGTGTGTGTGTGTGTGTGTGTGTGTGTGTGTGTGTGTGTGTGTGTGTGTAATCTCCTGGTCGCCCATACTCAGCTAGGCAAAACTAATAACTTTTAAAATGTTAGCAGTAAAATAATATTAAATAAGTCTTGCTAACCTACTCACAATGAAAGAGCTAACAAAACAGTTGACTAATACTTGTAAACGGGGGTTAAGCCTGGGGTGCGAGGCTCTTGAGGATCTGACTGTGACAGCTTATAAGAATTCGGGCTCTTGAGGATCATAATAGGCTTGTAAAACCCCATGTACTCACTACGGGGTAGTCAAATACTGGGTGTTTTAGTCTGCAGTTGAATTAAACTTCCTTGTTGCCTAGTGTAAACACACTAGGAGTTATGTTGCTCTCAGGTAATGGTCGCAAAAAATGTTTGATTGGTAATCGTCATCATTTTTTTTTTTTTTTTAGTTAACAGTACATGTTTAGGTGTTGACAGAGACAATAGTTATAGAGAGAGATAATAGGAGAATACAAACATATCAAAATCAAAAAGGCCGCACTAATCATGGTCGCCGTTTTTTTAAAATTAACAGGGTTGTTTCGGCGATAATGGGGGTGGGGGGGTGGGGGGGGCGTCATGACGGGTCAACGAGTTTATGATTGATAATAGCAAGATTTATATATTGGTGCGGCATTATTGAAATTTGATTCTTTGTATTCTCCTATTATCTCTCTCTATATGTGTGAGTGCGAGAAACCACTGATACATCGATTACAACATCGTACATCAGTTACAACATTTGGGACATCATGTAAAAATACACATATCTCAGACTCTGCAAACATTATGAGCCGGCAGCACTGACAACAGTAAAGCTATTTCCTTTGCTTCCATCCACATTTATATGAATACGTGGACTGAGTTCAGAGTGAGGAAAAATTACTGACTGGCTACAGACATCTACACCCAGTCAGCAGCGGCACCCTCATACCGAGGATCAAACTCAGTGTCAATGAGACCAACAAGAGACTTAGAGTTACTGCAGCCTTGGGGACTGATGAGGATTTATGCCTCTTACAGGTGGAAAACGTTTTGCATCATGTTGGACCGTGTACATACATGCTTGCAGTATTGTTTACATTTGCTCGAGATTGGGGGCAAGTGTCATCCATCACTGTTGGCAGGTGGCCTCCCACCTCCCTAAAATTTAGGATGCACTCAGTTCATTGAGGACTGACTGCCACCGTGCCTCTGGCACTAGTGTTTACAGGTGACTGGCTGCTGGAGAGAGAGAAGATGTGGGGCTCCTGAGAATCCTATCTAATAATCAATCGATTTATTTGATTAGCTCGGTAATTAGACAAACCCACTCGACCAAATACCTCCAACAGCTTTATCTGCCCACCCGTATTAGTTCCATTCCAGAAATAATTAAAGCTACGTTTTTTTATCATCTGTCAACCCGTGATTATTAAGGCAGATCCCCCACCCCACCTAAATAATTAATGCTGACATTGACTTCTTAAACAAAGGTGAATTAATCAATCGACATTTTCAATGGGATTATGTTTTGAATACGATTGAACACAACACTCTCTTCACATCGTTCCGTGTGTGTTTGGTGTCTTCACTTTGCTTTTACACTAAACATAAAGGACACATGCCTTGGCACGAGTTTATAAATATGCTGAAAGGTGTTCACGCGGCTGTTATTAAAAAAACAAACAAGGCTGTCAAAGCCTGACTTTAATCAAAGTGTTTAGTATGTTAGCGTTAAAAATGTGGCAAGATCATATGATACACACGCCGCATACATCGAACAGACATACGTAACATGTGCCACACAGACATACGCGGCATGTGCGGCACACACACAGCATACGCGGGAAGAGAAAACAAAAGCTAATTGGGCTGCCAGTGATTTCAACACAGTCAGTAGTTACCGATTAGCTAGACAAGCCGTCACGCGTCACCGGTTTTATAGCGCACATGGCCCACTCAGTGTATGTAAGAACAGTCAGCTGGCTAATTTTGGCTCAGCATAGGTGAAAACTCTTTCTCGCGCAGTGTTCGCACAGTGAAGATCATTCTCTATTCTAAAACAGTCACCCAATGGCCCAATCTGTCCCCCAAAGGCCCAATCTGTCCCCCAAAGGCCCATTTTGTCCCATCAAAACAAGGGGGACAGTTTCGCAGTCTAGAATGTTCCAAAGCATGTGTTTGCTGATGCAATCGCCCGCAATAGCGTAGGTATGTCATAGTTGGCTACACGTCAGTGTTTGCTGATTCACATCTCCTGTAACACCATATGTATAAGTCAACTCACAGTCTAGAATGTTCCAAATTACGTGTTTGCTGACACAAATTGCCCGTAATACAGCAGGTATAAAGTAAACCCACAGCCAATAATCATTTCTTTTCTGATTACTTCAGTGCCAGTAGGACAGTAAACAGGACCAAACTATATCCAGTCATAAATGGCGAGCAACCAAAACGAATCTGTTGAGGAAATGGAGATTGAAAGCTCAAAACTAACGTATACTCAAGCTTTTTTAGACGAGCTGACAAATGACGAGACTCTTGCTATAAGTCGCCTACGCTTAGACTTAGCGAGAGCGAAAAATAGAAAGGAAACATGTTTTCAAAACATGAAAAAGACAAAAAAGAGAATTAAACTTACGGTTGAAAAGCTTCGGGAGCAACAATCAGCTTTTGACGCTGCTAATGCTTCAGGAAGAAGAAAATGGCTAAATGTGGCAGCGTCTTTTCTACACGTCTTTTCACTTAGTTTTGGCACACCCTGCTGGGATCAATAAATACCTTCTAGGTATTCCGATGAGATGTAACAGGTCGAAATGGCTCACAGGTGAGTACTTTAATTTTTGCCATGGTTTGAGAACACATGTCGGCGACCGCTTTCAAGAGATACACACCACACTAAACGAGATGGAAACAAAGCCGCTCCCAGTAGTGACACATGCCAGTAGTTGTCAATATCAGAGATAGGCTGAAGGAGACTTCTAAAGCACCTTAATTTTTGTTTACTGAGTTCATGCCTAAAACAATGTTTTTTAATCATCAAAAACCATACCTCAACTTAAATCATAATGTATTTTGAAAAAATAATTATAGCTTTATTTTAAAAACAATTCACCCACGCGCTGGGAAAAAAAGTAAATTACAAGTACATGTTAAGGTAACATATAAGTTACTTACAACTGACACATAACTTATAGGTTACCTTATCATGTACTTGCAAGTTAGTTGTCATAAGTTATTATAAGTGACATAAAACAAGTTCATATAAGTGTCTTAACATAAGTTCTTACAAGAACTTGGCCCATGTCAACAACTTACTCGGACAGATTTCCCAAGTTACAAGGACAATAAAAAACTTTTTTTTTCTCAATAGTAGTCTGGTGGTGGGGCTGATGGCGTCAAATGGGCAGGCATGAAAGGCATGACATCTCTTTGTGAAGAGTATTTCAGAATTAATGAATGATTACCGAAACTGATATTTACTTGTTTAAAAGTCCTTGAACTTTTTTCATAGTTTCTTCCACCCCTATTTTTTTCCTTCTTCTAAAAAAGATTTCTTTAGTTCTTCAACATTCATGGGTTGACTACTCATCTTATTCTGTATTTCAGATTTCTGTTGTTTGTAATTGGCCAAATCATCCTGCACTCTCCTAAATTCATGATCGTCAATTTTATTATCGTCTAAAGCCTTACTGATAATAAGTTTCATACTGCTCAGCTTAGCTCCAGTGAGCGTACTCAATGCTTCATGCTTCTGCAACTTTGTATGAAATTTTTTGTTAAGGGCTTCCAAACCAAAGCATGCTAGGCCTGTGGCAGCGCCAACTTCTTCAATAGCAATTCCTATGAGACTTCCCACTCCCGTCGCAAAGAGAGCTAAACCACTGACAGATAATCCAGCTCAAACCACACCCACAACCATTGATGTGTTGTACAGAATTGAAAACCGTTTTATATTGTCTTTTGCACCTGGAGTATTTTGCTTGTTCTCCTTCCAAATACTTCAACGCTTCTGTAATATTCATTAAACGAAATGAGTCTGCCTGTAATGTTTTATCTGGAACAATCGGCTCAGGTGGCTCAGGTTGTATTTGTGGATACAAGTTTATCATTTTTTATGACAAATTTTTTAAATTATTATTTAATCAGTGATTACATTTTGCAACTCTTTGTAAACAATTTGCTAGCGTAATAAAATGAAACAAGATCTATGTGTTCCAGTTTTATGAAACTTAGATGAACAAAAATTGTGTTATCGATCACTACCTTAACATCGGGGATACTACTCGAAACTTCAAATCTGTGCTTTTTCTAATAGCAATAATGACCTTTGTTGACTCTGCTACTGAGCTATCCCATGTAAGTTTGATTCCCTGTGCAATATCTGCTTCTTTCGCAGCATCTACAGATCTCATGATAATTTCAAAAACTATTGTTGCTTCTCTAGCTATGGTAAAGTTTGCTGGTACGAACACAATAGTAGTATCTGATCTACCCTTTCTATTTGTAAGAAAATATCTTCATTTTCCATACTCTTGCAGTTTTCGTTTTTCTCTGCTATTGGTTTCTGCGAAATAGCTTGGCACAAGACTTACAAGCATTGGCTCAGAGTTAACAACTTTTCTAAATACTAAGGTTCCTTCATCAGTATAATATACATAAGGACTAATAAATACAAACTTTACGTCCCAGTCAATGGGTGTAGGCAAAAGCGGAGCAGCAGCAGGAACAACTGCCCACTTATTACCCATATGTTTTAAGCTGTAGAGCACATTACTTACAGGAGTAGGTACAGTAACATCATGAAGCTGACTAAGTTTAGGATACCTTTTTTCTGCATCATCTTTTACATCATCATTTACTTTTCGTTTGTACAATCCAACAGAAACAAGTTCAAGGCCATACACCTCTCCTACCTCACCTTCTTTATCAAAATCTTGCATGTCAGCCAAATCTTTTAACTCTATTGACGGACACGCAACTGGTATAATTTTTGTCTTTGGGCCGCCACTCATTTTTTATTCAGCAAAAATAAAATTTATTTAACTTCCAACACAACACTAAAATCATGCATCTGAACTGGTTTTCCATTCTGATTAGTTACAGATAAACACAGTGATTCAAAGAAACTGGCACCTAATTTTTTAAACTGTAAATTAGGAAATCTAATAACTTCACTCTCACAATAGGGAGCAGTTCCAGTCGGTAAGCATCTCAACAAAGTCGAAGGCTTTCCATTGTGAACATTTTCAGTCATGTTTAGTTCTTTCAAATGAACATTTAGCACTGTGTGTACTGACAAATGAACAGGATATTTTCCAGTTATTTCATCTTCAACTGTCGTAGGTGACCAACCACCAATATTAGCACTTCGAAAACCCATTGTCCAATTTTCATCCTTAGAAGTTATATGTCTGCCTATTAAACCAAGCAAATATGCAAGTTCACTTGAAATTATAGGCCGACTACCTACAGGAAATTCTAATGTAACATGTAAGTTAGCCTGATTTAAAGTTGCTTTAATTTTAAATTTAGTTTGAAAACCATTCAGCTAAAGTACAAAAGTCATAATACCCAGATGGTATAAAGTGTGTTTTAGTGTCCAAGCCACTATTACCAGCATTGCTATAACTTACATGAAAACTTGTATCATCCATTACATTAAACCACTTCACAGTGTAGAACATTTCGTGGATAGCTACAGCCTTGTTACCATCTCAATTATCGATTCCATTAGTTAACCACACTGGTTTGCTTGTGTCAAGATTTGTTAAGGTTATAAACATTTTTATTATCACATAAAAAGCATAATAGAATTTAAATCACCAACAATTACCACTGTAAACGCATTTCAATTTAACGTGGATGCCAAGTACAATGTTGCGCCTACTTATGATCAGAAAATAATTCAGCTAAATCAGCTTGATATAGCTTTGTCAGAAGCAGATTTATTTCAAGTGAAAGTGCTGAATCCGTATGATCATTACCTAAACCCACCAATAACAGATGATGCAACTGCAAGAAAGTGGTCTTCAAGCCCACTACAGATGTTTCAAAACCAGCTTAACTTTGCTATACTGTGTTCAACTACTGGCTGCAGTGTTTCTTTTACAGACCACTTGAATCACCCAAACAAACTGATTAAGTCTGTCTATCGTTTCCACACATATTACCAGCTTAGAAGAATACTGTCAGAACGCCATGCCCCACTGCCCACTGAATCCAGTTTTAATCAGTTTAATAATCCCTTGAATATAAAAGCGTTTGAATGCATCTGTAATGAATTTAACATCAGCACCAGGTATGAATTTGCACAAAAACTTGATGATCACAATGGCAGGGGTACATTGTATTATGCTATGAGTCACAGACAATACCCCCAAGATTACTGGCCTCCCTACTCTTCATTCTCATCAAAATCTGAAGTGTGGTTGGGCTCAATAGAACAGAAACAGTCTAATGCCTGGACCACATTTGTCTTAGGAGTGACGGGTTTACTCAAGCGGGAGTCGAACGCATTAATGAGTCTATCAGAACGTATATGTGTGGTGTATACTAGGAGCACAAGCTCAAACAAAATCAAACATCTTAAACAGGAGTGGAAAATTTGAAGCACAAAAACAGTTTCTTGCAAACCTAGAAGATTCAATCAACTCAGTGGTAGATCTCCCATCAAGCATACAACACTACCAAGATGTTCTCAGATATGCTAGATCGAAAGTTGACTTTGTAGTTGGCATCGGGTTATACATGTTACCATCTGACCTTCAACTTCAAATGGGGACAATAACAAATTAATTGTAGCAGGGTGTGATCAGAAATTAGGACTCAATCAATCTGTAAACTTGAGCCCAACAACCACACACCTACAACCATTAAAACCATTAATAGCTCCAGTAAAGCTAGTAACACCAGTCACGCCACTGCCTGTACAGACAGTAACAGCCCCGTCCCCGACCTCTGCACTGACCCTGGCACTGACACCGACACCCGTACAGCCAGTAACACAAGCCCTGGAACAGTCATCAGTTAACACACATGAGTCAGAGAGAACTGCATTGGTAATAGGCCTTACTGGATTAGGAATATTACTTCTTTACCTGTTTCATTAAATATCCTACTATTAATCCTCCTACTGTCACCAAAAAGACCCATACATGCTCCACCATAAACCCTAATACCTTTGCTGCTGTACTGATCAGCCAACTGACAACACTCTCTATTATACCAGGCGAAGCATCCATTGATTTTACAGCCAATTTCTAAAGCAAATCTGATATATGAGACAACTGTTTTTTTACCCATGCCGGTAAATCTTTTGGGTCTGATGGAACCGAAGGAGCCGGTGGAGGCGGCGGAGCTGGACCACCCCCACCACCCGTTACAGCTAATACTACAGTCTAATAAATCCAAGAGCAGTAATTAAACTTGCAATAGTAATACCCTGCTCTCTGAAAAGTGTTTTCAATCTCTCAGCAAATGTTGTGTCTTCGTCAAGTATTTTTTGAATAGTTTCTCTAATCCTGTTGACCTGTGTTTTCAGTTTCTCTTTTCCTATTTCAATCACTTCTAGTCGTGCTGATCTTTCTATCTGCAAATCATTTAATCTGTGTTGTATTCTTTCTTTTATTTCAATGGCTTCATTCCCATTGTCTGCTGTAGCTAGTTTTTCTTTTTCTCTTTCTATGTGATTATCAAGCTCACCTAGTTTGGCCACATTATTCACAAGCTCACCTCTTATTGACTGCAGTGTTTTATCCAACCCCACTAACTCCTGCATTGTTAAAGGAGAGTCACCCATTGTTTTCATAGCTTCATTTATTTGCCCTTCTGTAAATGAGGTTTCGTGTATTACCTTGTTTGCTATTTCTGGCAGTTTTTAAATTTCTGTCATTTCAATTTCTTGCCCCGTTGGCAACCATGTTTGCACATCATGGAGGGCACTAACAAATCTAGGTGGTACCTGGGTGCCCCCAATACCAAGGTACCTTACCAACCCAGAGTTACCACCAACACTAGTTTTAATTGAACTTAAAGCTTTAAACTTAGCAGGATTTCTTATATAAGTCAATTGTACTTTCCCTCTGTCTGTATTTAAATATAAATGACCCTTGTTATCAAGTTCAAATTGATTAGGTCTATAACTTCTGGGCGCTCACCAACATGATCATAAAATGAGTTCACTTTGTCTTTTAAGAGTTCATGATGCAAACTAAAAGTATTTCCCATTCCAGTCATATCTGTTGTACAAGTATTATAATCATCCATGGCATCCATTTCAAAATCTTCATGACCAAATCCTCCCGCTGCCATTGTTTTTATTAATTAATTTTTTTTTTTGCATAATAAAATGACACAGTCCTACAGATCAAAGTTAAACCCGTACAGAAAACTGTGTGAACCTCTTGGTGTTAAGGGCATTAGACAATCAATAGGCCTTTTTCCGGGGTTACTTCCCTTAGCTCTTCATGAGTGACTTGCCCATGCGTGGAGCAAACAATACGTGGTAAACATGTGTGACAGAGAGAAAAACGACTGTGTTGTCAACACAAAATTCCAGTCCTGGAACATCGGAAAACTAAAAACGTACCTGATGGACTATGGCATTACAACAGCTGGCCACTCCAAAGACAACTTAGTGAAGTTGGCACTGTGTACAATAGAGATGAACTTGGAAACTGACCCTAACAAGCAGCACCACAGCCACAGTGTACAAGAAGTACTACGACGCCGCTTGGAAGACTTGAAATTCCCTACAATGGATCCGTTTTCTTGTAGTTTTAGCGAATCCTTTGTAGATGCACCGACCATTGGACTGTTTGATATTTTAAATTTTCTCATTGAAAATAAATCGGACTTTGACAAACACTCTACAAAAGTGTACAAGACCTTCGATGATTATCGATTGTACTATGATGGGCACGTGAAAGATCTTAAGTTTTGCACAGTGGAACACTTCTGCTGCTTTTATTCGAAAGTGCAGCCAAGACAATACCAGAAAACATACCTGCATCAATCCACGTATCAGCTATGGATTATTACTGACATGAAAGGTGATATCTTGCTCGCTTTTTGCCAGTGTCCTGGAGGGTAAGCTTATTCAGTTATTGATTAAAAATATTAATGACTGTAGTGTAAACAGAACTTGTAATTATGTAATGATAGTGTTATTTATTAGGCCTAATTACTATTGTTAGTAAATGTTAGGCAATGTTCTGCTGACATGATTATGTGGATAATTAATATTTATGTTAATAACTATTACTAATAACAAAGAACACACTAATGGGATGCATTTTCGTAGGAAGTGAAAATGGTAATAGATAGCATAGATATTACTGCAGTATTTAATATTTTTAAGTTAAATATTTATAGTAAATTATATTCCTTACATTTTTCCCAAAATGTGGTGATTATTCTATATATTTTGTTGTTGAATGTGGTAATGTTCATAATAAGAAGGACAACAAAGCTTAAATCATTAAAAACTACATAATAAAAATATCTATAACCTGCTAAATCTAAACAAAAATAGTCTTAAATGAGGAAAACACTTTTGCAACTCTTATACACACCGTTTTATTCTTGACAGACAAGAACAAACAAATGAGCAATCACTCAGAGTGGATGGTCAAACTGAATAGATCACAGAGATGGAAAGAAATGAGTTTTGAGAGCAGAGATGAGGTTTCAGAGCAGAGATAGGTTTTACCAGCAAGATTGGAACTAATAGTACCCCCTACATCTTTTTTAAAATCATTAGATTATTTCTCTTTTTTTTTGCTGATATTTAGGTAGGCAGAGTTGATGAAGTATTGTGTAAAGTGTAATCTGTCCTGTGTTAGGCTTAGAATTAGGTACACTTCAACTGTATAAAGGTTTTGGGTAATTTTATTGATGGCCAATTGGGCTTGATGTATTATTTAAGTGGCCGAATATAGCAAAATTAGGCAGGTGACCTATTGCTTCTCTCTAGCTATATAGAAAAGAATTGTGTATGTATGCATTTTAATGATGTGTAAAGTTGTAATGCATGCAAAAATTACACAACGCTGATACTAAACAGCAATCACTTAAGTAGTGGCTTGTACAGGTTGCACAAGGCAGCTGCTACCTTCACACACATGCTCAGGAGTGGATTAATTTGCCATGGAATTGTCTCGTTGAGAAGTCTAAATTGTTTCAAACGTCCAATAGCTCTCTCCACATGAATTCTTAGACTGGCAATTCTTCTTGTCTTTGTTACAGCAGCATGTGACATCTGTTTACCATGGGTGAATGGTGGGATGTTCAACGTGGCCTTTCTCAGTGTTACCATGTCTCGTATCAAAAAACCCCTATCGGCCATGACATCGTCTCCCTTTTCCAAAAGGTTACAAAACCCAGATTTCTCTACAATGCTTTTGTCCGAGATACATCCAGTCCACACATCAGACACAAATGAAAATGTGCCACTTGGTGTAATACCAACAAGGCATTTGCCAGTATTTTGGTGCTTATATGACGAGTATGTTTTTCTCTGAGCTGATGGCAATGTTGCTCTCTGGATCTCGAACTCAGTGGAGTCTATGATAACTCTTGTCTTTGGGTAGAATCTCAAAGCTTTGGGAAATCTTGCCTGGACCTGCAGTCTTGTAGGCCATTGAATTAGGAATGCTAGCTCCCTGCAAAGCATGTGAATCCAGGTGATCGTAATCCTGCTGATAGTAGTGGGCGAGACTCCCATCAGGTCAGCCAATAATTCAACTTCCAGTCCACGTCGCAAGCGTGTCAAAGTGGTCAGAAGTTCTTCCTTGATGGTTAGGGTCCTCTTTTTTTCTTTCTGCTCGCGGTCCAGAATTGCCTGTTGACAAGCAATATGGAAAGTCGATGCCTTGTGAATTAGTTGTTATAATAAATTGTGTATTATTTCATAATTTTTTTAATTTTACACATGTAGGTGGCACTTTATATGTTTAGCTTGTTAATGACAACTTAAAACAAATCACAACTGGTCCCTATTGCAGAACCGGTCCTATTGGCCGAGAGAATACAGGCGTCTGCTTCTGAAGCACCTCAGGTAAAAATGTGGGTCTGATAAAATTTTGGGAATCCAGTTATTTTCCTAACAGTGGGATATATATGCTAGTACTGATCAGCCCAGTTTTAGTATAATGCGACTGTGTTGTCCTGGGATCACCTACATGTGAAAAATTTACCTAGAGCCTTAAACATACCACAAAAAAAACAACTACAGTGCTCAGATGTTTTGCCTATGCCAAAGTGCAGTGTTAATCTGTAGCAAAACTACATTCACCTTATGCCTTGAAACATGTTGGACCTCAGATGTAGGTCAAATTGAGTCATGTTTTGTTGAACAAAAAATTGCAAATGTTTCTGTACTCTTATGAAATTAGCATTCGTAGGTAAAGTTAAAAAAGTCAGGACAAATACTTTAATTTCTTTCTGCTATTTGGATCTGTAGGGAATGACTATTTCATGCATCACTGTCATTTACTAGCATGTTTGGCTAGAGAGTTTTAAAATATGTAACTTGCCCAGGGCGACCAGGTGAGCGAATTCTACTGCTGTACTAGTATACCAGTGTATACAGTTTACAATATAACTGCACAAGAACGTACCCCATCATTTCCGGTTTCTGTTCCTCTCCAGTATGTCATCCTTTTAGCTGTCTTTGATATTAACTTCAAGACCAGAGAAAATCCCACAACAGTCAAACCTGCAGAAACACACATATAATATATGAGTTGATATTGAAATAAGTAAATTATTGGATTTCTGGCTAGCATTAGTATGCTGCTATACTCTCATGTGGGAAGGGTTACAGCCCTAACTTCCGCAACATTTACATGTGTTACAGATATTAAGATGGTGGTGTCGTTTTTGAGTTCACATGATTGCACCATATAAATACATTTCAATTAATTTTAATGTTGTAACTACTCTGTGGTAAATTTTATCCACATTCATAATACAAGTGAAAGCAAAACATTAACACTGCATTTCTATGACTGTGAGCAACGCTGCATTAAATTAAAAAAATAATTATATAGCACATTTATTTGAAAGCGAAAATGACTACAGGCGCTGGGGTCGCTAGAGATTGAAATGAGCTCATATCTAGCATTTTCTTACAATGCCTGCTAAAAAGCCAATATACCACTGATTCCCTGACATTAAAACTAGACAGCAACAGCTCCTAAAATATCTCTCAAATACTTTTCATAACAAATGTTCTCTAACTGCCCCTTCAATGTAGTCAAGAAATACCTGCTAATTTGAAGTGAGACTCATTTGAACAGACATGCCAACAGAAAAAAATAATGAAGTAATACTAAAAATAAAATAAACTGTTACCTGTGTAAAACTTGCAAATGTTATCATTTTCGAAGACCCTTGACATGAAAAGCTCCTTCCTCAGTCCTTGAATATTCTGACTCAAGCTTTCGTCAGTCAGTTCACTGAAGGCCACTCCTGGCTGTCCAGCTTAAACATTCATTTAAATAACATGACCTGCATTATAACTTTTTTAGAGATCTATCTACCAATACAAACATAGTCTAAGTAGATGTTTTTCTGTCGTGAGTTCAATATAGCTTTTTCTAATGCAATCTATGCAATAATGCAATCTATGTACGCGCCCAGGAAAGATCAAGCTCGAGCGTTCAGATTGAGATAAGTGTGCTGCATAAAATTAAATATCATATCATATTATACAGATGATAGATGAACAAACCACTGGAAACAATCTGTAAACTTACAATTAAATTCATCTCATTTGTATCACATCTAATAAATAATAATAAAAACTCAATCAAAACAAAACACATCTGAACTCTTTTATAGAATAAAAATAGTAGCTCTAGGATACATAAATTAAAAAAAAATTGGTGATGTTCCCTTTAATAGTGCACAGTTCCATGTACATTCCTGCACTTACATAGTTTTATAAATAGGCAAGTGTAAAATCAACTGTTAAAACTGACTTACTTGTCAGATCTGTCTGAGTAGCTGTTGATTTGCAAGTCAGCTTCTTCAGTTCAGGTTCCTTTATCAGGGCATACCTCAAAAGCTTAGGGGTGTTTTGAGTACCTTCTATTGAAGGTATTGTCTTCACTGGTGTAGATTGTGTCTCTTGTTCATACCGGTGCTTTCGGTTTACTGTTTACACAAAAACAAAAATAGCTGCAGTCACTTTCGCTGTATACAGTTACAACTGAAGCCAGTGTGGACACCATGCAAGAATGAAAGTTTTAACTTATTATATTTTAGTATTCTTAAATAAGGCACATATCTAGCTCATCTACCAGTTGTAGATGCTGTTCGATGATCTGGCCATGTACAGTGGACCTCGGTTTAGAAGTAAAATTTTATTATTATAAAACGAATAAAGTATACAAAAATTTTACAAAATAAAAAAATATTTAAGCAACAATTATTAGTCAAGTTACATTACTAACTTACAATTCTCATGATCATTCTCACTTCGACTTTGAGGTGGTATGTTGTCTTCCGAGCCACATTCAGAAGCTGGACCAGCATCGAGATACAAACACATTATTATTATTATTATTATTATTATTATTATTATTATTAAAACAAGAATAATTTACTCTTGTCTATATAGATACTTGGAAACTATTAATACAACATAATAATAATGCTAATGATGTAACTCTTCCATGCTTTTCTTCCTGATAAATGGATGTGTGTGTATTATGTATGAAAGGTTAGCATATATATATACAAAAATAACAAGAGTAAAATAATGTTCAGAATAAACTAGATTATACATTTGGATCAACTAAAGACGTACAGTATGCATAGTATGTGGAATTTGCCAACATACCACTCAAGCATAATGAAGCTGAAGTTGTCGATAACGAAGCTGAAGTTGTCGAGTTAAGTTTGGCCTTTTTGTATGTCTCGCTCCCTGTAGACATGTCACGATTTGCAGGCGGTTTTCACTTTTTCTTACACCTGATAGCCTCCATTTCAGGTTCTGAACACAATGCTGGAATGGGATCTGGATATTCTGGTGTGGGCCCCTTGCCACCAAAAAAGTGTTTTGTACAAATGTACGTGTATTTTGTAATCTTCTCCACAGTAAAAGCCCTGAGTCCCACCGCCGGTCTGCCGCAGGCATTGACCCACCTTTTGCACTTTGCGTAGTCAGCTTTAGGCTGTGGAAAGTAAACAAAGCCAACCCCTTGCATGTTTGGTCGATCCTTATATCGAGAATCACTGCAACACGTACCATAACTGCAATGTTTGTTCACCATTGTCACGTTCTGTCAAACCTATTCAGTCTCACAATGTTGCTAGCTTGCCCCACGCCGGAAGTGTAATTTCAGTGAAGGTGAAGGTCAATGCCGTGCGGAAAATGCCCTATTGTCGTCACTAACATTCCTAGCTCCATAGATCAAAACCAAATTCTTACTGTCAAATTTCCTAACCTAGGCCCCAGTGACGTTATTGTTCCTGGTACTGCTGGTCTTGTTTTTAATATTGAGCTTTCATCAGACACAGATGACAAAAGAACACTAGTTGACAACATAGGCAGAGCAATTATTAAAACTATTAAAGTTAAACTTGAAGGCCAGGAAGTGTTTAGTCTTGACGATGCTGATGTGTTCTACTGTTACAAAGACCTTTGGCTAACTAAAGAAGAAAGAGAAGACCGTATTTATCAAGGTATACAGTCTGATAATGTTGCCAAACTCAAAATCAATGCACTAGATAAATCAACAACAGAAGCCAAGGACGTTATTGTGGCAGAAACATATGGAAATAGATTCTGCATTCCACTTGAATTTGAAATCCTAACAGCGCATTTGCCCTATTACCAAGGAGCACTGAATGACCGTCTGAGTTTTGAACTAATTTTCAATGACTACTCCAAAGTTATCAAATCAATGGATTTCATTGCATCATACAAGATCTCTAATATTTCCTTGGAATATGAAATTGTCACACATGCTCATCTAGCTACTCTCATTCAAAATCAGTACCAGACAAAACTGCCGATTTATTATGACCATGTGATGAGGCACAGTTTAATGCATAAAGACAAAAGTGATCCAATGAGGAACATCAGCTTGAACACACCTGCTAGGTCACTGAAAGGCATTCTTATGTTGTTTGTTAAATCGGCGAGTCCATACGAATGGGATTCAGAAAAATTCTATAATCCAAAGATTACTCATTTGTCTTGTACTATTGAAGGGCGCCCATATCAAGTCTTCGCTTCAGGCATGTTGCCTTACCAGCACTATGACGAGATCACAAGGTATTTTGCTTGCAGAAGGGTTAGAGAAAAACCAGCAAACATGGCAAGCAAAGATCTACATCTGTATGATGTTAGGATCGGGCAATACCTGACAGAAAAGTATGCACTGTGGCTAGACCTGCGTAGTACAGATGATGACTACCTACATGGGTCAGGTAGTACTGTTGAAAACGGCAGTGACGGAATTACAATTCTGATACAAAAAAAGACTGAAACCACTGGTGCAATAAATATATATTTGTATCTGATTTATGATGCACAAATGAACATTCAAGAAAACAGACTGAGTGGACACATATATTAAAATTATAATTAGTATTAAAATGAACTTGATGACACTCGACCCACACTGTGGCTTGTTTTGTGGTGCCACAGGCTGTGGCAAAACTGAATTTGTACTTAACCTCTTACAAACAAGATACATCCATCATTTTGAAAACATTGTGATATTTTGTCCTACTATCAAACACAAAAAAGCTTATCACAACCGTTTATTCATTTGGTCAGATCATAATATTTATTTAGTGGACCCTCAGAAAAAAATGAATGACTACCTGCAGTATTTTTACAAACAATTTGAAGGACAGTCAACTTTGTTTATTGTTGATGATTGCTCTGCAGAGAAAGATATTGTTAAGAAGAGAAACATATTAGCAGAACTGGCCTTTAGTGGCAGACACGCAAACATCAGTGTCTGGATTCTCACTCAAAAATATAATGCTGTACTGAAAGATTTTTGTGAGCAGTTAAAGTTTATCTGTTTGTTTTACTGTAAGGATCGTGACAGCTTTGAAGACTGTCTCAGAGAGAACGATGTCATCCCCAACAAACATGAACGAGACATTGTGAAAAACAAACTAAAATCGACTAAGCATCTAAAGCTTATTTTAAAGACGGATCAGCCCACTGGGCATGAGTTAGCAAATTAATTTAGTCTTTTGGTTTGTCCATAAAAAATGATGGACAGTCAAAGCGGGTGAGCGTTTGATGTTACAGACTACTTTAGATATATCCAGCACTTTGAAGAGATAAGAACACATTACAAAAACCCATTTGCGCTTGCTATAACACCAATAGCAGTACCAGCAGTAATATATGTGGTATATAATGTGACTTTGGAATATATTGATGAGTTTCCATTTGAAGGGTGCATTGCTGGTAATTTTAAGACAAATACCTTTGAAGTTGATGATGACTGGCTTATAAAAGTGTGTGAACACATGCACCAACAACTAAAAAGACTAAATGTTTGTTTTTTAGGTGTTACAGTTAATAACGTAGTAGTACACAAGGTGCACCAGTAGTAATATATTTTAATTATTATTTTGTCACACAAATAAAAATGACGGACAACATGATCGATGTAACAGAGTGCTTCAGATATATCCAACACTTTGATCAGTTAAGAACAGATTTTAGGCAGCCGGACTTAACGCCAATATCAACACCAGTGATGATTTATGTGTCATATCAAATGACTTTAGAAATATTTGAGGAGTTACCATTTGTAGAGTACATGCCTGTCGATCTTAAGACACATACTTTTGAAGTTGATGATCAGTTGTTTGAGACAGTGTGTAAACAAATATTCAGACAACTATGCAAACTAAATCTGTTTATTGTAGGTGTTACAGTCAATAAAGTGGTATTACACAAGGTGTAATTTTTTCATTTATTATTTTGTTGGACAAATAAAAATGACGGACAATGCCCAAAGCTCGTCTGGTTCATCAGGCTTAAGAAACGTGTTTCACACAACAGACTTGCCTATATCAAACATTTACAGTGTCTATGAATCAATAGAAAGATCTTTTTCGGTCATACAAGATAATCTTCTTTCTGGTAGTGCAAAGATTCAAATTGTGGCTAAAATAGAATTTACCAGGGTAGATGGTGAAGTGATTGTATTGTATATCTCCACAAGACAACACACAGTTAATTCAAGAAGGGAATTGGAAAAAGTGTTTCATTTTGCATGATGATGAGGATGAGGGTGATTATATGATGATGCCATGGTGGTCCATGTGGTTGGGGACTGCGTGACAGGACCGCATTCCACGATTCCTGTCATAAATGTCTGTTACCTGACTTTTTAGAAGCAATTGACAGAGCAAAAATGAAGGGGTCTGGTTGGCATGAAGGTCGTGTACATGAACTACAACTGAAGCAGTCAAGATATCATCCTATATTAAGCAAATCATGGCTGCCACTACCGAATGAGGTTGCAGACAAAAAGGCTGTGGTCAATATTCAGAACAATGATAATTTCTGTTTTATGTGGTGTGTGCTTGCTAAACTAACTCAATTTCAGTGGCATAGATTTCCCTGTTAAGGTAGAGGACATAGATTTGTTTGAAAAATTAAATCCTGGTATATCTGTGAATGTGTATGTATGGGATAATGAATCTGAGAACAAGTTACAACCAATTAGAGTATAACCAATTGCCCCAACCTACGGTCAGTCAGAAGATAAGCATGTTGACATGTTACTAATAAGCTCCAGTGATAACTTTCACTACACAATTATCAGGAGTATATCACGTCTAATTCATGGGCATACAACAAAACACAAGTGTAAACAGGAATTTTGTAAGAAATGTTTACAAAGGTTTTCCTCTATTGAAGTAGCACACAAACATGATAAACATTGCAGGTCACCTGATGACATTCAAACAGTACTTAGGTATCCAGATCCTGGTAGTAAGGTTTATTTTAAAAACCATGGGAATCAGCAAAAGCTGCTGTTTGTAGTGTATGCTGATTTTGAATCACTGGTTGTACCATATGAGGGTCCTGTTCCAGAATCATTACCAAAGACTGTAAAGTTGAGTGACCAAATGGTGTGTTTTTTCGGATACATTCTTGTTAGATCAGACAGTCAGCATACAGAACCTATTATCTACAGAGGCGAAAATGCAGCAGCTGAGTTTTTAACAGAAATGAGACAACTGTACAGTAATGTAGTACATTATCTGGAAACGTGTCAGATGCCTTTGGTGATGACAAAAGAAAATAAACTGAATTTTGATGCAGCGGAGGCATGTTGGATTTGTAAACAATTCTTAGGGGGTGATAAAGTTCGTGACCATGACCACATAACTGGATTTTACAGAGGTGCTGCACATGGTGAATGCAACTTAAAACTAAAAATAGACCCCAAGGCTTATAAACTGCCAATCTTTTACCACAATCTCAAAGGGTATGATTCACACATTATCATGCAGGCTGTGGATGAGTCTTACAAAAAAATTAGTTGTATTGCCCACTTACTTACTTACTTACGCCTGTCACCCCTACCCGGGTATAGGCCGTCGACGAGAGACCTCCAGCAACTCCTGTCTTGTGCTTCTCCTTCGATTCTACTCCAGGTGGTTCCCAGTCTCTTGATGTCTGCTTGGAGGTCTCGACGCCAGGAGTTTCTCGGCCTACCTCTTTTCCTCTTTCCCTGGGGGTTCCATGACAATGCCTGCCTAGTGATACTGGAAGCTGGCTTTCTCAGACTGTGACCGATCCATCCCCATCTTCTTCGCCCAATTTCATTCTCTGCTGTTATCTGCTCTGTTCTCTCCCAGAGTCTGACGTTGCTGATCTTCTCTGGCCAGTGGATTTTCAAAATTCTTCTAAGGCAACTGTTCATGAAGGTCTGTACTCTGTTGACTGTGGTTTTTGTCAATCTCCATGTCTCTGCTCCATATAGGAGAACTGCTTTTACATTGGAGTTGAAAATCCGGACTTTGGTGTGTTGTGACAGCTCTCTGGAACTCCACACTTTTTTCAACTGGAGAAAGGCTGCTCTGGCTTTACCAATTCGTGCTCTGACATCTGCATCAGTGCCGCCTTTTTTGTCTATGATGCTCCCGAGATAGGTGAAGGACTCCACCTCCTCCAACGGGGTGCCAGCAAGCAAGACTGGATCTTCCCTGGTTGCGTTCAGCCTCATTGTCTTTGTTTTCTGTTTGTGGATGGTGAGGCCCACTTGGGACGAGATGTCAGCAAGCCTCGTGGTCTTGTCCTGCATTTGTTGATGAGTGTGGGACAGTAATGCCAAGTCGTCCGCAAAATCGAGGTCGTCAAGCTGTGTCCACAGTGTCCACTGTATTCCACTTCGTCTGTGCTCTGTGGTCATCTTCATGACCCAGTCTATGGCCAGTAGGAAGAGGAACGGAGACAGCAGACACCCCTGCCTGACACCAGTTCTGACCTGGAGCTCCCTGGTGAACTGCCCTTCGTGGATCACGTGACATGTCATGCCATCATAGCTGCTCTTGATCAGGCGGACGAGCTTTGTGGGTACACTGTAGTGTCGTAGGAGTTTCCACAGAGTCTCTCGGTCCACGCTGTCAAATGCTTTCTCATAATCCACAAAGTTGACGTACAGCGGGGAGCTCCACTCCAGAGACTGTTCTACGATGATGCGGAGAGTGGCGATCTGGTCTGTACATGATCGGTTCTTCCTGAATCCTGCTTGCTGGTCTCTCAGCTGGGGGTCAATGGAGCTCTTCATTCTCTCTAGGATGATCCTGTTGAAGACCTTTCCTGGTACTGACAGCAAGGTGATTCCTCTGTAGTTGGTTGTATTGCCCAGACAACTGAGAAATACTTGACTTTTATGTTGGATAAATTAGCGTTTTATGACTCTATGCAACATTTATCTTTAGGACTTGCTAGTTTGGTAGAAGGTCTGACATCATTTCCAATAACAAGTAAATATTTTGAGCCAGAGTTGATCAAAGGAATCTATCCCTATGAGTACATTGATCACTGGGTTGTGTTTGAGGAAAGGAGACTGCCACCCAAAGAGAAATTTTATTCCACACTAAATGGAAAAGGTATTTTTGAATCTGATTACCAGCACGCTCTCGATGCATGGGGTAAACTAGGGTGTGAAACGATTGGTGACTATCATGACCAGTACTTCAAAGCTGACGTTTGCTTGCTAGCAGACATATTTGAAAGTTATCATGAACAGGGTTTGTTGTTTGTTGCACTACAGTCTTGACCCAGCTTGCTACATAACTAGTTCTAGAACATGGATTGAGGGGAGGCATAAGTATAGCCGCAAACAATTATGCCAAAGCCAAAAACAAATATCTTGACGACTTTGACCCCTCGAGGTCAAGGTCATTCATCACGTACTTAGACGCTAACAATTTGTATGGCTTTGCAATGTGTGAGTTATTGCCCTTGAAAAACGTTTGACTGCATGATTTGACACAGTGTGATATAACAAAATTAACAAACAAAATTATGAATTATGATCGAGATCACAAAAAGGGTTGGATCTTTGAAGTCGACCTGGAGTACCCACACCACCTACATGATTACCACAATGATTATCCATTAGCAGTTGAGAAAATGTCTTTAACGGGGAAAAAAGAAGACACCAAACTTGTGCCAAATTTGAATGACAAATTCAATTACGTACGTCACTATCGATTGCTGCAGTTTTACATCAGGCATGGGTTAATACTAAAGAAAGTACACAGAGGTATTAAATTTGATCAAAGTGCTTTCATGAAAGATTACATAATAAAAAACACAACCCCCCCCCCCCCCCCCCCCCCCCCCCGTGCAAGAGATGGTAACACTGCATTTGTTTGACAAAGACTTCTTTAAGCTTATGAACAATGCCTGTTTTGGTAAGACAATGGAAAATCCTCATCACCGCAAAGATGTGAGACTGGTCACAACTGAATTGGGTGCAATTAAGCTTACAGGTAAGCCACAGTACACAGGGTATAAAGAGTTTCATCCATCATTGTATGCAGTAACACTAAAAAAAAAAAGATTGTTAAACTGGACAAGCCAGTTTTCATTGGTATGGCAATTCTTGAGTTATCAAAATTATTAATGCTTGAATTCTACTATGATTACTTTAAACCAAAATATCCTGACTGTCGACTGTTATACACTCATACTGACTCTATGATCATTGGTGTGCCTACTTAAGACTTTTATGAAGACATGAAAACAGAGTTGCATATGTATGACACGTCTGATTATCCTAAAGACCACCTGAGCACACAAAACAAGAAAGTTCCTGGGAAGTCTAAAGATGAACTGAATGGAGTGCCTATAGTTGAGCACATTGGACTAAGATCAAAAATGTATTCCATAATGCACCAAAAAGGTAGTCAGTCCAAAGCCAAAGGTATAAAAAAAAAACAGCGATAAAAAATAAAGACATCCGTCATGAACATTACAAGCAAGTATTAGATGGAGAACTAATGCCTGATTATCCAAACAAGACACTGAGGTCAAACAGACATAATCTTGAAATGATTCAAACACATAAGAAGTCGCTTGCAGTGGGGGACACAAAGCATGTGTTTCATAGTAAAGAAAAAGGCTTATGCGCCTGGACACTACAGACTTAAGTTATCAGAAGAAATAGCTAATAAACTGGTCGATGAATTAATCTATGAATTAGTTGATAAAATGATTAAAAATGCGTAACAGTGTCTGGAGGAATAATTTGTAATTCTTCTCTGACAAATGCCCTCTGTGGGGTAGGCTCATACAGATAATAAATCGATGCATTAGCGCCAGGAACTATTTTTTTTATATTGTGGACAGATGTAGACCATATTGGATCATTTGCCCTACATCTGACGTCATTCTCGGCCTTGCCAGGTTGATACAAATATCTCACCTGTTTTGTAAACAAGCTTGTGTCTGGATGTGTTGTTTTTATTTCATGTGTTTTATGTGTTTATTTATTTTTTTTTAATTTTTTTTTTTAAATTTAATAGCATCAATGGGCTTAGGCTGACCCTCGTTATTCATTGCTTTTATCACAGATGGTAATCTTGTAACCAACTCAGTGTTTTGAGCGTCATGCATGAGTTCCTTAGAATACTGATAGCTGAAAAGTCTGTCCGATAATTGTTTGTTAAAGTTCTCAACAATAACCTGTGACCTGTGCACACCTGGTATGCCCCGCCGCACTAGCACTCCATGCTTTGCAAATAACTGATTAACAGCGCCTTTAAATTCAGATCCGTCATCTACTTGCACAAGCCTAGGGTATTTTAAAGGGCCTCGACTATATATTTTTGTTAACGCAGTGGCTACCTTGGTAGCATTCTTGTCAGTTATGGGTTCAGCGTCCTTGTACCGTGAAGCTATGTCGACAACAGTTAATGCATACTTGTATCGTTTTTTTGTTATTGTATCATGTGGCAGGAACAGAAGATCCATTTGATGGGTGTCATTAGGGATAGTATTTACAAAATTAGGTCTTGTTATTTTTCTTGGAGCAGGTAAATATATTTGCCAAATTGCTTGTCTTTTGAGCCACTGTTTTATTTGTTCGAGTGTAACATCCCCGCCCACAGCAGCATGTAATTTCTCTATTGCAGTATTCCCTTTCCAGTAACCAATAGGGGAGTAATATATTTTTGATAGTTTATTTCCGATGTCGGTCATTTCTTCTAGCAATAAAAACTCCTGTAAAATAAACAAATGTCATTCCTACTAGAACAAATATTATTTCCCCATTTCTTTGTTCTGTACTTGGTTGATAGTAGTCGCTAAGTTTTGGTTGTGAGATGGTCATGTCTTCACCAGTAACAAGAAAATATTCTTTGATGGCATCATCAACATTTGAAAATGTATGCTGTGAGTGACCTTCTAGCCTGAGTTTTTCATTGATAAAATCAAGTTTCTCTATTCTTTGCTTTCCATACTCCTGCTGGGCTTGTGCAAGTTTTTCAGACGCTTCATTGTGACGCTTCATTTCTTCTGCAGATTCCTCTCTGCCCATTTTTGAAAAAAAGATAGTTTGATCCACTAAACGCAAGTGCGTTAACAATGGCCCCACTAATCATAATAGCTATTGTTACCATAATTTTTTATTTACATAGAAACATTTTCTGGAATAATTCCTTGCTTGACGAGAAAGTCTTTTGTTGCAATTGATGCTGCTACAACTGTCTTCGAAGTCTAATCTACTCAAGTCTGCTGATTTCATTTTGAAAAGACTTTTTACAAGCATAGAATAAGCTACTGTTAGTCTACTTATTACGGCAGAGTGATAGACGAGGTTCATTATGTTCTTTGCGTTGCTCATTTTCTTATACCACAAAAATTTAAATAATAAATTTATTCACTGCATGTAAAATGGGTCAACGGCTTTGGGTGTTGTTGGTAATGTGGCGACTTCTGGTTTTGTTTTTGGAGTGTCTGATTTTTTGGACATTGTTCGAGTCTGTGGTTTGTATTTTTTGTATAATTGGTAACCTACGTAACCAAATCCAACAACAAATCCAGCAACTATATATTTTGTTGTTTTGGGTTTAGACTCAGTTGATAGTCTCTCACTTTGATGTGGGTGTGAGGGTGTTGGCCCTGACGGTAGTGACATCGGTGCTGGGGCTGGTGCTGTTGATGGTGTTTCAGTTACATGGGCCTTTTCTGTTAATGCTTGAAGCTGTAATTTTGTGTGTGTTATATTCAGCTAATCTTTTCCCAGCCTCTATTCAACCTGGACTTTTAGCCTTAGTCACCGTTTGAACCTGTGTCAAGACAGAACTCAATTGTGGAGTCGTCTGCGTCATGTCCATTTTCTTCTAATTTAAAATTTATTTTCAAAAAATCAATATGACTACCAGTAACAAGCAAGGTTACGACAGGTGAAAGGTAATTTCCAAACTTGTAGAACATGAGGCATGCTAATTTGCCGATTGAACTTGAAACTATGGGGTTGCTCTCAAGATCATTTGATAAGCTGTCAGTATCAACAGGTAGGAAGTGACTAACAGCTTTTGTGTATAGGCAGACAAGAGATCGACTCAAATCACATGTTATTAGTGAACTAATGTGATTTTCATATTTAGCATGAAGTTTGATTAGCTCGTCAGCGGTGAGGGATTCTATGTCTTCTGTCATGTATTGTTTACCAAGAAAAGCTTTTGATTTTCCAGAAACAACTACAGAGAGAAGGTGTTGTTTTTTAGAGTCTAAGTCTTTGTTCTCTACAGCACAGATATTGTTTAGAAGAAGTAATTCGTCTTGGTTCATTTTATAATGTAATATAATATTTATTTTGTTTAAAGAAGTCAATGATGGCATTAATTATTTAGGTGGGGTGTGGGGGATCTGGCTTAATAATCGCGGGTTGACAGCTGATAAAAAAACGTAGCTTGAATGATTTCCGGAATGGAACTAATTATGGCTGAGCAGATAAAGCTGTTGGAGGTATTTGCTGGCGTGGGTTTGTCTAATTGCCGAGCGAATTAGAATAAATCTATTGATTATTAGATAGGATTCTCAGGAGCCCCACATCTTCTCTCTCTGCTGGAGACAAGGACAGCTAGGTTTCCGCCAGCATTTACATAGTCACCTATATTCGCCATCGTAGTGCTGGTAGCTGATTCCCAGCGGCAAGTGGGGAGAGCATTAGACATTTGTAGACTGTGACATTTGTTTTGTGATGTGTCGCATCAGCAGGTTCTCATCTTGATCGAGATTAGTTGGCGGCCGGCAGGGAGAACCACTCAGCTCAGGTACTTTCGTGTTTGCTTCAGGCTCAGCGTGTCTGGCGTGTCAGCAGGTCGCAATGACGATTTAAGTCTTTCAGGTTATCTGTAAGAAACAAGAACCGCTTTATCTGGCGCAATAATACCCTGGCGCCTCTCTCATTCAGATGCAGCCTGTCGCTATTAAACAGAGAGGTAGGAACTGCACCAGCAGGGGTGCAAAAATTGTTTTCCTGTAGAAACGAGACTTCTTCTCTTTCGCACAGCATAGCCAGGCATTGGTTACACTGCAGATGGTTTTCAGTGGGCAGCGCCCTTGTGGTAATATTGCTGTGTAGGCGACTGTGGCTAATGGGAAGACTCGTCGAACTACAGGAATGAGCTGCTGGAAGTCCTATAGTACTGAGGCACAGTTATTTGTGCCAACGTAGTGGACCACTGCACTACCGATGTCATAGCATGGCGCGATGTTGGACAAGGAACACTGCATCTCAACACAGTCAGAAAACTGTCTGCAACAGATAATGCTGACAGTATTATGTATGGGTCCTTTGTGTACTAACTTAGAGCTTTATGATGTAAATACAATGCCAAATGTCGAAATTCATCGTTTGGTGGTGTGTTGTTTTTGTACCCGAGAGTGCAGATTATCATCTGCATCGGCCTCGTTTTGAATTTGTGCATATTTACTAGCCTATGTCACAAGGCAGAACCCGGTCAATACTGCAGACGGGGTCATCGGCGTGGGTACACACGTGTAGGTGTACACATGTACTGATGTTCTCCCGCATTCCTTTGATATAATTTTCCACGAGAATGTAAAATGAACCTTCCATACTCGCTATACTGTCAAAATCAATGCAGGTTCCGCTTGATCTGCTACCCGGAGTAACGATCGTGCTGGGGGCCGCGTGGTTTGTTGGACTTGGTCTCCGCGCCAAGCGACTGAGCCAGAGTCACCTAGTTTGACCTTTGATCTTTTATCCCTCGGAAACACGAAACAGAACAGTGGTATTTATACCCACCTTCTGCACTGCAATTTCACATCTCACACATCGAAGTCTACGTAACTGACAGCATCTCTGGAAACGACAAATGCACCATCGCAGCAGAAACACTACCTCTGCGAATCGAGTGAATGAGAGCCTGCACAGACAAAAACGTGTCACGACCAGCGATGTCAGTGCCGCAATTTTTACACACACCGTAGTTTTCAGATCATTGCAGCATAAAATCTGATGATCTAGCTCCTAACATTATGATAAAACAGGTTTAAAATCTTGCGAAATCAGTAAGAGATAAATTCTACTGAAAATCATGAATTCTGAAAATCACTAGCGCTCGCGGAACTATGGGAAGATCGACAAAGACCGTTGCGGGATTACTTACTGATTCACATAGCAAAAAAGCGACAAATTCCGTATGGGCGGTCAAGCCAAGCTTTATATTCCTTTGTCCGATGTCAATTCTACTTAGGGTTATCTTGTCTCTCTTTCTCTTTCCTTTCCCCACCCGGGTCAGCCCTAAGGGACTTGGGTGGGATTAACTACTTTTTAGTTCCCAGGGTCACCCTGGTCAGCCCCACAAGGTGGGTTTTCCTCTCTATTCTGGGGCATGTGTTTCTGTCAACCCTTGGTCCGTTCACCTGTATTTGCCTTTTTAAAACCCTCCCAACTGTCTGCGCTGTCTGTACCTCTTGATATTGGATGTGTGTTGCTAAATGGTCTTAGCTTTATTTAGGCCCCATGTCTTAGGTTTATTTAACGTGTTGGACCGGCTGGCGACATACATTCAATGTTCTTTATTTATTTTATTTTTTTCACAAGCAGTGCAGGTCCTCGCAGATCATGATGATGAAGAATTAGAAGAATTTTACGAACAACTGGACAACATCATCAAGAAAACACCTAAGAAAGACATTCTGACTGTCCTCGGTGACTGGAATGCAAAGATCGGCCCTGACGCCTACCAACAATGGGCAGGAACAGCTGGCAAGTTTGGCCTTGGAGAAACAAACGACAGAGGCCTGCGACTTTTAGAGTTCGCACAGAGTCACCGTCTCACCGTTGCTAATACCCTCCATCCACACAAGAAGTCAAGAACAGTGACATGGCAATCGCCAGGAGGCCTGGTCCATAACCAGATTGACTTCATCTTGCTGCCTCGACGATTCAAATCCAGCGTTAACAAAGCACAAACGAGGTCCTTTCCTGGCGCTGATATTGGCAGCGACCACAACCTCGTCCTTACTAGCCTCAAGTTGAAGCTGGCATTGAAACGAGATAGCAAGAGCCCTCGCATCAGATTCGACCTCCAGAAGCTAAAAGACCCAGAAGTAGAAGAGCTCTTCCAAGCCCAGGTGGGAGGCAGATTTGCAGCCTTGGCTACTTTGGACTGTGACGTAGACACCCTTGCTGGAAATATAAAAGAGGTGTTACTTTCTACAGCAGAAGAAGTGCTGGGGAAGCAGAGGAAGCGCAAACAGCCCTGGGTCACCGATGACATCCTCGATCTCTGTGATGAGAGGAGAGCCTGGAAGAAAAAGAGAGGCCAAGACCTCACATCAGCAAACAAGTACAGACTTGTCAACAAGAAGATCAGGAAGAGGATGAAAGAAGCCAAAGAAGATTGGATTGAAGACCAGTGTTGTAGCGTGGAAGAGGGCATGGCAAACGGCAACAGCAAGAAGGCTTATGAAACGCTAAGGACCCTCACCAAGACTCAACAGCGAACAGCCACAGTCATCGAAGACAGCAGCGGCCAACTCCTTACGGAAAACACTGCTGTACTAAACAGATGGACTGAGTACTGCCGAGACTTGTATAATTACAAGGCTGAGCCAGACACCAGCATCCTCCAAAACAACCAGGCTGGGGCCAGGAAGGCTGAAGACCTGCCGGTGTTAGCTGAAGAGGTGGAAGCAGCCGTACGCGGCCTGAAGGGAGGAAAGTCTCCAGGTGTAGACAACGTACCTGATGAACTGTTGAAACATGGAGGAGAAGTAACAACGAAGGTCCTCACTACACTCTGTCAAAAGATCTGGGAGCAAAAGAAATGGCCAGTAGAATGGACACAGTCTCTAGTGATCCCGCTCCCCAAGAAAGGAAACCTGAAACAGTGCCAGAACTACAGAACTATCAGTCTGATAAGTCACCCTAGCAAAGTAATGCTTAGAATCATTCTCAACCGCCTCAAAACTTTCGCCGAGGAACTGCTGGCAGAAGAACAGGCTGGCTTCAGAGTTGGAAGAAGCACTGTAGAGCAGATTTTCAACTGCCGCGTCCTGATCGAGAAACATCTGCAGCATCAGCGCGAACTCTACCACAACTTCATTGATTTCAGGAAAGCATTTGATCGCGTCTGGCACGACGGACTCTGGCAAGTCATGAGATCGTTCAACATAGAGGAGGGACTGATCCAAATGATAGAAGCGCTTTACAAGAACGCCTGCAGCGCTGTTCTACTTAACAATCAGTCAGGCGAGTTCTTCAGGACGACGATCGGTGTCCGTCAAGGATGCCTGCTCTCTCCTGTCATTTTCAACATATTCCTGGAGAAGATCATGCAGGAAACCCTCCACGACCACCATACTTCAATCTCTATTGGTGGCAGATCCCTGTGCAATCTTCGATTCGCAGACGACATTGACCTCATGGCAGGCAGCAATAGTGAGCTCCAAAACCTGACAGACAAACTTTCAAGTAGCGCAGGGTCTTATGGCATGGAGATCAGTACGGATAAAAGCAAAGTGATGATCAACACCACAAGCGACAGCAGCAGCAACATTCACATGAACGGCCAGAAGCTAGAAGAGGTCAATAGCTTCAAGTACTTGGGAGCCACCCTGTCCAAAGACGGTAGTTGCATAGCAGAGATCCGTATCAGGATAGGTACAGCAACATCTGCAATGGCCAGGCTGGACAGGATATGGCGAAGTAACTCCATCAGCTTCACCATCAAGTACAGGCTTTACAAGTCCCTCGTAGTGTCTATTCTACTCTACGGCTGTGAGACTTGGACACTGCTTGCAGACTCAGAAAAGAAAATCCAGGCCTTTGAGAACAAGTGCCTGAGGAAGTTGCTCCGCATCTCGTACCGCGAGCACAAGACCAACGAATATGTACGGAGCATCGTCGCTTCCCTGGTGGGCCCACATGAACCCCTTCTGGCAACCGTGAAACGGCGCAAGCTTGCTTGGTTTGGCCACGTGACCCGACACAACACCTTGTCCAAGACTATCCTCCAAGGCACTCTCGAAGGAAGTCGTCGGCGAGGTCGTCAGAGAAAGAGTTGGGTCGCAAGCATAAAAGAATGGACCGAACTCGAGATGCCAGACTTGCTTGCCACCGCCCAAAATAGAACTCAGTGGAGAGCACTGTCTGTTGCTGCTGCCTTTCAGTCCCCCCAACGCCCAGTTCGGGCAAGGGACTGATGATGATGATGATGATGCAGGTCCTCGCGCTGGGACCATATGGCATTGAGGCGCGTCCCCTGGGTGGTGGATAGGGGGTCCCTCGCGAGAGGGGTGCACCGAATGAAATAAGGTGCCGTGAACCAACATGGTCTAAGGGAAGGTGACCCCGACAGAAAACCCCTGGTCCTCCTAGTAAGGGGGTTGGGCGTGGGGGTAGCTTCCCCACCCTGCAAATAAGGAAATAGCTACAAAAAGACAAACAGCAAAAAAGTGCAGGCACGTCCTGAGAAAGTCTTGTTGCTGTCGGGACGTTAAGCAATGTACAATCAATCAATCAACCTTTCTCTTTCTTCTCTTTAATTCCGAGTCTGTCATTGTCGGCCGCCGCGAGTCGACTAATACTTTCTTTTTTTCTTTGCTGGTTCATCCGCCATCTTGTCTCTGATTGGTTATAATTATGGAGATGACCTAAGGTCGTATAGAATAGTTATGACGTCAGCTACCATCGCCTATCAGAAGCAATCTTTTCACGGGGTCCCGTCACAATATTCCGGTGGCCTCTTTTCGCTTTGAACGGACGAAAGAAAGCATTTGGTGGGACAATAGGATGGTCACTGTCTAAGTGGGTGTGTATACTGAATCCCAGTAAAAGCTTTTTGCAAACTGAAGCATTTAAAAAGGTCAGGAGTGCCCCTTTAAAGTTATGTTACCCAGGATCAAGCATATCAACACAGTCAGAAAACTGTCTGCAACAGATACTGCTGACAAATGTCGAAATTCATCGTTTGGAGGGTGTGTTGTTTTTTACCCGGGAGCGCAGATTATCGTCTGCATCGGCCTCGTTTTCAATATGTGCATATTTACTAGCTATGTGCATATTTATTAGCTACGTCACAAGGCAGAACCCTGTCAACACTGCAGGTCGCGAGGTCATCGGTGTGGGTACACACGTGTCAGTGTACACGTCTACTGATGTTCGCCGGCATCCCTTTGACATAATTTTCCACGAGAATGTACAATAAACCTTCCAGACTCGCTATGCTGTCATAATCACAATGCGGGTTCCGCTTGACCTGCTAATATTTACTAGTACTGCCGGAACGATCGTGCTGCGCGGCATCGTCAGTGCCGCACGGCCGGAGGCGTGGCTTGTTCGACTCAAGTCTCCTCGCTGAGCCAGCGTCCACGGTGCCTAGTTTGACCTTTGATCCACTGCACTGCAATTTCACATCTCACACATCGAAGTCTACGTAACTGAAAGCATCACTGGAAACGACAAATGCACCATCGGAGCAGAAACACTACCTCTTGTGAAATGTGGAGTGAATGAGAGCCCGCACAGACAAAAACGTGTCACGACCAGCGATGTCTTGCCGCACTGACTATTTTGACACACACCTGACCGTAGTTTTCAGATCCTTGCAACATGAATATGATAACAGTAAATGAAAAATTCTACTGAAGATCGTGAATTCTGAAAATCGCTAGCGCTCGTGGAAATATAGGAAGATCGACAAAGACCGTATATTACTCACTGATTCACGAGGAAAGGCCAATTCTAGGTGGGCGGCAACGGCCAAGCTCTTGCTTTACGTGTTGCCACATATCCATATTCCCTTGTCCGATGTCAGTTCTATTTAGGGGAATCTTGTCTCTCTTCCTCTTTCTTCTCTTCAATTCCGAGTCTGTCGTTGTCGGTGTGAATCGATAATACTTTTCTTCGCTGGTTCATCCGCCATCTTGTCTCTGATTGGTTATAAGTATGCAGACGACCTAAGGTCGTATAGGCGAAATAGTTATGACGTCAGCTACCACCGCCTATTAGAAGCAATCTTTTAATGCGTTCAGTCACAAGATTCCGGTGGCCTCGTTTCGCTTTGAACGGACGAAAGAAAGCATTTGGTGGGACAATAGGGTGGTCATTGTCTAAGTGGGTGTGTATACTGAATCCCAGTAAAAGCCTTGCGAACTGAAGCATTAAAAAAGGTCACGGAGTGCCCCTTTAACTTTCTGTTATTGTTTCCCAAAGAGGAAGCCTGACGGTTATTTATTGCTGTCTTTGAAAAAAATTAATTCATTGATCTTCATTTACGAGCGACTTAACTTTCTTTTACAGATATTTTCACAATTTATAATGACACTGTAGATGTTTAGAGACAAATGACACATTTATTCTCTAGGCACGTTGGTGTACATACAGTGGAGTCCGCTTAACACGAATTTCTGGGGACACGGAAAATCACTTCGTGTTAAACGTATTTCGTGTTAACCAATATGGCCTCAAAATTGATCACGGCCCTCAAGGAGACGTGTGTAAGACGTGTGCGTGCGAATGAGTACGAGGTTAAAAGTGCACAGTATCGTACTTTATGTGCCCATACCTTCAGCTCGCTATGAAAACAAAAGGAAACGTGTACAGCTCGCATATTTAATGTAAAATCCATCAAGTAAAATCCATAGTAAGTTACAATCCATCAGTTAAAAGCAACACAGGCTGAAGTACAATCCCGCATCGGTAAAATTGTTATGTTGGTACACGAATGATACAACATGAATACGGTTCAGAAATGCTAGCCAATGAAAAGACGGATTACAAAAGCCAAAGGCTATTCAGCCAATCACAGACTAGAGTTCGCTCTGATCTATCATTTGTACCACCACAGCGCGAGAGTGACATGTGAATTGGTTTTCGGTGAATGGAATCTGTGTTCGTGTTAAACAGGTGAATAATAATGAAATTGCCTTGGTTGGGAACCGAAACCAGCTTCGTGTAAAGCGAAATTTTGTGTTAAGCATTTCGTGTTATCAGTGAAATTTTAATACAGAATAAGAAGGCCGTCGGCCGGGAATGCGGCAAAAACGGTTCGTCAGTGTTAACCGGAAGTTCGTGTAAAGCGAGTTCGTGTTAACTGGACTCCACTGTAGCTACCTATCAGTGGTTTCTTTCATTTGTTATCAGAGAGAAAAGCCTAACCTTCTGTATTTCTGCTCTGATTAATCTACGGGAGACTGAATGTCATTTATACAAATTTGCTATTATTCATCATGTTGTCGTTCAGGTTTCTTTTCCATGAAAACTTTACTGTGCAGGTTGAAGAATTGTTTTGCTTTAGTAAACACACACACACACACACACACACACACACACACACACACACACACACACACACACACACACCATCACACACACACCATCACACACACACACACACACACACACACACACACACACACACACACACACACACACACACACACACACAAACACCAAAACCAAAAACAAAAACAAAACAAAACCTTGCATTCGATCCTGCGTTTTCTGTGTCTTGCGACAGGTGAATGTTTTATGCATTGCAAATGGCAGAAAATCCCCACAGCTTAGCAGGCTACTACAGTTTCTGCCAAGGTTTATTATTCACAGCATGTGCAGTCTATTCCGCCATTTAAAAATGAGAGTAGATTGTGTACATTGGTCTGCATTTGTGGCTAGGAAAGCTAGACAGGTTGTTTTGTTTGCTTTGAACCGTAGGGCTGACCCCATCCCTACAAAAACAAGCCAATTAAGTGTAATTTTTGGGCAGTGCAAAAGTAAACAATGGAAGGAAAAATTAGTACGGCTGAAAACCATTGTGCTCTTCGCTGTAACACAGTAAGTCAGTGCTTGCACATGTTTAAAAAATCTATGCGTATTGCTTGATATTTAACGTGCATTCACCGTTATAATTTTTCGTTGTCAGTGAGAGCTGCCTAGTGTATCTGTTATTAGTTTTATGGTACACGTATATCTTTGGTGTGTGCGAGCATTTTTTGTTGTTTTGTGTTCACTCTGCTAAGCTTATTTTTCCTTGTATATCTTGTTGCGTAAGTGTGTATGTTAAGGAATCTATACTGTGTTGTAGGATGCAAGGTGTACGTATGTTAGTATGTCATTTGTACGGCGCCTCAGAGCTTTTCTATCGAAAGTCATAGGCGCCTTAAAAATATGCCTTATTATTATTATATTATTATTATTATTATTATTATTATTATTATTATTATTATATCACATGTAGTGGAAGTCACTGAAACGCAAACCTGATTACATGAGATTGCTGAATAGCAAAAAAGAAAACAAAATCCGAAAATCTGCAGGAGGTATAGATATTCAAAAGTCCTCGCCATCTAAGGGTCGTTACGAGAATCTATGCGTATTGCTTGAGATTTAACTGATATTGTTACTCAAACTGAGGTAGTAGATGCGGACCAAGTAACAAGTGTAATCCACATCTGCAAGAGGCACAGATCCTCGTGAGTCCCATCTGCCCGCGGGTTCATGAAAATCTACGCCTCTTACTAGTGCCATTCATGCTGATGTTTCTCAAACCGAGTCTCACTAAAAACACCCTTGACTGTAACCAATGGCAGGCAAGCATCGCGAAAATATAAACAGTGAGAAATCCAGACTAAAAAGGTGACTGCCAAGCGTGTAAAATGCAAAGAAGTACCCAACGGAGAAAGAAACGCGCTTAGAAAAGACGGGTACAAACCAATTTACTAATATGTCAAAATAGACAAACAAACAGACTCGAGAGATCAGCCGCTACTTATCTTAATTCGCAGAAGTAATGTGGCAACTGAAGGAGGTGACGTAAAATAAAAGAAAAGGAAGAACAAAAGTGCGGAAAAAGTAAAAATGACGTCAACGAAAAACTCATAAGATAGAGACTCGGAGAGAAACTGAACACGAGAGACAAGAGCGCGCAGGAGCGAGCAAAAGTGAATGCATTTGTGTGAGGCCAGAGAGAGAGAGAGAGAGAGAGAGAGAGAGAGAGAGAGAGAGAGAGAGAGAGAGAGAGAGAGAGAGAGAGAGAGAGAGAGAAGGAAAGAGAGATGATGATGAATCTTTTTTTATTCAGGATAGAGCCATTAGGCAACTCAATGCCTGTCTTACAAGCTGTCCTGTAAACAAATGAGAACACAATAGGAAAAGAAACATAGCATGATAATAATAATAATAATAATAATAATAATAATAATAATAATAATAATATAATAAATAATAATAATAATAATAATAATAATAATAATATAATAATAATAATAATAATAAGATGAGGAAGCAAAACTACGGGGGAAAAAACCCACAATAGGAGAATTATCGAAAGGAGGAAAAAAAAAAAATGACAATGGAGAATTTGTAACTGCCTCCGATGCAAAAAGCAAGAGAACGAAACGCGTGCATAGCATTAATATTATACTAATCTAAGACAGCGTCATAAATCAGCAGCATCAATAGCGTATAGTGACACCGACAAGACAATAGATGATCAGTTAGCAAATGTATGGAGAAAGAAAAAAATATTTGACGTTTACGTGTTATCAGCAGTATTATTCTTATGGCAAACTGTGAAGTCACGCTGATTGGAAGTGAGTGTGCAATGCACGTTTAAAATGGGTTTTATCGGGAAATGATTTAATGTTTAATGGCAATGAGTTCCAGACAGAACTACCTGAAAATAGAAGACTTGACTTGTAGAGATCTATCCGTGGGCGTAAGTGAAGCAAGTCATTCCTCGTATGTAGTTGATGCCGAGGGCTGAAGTTAAATATCATGCGCAGATATTCCGGGGCTTGATAATGAAATATTTTGTGCATGAGGACGCATTTGTTAAATTTGAGTTGTTCCTTTAGGGTAAGCAGGCCAAGGGATTTTATTTTCTCGTCCGTGGAAGTAGGGTTAGGAATAATTAACTTAACTGAACGACGATACAGCGAGTTTAGTTTTTTAAAATGAAGTTCACTGCATTCGTCCCACAAAGAGGACGCATAGTCACATTGGCTTTTAATGTGTGCGTGAAAGAACAATGTACAGCACTTTGTACTAAGAATATGTCTAAGTTTAGAGATCAGAAATACATTCCTGGACAAGGTTTTGCACAAACTGTCGATATGCGGCGACCAGTTCAGCTGGTCGTCAATTACAACTCCCAGTAGGCGGTGCCTGGATACTTGTTGGATAGGTTTATTGCCAAGTGACAGTTTCAGAGGGGCAGGATGTAGCTGACGCTTTTGGCGGGTTGTTATCAACATGCTTTTGGTTTTAGAAGTATTGATTAGCATGCGATTTTGCGCACACAAATCTGACACTTCATCGAGACTTTGCCGACAATTTAGCTTCGTTTCACGTTTGTCTGATGTATGCAGCGTTGAATCGTCAGCAAAGAGTTCGCATTTAACCTCAGGATTTGAGATGGAAAGAGGTAGGTCATTGATGAATAAAGAAAATAAAAGAGGCCCTAGGATAGATCCTTGGGGGACTCCATGCCTCACTATACCTTCTTTCGAATACCTTCCGTTTGAGTACACCTTCTGACGGCGGTTACTGAGGTAGGAGGAGAAAACAGCTATAGAGTTCGAATCAAGCTTATATACTGAAAGTTTCTTTAAAAGAATGTTGTGATCGACTAAATCAAATGCTTTGGTTAGGTCTAGAAAAATTGCACCATTTAATTTGGACTTGTTTATTGATGAGAGCCAAGAGTCGACAATGTGAACGAGTGCAGTATGACATGAGTGTTTAGGTCTAAAACCGGACTGAAGAGATACGAGTAGGCGGTGATTCTCCAAGAATTGGAGTAGGTGCTTATGAACGTGTCTTTCTAGTGGCTTTGATAATAGTGATAACACTGAAATAGTACGGAAAATCGTTTAGACTTTTGGGATCTGTACATTTGGGAATGGGGACAACTTTAGCATCTTTCATGGCATCTGGAAAAATACCTTGCTTGATAGAAAGGTTGAATATAAATGTCAAGGTGTCAGCTGTGTATGGAAGGGACAATTTCAGTACCATGTTGTTTATTCCATCCAGGCCACACGATTTACTTGTTAGAGTAGAAATATATTTACCTACTTCAAACACTGTCATAAGAGGTATGGAGAATGACGCACCTGTTGCAGAATCACAGTGTGTGCGCAGTTTATCAGAACAACTGTAACTATCAGTGCCACTGGAAAAAGACTGTACAAAAGACTCAGCAATATTTAAAAAGTGGGAATTGAAGTCGTCTGGAGTTATGCCTGGAGAGGTAGCAGCATTGATAGAACTCCTCTTCTTTGTAAACAAACTGATTGCATTCCAGACACATCGGGTATCTTACCCTCTGCGATAACTTTTTCCGCAAGCGTTTTCTGTGCTTTTCTAACTAAGGATTTTACAAAATTACGTTGTTTCTTAAAATCCGCAAACTTTTTCTGCCGTTTTAAGTCATCTCTTATTTTCATTGCGTGAATGATGTCCTTTGACAACCAAGGCGGAAGGGTAGGGTGTTTAACGCGTTTAGTCCTTAGTGGGGCATGTTTATCGAGGACCCAAAAAAATAGCTTGTACCAAAGCGAGAGGGCTTCATTGGGATCATTAGTGTTATAAATAAGGTGAAAGGGCGTGATTGAGAGGGTATGAAGAAAGTCATCTTTGTTGAACTTTGTGTAAGACCTGTATGTGATGGTAGTGCGGTGTTTGTGCTGGGGTCTATCACGTTTAACTGAAAGATTAAAACAAAGTGATCACTAATGGCTACATTCGGCACGTGGACGTTTGTGACAGCAGGTGCATTTGTAGTGTAGATGTGGTCAATCAATGTGGCGGATGACAAAGAAACTCTAGTGGGAGACCGAACCATCTGCTGCAGGCCAAATAATGAGGTGGTGCAATTCCACGCCGCATTACCAGTCTTTCGCAGGTCAATATTAAAATCGCCTAGAAGGTGTATGTCTTTGTTGTGACGTTGTTGCACCTTATCCATCATGGTGACAAAATCATCATACCATGAGAATGTGACTGAAGGGGTGCGATAAATAAATCCAATTAGTGTGGGGGAAGATTTGTCACATTTCAATTCAAGAACTGAATAAACTTTCTACGTGACAAGACTCTAAATCCATGCGAGAGAGAGAGAGAGAGAGAGAGAGAGAGAGAGAGAGAGAGAGAGAGAGAGAGAGAGAGAGAGAGAGAGAGAGACTTGACTGACTGTTAAAATAGTGGGGGGGGGGGGGTTGAGTGTAGGCTCAACTTGAACTAATTTGAGTCATTTCATGATTTTCATGAACTGGGTGAACATCAGTATAATTCTGAAAAGCAAATAAACAATCATATGACTTCATTTTGAGCCCTTCATCCGTCCGACTTGTAGCAATGCGTGGTACATATGAACACAGGTGTGTGAGCCCCATGTGTTATTAGTATTTTTTTTATTCCAGTTCTCGTCAAGTTCAATCTGTTTTAGCGTGTCGAGCACTGATCTGCCAATCGTTTGATCTAACGGTGACATTTAGTGTACGTAACGGATTGCTGTGCTGTTGTTTTAGTTTCACCTCATAGATTGACATTAACATATGCGATGCTTTTGGTTTATATGCGATGCGGCCGTATCACAGTAACATGTGATGCAGTCTGACAGTTTAGAGAAATCGTTGGACTATTTGCACTGTGGTTGACCTGTTCAGTACAGTTGCGCGTCAGTTTGACTTGTGGCTGGCTGGCATACACACCATTTTTGTAAGCAGGACTAATTGTAAAGATTAGCGGTGATTACAGTGCATAGCCAAGCGTGTTGTGCTAAATGCGAGTAGACAGTTCCGGCTACAAACTATCATTCAAGTTATCTTTGACAGTTGTGGTGATTATAAGTGGATTTGGTTTATTCCATATTTTCGCACATGATCACTCCTTTTAGTGACTGGACTGTTTCACTGAGTTTCTGATATTGCAAACTTTATATTTACATTTTCGTCATCAAAATGTGTACACCATCAAACAATTACATGCATGCCCACGGGCTGAAGGTCGGGCACCTTAATGTATTTCACCTTTACAATAAGGTTCAATATTTTAAAACTAGCCTTCACACTTCCATCTCTTTGGGCTAACGGAATCACGTCTGGACTCAAGAATTAGCGCCGAAAATCTGGGCATATCAAACTTTTCCTTAATTAGTCGTGACCCAAACACTCTCAAACACACAGGGATTGCTGTTTATGTCCATAACTCGATTGCACATATCGTTCGCAGACGTGATGATCTGGAGTCAACTGAGATCGAGTGTGTATGGCTAGAAGTAAAAATTAATAACTCATCGCCAATTATAATGGGTTACGTATATATAGAAATCCATCGTCCACCGTCGAGTGATATGATGCCTGTGCAGATGATGGATAAAGTGAATGACACTGACAAAGATGTACTGCTGTTAGGTGATTTTAACATTGACTTATTGAAAACAAATCCCACGTGGCAATCGACAACAACACTTTTTGGGTTGAAGCAACTTGTCCAAACTTCTACTAGAATAACCCAATGATCCGCTACACAGGGCTCATTGATCACATCTATACCAACAACTGTAAGTCAGTACTTGACACCAGCGTCCCCTCACTAGCTGTCAGTGATCATTTTCCCATCACCTGTACATGGTCGTGCAAGCTGCCCAAACAGAAGAGGGATCAACATGTGTACATCACAGGCTTTACGTCTTTTTAAAAACTAAACAAAAATGCTTTTCCACACGATCTTAGCCTTACACCCTTTCATGATGTGTACAATTGTACTGACCCAGATAAGATTGTCTCTGTCTTACTTGATCTGTTCCTAGGGGTGCTAAACAAACATGCGCCAGTAAGAAGAAAGCGAGTCCGACCCCGCCAGCCACCTACGAAATCAAACAAGCAATGGAGGACAGAAATAACGCTAAGAAAGAAAAGAAATTTCAAGAATTTAAAAGATTGCGAAATAAAGTTAAGTACTTAGAGAGGCGCAGAGATCGTTTGTAGCCAAAACAGTTGAAGAAGACAGAAACCCTTCCTCTATCTGGACAGCACTTAATACGCTTACCAACAACAAGCGTAAACAGTGCAATACCATTCCAGAAAACCTCTCCGCTGAGGAGTTTAATAACCACTTTCTATCAGCCCCCAAAGACTTACTCAGTTCTCACAATCGCGATCAGTGGATATATTCTACACCAGAGAAGCTAACAAAGTTCTGTAAGCAAAGATTGTCCTCAGATGATATTTTCGTCATCCCTGATATTGCTGTACACGAGGTAGGCAAATACATTTCCATCCTAAAAAAAAAGGAAAACATCTTCGGGCAGTGATGGTATCAATGGATATTATTCTTGACCTGTCACAACCATACATAGTGGAACCTCTTACATACATTTATAACCTGTGTATACAACAACAAAAAAATCTTCCCTGTAGCTTTAAGAAAAACAAAAAATAGTGCCTGTTACTAAAGCAAAAGATTCCTCTGAAATTAATAACTTTCGCCCCATTTCCCTTCTATCAGTTCTCTCGAAGCCTCTGGAAAAGCATGTTCACAAACATCTTCTGGAATTTCTTGAAGAAAGGTCATTATTATGTCATTACCAGTCAGGTTTTCGTCCCAAGCATTCATGCCACACTGCACTCGCACGAATAGTGAATTCGTGGGTCAACAGCATAAATGATAATAAAATGGCTGGTGCTGTCGTCTTGGATCTAAGGAAAGCGTTCGATCTTATCGATCATACCATCTTATAGAAAAAGCTTGCCACTTACTTCAACAATAAAAGTCCGTCAGCTCTTTCGTTTCTGAACTCCTATCTTACAAAAAGAACACAAACAGTCTACGTCAATGGAAAATGTTCTTCCTGTATCTTCATTAACGATCTACCGTTACATGTAACGTGTACTGAGGCTGAGTGTGACATGTTTACCGACGACTCAACATTACATTCCGCTGGTAAAACTGTGCCTGAAATTGCAAATTATAATCTTCAAGAGAGTCTTCATGAAGTCTCTCGGTGGTGTAATGAAAATCGCCTGCTTGTAAATCCCACAAAAACAAAAGGCATGCTTATCACAACCCGCCAGAAACATCAGCTCCAACCTCCATCACTCAACCTTTCTTTTGACTCCATCCCAGTTTCGCAGGTCAGTCAACACCGCCGGCCTGCTTGGAGTAATACTAGAGGATGATCCAACCTGGCAAAACCACCTAATCTATATGAGAAAACATTTGTCCAAAAAGTTGTTTCTACTTTCCAAACTTAAAACGATCATTGACCTTAAGACGCGCAAACTATTTTTTAATGCCTACATTAAACCACACATTGATTTATGCCTCAACAATATGGGATGGCTGCAGTGAAAATCACTTCAAGAAGATAAACTCACTATACAAGCGCGCTGCTAAGCTTATCCTCCCTGATCCGTCTTTATCCACTGATGCCAAGCTGCAGGCCATCGGACTTCTCCCTCTGGTTAAGCACCTCGCACTAAACAAATGTGTACTGATGCACACAATTCTTAACTAGAAAGCTCCACCTTACTTATCTAGGCTTTTTTCGCCAACTGAAAAGAAATACAGCACCTCCAGGAACAGTCTCTCTATAAAAAGTCCCCGTATAGACCTGTTCAAATCTAGCCTGCCTTATTCAGGTGCTCTTTTATAGAATTCTCTTCCTCCCACTATTCAACAAACCACGCCCCTCTCTCTGTTTAAAGGTAGAGTACATGATTACCTTTCTAAGACAACGAAATGCTGATCCTTTCCTCTTCGTTGTTTCTAGACATGATCCGCTTCATGTTCTCACTTTTTGCTAGTTTTTTTCTGCTTCCCATCTAGCCTCCAAATTGTTTATTTTTCTGGTTTTTTTTAAAACTTGTTTTGATAGTACACAAAATAGCCTACCTACTTAAATGTTAGTTATGTGTGCACGTACGTGTGTATGTGTATGCTAAGCTACTTAAAAAATAAAAGGAACACCAACCAAACAACAAAAACTAACTAAATATAAACGTAACACACACACACACACACACACACACACACACACACACACACACACACACACACACACACACACACACACACACAGGGAGACGCAACCATCAGAGTGGGTTACCTAGCATTTCATGTGAAAATGGGTTCCCATATTTCTATTTATTCTAGGGCTCTGGAATTGATGCCAATGTTTAGAACTCACATTATAACTAAACTCTATAACTTAAAATAAAATAGACATTTTCTAGAAACAGAGCCACTAGATGCCGAAAAAATGGGTTTCTGCCAATAAAGTGGGTGGGTGTCTCTCTCACACAAATGAAACTGGCATTACAGTCAAAATGGGTGTCTTCACAACAGTAGGCGTCTGTAATAAGGTCAAGTTCATGGAATACTTCTTTTTCACATTAATTTTTTTTCCCAACTTAAATGTGTATGTGTGCTTTAACATTCTTTACATAGTATGGTGCAAAATTCAATAAACACTGGCCCGAAACCTTTCGATTATGATTTTTACAGAGGAAATCGTTTAAACATTGCTGCGTTTTGTCCTTTTGAAGCAAAACAGTTTATCATGGCATTGATGTGAGAATCAACATAATGTATTCTGGAAATTAAAGGACTTTTTTGTGTGTTTTGGGGTACTCTGGAGTTTCAGACAAACAGCAACAGAGCATTTTGAATATTAACCCTTATCATTCGGAATACACCAGTGTGTGCAACTAGTGTAACTGAAATAGTCCAAGGGTTAGTGCCAGAATAGCTTGGTGCCTCTAGGCGCCAAGCTATTGTGGCACCACCCTTGAACTAAAGCCATTGGTCTATGTCCTCATCTGTAAGTACTGTAATGTAGCTTGCATAGAATTATGGCAGTGAACAGATTTGAAGCTATTAGCCTCAGTATGACTATGATGCGGGTCAAAAAGTGTGGAAATATATCAAAGATAGAAAAAGACCCAGACGAAGAAACGAACACTTAACTTATTCTACCCCAGCAAAATTTAAGATCCACCACGATAGTTCAAGGGTGATGCCAGAATAGCTTGGCGCCTATGGGCACCAAGCTATTCTGGCATCACCCTTGAACTATCGTGGTGGATCTGTGTCCTGCACTGCAACGCAGTCTTCTGAAGACGACTTCAACATTTGGGCTTAACTTATTCTACCCCAGACACACCACAGCAAAATAAAGATCCACCATGATAGTTCAAGGGTGATGCCAGAATAGCTTGGTGCCTATGGGCGCCAAGCTATTCTGGCATCACCCTTGAACCATCATGGTGGATCCGTGTCCTGCACTGCAACGCAGTCTTCTGAAGACGACTTCAACATTGGGCTCAACTTATTCTACCCCAGACACACCACAGCAAAATAAAGATCCACCATGATAGTTCAAGGGTGATGCCAGAATAGCTTGGCGCCTATGGGCGCCAAGCTATTCTGGCATCACCCTTGAACTATCATGGTGGATCTGTGTCCTGCACTGCAACGCAGTCTTCTGAAGACGACGTCAACATTTGGGGATTCCGATCTTGGGGTAGAACGAGTTAAAATGACAGAACAGAACACTGACATTAATTAATTAACTGACAACATAAGAAATCACTTGAAACTTCAGCCTTTATTTAACGTCTTTCGTCTCCAACAAACAACCAGCCATTCTTTCATTTGCAAAATGGTATGGCAGTACAACCAACCATTCTTTCATTTGCAGAGTTTTTAAAATGGCATGCAGTATATTACAAAATGATCCGCCCCCCCCCCCCCCATAACACTCTTGTAATCAATTTTTACATTGTCAATGGTTTTCTTATCTTATTATATTGTCTTTTGTCCCCAGCCGGCTGTTTCGTTTTGCAAATCCAAAGGTTATACAGTATACAAAATGTGACCCTTTCTCACGAAACCAGTCTTAACTCGCAGCGAGCCAATCAGCACTACACGCAATAATATGTGGTGGGGGGTCAATCTGGGGCATTTTCACTTTTTGGGAGAAATGTATTCTACATACACCAAAGTATCGTATGGTTAAAATCTTTATCATGAAAAATGCCATTAAATAGGTAAAAAATGATTTTAAAAGTCTGCCCTTGGCCCCAATTATGCTGCACACAGAAACTTCACAGGCTGTTTTCTCAAAATGGCCGCCGGAGGCTTTAACAACTTTAAACACTTAAGAACAGCTTTTACAATTTTTGCACTACAGCATACAGTCATATATCACAGTAATCAGCAAACACTGTAGTTTTCATAAATGTATATATGTCAAAACATCCAAAATGCGAGTTCTTAAGACTGATTTTGTGAGAGAGAGGGTCACAAATGATCCAGGCGTCCATCAGATAAAAAAAAAAAAAAAAAAAAAAAAAAAAAAAAGCAGGCTATACATCTATACATGCTGAAACCACCCCAATAATAACACTGATGTAATAAATCTGTATGAAATCGAAAATGCCGCGAGTGGCGGCTCAATTCATTTCTTTTGTAACTTTTTCAGTCTGTTGCGGACGTAATCCTTAATGTTTGTCCAGCGCCTATGTCTAAGTGCAGGTTCCAGCGCCATTGCATACTGTATCTCGGCCTTTCCAGGAAGTTTGTTCATGACGAGGTGTGTCTTGAAACGAGTTTGAACAGCTTTCTCTTCAGCTTCCCCCCATGGTTTTCTTGTAAATCTAGCTTTCTTTCGAACAGGAGCTGACGCAGTACTGTCATCATCAAAACTATCTAGATTGTCATCAGGCTCTGGACGTCTTTTCTCCGTCATGCTCATCGATTCCTGTGTTGCTGACTTGCTACTTGCTTCATTCACAGGTGCTGTTCCCCCCGAGACCTCTCTGCCAGTTTCTGATGCGTCTTCATTGTCAAAGTCAATCTCTTCATCATCGCCCAGCTCAGCTCTAATGCAACTCTCAAAATCTGTCATCCCATTGTTAACTGACAGAAGAATCTTTGCCACTTTTGCCTTTTGAAGGACGTCTTGAGGTTGGCGGTAGATATGGCGATGTATCCGAATATCATGGCCAAGGAAATCTGCCAGCTGATCCTGGTCTAACTCCGAGATGGCCATTGACTGAGCCAAAGTTGCAACCTGCTTCCGCAACTGAGTAAATGTGAACATGGCTGGGTATGACACCCCTGCTTCTAGGGCATGGGCCTTCAGAACATCATGGCCTCTGTAAGGCCTCTGACCAGAAGGTGTGGCAAAGATGTACTGGGAATCAGCGAGAGCTGGCACCGATTGCCTCATTTGAAGGATTCTGTCCACAGTTGTCATCATCTTCTTCGTCAGCAAAACGGGAACACTCCTATTAAACTTGCCTCTGATTTCCACTCGCTGAAAATGATTCACCATTTTCTTCTCAACCTCTGTGAGACCTTTCAAGATATCTTGATTGGTGATCGATCCAATCTTAGCATTTTGGAAGTCTGACACCTTCATTCTCTGAACTTCTCCCCCTCGTTTTCGGTTGAAAAGTGATACAGCACAAAGAGTTGCTTTAACCACTGTCGGATAATCTTCCGAAACCATCCTTGTCTCAAGAAGCTGTTGGACCTTCCTCACATCTTCACATGATGGGATCAGCTTGGGTTTGTTCATGGTCATTTTCCCGACCGACTGGGCTGCTGTAGCGGACACACAATCATACCAGTCCCCGTTGAAGACAGAGTCAAACCGCTGCGCCTCAGAGAGCTCCTGTCGCCACCTGTCGTCTGAACCCTGTCCAAGCTGTTTGGATGCCTGTGACTGTTTGATCTGTGAACACTTTTTCAAAGCATGGCCTATGCGCATTGCGAGATTGCCTTTTTTGAACTGATGTGTGTCCTCATCAAAATCTGCTAGCTCTTTTACAGCCAGGACAACATGATCAAAGCTAGCTGAATTGATCACAGCATTTAAACTTGCGATTTTCATTTCTGACCTCACTCTGATAATCTTTAACAGTCTCCCTAACTCCCGCATCCTGGAGCTGATTTGTCCAGCCGTGTGTTCTTCAATGTCCCTGCGGTCAAATAATCTCTTTCCATACTCAAGAAGCAAGGGGTCAGTTCTGATGAGACGGCTTATCTCATCATCTCTCTGGGTAGCCAAGACCTTGTGGTAGAAGGAAAATTCAACGTCTAAGGGTATTGGAAGCATGAGCCGACCACGGCGAGCGGCGTCCCCTCGCCGAGTGATCTGAAACCCTCCTGGCTTCTGACAGCAACGTTTTGAGTGTACAGAGATCAGCTTTTTTTGATAGAGCCCTTTGCAATGGCTACAGGCGAGAAGGTCGTCTACCTTACTAGTTTTGGTGCGATACTTAGGAATCAAACATCCGGATTTGTTTTCAAGAACAGCAACGTTATGCATGTAATCACCCTCATCTTGTAGTCTGATCCATGCTCGACGTCTCTGCTTGGTCCCTTTTTTCATCGACAAAATTTTAGCAACGTCTGCCTCATCTGCATGGACATCTTGTAAGTGCGTGCTCATTTTCAAGACAAGCTTGCCACACAATTTGCATGCATGTTTCTTGTCCCATTTGTACTTTCCTTTCCCTCTCTGCGACACGTGCACACCTGTTTCTTCTGTAAGTGCTCTTTCCCCACTCTTTCCAGCATCATGTTCCTCCTGCCTATCCACATTCTCATTGCCACCCCCTAACGCACACTGCACCTTGCTGGTACTAGCGTCACCAACACCTGGCCACCCCGAACCTGCCACTTTGATGAAATCTAACATAGTCGATACAATACTGTCTATGTCCGAGATCCCAGCAATTGATGCCGACACACCCTCTGAATCCGGTGAGCTCGAGCCAGGAACAAACTCCTCGTCATCACTGCCCTCGTATTGCGATGCGCTGGCACTGCTCTCAGTCTCGGGTCCATCCCAGGCGCCATTTGCCAACTGGAGAAAGAAAGAAAGAAAGATTAAAACCAAAGCTGCATTAGAAACAGAAACAGCCCAATTTTGGTTTAAAGGGGCCTTGCACAATAATAAAAAGAGTAATCCCGTGTATGACCGATTTACATATGTGTGACCTCGGTGACGAGGGCTGGCTTCTGCAGCAGTCAAAATCCACGTTTTCTGAAAATGCAAGCAGTTTTCACACATTTGTCAACCCTGCGTGACCCTTTGAGAGAGGTCACTCAAATTGGCATGTTTAAAAAGGTCTTGCCACAAAGTATCCTTGGGCCAAGCTTGAAGAATGTGGCTTGAATAGTCTCCGAGAAAATGCCACCGTTAACTCATTCTACCCCCAGACACACCACAGCAGGATAACAGGGGTGGGATTCTAGTAAGAAAGAAAACGCGGAAAATCAAACGACATTGGTGTGTGGGGGGGGGGGGGGGGTTCATATCCTTCATTTTCAGCGGCCGAAAAATCAAACGACAGGGGGGGGGGGGGGATAGGCACGCGTGTCCACCGTTCGCCAAAGTATCCAAAAACCGACAGGGGGAGCGAGACCAAACACACCCGAAAATGGACTTTGTTATGACACTCCTGATCTGCAGTATAAAAATGGAATGTGCGTACCAGTTTATGTTCAGATGCACACTAAACGGCACTCTGTCTTGGACAATATCCTTTTTCACCGCCATTTTCCACTGCGACCTAAAGCTACCGGAAGTGTCGGGCGATAGTGAACCAAACTACATACAAATCCAACCCATTTGAGATTTTTTTTTTGCCATTTAAGAAGATTTTTTTTTTTCGTCTTTTTCGTTGTTATTAGACGCGGAAAATAAATATGCTTCAGCGGAATTGTGAAAGAATTTCCACGGAAATCCGCGGAAACGCGGAAGAATCCCACCCTGGGATAAGGATCGACCATGATAGTTCAAAGGTGATGCCAGAACAGCTTGGCGCCTACGGGCGCCAAGCTATTCTGGCATCACCCTTGAACTATCATGGTCGATCTGTGTCCTGCGCTGCAATGCGGTCTTGAGAGGACAGGGGCAAAATTTAAGGATTTTGGTGTTGGGGTAGAATGAGTTAAAGTTTACCATGGACGACGGACGGACGACCAGTGGCCCAGAACATAAACTCACTTTTGCTTCGCACGCACGCCAGCCAATAAAATGAAGATGATCATAGAATCACTTTACTTACCAGTTTGTAATTGGGAGCATTCCGCTGCCGTCCATGCACCCTCCTACCAGACGCACCCTCTGTGGCACAGGCTGGGGGGGGCATGATTCTGCAGCATAGATCCCGATGGGTTTGGACATCCTGCTGCCATCCGGCGCTGGGTGTGTGCCAGAAAGTCCTGAGCCGGTGTGACCAAAATGGTGTTGCTGAGAACATGTCCAATACAACCATGTAAACCAACTGACATTTTGAATCAGATTGATTGTACATTGCTTAACGTCCCGACAGCCACTAGGCTTTCTCAGGACGTGCCTGCACTGCTTGTGAAAAAAACCCACCTAAACAGAACATTGCCATGTATGTCGCCTGCCGGTCAAATATGTTAACTCATTCTACCCCAACACCAAAATCCTTAAATTTTGCCCCTGTCCTCTCAAGACTGCATTGCAGTGCAGGGCACAGATCGACCATGATAGTTCAAGGGTGATGCCAGAATAGCTTGGCGCCTACGGGCGCCAAGCTATTCTGGCATCTCCCTTGAACTATCATGGTGGATCCTTATCCTGCCGTGGTGTGTCTGGGGTAGAATGAGTTAAATAAACCTAACACATGGGGCCAAGACATAAAGCTAAGACCATTTAGCAACACACATCCAATATCAAGAGCTACAGGCAGTGCAGACAGTAGGGAGAGTTTTAAAAAGGCAAATTTATACAGGTGAATGGACAAAGGGTAGACAGAAACACATGCATGCCCCAGAATTGAGAGAAAAACCCACCCTGTGGGGCTGACCAGGGTGACCCTGAGAACTAAAAACTGGCAATACAGTAAAAAGCGATACTTCAGTTGCACATTCCTAAAGACCTGTTTGTGGACGTTCGTTCTTCGAATCGCGAGGCAGTTTTGCGAACGAGGATTGAAATCTGGCGCCATTTTTGTTTTTTTTTTAAAAAAGTCAACTGATACTGTGCATGCATGTGGCAAGTTAACACGTCAGAAAAAAAAGAAAGAAGAAACAAAATCGCGTGGCAGATTGACCTTGTAATGGGGTTATTGAACGAATTCCTTTCATTGAAGAAGAAAGCTTTTGTTAAAATCGTGGGGTTCTATTATCATTTACTACAAGACTCAACGGTCAGGCCCGGCCGGAGCGGCCGAGAGACCGAAGACACGTTTGAAAGCAGACGCCTTATTTTTCTGGGCCAAACGGGTACGGGGATTGGAGGCATCTCTCAGTTAAATAACTGCACTGAACAAGTACATTTGGGCGTGCTCTTAACTAAGAAATATTGCATAAAGTACCTCTGCAAATGCGAGAGAATGACCGGTGTGTCCGTTGGAGACGAAAGACGTTTAAGCAAGGGAAGCAACTCCGTTCATCGGTGTTGGACCAATCAAATTGATCTGAAAACACTCTGGCCGCTTCCGTGTTCACACACAGGCCCAGGGCATCCCTGAAACACAACGATGAAGTAAATCTGTTAAAATGGGGACATCGTATTGTGATATTTTTTTTCTGAATTTTGAATGAAAGATAATACAGAAACAACCCTCAGAAAAAATGGGTGTCTGATCTGGCCACCCAGAATTTTACACAGACCCAGATTGCATAAGGATGGTAAAGAAAGTAACCCATTTTAGTCATTTGGTGTACGCACACACACACACACATACACACACACACACACACACACACACACACACACACACACACACACACACACATATATATGTGTGTGTGTGTGTGTGTGTGTGTGTGTGTGTGTGTGTGTGTGTGTGTGTGTGTGACGTTTATATTTAGTTAGTTTTTGTTGTTTGGTTGGTGTTCCTTTTATTTTTTAAGTAGCTTAGCAAGGACAGATTGTAAGAAAGGCCTGTGCGCCTAATATCGCAATCCTTGGAAAATAAAGTTTCGTTCGTTCGTTCTCTCTCTCTCTCTCTCTCTCTCTCTCTCTCTCTCTCTCTCTCTCTCTCTCTCAGACATGCGCGCATCTCCAAGAGGCATAGATCCTCTTGCGCCCGGAGAGCATGAGGATCCATGCCTCTTGGAAATGTTTGGAGCGCGCGCGCATGCACGCACTAACACGCACTCACACACACACACACACACACACACACACACACACACACACACACACACACACACACACCGTCGCGCTTTCAGAAGAGCATGCAGGTGGAGAAAGACATTGGATGAGTTCCTTAGCCAGCTTTGTACACTTTCAACTTCTTCAGCAAAAATTAATTCTTTTCAGAATTTTTTTTTAAAAAGTAAAAATCCTTGACATATGGAGAAAGTGCCGGTGACGTAAAAGAAGCAACTCCGTCACCACGCAGACATACTCTAAGTATGACGTAATTCTCTCTCTCTCTCTCTCTCCCGCGCGGCTCTCCGCGCCGCACGGCCGTTTACATCGTGGGCATTAGTTCACCCTATTTCCATGGACTAACAAAAGTTTGTTAAGTGATATTTGGTGTGTGACTTCATGAGTGAACGAGGATTTTGGTGGTGTGTTTTTTGTGAAAATTGGACAGACTGAACACGTGAGTGACTATATTTTCTCAACTGACAATGCTCATCAGCGCTGCGAACTGTGATGGCGGCCATGGCGTGGCTGCCGTGTAGCCCCCACCCCGTCCTCGCCCACTATAGCCTCTACCCACCCCCCCACCCCTCCCTCGGGGCTGCAGTCTGTCACGTTCACCCCTTACTTATTGTACCACCCTCATCCCCCACGGCTATTCAAGGCCTCCCGCCATTTAGTTTTGAGGCGCGCGCGCGTGCGGGCCGAAAGATAAGGAGCCGCGCGTGTAGCCTCCTTCGATACCGGCCACTGACAGCACAGAGCTGAGCGCAATGTTTTACGCCGCGAGCACGCGATGTGTGTGCCACAGCGGCTGGCTGTGTACCACTTGACTTGCCAGTGGAACTATAATTATTTTCTCCACAAGACGGCACCACTTGACTTGCCAGTGATTACCTGTGTCCGAAATGAACATCCAGAAGCACGTTACTTTCCATAGCCCATGAAGCTCCATCCGCGTCTCTACTAATCTGCCCCTGAACCCCCCACCCCCCACACACACACACACCCTCGTGCAACCGTACTCTTCCCTTCCCCCTCACACCCCAACTATCATGGCGTATTCATCTCCCGTCTTGTTACGCCAGCCCATCTTACAGTCCCACGCCCCCTCCCAGTCTCCTAATTCCAGTGATCCTATTGTAAAAGACACTCTTGATGACAAGCAGAAAGTTTTCAATGATACAAATATCGACGTCCTAAAGCGCTGGAGGAAGGCACTGTCCATCCGCTACGTCGATCTATTAAACTCAGCCAACTGTGGATACGAGGTAGTGTGGATAGACACAGACTTTGATAATAAAACAGTAACTCGGACTGACTTCAGCGTTCGCACCCGTGCAGCCGGAATCCCCGACACCCTTGCCAAGACCTTTGTGCAAGTAAGAAGAGAGGGTGTCAACTGCATCACGGTCAGCCTATACTATAAACTCAACCGTAGTCTTGGCGGAACCTGTCTGATTCAGGGGGTACGTGCCGAGGAGTGGGTGCAGACTGAGTTCCGCCAGCTGTGCGCCCTGGTCAGGTCACTGCAGAATATACAGTTTGATGAGAGTGATGTACCCCCACCCATCTTCAGTCACCTACCCCTGTGTGACGCCAGCCACCACCCTGATCTATCCCTGTCCTCCAGCTTGCCGAGTGAGGAACGTGACGATGACCAGGGGATTAATGGTCTGGTCACGCCCCGTCGCCCTAGCCTGGCGCTCCCGGCTCCTGAGCCCCGCTCACTGCATTACTCTGTTCCTTCTCCGGGGGTCGAGTGTGGGGCATCAACCACTACTGTTCACAGCCGGCCAGCCTCTATGTCACTCATCCCCGTGACTGACCACTCTAGTGAAACAAACGTAACGTCGTGCGCTGGCGTAGATGAAATCCCTGATGTGGACAATATCTCTCCCTTCCACCCTCCCTCCACCCGTGATACTTCAAGCTCCGCACTCCTCACCGTCCACCATCCCTCTTCCTCAGATGCAGCAAACACCCCACCCGCTCCTATTAACCCTACCTTCATCCCTGAGTTAGATAACTCCACACTCTCTCTCGTCAGCCCTCCGGCCACGCCCATCACGTGTCCTCAGTCGTGCGTGGCCAAGTCGCATCCCGCTCGCTGTTCGCCTGAGGTCACCACTTGCAGTGTTAGATATACAGCATCCGTGAGTGACCTCGTCACAGGATACGTGTCCTCGTTACGAACCGCGGTCGCTTGCACTCAAGTGGACACTGCTGGCAGTCAGCTCGTGGTCTCTGGTATCAGCGACACAAAGCCAACCATCTTCACTCAGCTCCAAGCCCAACTTGCTTCTGTTGAATCTCTACGCCAGGAGCTGTTTCAGAACAAAGTGGAGATGCGACAAAGACTGGAGCAGCTAGAGTGCCAGGTGCGTGAGACAGGTGTGCTGGTGACCAACGATCTGCAGATGTCTGAGTCCTGCGTGCGTGGCAAACTATCCCAGTTCCAGGACCAGCTGACCGACATGTCAGACTTGCACTGTCAGCTATCCGATAAATTGCAGGGCCTCCAATGCGCACGTGACAATGACAGCCAACTCATTCATGACCTGTACTGTCAAGTGGCGAGGTTAGATGCACCCGTCAATAATTACGTCATCACACAGTCAACAGGGCCCGAGGCATCACCCTACCCTCCCACCATCTCTGGAGCTGATGAGATTACTCACAGTGGCAGAGTAAACCCTCATACCGCTTGCTGTGACACGATCCCTGTGCGAATTACCCCACCTAAGCTCATCAGGTCAAGTACACTACGGGATCAGGTTTCTGGCGGCACACTTATAACGGTCCACGCGCCTCCGTCCGAAACCAAGAAACAAGGGGAAATCTGCGGTGCAGGCGAACGGGAACAAAGTGAGAGGGGCCGTAATCAACTACCCCATAAATGTCCTTCTCCCAACGAGGAGAATTTTGATCATCGAGTCCACGCCGGCACCACCACCATAGTCATTGGAGACTCCGCTTTGCAAAACGTCAAGGGCGAGAAAATGACTATGTACCAAGGTGAGAGAGTGCAGGTCACTTCAGTGTCCGGCCTGCAAACTTCTCACCTAACTGATTGGTGCATGAAGCAGCCTCAATCACCCCACGTCCAACTTGTCACCTTCCACGTGGGGGTCAATGATTGCAAGCAGCGGGAAATCACCAGCCAGCAGTGGGAAACGCTGATCGCAGCGTGCAAAAGGGCGTTCCCCAAAGCGCGCATCCAGGCTTCCTCCATCTTGCCAGCTGCTCAGGGAAGAAACTCTGTACTAAATCAGCGCATCTTCCCCTCTAATGCCAACATGTGCCACGCGGCCAAGAAGCTTGGCGCTACCTTTGTTGACAACACGGCTGTTTTCAGAGCCCCAAGCGGTCTTCCCCGCAAGGCGCTGTACCGCGTGGATCACAAAGGCCGCCTTGACGCCATCCACCCGTCCCACGTGGGGACTCGCAGGCTGGCCGGTAATATTAAGTACGGCGGGGAAGATGGCCACCGGAAAACCAGTCAACGGGCCGACAGTTCTAGCGATGAGACTACTGCTAATCACCTCTACTCGGACGTTGCTGCGGGGTGTGCGCCTTTAGCTGCGCATCAAATAGAGGAAAATCAACGTCAATATCAGCAGGGCGAACTGCAGCAAAATCAAACAGAACCGCAGCAGCAACTACAGCAACAAGAAACACAACACCAGCAGGAAGAGACAATGTCAGAGCCTCAGAAACTACAGAATACGCCAGTTGCTTTTGTTGACTGGCAACATCACCACCAACAACAGCAACTGATGTATCCGCCTACAGCTCTGTGGCAACAGAAACTTAATCCCCCTGATGGTGTTCAGTGGTACTACCCTTCACCGTACGGACTCCCGCACCCGGGCAGTGGCATGTGTGCTCCATGCTTTCCGGCCTTCCCCATGCCGGCTATTATTAATGGCGGACACTGGTCTCAGAGTATCAATCCAACACATGCTTACTGAGTCGTTTTGGGTGCGATCAACTATATTAGCCACGGCTAAGCGAATTGGTTCTTTTCATTCAGCATTTGTATTTGACAACGAAAAACAATGTTTTCATTATTTCGGTATTCATAATACCTCATTTGTGTGGTATGAACTAAATTTCGTGTGCGTTAGTTGTGTACCGCCAAGAACTACCAGCAGCTACTACTCGTGCTTGCAGTACTATTAGTGTCCCTTACTGACACGCCTGACGTGCGATAGCTGAAGCGGTGTGCACATATAGTACGACTCTACTGTGCACCATTGACACTTATAGAGTGTACTTCCTCTATTTCCTTTTTTTTAATTATTATTTTATTTGGTTAACGTAAAAAAAAAATCATATTAGCTTCTAGTGCGCTGCAGTTTAGGGTTGCTTTCGTTAATGAAAATGAAGCACCCAGCAAAGAAGCAGTGCAACCTAAAAATCGGTCATCTGAATATCTACCACCTCTTCAATAAGGTGTCCGATTTAAACGTTTACTTAAACGCACCTGAACCGTTCCACTTGTTTGGTTTAAGTGAAACACGTTTAAACCCTGATATGAGTAACGATGCCATCAGTATTCCCAACTTTAGTATTGTTCGGCGAGACCCCTGTATGCCTGGTCGGACTGGTATTGCCGTTTACATACATAACTCTATCCAAACACTCGTTCGTCGACGTGAAGACTTAGAAACCCCTGACGTAGAGTGTATCTGGCTTGAGCTCAAAGGCCCTAAAACCAGAGCAGTCATTATAGGTTTTTTCTATCGTAACCCGTCTGCCTCGTATGAATGGTATGACGACTTCCTGCAATCCATTGAACATGTTGATTTGTCTAATAGCGATGTCTTATTGCTAGGCGACTTCAATATTGATATGCTTAAATCTCACGCAGCATGGGATTGTGTTACGACACAGCTTGGTCTAAAACAACTAGTTTCTTCCCCTACTAGAATTACTCCCACATCAGCAACACTCATAGATCACATTTACTCTAACCGTCCCCAAAACGTATATAACGTTAGTGTTGCTGACCTCAGTATCAGTGACCACTATCCCACTGTATGTTTATGGTCATCAAAATTACCAGCGCAGCCTAAGCTTGGACACACCACCATCTCTTATCGCTCCTTTAAACACTTCTGTGAGTCGGCCTTTCTAGCTGATCTTAACCAAACACAATTTGACATTGTACACAATGAAGACAATCCTGACACTGCTTTGGATCTCTGGTATAATCTTTTCAACAGTGTGCTTAATAAGCATGCCCCTTTACGAAAAAAGAGAGTAAAAAATCATACGTTACCGACTTGGTTAACACAAGATATTATCCAAGCGATGGAACTTCGTAATAACTTAAGAAAACAAAAACAGTTTTCTGAGTACAAGCGCCAACGAAACCGTGTCAAATCAATGGTGCGAAGGGCTCAAAAAACTCTGTTCGAACGAATGGTAAGGGAGAACAGAGAAACATCTTCTCTCTGGCGAGCGCTTAATCTTATCACCAGAGGCAACAGTAGAAGATCATCCGCTATCCCCTCTCAGCTCAACGCAGACACTTTTAACGAACACTTTCTGTCGGTTGCCCAGTCAGTAAACTCCCCATCCAAAACGTCAAGTACATATTCGTGTCCTGAGGCTCTACTTAACTTTTGTTCGCAAAGGACAGTGGATAAGTCATCCTTTTGTATTCCCCCTTTAGCAGTGCACGAGGTTGGCAAGCTTATAAATTCACTAAAAAAACAAGAAATCGTCCGGACCTGATGAGATTAGCCCCAAAATACTTAAACTTTCCCTTCCTTACACAATTGAATCACTAACCTACATTTATAATTTGTGTATTCAACACAACACGTTTCCTACTGAGCTTAAACATGCTAAAGTAATACCCCTGCCCAAATCTAAAGATCTTACGGACGTGAATAACTACAGACCTATATCCCTTTTGTCTTCCTTGTCAAAACCACTTGAAAGACATGTTCACAAACATCTCTACCAGTACCTTGATACCTGTAATCTTCTACATACCCATCAGTCAGGCTTTAGACCAAAACATTCGTGCCATACGGCATTAACAAGACTTGTTGACACCTGGTTAACTTCTATAAATCAATGTCAAATGATTGGGACAGTCTATCTCGATTTCAAAAAAGCCTTTGATCTTGTAGACCACAGCATCCTTTTGTCTAAACTTCAAGCATATTTATGCAATGCAGATGCCGTATCGTTTTTTAATTCCTACCTCAGCGGTAGGAGGCAAAGAGTTTTCTTAAATGGTAACTACTCGTCCCACGGTATTGTCACGAGCGGCGTGCCTCAAGGCTCTGTCCTCGGGCCATTGCTCTTCTGTGTCTTCATAAATGATCTACCACTGCACCTGAGTAGTAACCAAACCTCGTGTGATTTGTTTGCGGATGACGCAACTCTTCATACGCCTGATCATAGTGTTAATGCGATTAATACACGTCTGCAAAAAAGCATGCAGGAGGTTTCTCACTGGTGCGATTCTAATTCAGTGGTTCTTAATCCATCTAAAACAGAATGCATGGTGATAGCCACACGTCAAAGACATCAGCTGCGCCCACTTTCTCTTGATCTAACAGTAAACGGCAAACCAGTCCAACAGGTATCTCAACACCGTCTCCTTGGGGTCACGGTAGATGATCAACTTAAGTGGAAAACTCACATTAGCAGCGTATGTAAACGTGTCTCAAAAAACCTTTATATGCTATCAAAGTTGAAATTCATTACCGATGTAGAGACGCGTACAATTTTCTATAACGCCCATGTAAAGTCGCACATAGACTACGCATCAACAGTGTGGGATGGTTCAAGTGAAGTGCATTTAAAGAGGCTGAATACTTTACACAGGAGGGCTGCTAAACTTATCCTACCGGATCCTCAAATAGCAACGGAAAAAAAACTTGAAGTTCTTGGTATGCTTCCCCTGAAGCAGCACCTTATATGTAACAAAGCCATTTTTATGTATAAGCTGTGTAAACAAAAAGGGCCCCGTTATCTTGACCCATTTTTTTCAGTAATTTCCTCACGACATCCCAGACTGGGGCGGCACTATCAGGTTCCGCGGCCTCGCATTGACATCTTTAAATCTAGCTTAACATACTCAGGTAGTACTCTCTGGAATTCGATTCCATGTAACCTTAGAAGTATGTCCCTGCCCTCCTTTAAAGACGGCCTCTTCAAATATCTAAAATAATCCAGCTTTACACGCGGAAAACTGCATGTTCTTAGAATACATACCATGTATCGGCATGTGCATTGACTCCATGTCTGACAAGTAATACCTGCCTTGATGTACTGGCACGCGTATGGCGTGCGTGTGTTTGTGCGTATGTGGTGTGTGTGTATGTGTGGCTGTGTGCATTCGTGCGTATGGGTGTGTGATCGTGTGTGTGTGTGTGTGTGTGTGTGTGTGTGTGTGTGTGTGTGTGTGTGTGTGTGTGGGTGCGTGCGTCTGTGTGCGTGTGTGCGTTCATGCGTGTGGTCACGTTATGTGATCGTGTGCGTGTGTGCGTGGTCTGTCATAATGTGGCAGATTGCACACGCGTACGCGCACGCACGCACGCATGAGCGCAAGCACGCGCACACCATGTGCGCGATTTATGCAATTTATATGTTGGAATTTTTTATTCATAATTTTTTTTTAATTCTCTTTAAAGGTTTTTTAACACATTTTCTTTCTTTTCTATCGCGCTATATTCATCAGTATTTTGTTTGCTAGCACATAATTGAATTCCTTAGAGTAGTGTGTGTGTGTGTTTGCGAGTGAACATGCGTGCGTGTGTATGTGTTTGACCTAGTTATGTTTTAGACCATTGTTTTGTTTATGAAAACGTTGATAAGTAGTTTGTAGCAACGGCAAGTTTGAAAATTGGTCTTGTAACCAAATACTTCTACCGTTGTAAAATAAAAGTTCATTGTTCATTGTTCATTGTTCATTGTTCTCTCTCTCTCTCTCTCTCTCTCTCTCTCTCTCTCTCTCTCTCTCTCACATATGCGCGCATCTCAAAGACTGAGGCATATCATGTACCCGGAGGGTGCATGAACATCTATGCCTCTTGAGGATGTTTCGCGCGCGCATGCACAAGCACACGCATACACACACAAAACAAGACAAAGATGGTTGTGATGTTATATATGTGCACATACTGTAATCGGTCGGTGTGTTTGTTGTTTTTTTTTTTTTACAAATTTTTTACAAAACTTCCGCTGCAAACAAATTTTCCATATTGGGACAATAAAGGTATTCGTATCGTATCCTATCGTATCGTATTGTATCACACATCGACGCGCTTTCAAAAGAGCATGCAGATGTACTTCGTATAGCATGTAGCTAGGTAAAGTCAACCTGATTTCACACAAATTATAGCAAGACTGAAATTGTACCGTGATATTCTAGTTTTGTCACCATTTTCGCAAGTCTTGAAGCGAAAGCGAAACTCATATCACGTTAAATATAGAATTACCTAAAAACAATAAAAATACGTGATGACAACTGAAATGACGTTTCACAAACCAATGACGTGTATGCACTGCGCGCGCCCTTTCTAGAGTTCATTATGACGCATTGGCACATCTGCGAGGCTTTTTCAAAAGGAGATATTTCAGAATCAAGTCAAAGACAAAAGGTAGAGACCCTTGACAGCGAAGACAGCTCTTATATAGAAGGGACTTTGTGGGTTATGGTTCATCCAATCTTGTTTCTTGTTGTTTGCCTAATATCCGAAGTTTGTCAAAAGCGAAGTAATTTACATAGAAAGAGTACTGTCGGCACCTCTGAAAAAGTGTTGTTTTATCCGAGTTTTGTTATATCCGAATTTGTTATGATCGAAGTAGATTGTATTTATTTATTTATTTATTTGTTTATTTATTTATTTGTGCACATCACATGCAGTGAAGGGTGGTCTAATGCCTGTTTGCACAGTCAACTAAACTGCACGTGAAAAGAGCCCTTAGCCTGACGTCAACACTGAAAATCGTCACAGCATTGTACACAAACCAAGGGGAATCACTCAGCGCTGGACAGACAAACAGTTAGATCCCCTGCCCCCGCCTATCAGGCACCTATTCGCCAGCCCACAGAGAAATACGCAGGTATAGAACAAGACGATCATCTACATCATGTTCATCTGACGTAAAAATTTAAAATCTCTGAAGTTATGACGTCAAGCTACAGACAATCCATAGTTTACATATATTTTCTATGCCTGTGACGTCAACCAAACATGTTTGGTTCTGATGTCACGCTTTTGAGAACGCGTCACCTCCAACAATGCGTGGGGCTTCCCTGAAGATCGGTGGATGTGTGTGTGGCCTCACCGTTACCCCAGGACAGGGCAGCACGGCGATTCATCCTCAAATGCAGTGCCCAGGCGCGCCCGTCGATAAGAGACAGCTTGTACGTTGCGCAGCCAAAGGCCTCTTATCCCCTTTCTCCTTCAGACACAAGGTATGGGTGAAACTACTGTCGTGTCTTCTGACCTTCCATCATCTTCCACCATCATCAACAACCAAATCTGCCGCGTTCATGCAAAACACAGCAAGCCCATATAAAACAGAGTTTCGAAAGAACTTACTTACTTACTTACGCCTGTCACCCCTACCCGGGTATAGGCCGTCGACGAGAGACCTCCAGCAACTCCTGTCCTGTGCTTCTCCTTCGATTCTACTCCAGGTGGTTCCCAGTCTCTTGATGTCTGCTTGGAGGTCTCGACGCCAGGAGTTTCTCGGCCTACCTCTTTTCCTCTTTCCCTGGGGGTTCCATGACAATGCCTGCCTAGTGATACTGGAAGCTGGCTTTCTCAGACTGTGACCGATCCATCCCCATCTTCTTCGCCCAATTTCATTCTCTGCTGTTATCTGCTCTGTTCTCTCCCAGAGTCTGACGTTGCTGATCTTCTCTGGCCAGTGGATTTTCAAAATTCTTCTAAGGCAACTGTTCATGAAGGTCTGTACTCTGTTGACTGTGGTTTTTGTCAATCTCCATGTCTCTGCTCCATATAGGAGAACTGCTTTTACATTGGAGTTGAAAATCCGGACTTTGGTGTGTTGTGACAGCTCTCTGGAACTCCACACTTTTTTCAACTGGAGAAAGGCTGCTCTGGCTTTACCGATTCGTGCTCTGACATCTGCATCAGTGCCGCCTTTTTTGTCTATGATGCTCCCGAGATAGGTGAAGGACTCCACCTCCTCCAACGGGGTGCCAGCAAGCAAGACTGGCTTGAAAGAACAAGTATATAAAAATATGTTTTGCAAACTTTTTTTGTTGTTGCAATTATGGCCACATATTTTAAGATATGCTTGCAGTTATCCATTTTTAAAAAGCACTGCTTGTGTTATTTTTGTTCTCATTCTGTTTTATAAAAGACAATTTTGTTGTTTTCTGCCTGTGGCTGGCGGTCGAAAAATCGAATCAAAATGAAGTATGACTGACAACACTATTCTTTGCCTGCGTCATGCGGGACTAAACCCCCCAAGAATCAGGCAAAACACAGTAAGTACCACAAGAATCAGGCAAAACACAGTAAGCACCACAAGAATCAGGCAAAACACATTAAGTACCACAATCAGGCAAAACACAGTAAGCACCACAAGAATCAGGCAAAACACAGTAAGCACCACAAGAATCAGGCAAAACACAGTAAGTACCACAAGAATCAGGCAAAACTCAGTAAGCACCACAAGAATCAGGCAAAACACAGTAAGCACCACAAGAATCAGGCAAAACACAGTAAGCACCACAAGAATCAGGCAAAACACAGTAAGTACCACAAGAATCGGGCAAAACACAGTAAGCACCACAAGAATCAGGCAAAACACAGTAAGTACCACAAGAAGCAGGCAAAACGGAGTATACTTTAAAATAAATAATAAATCAGTCTGAAGGATACGTCGACGTCAGTGACCAGACGTAATTAACGTCACTTGACAGGCCACGGACCACAGTGCTGTTTCCGTACTGTCCAGTCTCTTAGCCTTAGTCAGTCCCAGTCACCCCCTAATTGTTCAATTCCCTAAAAAAAAAAACACTACCGCCCACCAGCTGTACATTTGCCATGCACAAAATACCAAACAAACAAAAAAAACAGCACATGACCCGTCTCATTTCTTGGCTATGAAACTGGTTCCTTACCAACCCCACACCCAAGCACAGCTGAAATCAGCGTGCCCCTCAAATCACTACGTCAAAGGCAACTCAACATAGGCCCACAAATGTCCACTGGATAAGCTCAGGATGGTATGAATCAAAGCACCAAACATATCTCCTCTCAGCTAACCACAAATTTCCAGCAAATTCCCACATTCAGCCCAACTGCAAATTTTCAAACAAGGCAAAAATTATTTTTAAAAACACGAGACCTCTTACTGCCTGAACTTTCCCTGTCAGACGGCATTGTATTTCTTTATGTATAACCATGAACATGTTTGGTATGACGCCAGATCAAGTGTCTTCAACGGAATTATGTGTCTCCAATTTGTGACATTTTGAAACTTTGTCATTGGTGGAAGATGTCTGAGCAAAATAATGGATCTAGCGTAAGTGCAGTTTCTAAAAATCCCTGCTCTCAGTTATCGTATTATGAAAGTGTTTCGAGACAAATCCATTCTTCTTCATCTTCTTCCGGTTTTGTGTATCAATATACTAACTAAAAAAACCCACGTCTGTCACTTGTTTGGGGGGGGGGGAGTGGGGGTGGGTGGGGGGGAGGGGGTGCGGGGGAGGGGGGAGAGGGAGGGGGTGGGGTGGGGTGGGGGGGGGTGAGCTTGGAAATGAGGCGAGCGAATAATAAATTTCAGATAAGTGACACTACTGGCCCAGTAAGCAAAGGTCCTCGGGCTCACGACGGCCTTATTGGGCCCGCGCACGCCTGTGCGTGGGCCCAGTGTGGCCATCGTGGGCCCGAAGACGTTTTGCTCTGGGGGGAGGGGTCTTGTTAAGGGAGAGGGAGGGGGGGGGGGAAGTCATTCTCATTTGGGTACTATCAGACTAGGCCAATCCTACTACCGAAGCTGCCCCCGACATGAGCGAAGGTTTTGCTCAAACATTATTCGTGAAAAAAAAAATGACCAAGGACTTCATATAACGCCTTTGCTCAGACTATCCATGTTTACAATGGGCTAGTTTGTTTCAGTACAATATATTTTTAGACAGCAGCAAAATATTCTCTACGTGTTGCATTCTTTTTTCTGCACAACTTACGAATAGCGACGTACTTTTGTTTATTGTCAAAAACAGCACGGTGAAACCTTGTAGCATTTCTTCAATCAGACATTGAGTGGGAGGTATGGTCACGTGACTTTGTGTTCGCAGACCCTAATGTGCGCAAAGCAGATGGCATTTGCCAGCACCACATATATCCCCCATGGCCGCATTTCCCAATGTTTAGATTGCTACCAAACTACTATGTACCAGTTGCAGGCGACGGATCGACCATAATTCAAGGGTAGTGCCAGATTAGCTTGGTGCCTTTAGGCGCCAAGCTAATCTGGCACTACCCTTGAATTATCATGCTCAATACATATTTTGCTGTAGGGCGTTGGGGCAAAAATGGTTTAAACTATGTCAACGGATGTAAAATAGGGTAGTCTCTAACAAGAAGTGTAGATTCTCATGAGCACTTGCAGTAGCACTGGCTCATGAGAATATAACTGTCTTACATACATGGAAGGGATTGGGGCCAGTTGCATGTGTGAGCTTTAGTCCTGCGTCAGCCACTAAGCTTGCTTAGTGGCTGGCGCAGGACTAAGCTCACCCATGCATCTGACCCCCGGTTGACTTTACGGCTGAGGGACCGTACAGGCACTGGATATAAATGACTTCGACAGTGTGCTTGATTCTGCCGTTAGATTATACTTTGTGTATTGACTGACTAAGCTGCCTTGTGCACTGGACTTTGTGCCACGTACAGGCCTGGCTTGAAATGAGGATACAAGTTAACCCCGTCACCCCCAGTGGATAGTGCAGACTGTGTCAAGTTATTGTTATAGTCAACGTTAAATTACCCCAGCCGCCGTCGAAGAAACATGCAGTGGTTTCAGGAAGAAGCATAGATCCTCATGAGCCCCCGCTAATGGTCATTCTCCTACGTCAGCGCACGTGGGCATCGGAGGCTCACAACACGAACCGACGCAGAGTAGCTTGATTTGTGGTGATCAGTGTTGCGCACGTTTGCAGCTGCAAATTAAAACAGTAACACCGACCTCCGACAGAAATAATCAAAGATTCTCACGAGCCTCTAAGGAGGCAGGGGCTCATGAGAATCTGAGCCTTTGCAGATGAAACAATGTGACCATACTGAGTGTATTAGTAAACGAGTCGCGGGAGGATTAAATCCGCTCGTCCGGGCGTTGCCAAATGCGAGCAGATTTCTTTGTGTCGTGCGAGGCCGCGAAGTCATGTTTCAGCGTCTAGGCCGCGCCCACGTGGCGAATCAGTGCAGATTTCACAGCCCTCATACACACAATTATTTTGGCTACCAGGGAAAATGTTGGGCTCCAAAATGGATAGTAGCCGTCCGAATCAGTGGCGGCTAGAAGAGCCTGAAGGACCTTGGGTCCTCCATGCATTCAGTGTGAATACTGAATGTCAAATGAATTAAATGTGATTGCAAATCCTATCGCCTTTCATCTGTAAGTAAGTGAATGACAGTGTAAATAAAATGTACCGTGAATACTGTCTCTAATACCCGGCCACCGCATTTATCGGAAATTACAAGCTTTGATCAGTACGACCCCGCGTCTTTCAAGTCGCCCACATAACGAGCTGACGAGACTGGGCGAGTTTTTTTAGGTTTCCTTGGATCTGAAATCAGTGGCTTGCTTCTCGAGCCACGACCAACGATTATACAGGTCAACCTCAGTAAATCGCGGTAACCCGGGAGCCCTAAAGTCAGACCGCGTTATTCGCGATCGCGTTATTGTTAGTGCTATGATGCGAAGACCCCCCCCCACCACCACCACCACCACCACCACCCCCCCACCACCACCACCACCACCCTCCCTCCGCTTGGTACGCAAAAGGTCCTCGGGCCGACATCAGCCTTAGCTGGCCCGCGTGCGCGGGTCAGCTAAGGCTGACATTGGCCTGAGGACCTTTTGCTTACCGGGCATCACCCTGGTGGAAGCCAGACCTGTGCGGGTCTGTCCGAAAAGTGAAACGTTTAGGGCTTAACGTCTTTTGTCCACCACGAAGGTGATTTCAAAACGGGGCGCCGGTTAGAATCTAAACAAATTGAACCCCATCTAGATTCGAGCCCGGGACATTAGTCATGGACTTGACGCTTTAGCTGGTTCTCAGAGTGGTTCAGTTGGACCATAGCAGCAGTCGGTAGGGGAGTGTCTCGTGCATGTCTTCAGGAGGCTTGCTTTGAAGATAGTTATTAGACCAGTGTGGATGATCTGTCTGGTAGAGAATTGGATTTTTTTGCTTGTGTGTACTGCTGAGAAATATTTTCTGATGAACTGGTTGGAGTTAACCCCTTCTCTTGCCACTTGACACAGCTTATGTGTTTGAACTCTTGGTAAATTCACCTAGCGTGAAAGATCCCCAGCTCTCCAATTAATTTAATGGATAAAAAGTGTCTTCAGCAGGAGGGGGTGGGGGGGGGATGGAGAGGTGGGGGGAAGAAGGGGCGGGAGGGGGTTGGGGCTCATGAGGTTCCATGCCTTTTGCAGTGGGATAATGTTCACATTTTGTCGTCCGTGAAGGGATTAACGGCTACGCACTTAGAGCTAATTGGATCTGTGCGTCGTGCATTCGGGCGCTGTCAGTCGCGCTCCGGTAATTAAGGGGTTAATATATATCTTTCACCGTAAGCGTCAACCGTGGAAGATGGACCTCATTGAAGGTACACCGTGTATGTGGTGACAGGAAGGCAGTTTGGTTAGAGAGTTTGATTTTGTTGGCAGATCTTTTCATTACGCACAAAAAATAAAATCCATAAGCGCCTGAAAAGTGCGCGTTTATATATATCAACATGCACTCGTCGGCGCCAATGATAAAAACATAAACTAGTATGTGTTAAACACACAACGTAGAGCCGTGCGCCGCATGTGTACGCATACAGAAATCCAAATCATTGTTTTGCGCTTCAGTCGCCTCTGTTTATTTTTAATTTACGGGACTCTAAAAGACCAGATAGAAATATGTCGAAATAACATAATGATTTTTGTCACCAGGCGCCGCAGGCAGAAAGTCATCGAGCCAACGTGGGCCGCAGTTGCCGCCCGTGTGCGGGCCAAGTGCGGCTGATGTCGGCCCGAGGACGTTTTGCTCACTGAGCCGGTGTGTTTTATGGACATGCAACCTCAGCCATTATATCCGCTGCCGAACTCGTACACTACTGACAGCTGCACACGTTGTTTGGTTTTACAGCGTGAAACGATTTGTGTTGCCGGTCAGCTTCAGTGTATCGTAGTGTGTCGGGGAACCATCAACTTCAGACCGCGTTATTTGCGATCGCGTTACTGCAGTGCTGAATGAGGAAGAAAAAGCAAACGCTTTTGGTAAGCAAAAGGTCTTCGGGCCGTCGTCAGCCCGACCTTAGCTGGTCCGCGCACATCTGCGCGTGGGCAATTTAAGGCCCTGGCGTCAGCCGAGAACCTTTTGCTCATGGAGCTTCCGTGGGAGTCTGAACATATTATTCGCGATACTCTGGAATAGATTCATGAGGTGAAGGTCTCGGGCAGCCACGCTTTCGATTTGTGATTTTCACATTGTTGTGTGAGGTTTTTTTTTTAGATTCACTCTGTCGTCACTGCAAGTCATGAATCCAAAGAGAGATTTCGCGGCATTTTCAAACAATTAAAAGAAGAAAATTGCAAAGCATGATGTCGAAGAATTTTGTAGGTCACTTCGACCCAAAAAATGAGGTGAAGGTCTCAGGAAGCCTCGCTTTCTCTTGCTCATTAACCTTTTTCATCCTTATACACTCAGACGTGAGATAAATGTGACCACGATAGCTCAAGGGAGGTGCCAAGCTGTCCTGGCGCCACCCTTGAACTATCATAGTCAGTCTGTAGCCTGAACTGTAATTTGGTCTTCACTAAACTGAAAAAAATCAACCTCAGGATGTAATGGGTTGAGAATGGTCTGTATCGGGTACTGCAGTGACGTGAAACCTAAAATAACGTCACACCACAAAGTCACATACACCCAAAGTCAGGCTTCTTCACCTCGTGACTATACGAGACAATCGCGATTACTGGAACACGTAATCCTGAGGCTGACCTGTAGCCAGTTTAAACAAGAAAAAAACAAAACAAAACAAAAAAAAAGAAACATCAAAAACATAATCAGTTCTCGTCTTCTCAAAGGTATGTATGTGTCATGAGTATGTCGAGCTCCTGTTCTCAAAGATTACCGACGTCGGTCCGAGGACCTTTTGCTTCCTGAGTAGTGGTACATAAATCGATCGGGTCTAGTGAGAAAACCTGTCCAGACTTCAGTGTGCAAACCACTGTGCTGTTTGGCGTGCCGTCGCTCACTTGCTCGCGGGACGACGTTCTGCAGTACTTCACCACAAATACTCTCAAACCTACGCGCACGTGCGCAAAATGTCGCCTCGATAAAGTTTCGTTTCGATCCGCTCAGTCATTCGATCAAGCGTGGGGTCGCTTCGACCAAGAGTCGGTGGCTTCGGCAAAGTGTCACTACTGCAACAGGAATTGTCGTGTCGATCGTCAGTCGTTCCATCAAGTGGCCGGCGGGTCGATCGAGCGTCGTTTCGATCGTGTGTCGTTTTGATCAAGTGTCGTTCGATGAAGTAGTCGTTTCGAGCGAGTGGCCTTCGGTCAAACAATTGTAATTTTTCCTGGAAGTGGCGATTTTGCAGGTCTTATGTATATCACTGTTTTTCGCGTCAGTGCTTTGTGTTACTCCTTCCAGTGTCACCTGACGCAGGCTGTGGTTCTGCAATCTTTGTTAATTCAACAACCAAAACCCGTAGCTGTCCTCAAGAACATGGATTCAAAATGGTGTCAGCAAGAGGGATAGATCCTCATGAGCCCCCGCAATTGCGGGGGCTCATGAGGATCTATCCCTCTTGTAGTTGGATGGTGTCCAGATTTTCTCGGCGCTGAACGGGTTAGGCTCATATTCCGGACGCGAAACCGTTCTGATTTTGTCACAATTATGTTCTTGTTTGAACTGCCATCATCAGAGTCGCATGCGACATGTCTCCATTCTGACTGACGTCATCGGCAGTTTGATAAACCAAGTTGATCACACTGGCGATGACGTCGGTCAAAATCGGCATGTCTCGGACACTACGCTTCGTTTCCGTCTTCGGCAGTTTGTAAATAAGTGAGGTTTTCGTTTTGCAACGAACGACTACGGCCAACAACGAACGAGAGCGGAAGTCACGGCGGATAACCATCTCAGTTCCGCCCCTTTGTGTAGACACCATTCCAAACATCTCCAATAGCCCCCTTCGGGCTCGTGAGGATTAATGCCTCTTGGAGATGTTTGGAATGTTGTCTTTGCTCCGGGTTTGCCGTGGTTTCGCTTGCGTTCGTTGTTGGAAGACGTTCTTTGCAAACGAAACCTCAATAATATGCTTTTCTGCCTGATTTTCTGACTGACTGTTGGTGTCATGTTTGTGTTGCAGGCGGGGTCAGGGGAGGATGATGAGGAGGGTCAGCTGAGGTAAGTACTGGAGCGAGTAATTCATTCGAGACGTGCCGCATGCGGATACGCGGCTTTAAGCCGCGTATCCGGATGCGGTACGGCTCGAATGAGTTTGACGTACGTGAACTAGCCTTGTATATTCTGACTCGAGATGACGGAGACAAGGCAAATCGAGTCAACGGCGTCCTTTCCCTCAATTGGCCTTACTTCTGGTCAAGTAAAGCAGGCGACTGCATAATGTGGATCGACTGTCCATAGGTAATGCTAGATTAGTTTGCAGCCTTGAGAGTTTGTCGTCTGTCGCAACCTCTGAACTGTCATGCGCAACCGGCTTTATTCGGGGCCTTCCTCAGTGACTTTGCTGCTGTAGTGTTTCATGGTCACTCGTCATATTTGCTTATGACAGTGCTGCGCACACGATTTCGCAGGAATTAAAAAAGAGAGGGTTGTACGATTCACATTGTTGGTGCTGAACTAAACAGGGGTTATTGTCTACAAGTCAGTAAGGGAATTTCAATCGTGTACCCTGTCCCAACGACTTACTGCATGTTGGATTCGGCTTGAAAACAAGTTACGTGTATCTCGACGGCGATGTATTTTGTAAAACAGTCGATTTCCCGTGGCTAGACTTGGCTAATTTCAATTCATTGTTGTGACTGAAATCCCGACTGCAAGAGGCATAGATCCTCATGGGCCCCCGCAGGCGCAGCCTGCGGTGACACATGACGATCTATGCCTCTTGCTTGATCGTTGTACATCCCATGAGGACCTGTGTCTCTTGCTTTGGCGTTGTATTTTCCCGTTTTTTCGGGGGCTCCACGATTGACATTCTGTCTGTGGAGTTCGATTTGCAGACAACACACTGATATGCAAGACGCAAAGATCATAATGTAACCCCTGCTGGCAGAGGGCTGAAGAGATTGTATTCTTCTCGTTGGCCGACCCGTTTACGTCCGTGTTCCTCAAGCAGTAATGACCATCGGGTGTTGTTGTCTTAACGTGGTCTCGGGAAACGCTGTAAGCCGCGCGGTGGCATGTTGACGAGGTTATTTGTTTCCTCCTGTCCTTTGACTGCTGGAGTCTCTTGGGAGTTTGTCTCACGCGAGTAGAGAGACATTGTACATGCATGAATTCCGCACTAGACGAGTTTTATCTGCAAGAGGCGTAAAGGCCTAAGGGGCCCAAGCAAGTAGAGAATAGTATCGAATTCAGCAGGGGATTCGTTTCAATTTCAAGTCCTCCATGCAGCTAGCTGGCAAGGGCTTGAGAGGGAAATCAAACCCCTTTTGCACTTTCAGACGTGGGCAGGGCTCAAAAGTAGTGAAACTTGTCACAATGGGTAAGAAAGGCTCCAACCGAGATGATTGGTACGCATTGTCAGTTCGTAAGTATCTGCGGGTGTGCTGGTCTGTGATTTGGACCTTACGGCCGACGGCCGTGAGGTCCAAATCACAGACCAGCACACACAAAATTGTTAGGTTGTCTCACCATTGACCAAAGGCACTAAGATGTGTTTCTTGAAAGGAGGCTTAAATAAATTATTTTAAGTCACAAATTTGTTACTAGCGTACGACACTTACTTTACGTAAGCTAAGATAATATTTGAAATTCAGAACTAGGACCTAGCGCTTCCTGTATGTTTTTTTTTTTTTTTTTTTTTTCCATCAGCAAACTCTGAAACAGTATGTGACTTTTAGCTTGTCAGACGAATCTAAAGAATGAACATAGGATTCTATGTACGAAACTGTCAGCTCAGTGACTCATCACACAACTCACCCCCCCCCCCATCCCCCCCTACCCTCCCCCTCCCCCCGCCAACCCCCTACCCCCATGAGAAACAGTGTCCGTTCTATTGCTTCAAACCGACGTGGGATGCCAGACTATTTTATTATTCAATAAATCCGACTAGACCGAAGTTACATTGGTCTTTGAACTCTGAGAACATTTCGATTTTGGGAAGATTACTTTCCGTGACTTGGAATGAGAGTGGCATCGATCCTGCAGTCAGACAGAGTCTCCCAATTTCCATGAAATTTGTTGCCATCAGCACACACCCGTCAATGCTGTATTACGGCAAATTATACAGTCTAGATCCAGAATCAACCACAGAAAGCGCAATGAAGACAATTGTTACTGAACACGCTTCACCGCGTCCCATCTCTGTCTCACAGGTCGCAACTATTATAAATAGAAGCGACTAAAAAATGAGTGGATGCGAGAATAAGAAACAAAGGATTTAGACAACCATCCGGGCTGGACGCGAGAAGAAAACAGAGTGCTAGGTGCGAGAAGAAAACACAGGGCTGGATGCTAGAAAAAAAAGGGATTTAGACTACCGAATGATTGTCTAAATCCTTTTCTTCTCGCATCCAGCCCTCTGTTTTTTTGAGGGAGGACCCATCTTGTTTTCCTTGACCATTTTTCGTGACCATTCATGCAGATAGTCATCTTTTCGCATGTCGTCCAACACAAGCCTATAGTAATAGAGATCTGTGGCGTGAAAGATGTAATTAATGTTCTTTCCATCTGTGTGTAAACTTGTTTAACTTTTGCTTTTAGGCTCACGTGCGATAGCAAAAGTGATTCTATGTTTTTGCCAGTGATGGTCCGTGGTAAACTTTAACGTTGGCATTTTCTCAGAGAATATATTCAAACCACAGTCTTCAAACTTTCTAAGAATACTCCGTGGTAAGCCCTTATAAACATACCAATTTTAATGACCTCTTAAAGGTCAAGGTCACAGGAGGTCCAGAAATAGGTTTAAAAAAATCCTTATTTTGCTTAAAACAGTATTTTTTCAAATATATTTTCAAATTCAAACCTAAACTTGGTACAGAGATACCTGACCATAAGACCTTTCTATGCATACTAATTTGGATGAACCCTCTGAAAGGTCAAGGGTCACAAGCTGTCTGCAAATGTGTGCAAAAAAATGCCAAATTTGCAGATTTTTGTTTTCACACATTGCGCGCCCAAAGCATGTTCTTTTAGTAGAATGGCATACCTAGACATGACTCTTTTTTGCTGTTATTCTTCTTCTTGAGCCAGCAGTATGGTCTCCTTGCGTGTCATGGACTAGCTGTTGAAGGCTTTTAGAAGTATTCTATTTGACTAGTTGTTTCCAGAAACGGAGGCGACTAAAAAGAGGAACAAAAGGTGCTTTCGCGTGTTTCTGCTTAAAAATAGCGTTGAAACCGCAGATGCAACGCTTTCATCGCCAAAATAAACAACAAAGAACAGCGTCTCTGTGGGTGTTGAAGACATTGATTCATCCCAATCTGAGCAAGTGCGGCGCCATGTTCCATCTCGAAAATGCGTATGCTGGTCTGTGATAAATCACAGTAAGTAAATTACCTCGGGCCCACGACGGCGGCAGTGGGCCCGCGCACGGCTGCTCACGGACCCACTGCGGCCGTCGTGGGCCCTAAGACGTTTTGCTTCTAGGGTTTGGACCTTACGGCTCCAGGCACACACATTGAGTTGAGGGTGCGCAATGCTAAACTGGGCATGCAGTTACACGTCGGCACAGAACGCGATGGAACAAAGGGCAATGACATTATGCCGTCTGCAAAGACAGCGGTAACTCAGAGAAAAGATCTTTGGTCCGACAATCTTCCTCCGCCATTGTGGTCAGGCCGTCCACAAAATGGCCACCCTGGCCACAATGCCACCACCCCAGTACGCAGAAGGTCTTCGGGCCGAGGTCGGCTGCAGTTGGCGCGGGCCAGCTGCGTTCGATGTCGTCTCGAAGATCTTGTGCGCAATGGGAACTGATGTGGTTAGTCTCCATTGCCTCCGTGATACGTGGGCAGTCGTAGATTGAAACCCCGACGTACGCAGATGTAGGTACGCAGGTAGGGACGCAGATGCAAATTGCGTCATGAAGAGGCACATGTGCCCATGAGCCCGTACAGATATGTGGATGTATTGCCATTGCTGCATTAATAAATTGAGCCCTTGTGCCCAAAATGCCAAATTGGAGAGTTGTTCTCCGAGGACTGCACTACATTTCAGTAAATGGATCGACTTTGCACACGTATATGGCTTGCGTGTGTTCACCTTTAACCCCAGCAGCCAAACTAATACGGGCCCACGACGGCCTCAGTGGGCCCGCGCACAGGGCTTTGCGCGGGCACACTGCGGCCGTCGTGGGCTAGAAGACCGTTGCTTACTGGCAAATGCCTTCAGTTTTTTTTTTTATATTTCTCTGTAATTCAGTTTTATTTTTTAGTGGCTTATTTTTTTTCCAAACTATATTAATCACCGTATTTTATTTGATTGACGCATTTAAGAAGGAAAAACAAAACAAAAACAGGATTAACCCAATGCGCAAAGGCCATCGGGCCGACGTCGGCCGCCGTTGGCCCGTTGTAACGGACGCAGACTCGCCCCAGTCGTACGTACAGACTCTCGCACAACAGACGCATACACCGCCGCCGACTCACACGGGCGCATTCACGCGGTACAACTCAACACACTAGCTTTCTTTCTAACGTAGGCCTTTATGAAAGATAAACAATGAAACACTATCTAAATTATGTACAACAGTCACTACAAGCATATCAGAACCGCATACACATGCACAATATCAATGCCAGGCTAGGTAATTGTCTCTCACAATCCAACCTGTTTGCTGGTGTTCTTGCTTGGTAACGTTCTGTCCTTTCACGTCTAGGCGTGTAAGTCCTTCGTCGTACGCCCCCGAGTCGTCCCGTTTCTCGTACCGTGGACGTCCTCGTAACTCGCTCTGTAGCGCAGTCCTTGCTGACCCGAGTGTCTCGGCACCGGTCGCTCACTGCCTGAGTGAAGAGATGGAGATGACCTCACAATAGGTCCCTCGGCGGTAACCTCTGGTGACTGACGTCTCGGCGTCCGTCGCTCCCCTCCCGACAAGCACTCTGAATAATAAAGTTCTAATATCGTAACACTTGCTAAACACACATATATTGGATGATATGAGATACATTACGTAACCTGGCTGATACAAATAACTCACACGTTCATTCACACACACACACGTGCTTCATAACCCGAAGTACTTTCGTAACACCCCATAACTCTGTCCCTACGTTGAAACAGACTATAACCTAACACTCGCCATACATTATTCCATACACTGGAAAAGCCTATACTTAACCAACCATGTACTACCTTCATAACGGCTTAGACCTACACACCTCACATTTCTTAGTTATCCATCTCGGTAAATAACCACATAGGAAAAACACCGGTTACCTCAACGAATTCCAAACCCACATACTGAACCAAACCAGTCAACGCTACACAACCGAAATAACTCTTACTAACGCACACTATCTTTAACTCAGTAGCTATTAATAATACATATAAGAACATACCTTAATTCTAGGTTTCAGAGTCTTGGACTACGGGCTAGGGTATCTCACACACGTCTGCCCTCACTGACAGTCAAGCCCCGTACTAACGATTTAGACCTCTGATAGACTGAGCTCACGCCTAAAACTCCCCGTGTAAACCGTTTCCCTATGCTTGCACGTGGCCTCGTGCCTCACGGAATATTTGTCACAAGACAAACCGCTGACAAAACCGTACCATACAAAAACCTCTGTGTGAACCCTACGCGTGAGCATAGAGTTTCATCATACCCGTGCGATGGCATTTTTTCCTATTGGGAAGTCAGTAAGAGCATACAGTGCTCAGACAATAAAGGTCGAATGGGTTTCGCAGATATTTTTCATCCCCGAGGGTATTACTTTTGTGGCGCGATGTTTAGTAAGCATTAACCCCCCGCCCACCCCCCACCCCCCCCACCCCCCCCCCCCCACACACACACACACACCCCACCCTAAAAAAGCAACAACAAGTAACAACAAGTAACAACAAAAACAACTAAAGAGAGTGAAAGCACGAGAGTCCTATTGCCTAAGCAGATGATACCACGTGCCTCCTTTTACTTTCTCTTTTTGCGGTGGAAGCAGCTTTCAAAGTTGACTGCGGCATTTACATGGGAAATCCCATAGAACTTCCGACCGTGGTTTCGTGGAAACAAATATAGGTCTCTCTTCTACAGTGTCCAGTATTCGAATAAATGGAAATATAATTAAGCATATTCCTGTACAAAGTATGCAAACCACTACGTAATTGTTCATAACAAAATGTTTTCAGTTTGGTTTTAACGTCCACGGCAAATAATGGACGGCCCTATAGCGGGCGCATTATAGAGGACAAGGACAGCTGTTACCTATGGAGTAAGACTTCAACGCTGATCAATTCGGCCGCACTGCAACGGTTCTACTTTGATTTACCGTACGTGCTATCTGAACAAGCCCGTCGTTTTGCCTCGGTCATAACAAGAGGCAGAGAACGACAGAAAACAGTGCAGACGACAGATTGGTGATGTCATGTATTAATGCGCATTTCTTCTTTCAAATAATGTATGATCACTTTTAAGTTTATTTAAATCTAATGTATGTGTGCGTACGCGTGTGTGTATGTGTGCGTACGTGTGTGTGTGTGTGCGTGCGTGAGTGACTGTGACGCATCACTTGAGCCTTACATCTGACTAAATGCATGTGTGTGTGTGTGTGTGTGTGTGTGTGTGTGTGTGTGTGTGTGTGTGTGTGTGTGTGTGTGTGTGTGTGTGTGTGTGTGTGTGTGTGTGTGTGTGTGCGCGCGCGCATCTCTCTACATCGCCTTGCGAAAAACGCGGAACCTCCAATAAACAGCCACCCGACTTGGAAGAACTCGTGCTAGCGGTCGCCATCTTCGATGAATCGGCTTGCCGTGCTAGCCTCGTTTGCGATTCAAATGGCCGCCGCGTGAATAAGGTCTATTCAGCCCGACGGCCGCATTTCCCAATTTTGGAGGCGTCATCTAATGACTATGCACCAGTTGCAGGAGATGGATCGACCATGATAATTCAAGGGCAGTGCCAGATTAGCTTGGCGGCGACAGGCGCCAAACTAATATGGCACTATCCTGGAATTATCATGGTCGACCCATCTCCTGCTGTAGTGCGTCAGGCCTGAATGGGTTAACCAGTGACCCTGGAGGGGACATGGGATGATTTCTTTCTAAAAATGAAAAAATGAAATTGAAAGGATAAAATGGCTAAGAGCACGTCGTCCTGCATTTTACTCCACAACATTTTTTTCTGTACATGTTTTTGCAGCACTGTTTTTTGTTGCTTAATAAATGGTTGAAAACGCAAAGGAGTGTATACTTTCAAAACAGATTTCATGCGACGACTATGATTGATTTGTGCGCCCACTGCTAAAGGACAAGTGGACTGGATTAGATGTATATTTGTTCCTTTAATTGCACTTATGGACGCGATAATTTATCTTGCTGAACTGCTAACTTTCTATAAAAAAAAAAATAGATGGCTTCCAAATCAAAACTTAGATGTTTTTACGTAGTGTTGTGAAAGGGCAGGCATCTGCGAAGGAATGTGGAAGAGGTCAGTGACATTTAAAGACAGATCCTCATTTAGAAATGGTTTGATTTTTTTTTTTTAAATTTCAGAAGAGCCATAATCGACGATTTGTTTTCTCTATATGCATGTACTTCTTGCCAGAAAAGATGAGCGGTGACAGAATAGTTTGTCGTCTCTTGGCGTCAAGCTGTTCTGACACGCCCATTGAGCTACCGTGGTTGAACTGTCTAACTGTCATGAGAAAAGTAGTACACTTCGGGAGACAGGTCGACCATGATAGTTTAAGGGTGGTGCCACAATAGCCTACTTGGCTCCTCTCTAAACCAAGCTAGTCGGGCAACACCCTTGAACTATCATGGTCTTCTCATATCATGTGTGTCAGGGCTGAATGGGCTAACCGTAGGCTGGGGACTTGAACTGGCATGCTCGATCCGTCGCTGTTTGTGCTGACTAGTTCAAGACTACGATTGTACGGTTGTCAATGACATTCTTAATTCATTCGAGGTATGCCACATACGGATACGCGGCATTAAGCCGCGATTCCGGATGCGGCACGTCTCGAACTTGTTCACTTGTAGAAAGCACCCCGCATTAATAGCTGCAGAAGTACGACACTTCCGCAGCTATTAATGTGGAGCGCCTTGAATGAGTTAATCTGCAACCCTTGTGTTTCTTTTTTGATAGCGAGAGAAATAATTGACAATATATATTTTACCCAGACCACAACCACCGTTGTCAGGGAAGCCTGTGGAGGGGCGGCGTCATCATCAGCACCACGCCCCACATCCACATAAGTCCCTGGTGCACGAAGTGAGTAGGGGCGGAGCGCCCAGGAGCCCCAGGCGTTGGGCCGAGCAACGGGAAAATGGGGATGCCGTAGAAACTCCCTCCACCATCTCCTCCGCCAGCGTAAAGTCTTCCTACTCCACTGTTAGCATGCAGTCCCGCCGCGCACAGGTTGGTATAACAGATCATTAGTCTTTGAAAGTGAATTTAGCATTAGTTGTGTTTGCTACATTTATTTATTTATTTACTTATTTATTTATTTTCTATAGCCTTGAAATCGCACTTTTACTTCATGAAAAGGTAGATAAAAACTTCTTTATCTTTTTTTTTTTTTTTTTTGGTCTTCCGAGTTCTGGCTGGGAAGGTACACCACAAAGGGTTTCGAATTTACCTAATGTATGTCCAAAGTCTTATCGTTATCATCATCATCATCATCGTTGTTGTTCTCTTCTTCTTTTTTCTTCGAGTTTTGGCTGGGAAGGTACACCACAAAGGGTTTCGAATTTACCTTATTTATGTCAAACGTCTTATCGTCATCAACTCATCATCATCATGATCGTTGTTGATATCTACTGAAGATGAATTGTCTGCAGATCGATTCATGCTGGTTTGATTTTCGAGACATGTTTGTGGACCCAGACGGCAGAACCGCCTACTACTGGATGGTGAGTTGAGTCAGCAGGTGATCTGTGACAGAGCATGTGACTAGTATAAAATGTTTAACCCATTGACTGTTACTGACAGAGTCCGAAATAGCTCAGGCGGTTAAACGTCGGAGCAGGAGAGCGAAGGGAATCGCCTGGTCGTGGGTTCGAATCCCGTCCCGGCCCCGGTAGCTGGACTCACAATCCAGGAGGGAAAACGGATTTGTTCAATAGCATGTCCGTTGAAAGGTCCTGGTAAATCAAAGTGGCACAGTTGGAGTGCGCCTGAGTTGATCAGTGTTCAGGTCGTACTCCATAGGCAATAGATTTCCCTGTCCCCCATAACCAGCCCGTCAGGGCCGTCCATGATCACCTCGGTGCTGTGGACGTTAAACCCGAACTAACCAACCAACCAACCTGTTACTGACGATACCGCAGTGCGGAAAAGGCGCGTAACTACGTGTATCGTCACAGGCTGTACAGGGGTTACCTAATGCGCAAAAGGCCATCGGGCGACGTCGGCCGCCGGTCTGTGCACGGCCGTGCGCGGGCCAACGTCGCTCGATGGCCTTTGCGCACTGCCTAACTGATGTAATTCTTCTTAAAGTACCATTACCCAAAAATCTGAAGACACATTTCAACACCTTTTGTGTTCCTTATGCCTTATCGACACACCTAATGAACTTTAACGGCAGTTTGGACATGCAGCAAACACATATGCGTAATCGCACTTATTTATTCTGAGCAACGTTAGCGTGTCAATCTATTTTTAGCTGTTTCTTGTACTGACACAGTTGTATTTATAGAACGGAGTGGAGTCATTGTCAGGTTACTTGACATAAAGACGACATGTGCTGAACTAGACCTGTATGTAGCGTTTCGTAACCATCTGTTACAGAAGTGTATAAACGGCGGTAGTGGGCCTTTAACGTGTTCTTTGGCAAGGCTGCGTATGGTCCATCCACGGTGAAATACGACGCACTTGTGTATCAGTGGAGAAACAAGGCTACAAGGGTCGATGCTTTTTGACTGCAATACCCCATTGGTTGTCTACCTCGACTCAGATTCTCTAGCGTTGATCAGTGGTAGCGAATCGAAGGAGACAGCCAGTGCCCTTTAATACTTGCTGGTGTGTCCACAGGCTCTGGTGACAGTGGCTCTTGTCTACAACTGGATCGTCATCATCCTGAGAGTGGCCTTCGATGACGTCACGGACACTGTGAGTCCCACGGGATAATGTCTTTTATTAGTTTATGTTTTGTATTCACGGGAAAGCAGATTTGTCGGATTTTCACTGGCGTAATTGCAGTGAATCAACTAATTGAGTAGCATCGAGCTGAACTGAACTGAAACATTGATCGAATTGAATTGAACGCACCTGGTGGAACTGGATCGATTGGAATCGAACTTGAATTGAACTTGATTTCAACTAAATTATTTTGAATTCATCTGAGCAGAACATAACAGAACAAAAGTGATTTGATTTGAATTGGATGGTGTGCCAGCAGCCCGTGGCGTCCAGTGTGTTCCGGATTCTGGACATTGTGGCAGACGTCATCTTTCTGGCTGACGTGGCCATACAGTCCCGCACTGCCTACCTGGAAGATGGCTACCTGGTCAGTCAAACCCTCTCTCTCTCTCTCCAATGCGCACAAGGTCATCGGGCCGACGACGGCCGCCGTTAACCTGTGCACGGACGTGCGCGGGCCAAAGCGGCCGACGTCGGCCCGGAGACCTTGTGCGCATTAGGTCTGTCTGTCTGTCTGTCTGTCTCTCTCTCTCTCTCTCTCTCTCTCTCTCTCTCTCTCTCTCTCTCTCTCTCTCTCTCTCTCTCTCTCTCTCTCTCTCTCTCTCTCTCACCCACTGCGGCCTGGCTGACTCACCACATCACGATTTTCATCGACCGTGATATTTCAAAGGAAGGCTCTAAATAGTTTCCACCCTTTAACTATTACGTCGATTTGTCTCCCTCGAACTATTACGGTAGATTGTATCCTGAACTCTAATATTGTCTTATATTGTCTAATAAGTCCCATATATGAGAATAAATGTGATCTTATGGCTGAATGTGTTGACGCTGAATGCATACACTCGTATACCTACACTCGCCACCGCTACCTCCCTTACTCATTCGAGACACACTACATTCCGATACGCGGCTTTATGCCGCGTATTATGATGCGACACGTTTCGAATGAGTTAATCTCACCTCAACGCACATCGCTAATACAGCTGCTCTATATTTTCTCTGTAACCATCATGCTCAGACATCATGGGTGGAACATTGTCGCCTCTCACACGCGTCTTGATGTAGCCTAGTGTTGGTAGCGGTTTTTGTCGCGATGAGTTCTGTCGGAATCCTCGCGACAACAACCGTTGCCGACACGCAAAGGGATTATTTTATGGTGTCTACATTGTAGCCTTCGTGCACTAGGTACGAGGTCAGTGTAAGAATAAAATGCTGGAAACTGCCGGGAAGTACATCAAACGCACTTTCAGACGGAAGTCACGTTTTCTTTCGTAGTTTTGTGCAGACCGTGGTGTATATAACAGGGGGTTGGGGTATGATGAAGGGAGACTAGATAGTGCGACTGACGTTTGTTGCACGGTGACGCAGGTACAGGATTTGCGTCAGACGATGAGGCACTACCGCAGTCAACCCCGCTTTGCCCTGGACGTGCTGTCCATTCTTCCGGTCACCACCGTGTACGGTATCGCCACTTGTAAGTCACGCAACCTTCACATCACACTGGTTGTCTCCCTATTGGATGTAACGGTAGCGCCGGATCGAGGGAGACAGCTAGTGTGCCTTTTACGTATGTGTTTTTGAGTGGGTTTCCCACGACGCCATACGACGACTCGAAATTAGATATAAATCTATTGGCCCGATTTTGTTTTAATTTGGAGTCGTCGTATAATGCATTGATAGCAGTTCCGGCAGATAGGGGGACAATAATAGTTCAACGGTATCGCTTACCTGCTGGACCAGATTGGCAGAAAGTGTTCTTGGGTTATGATATAATTTTAGAAAGGGCTTCGATCGGGACTATGAAATGTTCACACGTTACATATCAGTAACCTTGGATAAGTGACTGATGATACTGTTCTGTACGATTAAAGCGACCACCCACTCCAGGCAATAAGGGATTAACTCATTCGCGGCCAGCCGCATTCGGATGCGCGCCATAAGCAGCGCATCAAGATGCGGCTGGCCACGAATGAGTTAAACGTTTCGCAATATTTTTTAAAAAATGGTCTAAGTTTGTCTTATAATAATGCTGCACAAAAGTAATAACGTAGGAAGTTTGAATGACGTATACGAAGGACTTTTCAGCATTTCTTCTCCTTTGCTACGGAAACGAGTTCCCCAGTCGCGTACCAGGGGCAGCAGAAAACCCGTGTTACGTATGCCTGCTCACGTGGATCATTATGAAAGAAACGGTAGAAGAGTCTGTGAAGCAAGACAATACTGAGAACCCTTTGTTTTGACGAATTTTAGCAACAAAATCCTGCCTTGTCACAACTGAAGAAAGATGACTATAAACTATAAGAGATAACATATATTATACTGACGAGCAAAAGAAATGCGACATTTTTGGAGTCATCGAAAGTCTTCAGTGTTTCCGATGATTCCAAAAATGACGCATTTCTTTTGCTCGTCAGTATATATACTAGCATTTTGTTTGTGATTAAGAGAACACACTGAAGTGTCACCACTGAAGAAACTTTGAAAGATAACGATTGCATGCTACCAATTTGTTTGTGATTACTCTGTCCATGGGTTGTGTTTTTCTGTCCATGAGTTGTGTTTTTTTTTTTTTATATTTTCTTACAGCTATTCCATTTGTACCCTTCCCGAGAACAAAAGATATGTGTAAGTATTCACATGACCGCGTGTCCTTTTCATTGCATCGCAGTTCGCATACCACTTTGTGTTAAACGGCAACGCTGCTCATGGCCTGTTTTCTGTTTTTCTGATTGCATATTTTATGACTATGGTTAGAATAAAACAACGAAATTATTTTGCGCACTATAATCGTTCTAAATTTAGTTCCTCAGCTCTTTTATTTGTTTTTGTGTGTGTGAATATAGTTCTTAACCCACTCAGCCCTGACGCACTACAGCAGGAGATGGGTCGACCATGATAATTCAAGGGCAGTGCCAGATTAGCTTGGCGCCTGTCAGCGCCAAGCTAATCTGGCACTGCCCTTGAATTATCATGATCGATCCATCTCCTGCAACAGGTGCACAGTCGTTAGATGACGCCTCCAAACTTTGGGAAATACGTGCGCCGGGCTGAATGAGTTAAAATGTACGCCAATCCCAATGTCCTTCGAGATACTGACGCACGAATACAATATTTTATCTGCTTTCAGATTCGCCAGCATTCCGGTGTTTGCGGCTTCTGAAATATCCATCGATGAACAGATTTTTCGAGAAAACAGACAGGTACCTTACAATTTAATTGTGATATATGATTAATTCATATCACTTATTATAAATGATTATTATATTTTTGAAATTCTTACTTCACGTCTTTCGTGTGATCTTCTTGCTTGACATGTGTAGAGCACATTATTACTTGCGCACAAAAGACAATCGCGCCCGATAGCCTTTTGCGTACCGGGGTCCCAGTGTGAGAAAGGTTCTTGGGCAGTCGTCAGTCAGTCGCCGCTGGCCCGTGCATGGGGTTGTGTGTTGTTTTGGACGTGCACATTGGTTTCATGAGGACAGCCTTTTCACTCACTGACTTGTTTGCTGATTCTGGATAGCCGTACCAACAACCCGAACTTGCTGCGCGCCTTCAAGCTGTCTTTACATCTCTGGCTAGTCATTCACTGGATTGGCTGCTTCTACTATCTGTTGTCCAAGGTGAGGCCTTTCTGTAGTTCTTCATGTGCCGCTGTAGCACGCCAAAATGACTCACGTCAGACCAACTCGGGGTCACTTTGGCGTTCGCCAAAGCGACCCCGGGTGGTTCTGGCGTTAGAGTTATGTTGATCATGTTGCTTCCCTCACGCAAAATTCCTACGTCAAAGTGACACCAGGTATATTTGTTTTTCACAAAATGACCCCGGTTCGATTTAGCGTGAGAGTATACCCTCCTCCCTCCACGCAAATGTGCCCCGCCAAAGTGACTCCGGTCGATCTGGCGAAAACCTCATTCTGGCTTATTAAATTTTTCACTCTTTGCAGGAGTAAGAACATCATGTAAATTGTGTTTGCAAAACAGCTCAGTGTCTTGTCATCTAGCTTACCGCTACTGCAGTAACTGCAGACTTTCTGGGCCGTACTGTCATCCGCACTCGGTTGGTGGTGTTATTTGCAAACTTGTGGTTTCCATTTTCAGTATGAAGGTCTGGGCGCAAACGACTGGGTGTACCCGTTGGGGGATGAATTTGATAGCTTCCAGAGGTAAGGGTTCGCAGCAGCGGTGTACGGCGTTAGACTGTGTACTGATACAATTGTGTACAGTTTCACATTTGTTTGTAGACACAACATTTAAAGACTGATTTACTATAAATCGCTAACACTACACAATGCAGATAGGGGTGGGGTGTTTTTTTTATAAAAATTATTATCATTATTATTTTTTTTTAAAAGATGTTTGGGTGGGTGGTGTGTGTGTGTGGGGGTGGGTCGGGGGGGGGGGGTGGGGGGGGGGGATGGAGTAGAGCGCGTCACGACTACCGAGCGCCTACCATCAAAACTTTTAATTTTTAACCCTTTGGCTGTCGGTAGCACCGCGACGATAACCGCTAGGGACAGTCAAAGGTATCACCCCTGCCGAAAGTGAACACGATTCAACGGCTAGAGAAATAGAGAAATAGGCCCTCATAAGCGGCGGCTCATGAGGATCTATGCCTTTTGCTGAGGCCAATTTGTACCCATGTTTCTTGGACTGTTTGGGCTTTTGGTCGTTGCATGAACAAAGATTTCACCAACCAATGATGTACGTAGAGTGGCAGGGAAAGGGTTAATTGCATTGACAACAAATTTACTGGTCGCCCTCTCAACAAATTAACGTGTGTAGGTAATCGTCACGAATGCTCTCGTTTCATATTTGTGTGCATACATGAATGCATGCCGTGTGTTGGTCTTGGACCTTACATTTTATTTTTCAGAAAATACGTGCTGTGCATGTTTTGGTCCACCATGACCCTGACTACTATTGGGGAACGTCCAAGTCCTGTCACCGACATCGTGAGTAGTGCCGGAGCTGTCATCTGAAGACTACATCACAGAACAAGAGACATTGACCATGCAAGTTCAAGGGTGGTGCTAGAGTAGCTTGGCGCCTCTAGGCGCCAAGCTACTCAAGCGCCACCCTTGAACTACGCTATTCTGGCGCTACCTTGGAACTATCATGGTCATCCATATCTGGTTATGCACATTGTGTATGAATGTATGAATCTGGCTGTTCGAGGACGGTGTTATGTGAGGGTTCTAAAGCCAATGGGATAGGTTAGGGAAATACTGTCATCTAGGTAGGGAGCTAAACTTTTCAAGGTAGGCTAATTGATTATTATTTTGATCGCAGTGATATTTTGACGTAAAAATAAATGCAGTATGACGTAAATTCAATTTGTTAGTGTCATCACAATCATTTCTGTCGCAAATTTGAGGCAGCTTTCGATAGCAAAAGTGAGTCTATGTAATGGGCCAGTGGTTGTCTGTCGGTCGTCCTGCTGTTTCACTCTCGGTGAATCAAACAGTTTGAGAATTAGAGTCGCTCGGTCGCTCGGTCTGTCTAGAAATGATAGTATACGAACACTCCACTCTATGCTACACTTCAAATTTTGTGCAGATATACCTGATGGTAAGACCTTCCTATGCACAACAATTTCGATAACCCCTCGGAAAGGTAAAGGGTCACAGGAAATCAGGAAACGGGTCGCACATAGCTACTTGTTGACAAAAATTGTTTTTTTTCTCAAATACTGTTTATAACTTCAAACACAAACTCGGTCCGCGTACACCTGATGGTAAGACCTTCCTATGTTTGCTAATTTGGCATCAAGATCAAGGGTCACAAGAGATCGGCAAATTTGCGAAAAAGGTCCTTTTTTTTTGGCTCATGTGCGAAGCAAAAGTGAGTCTATGTTTGGGCCAGTGGTCGTCCATCCCTCGTCCGTCGTCTGTCCGCCGTCGTCCGTGGTAAACTTTAACTTTGGCATTTTCTCGGAGACTATTCAAGCCACATTCTTCAAACTTGGCCCAAGGATACTTTGTCGTAAGACCTTTCAAAACATACCAATTTGAGTGACCTCTCACAAAGGTCAAGGTCACAGGGGATCAGGAAATATGTTTTTTTAAAAAAGAGCTATATTTTGACATAATTTAGTTTTCTCAAATACTATTTAAAACTTCAAACCCAAACTTGGTACAAAGATACCTGATGCTAAGACCTTTCTATATGTACTAATTTGGTTGATCCCTCGGAAAGGTCAAGGGTCACAAGAGCTCAGGAAATAGGTGAAAAATAGCCATATTTTGACAACAGATGTTTTTTCTCAAATACTATTCACAACTTGAAACCCAAACTTGGTACAGAGATACCTGATGGTAAGACGTATCTATGCATACTAATTTGGATGACCCCTCAGAAAGGTCAAGGGTCACAAGGGCTCAGGAAATAGGTCCGAAATAGCCATAGTTTGACAAAAGATGTGTTTTTTCTCAAATACTATTCACAACTTTAAACCCAAACTTGCTACAGAGATACCTGATGGGAAGACCTTTCTATGCACACTAATTTGGTTGATCCCTCCAAAAGGTCAAGGGTCACGAGAGCTCAGGAAATAGGTCTAAAATAGCCTTATTTTGACAAAAGATGTTTTTTTTTTCTCAAATACTGTTCACAACTTAAAACCCAAATTTAATACAGAGATACCTGATGGTAATACCTATCTATGCATACTAATTTGGATGACCCCTTGGAAAGGTCAAGGGTCACAAGAGGCTGGCAAATGTGTGAAAAATGCTGATTTTTTTATAAAAATTGTAGGTATTCCCAAATGTTTGCAAATTTTTCAACCAAATTTGGTACAACGATAGCTGATGATAAGACCTTCCTATGCATACTAATTTAGTCGACTCTTCACAAAGGTCAAAGGTCACGGGGGGGGGGGGGGGTTACAGATGTGTGAAAAATACTAACATTTTCAGAAAACATGGATTTTGCTGCTGCGGAAGCCAGCCCTTGTCACAAAGGTCACACATATGTAAATCGGTCATACACGTGAGCCATAATGGCTTTGCCTTTCTTGTTTAGAATTTTAGTTTTTATCATTTTTAGCAAAACGTTTTCAACCAGATTTGGCAAAAAAAAAGTAGCTGATGATAAGACCTTTTTGTGCATATACTTTGGTTTACTATTCACAAAGGCAAAGTGTCACGGTATGTGGACAAAGTGTGAAAAGTATGTACATTTTGAGAAAACGTGGATTTCACAGGAACAAAAGCTTATGTTAGAACACTTGAACAGTCTTGTTCATTTCATTTCAGTAACCTGTCGGAAAGGTCATGGTCACAAGAGTCAGATCAGTTATGTGGATCGGTCATTACCATTATTCATTCCTTTAGAAATACATTTTCACGGGCATGACCTTCATTTTCTTCAGGAATACATGTTCACGGGCATGACCTTCCTGATCGGAGTGTTTGTCTTCGCCGCAGTGGTGGGCAATGTGGGTGACGTCATCAGTAATATGAACGCCGCCAGGCACGATTTTCAGAGCAGGTGAGTTAAAGCCGTGGTAAATCCGCTCCGCATCAACAGCTGCGAAGGCGTATAGCGTAGTCGTGGGTGGCAACGCTATACGACACTTTCGCAGCTATTGATACGAGGCGCGCTGAATGAGTTCATTTAGTTATTTTCTGTGGGCAGTGGCTTCTTGTTAGTTGTTGCGGTTTTATGCCGAGCAGGCGACTAGGGCATCTCACGGCGGCAGGATTTCCGGTTCGTTCAGCTCAAGGATGCACCATTTCGCGCGTTTGCAGGACATCAAACATTCTGGCAACAAATATTGATCGTAGATAGCCCTGAACAAAATGGACGTCCATGGATTCAAACGTTTGCCTGCCCACATAACAAACCTCAGGACTTTAGTGTGGATCATTTAGCATTCACACGACCATGCTCATGCTCAGCCGTTTGTTAGCTGTATCTGGTGTGTTTCAGGATGGACCAGATCAAATTCTACCTGCATCACCGCGACGTGCCAGAGCACATACAGGACCGCATCAAGCGATGGGCCGAGTACACATGGACAAGGTAAGCTCAGAAACACTGTATTTCCTGTCATCATATGTCCGAAAATTAACCACTTCACTGCCGAGAAAAACTAAACGCCACACAAATGCTAGAGATATAGACTACATGACCCCCCGCAGCTCATGAGGATCTATATCTCTTGCTGAGACAAATTTGTATCCATAGATATTTGAGTCGTTTCGATTTCGTCCAGTGGCATGGAAGGGGATAATTACAAATTAAGCCCTAATTTCGAAATTCTCAAAGCACATTGAGCCGCGCAGACGAAATTCACAAATTTGGGGAATTTCGACCGCAAGGCTCAATGTGTCATTAATTTATGACAGATCGACCATGTTAATTCAACGGTAGAGCCAGAAGAGCTTGGCATCGTGGCTGATCCATCTCTTGGGTTGAATGGATTAAATACAAGACTGTTTTTGTTCTCTAGGATGTGTACAAGAGCTATGGTGCCTCATTCGTTACAAACAAGTCAGGAAACCGGGGAGGCTAATGGGTCACACTTTCCGTGATTGTTGATCGGAGAAACGTTTCAAAACAAGAAGTTCTTGATTATTATTATTTTATCTGCTGTTTTCAGAACGAAAGCCATAGACGAACACAGCGTTCTGCAGTTACTGCCCAGCCGCCTAAGGACAGAAGTGGCCATACATGTACGGGCATCTGAACACTTTGAAAAAGGTCAGTTGCTGTTCTATCTGTCCTATTGTTCGATATGCCCAGCCGTTACAATAATTTAAATAGTCTTACCCTTCAATGCTGGGTAAATACGAACCCTCAACCAACAGCAAGAGGAAAAGAACCTCATGAGTCCCCGTCAAAACGGGGACTCATGAGGTTCCTTTCCTCTTGCAGGCCTCACCTGCATCCGTGTTGCGTGGACGGGTGGGGTTATTTGTTGTTGAATGCGCCATGCTTTTGCAGACGTAATTTGTGTTCTGGCAGTGAAGCGGTTACTTAGTTTGATGGCGCTCTAGGCGTTGAAGAAAATAACACTAGCATGTGTCCGTTCATTGCGGTCTTTACGGAGTAAACGGCAGAGTCAGTAAGCAAAAGCTCCGCCTTGCACCGCAGCTGGTCTGCCGCGCGGCACGGCCGTGAGCGCACTCACTACGGCTGACGATGGCCCGATACTCTGTTGCTCACTGGGTATCAGTTTTTGTCACGCCACTCACCCATCGTCACACCGACTCAGTTTGTTCACGTCCTATCGTTTCCATTGTCTTCCAAAGGTGCGCATCTTCGACGAGTGCGAAGAAGGACTACTGCGGGAACTGGTTCTCAAGCTCCGTTCCTCCATTTACTCACCGGGCGAGTACATCTGCCGCATCGGTGAAGTAGGTGAGATTACCGTACTTAATGACGTCAAACGTAAAACATGGGTTAACCCCTTCAGAAAAAAGTAAACACGATCCAACTACTAGAGACATAGATCTTCATGAGCCCCGCGACTGCGGGGGCTCATGAGGATCTATGCCTGTTTCTGAGACCAGTTTGCATCTGTGTTTCTTGGCCGGTTCTGGCTTTTGGTAGTTGAATGAGCAAAGATTTCAGAGCCCCGGCCCAAAATGTACGCCGTACGGTACAGTGGCATGAAAGGGGTTACTCTCATTCTCTAGCACAAAATTGAACTTGAGCCAGAAAGTCGTAAACACCATCCAGCTGCAAAGAGGTGTAGATGCCCACGTGTCCCCGCGTCCCATCTGCGCCCTTTGTTGGCTTCATTGATATGCACGTTCATCAGGCCGCGGAGAATTCTGTCGAAGCATTTAGGCAGTAAGGGTTTCAGTTGCGTAAGTCATCGTTGCTGGCCGACCCGAACGTTCTCTCGTAGGATCACTGAGGTCTTTCGAACGGCACCCGTGAAATTGTCTGTATCACCGATTACTCTTTACTTCCGTTCGTATCTGCTTTGGTCTCTTAGTTTCAGGTCGCGAAATGTACATCATTGATCACGGCAGGGTGGAGGTATGTGTCTTTATCTCCTTTTCTGTCCGTTTCACAGTTTGTCTGCATGCATGGAATTGTACTCTAATGGCCTGTACTATAAACGAAACATACACCACCACATGGTAGTGGCAGAACATCGGCTGTAGTATACTAGTGACCTTCAACAACCAAGGTTGCTATGTCACTAATTAACACATTTAAACCCATGGTGGCATTTCTCAAGGCGTGGAGGTGTCATCTATCGCCTTTGTACCAGTTGCAGGAGATGGACTGACCATAATTCAAGGGTAGTGCCAGATTATCTTGGCGCCATCAGGCGCCAAGATAATCTGGCACTACTCTTGAATTATCATGGTCGACCCATCTCCTGCTGTAGTGCATCAACACTAATAATGTGACTGCCAAGCGTATAAAATGCAAAGAAAATTCCCATAAAGAAAAAAAAAAAAAAACACGCTTAGAAAGAACAGTTACAAACATAATTTATTAATTTTTCGGGTTAGAACACTTTTTAAAATGAGCATACACACGAGTGCAACGCACTACATGCACGTATTGTTCATTTGCATATCATCTCGCGAAAGTGCATTGCGGGGCGTATTTTTAGCTGCATGTCCATTTTGAAAGCCGAAAGTTTAACCCCTTAACTGCTGGAGCAAGTCCGAACAAGACCCATTCACAAGAGACATAAATCCTCATGAGCCCCCGCAGTCGCGGGGGCGAGAATTTACGTGTCTTGTTTGTTAGTTAGTTCGTTGTGCCCATTTGTGGTCCCGGCCATTCCATGTGTGTTCGGCTTCACGCGGATGTCGGCGGACAGTGCGCCGCAGCAGTTTCAGACGTGATCACTGGCAGCAAACGGGTTAATAGATTGTGTTGTAATTGTCCGTGCTAATAGCCATGCGGCACTGGTTTCAAGTGTGCTTGTGCTGTAGATCCTGTTCCCGGACCCAGTGACGGGCCAGACCAAGCAGGTAGCCGTCATGACTCATGGCAACTACTTTGGCGAGATCTCGCTGCTCAAACTGGACGACGGGCAGAACAAGTGAGCTGTATTGTCAAATCGGTCGTACCACACTGATTGTCTCCCTCGATCCGCTGCCTCTGACAGCGGCAGCGAATCGAGGGAGACAACCAGTGCCGCGCAATAAGGCCTATCAGTTCGGCGTGATGCAGTAACACGGCTCCTTTGCCTGAAAACCCTTGCGCACCCCCCTCGTACAAACTGTTTGTTCCCGTAAACTCTCCTACACCTGGTACGAGTTCAGTGTAGTGAGGGGTCTAGTGAGCGCGAGGGTTCCCGTGGTGAAACCGTCGTGTTGCGTGACATCAACGGAGCGGGACTGCTTTTAACCCGCTTCTCACAGTCAGTGGACGCAGATCGCCTTTTTGAAATCATGGTAAATTCCATGTCAAGGAGCCCCACACTTCAAGGAACTTGGACATAAAGTGGTTTCAGCAAGAGGTATTTATCCTTATGAGCCCTCGCAACTGCGGGAGCTTATGAGGATCTATACTTCTTGCAGTTGGGTGGTTTTCATTTTTTTCCTCGGCAGTGAAGGGGTTAATGTCGCGCTGCTTCATTGACTACATTGATGCGGCTCGCAGATGCTAGATCAACCGTGACAGAAGAAAGGTAGAGTCCCGATTAGTTTGGAGCATAGGCATGCGATTTATCCTGCAAGTCTTGATATAGGTGAAAGTGTTCTGTACACTGAATATTTAACCCAGACAGAAAAGGGTGACTGCCAAACGTTCAAATAATAAATAAACAGATTATATTTTGATTTTGTCAGCTTTCACTTGCAAATACGATATCTTTTGTGTGTTTTTTTCTCCACAGGCGCACTGCAGACGTCAGGTCGATTGGCTTCTCGGAGCTTCTGTGTCTGTCACGCCGAGACCTCATGGCCGTAAGCCGCACCGCTTTTCTTCTCTGTGATTGTGTGCAGATCAGTGCTTTTGGACCTTCCAAAATCACAGACTGGCGCACAAATGAAGGCAACACATTCTTTTATTGCTGTCGTCTGACGATGTAAATATGGTTGTCTGTGATTTCGATTAACTCATTTGATCATGAGGATGAAATTATCATTTTTGTTGGCTCACGTGCAAAGCAAAGTGAGTCTATGTTCCGGGCCATTGGTTGTCTGTTCGTCTTCTGTCGACCGACGGTCTTCGTCCGTTGTAAACTTTATCGTTGGCATTTTCTCGGGGACTATTCACGCCACAGTCTTTAAACTTGGCCCAAGGATACTTTGTAGCAAGACCTTTATATGCATACCAATTTGAGTGACCTCTCTCAAAGGTCAAGGTCACAGGGGATGAGGAAATAGGCCAAAAATAGCCACATTTGACAAAACTGATTTTTTTTCCTCAAATACTATTCACATCTGCTACTTAAACTTGGTACAAAAATACCTGATGGTAAGACCTTCCTATGCACACTAATTTGGTTCATTCTTCGGAAAGGTCAAGAGTTACAAGAGATCAGGAAATAGGTTTAAAAAAAATAGCCATATTTTGACAAAACACGTTTTTTTTTCTTCAAATACTATTAACAACTTTAAACTCAAACTTGGTACAGAGATACCTGATGGTATGACCTATCTATGCATACTACTTTTGATGACCCTTTTTGAAAGGTCAAAAGTCACAAGAGGTTGGTAAATGTGTGTAAAATGCCCTTTTTTTAAATCAACATTTTTGTAAAGTTTTCAATCAAATTTGGCTCAAAGGTAGCTGATAAAAGAACTTCATATGAATACTAATTTAGTTGACCAATAACAAAGGTCAAGAGTCTTGGGATGATCTAAAAATAGGTTTAAAAACAGCTATATTTTGACCCAAAAATACTATTTTCCACTTCAAACACCAACTTGTGACAGAAATACATAATTTAAACATATCTATACATACTAATTAAGATGACCTTCGGAAAGGTCAAGGGTCACACGAGTTGGATAAATGTGTCAAAAATGCCATTTTGGGGGCTCACGTACAAGCAAAAGTGAGTATATTCTGGGCCAGTCGTCATCCGTCAGCCGTCGTCCGTGGTAAACGTTAACGTTGGCATTTTCTCGGAGACTATTCAAGCTACAGTCTTCAAACTTGGCCCAAGGATACTTTGTGGCAAGACCTTTCTAAACATACCAATTTCTGTGACCTCTCACAAAGGTCAAGGTCACAGGGGATCAGGAAATATATCAAAAATAGCTATTTTGGAATATAATTTAATTTTTCTCAAATACTATTCAAAACTTCAAACCCAAACTTGGTTCAAAGATACCTGATTCTAAGACCTTTTTATGCATACTAATAATTATTTGGTTGATCCCTTGGAAAGGTCAAGGGTCTCAAGAGCTCAAGAAATAGGTTCAAAATCGCCATATTTTGACAAAAGATGTTTTTTTTTCCTGAAATACTATTCACAACTTCAAACTCAAACTTGCTACAGAGATACATGATAGTGAGAACTATCTATGCATACTAATTTGGATGACCCCTCGTAAAGGTCAAGGGGCACAAGAGCTCAGGAAATAGGTAAAAAAAAAAAATAGCCATATTTTGACAATTAATGTTTTTTTTTTCTCAATTACTATTCACAACTTCAAACCCAAACTTGGTACAGAGATACCTGATGATAAGACCTACCTATGTATCCTAATTTAGTTGACTCATCGCAAAGGTCAAGGGTCACGGGGGTTTCACAGAGGTGTGAAAACTGATTAAAGTTTGAGAAAACATGGATTTTGTTAGTGCAAAAGCCATCCCTTTACTTATTTACATCTGTGGGTCGGACATACACGTGAGCCATAAGGGCTCTGCCTTTCTTGTTTGTTAGAATTGTAGTTTTTAGCTCACGTGCGAAGCAAAATGAGTCTACATCTACGTTTTAGGCCAGTGGTCGTCCATCGGCCATTGTCCGCCTGCCGTCGTCAGTCGTAAAATTTAACGCTGGCATTTTCTCAGAGACTATTCAAGCCACAGTCTTCAAACTCGGCCCATGGATACTTTGTGGCAAGACCTTTAATAATAATAATAGTAATACATAGTTCTTGTATAGCGCTGTTCTCCAGGAAAACACTGAACTCACAGCGCATGCACAACAGCACACCCTCTCTCTCAGACACACGCACAATTATACACTACTTTAAACCACCTCATCCCTTCCCAACACCTTACATTCACTTCCTCTAGGATCAGAATAAAAGGTAGTCAGTCAACAGTTAGCTGAAGATGAGCTAAGTGTTAAATGCCCGACAGAAAATAAAAGTCTTTAAGTGAGCTTTGAACTGTGACAATGTGGACAGATTCTGCATTTCAGTTGGCAGGGAGTTCCACAAACTTGGGGCTGAAAAAGGTGAAAAAACGCTCCCCGACAGTTTTCATGTTAAGCTTCGGGATTTTAAAAAGTGTTTCACTGGAGGAACGGAGAGTGCGTGACGGCTGATAACCAGACAGCTTGGCAGAAAGGTACGGCGGGAGAGATTCGTCAAAATGCCGATAGGCGAAAATTGCAATTTTGTACTGGCAGCAGAATTTTACGGGCAGACAGTGCAGCTGCTTCAGTAGAGGCAGCATAAACATATCAATTTGATTGACCTCTCACAAAGGTCAAGGTCACAGGGGAAATACGTAAAAAAAATAGCCATAACTTGACATTTATTTTTTTGCAAATACTACTCACAACATCAAACCAAAACTTGGTACAGAGATACCTGATGGTAAGACTTTTCTACGCATACTAAGTTGGTTGATCCCTGGGAAAGTTCAAGGGTCACAAGAGATCAGGAAATAGGTCCAGAATAGCCATATTTTGACAAAAGATGTTTTTTTCTCAAAGACTATTAACAACTTCAAAGCCAAACTTGGTACAGAGTTACCTGATGGTAAGACATATCTGTGCATACTAATTTGGATGACCCTTCGGAAAGGTCAAGGGTAGCAAGAGGTCGGCAATGTGTGTAAAATGCCAACTTTTGATACAATTGTATTAATTTTATTGTCAACATTTCTGCAAACTTTTCAATCCGATTTGGCACAACGGTAGCTGAGGATAAGACCTTCTTATGCATACTAAATTAGTCGACTCATCGCAAAGGTCAAGGGTCATGGGGGTTGACACATTTTGAGAAAATATGGATTTTGCTGGTGCAGAAGCCAGCCCTATACTTATTGTCACATAGGTCACACATGTAAATCGGTCATACACGTGAGCCATAAGGGCTTTGCCTTTCTTGTTATCTAAGTTTTTGCAAAAATTTCAATCAAGTTTGGCGTGAAGTTTAGTGATGGCAAGACATTTCTATACATATTAATTTAGTAGACTCAAGGGTCACAGGAGTTTGACAGATGTGTGAAAAATGCTTACATTTTGAGAAAACGTGGATTTTGCTGGTGCTGAAGCCAGCCCTTTACTTATTGTCACAAATGTCACACATATGTGCATCGGTCATACACCTGAGCAATAAGGGCTTTGCTATTCTTGTTAAAGATGTCGTTTGAGGTCTACATCACAGTTCTGGAGACACATCGACCATGCTAGTTTGAGGGCGGTGTCAGAATAGCTTGGCGCCTGCCGGCGCCAAGCTATTTTGACCCCCCCCCTCCCCTTGAACCAGCATGGTCGATCCACATCCTGTCATAGTGTGTGAGGGCATTAATGGTTAATGCCTGGGGTCGGTTGCATGAGGGAGCCGAGTTCTGGTTTATGGGAGTGGTTGGCTGCAGGAATTTATTATCAACGTCGGCGAGGACATGATAATAATTCTGTTGCTGAGTGCGCTGCTTTTATGTCTGCAGGCTTTGATGGAGTACCCAGAAGCGAAACAGATTTTGGAACAGCATGCACGGCAGAGGTATGGACCATTGTCGTTCCTCAGTGCATTTTGCATGTTTCGTTCACCTGCAATAGCAAACGGGAGTCAATGTATTGGTCAATGTATGTCTTCTGTCTATAACGTCCGTCGTCTGTCATATGGAGTCCCTCCGTCTGCTGTCAGGGACAACGTTACACGTTGGCATTTTCTCGGAGGCTATTCAAACCACAAAGTTCAATCTTTGCCCAGTGATACTTTGTGGCAAAACATTGTTTTAAACATGCATACCAATTTCAGTGACCGCTATCAAAGGTCAAGGTCACTTGTGGGCGAGAAATAGATAAACCAAATAGTCACATTTTGCCAAAAACTGTGTTTTCTCAATTACTATTTTCAACCTCAACCCCAAACTTGGTACAGCGATACCTGATGGAAAAACCGTTCTCTGCTTACTAATTTGGTTAATCCCTCGAAAAGGAAAATGATACCAAAAGGTCGGCAAATGTGTGAAAAATGTCAATTTTAAATTTTTAATTTTTAGTACATTTTGATAGAAATGTACTATAATTATGGGGGAGCTGGATGGCTCGGGGGTAGAGCGTTCGACTCTCGTCCGAAAGGTCCCGGGTTCGAATCCAGCTGGGGTCAAAATTTGTTCAGATCCTATTCGGTACCCCGTCTTTAAAATCACCATCGTGGTGGACGAAAAGACGTTAAGCCCTAAACGTTTAACGTTTCTTTAGTATAATTATGACTCATTTGCGACAGCAAAAATGAGTCTAACTACTGGGGCACCCGACGTCTGTCATACCAATTTAGGTGACCTCTGGTAAAGAACAAGGTCACAGGACATCCAATAGATCAATGTAGCCCTATTTTGACAAAAAATGTTTTTTTCTCAAATACTTTTTTCTCAAGTACTATTTTCAACTTTAAGCCCAAACTTGCTACAAAGATACTTGATGGTAAGACTATGCATACTAATTTAGATGACCCCCTTGGAAAGGTCAAGGGCCACAAGAGGTCGGCAGGTGGGTGAAAAATGCCAATTGTTGATAAAATTGTAGTTTTTTATCGATGTTTTTGCACACTTTTCAATCAGTTTTGGCATTAAGGTTGCTGATAAGAAGACATTTCTATGTTAACGAACCCCTGACAAAGGTCAAGGTCTACAGGTTGACACATGTGTGAAAAATGCGTACATTTTGAGAAAACTTTGATTTCTGCTGGTGCAAAAGCCAGCCTTTTATTTATGCTAAGACCTTGAACACTTGCTCATTTGAGTGACATGTCGGAAAAGTCCAGGTCACAAACTGAAAGGTCGCACTTATTATGTGGATTGGTCGTACACATGAGCCATAAAGGGTTTGCTTTCCTTGTTCAAGTTTGCACGGATAGTCAAATGAAAAAGGCACTAACCGTGTTCAACGCCATGTTCGGTCCGTCTCCCGTAGATTACGGTAAAGAAAAAAAAATTGAACGGACAGACAATCGTTCAATAAATCAGTATGGATTCAGTATTGACAGTATTAACCCCTTCACAGCCATTGGTTTCAGACTGCGTTTTTGAACTTTTTCTTTGTTTAGCCAAAGAGCTCCAGCCGTCAAAAAAAAACAACATGGTCACAAAGAGGTGTCAGCTAGAGGCAAAGATCCTCAAGAACCCCCACTCATGGGGATTTGTGTTTCTTGCATTTGGATCGAGTTCACCTTTTCTCGGCAGTGAAGGGGTTAAGTCAGGGGTTTAGGTCGATATTTTCACCTGTTTCAGAATGCAGCAGACTAAGTACACCCCTCCCAGTGACAGCAAGGAAGCATCCCCTCTCGCAGCCGCCATACCCGTGTCTTCAGGACGCTGCTCGGCCAAGACCGTCTTCGCCGAGGTGATGAAACAGGAGGGGTTCTCCAAGCTCCTCTCCACCAAAGGTCTGTCTCTGAGTGGACAACATTGAGGTTTTGTTTGCAACGAACGACTCCCGACAACGAACCAGAGCGAAATCACGCTTGAACCAGCTTTTACCATAAGCAACCGGGCAACACTCCAGACATCTCCGAGAAGCATAGATCCGCAATGAGCGCTACGGGCTCATGCGGATATATTTTTCTTGGAAATATTGGGAGTGTTTTGTATGCTTATAGTAGAATCTGCTTATAGAAGAATCTGATTTCGCTCTCCTTCGTTGTTGGGAGTCAATAACCTCACTACTCTCGCATCTGGATGAGTGATTGTCTCCTTAAATTCGCTACCACATATCATCGTGAGCTTAATTTTCCTCTTCTTTATGCCTAGCAATGAAGATGTGCGTTATTGTTGCGAACTTGTTTAGGCATCATAGGTATTAGTGACAAGAGTGTCGCTTTCATAACAAGATGGGATGAACCAAAACGGCCCACAAAGTCCCTTCTATGCTGTCTTCGTTGTCACGGGTCTCTACCTTTTGTCTTTGACTTGATTCTGATGTTGAAATATCTCCTTCGAAAAAGCCTCGCAGATGTGCCAATGCGTCAAAGTGAACTCTGTAAGAGGCGTGCGCAGTGCATACGCGTCATTGGTTTGTCAAACGTCATTTGTCATGACGCATTTTTTTTTGTTTATCGGTAATTTTATATTTAACGTAATATGGGTTTCGCTTTCGCTTCAAGACTTGGGAAAATGGTGACAAAACTAGAATTTTACGGTACAATTTCAGTCTTGCTATAATTTGTGTGAAATCAGGTTGACTTTACCTAGCTACATGCTATACTAAGTACACCTGCATGCCCTTCTGAAAGCGCGTCGATGTGTGTGTGTGTGTGTGTGTGTGTGTGTGTGTGTGTGTGTGTGTGTGTGTGTGTGTGTGTGTGTGTGCGTGTGCTTCCGTGTATGCGCGTGCTCTCCCTAACGTCTTCAAGAGGCATAGATGTTCATGGGCCCTCCGGGCACATGAGGATCTATGCCTATTGGAGATGCACGCATATGTGAGAGAGAGAGAGAGAGAGAGAGAGAGAGAGAGAGAGAGAGAGAGAGGGAGAGAGAGAGAATTACGTCATATTTAGAGTATTTCTGCGTGGTGACTGAGTTGCTTCTTTTACGTCACCGCCACTGTCTGACTTTCTCCAGATGTCAAGGTTTTTTACTGTTTTAATTTTTTTCTGAAAAGAAATAATTTTTACTGAAGACTGGCTAAAAAACTCATCCAATGTCTTTCACCAAACTAGCTATATCGGGTCACCTGAATGCTCTTTCGAAAGCGCGACGATGTGTGTGTGTGTGTGTGTGTGTGTGTGTGTGTGTGTGTGTGTGTGTGTGTGTGTGTGTGTGTGTGTGTGTGTGTGGTGTGTGTGTGTGTGTGTGTGTGTGTGTGTGTGTATGCGTGTTAGTGCGTGCATGCGCGCGCTTCAAACATTTCCAAGAGACTGGCATAGATCATCATGGGCTCTCAGGGCGTATGAGAATCTATGCTTCTTGGAGATGCGCGCATGCCTGTGTGTGTGTGTGTGAGAGAGAGAGAGAGAGAGAGAGAGAGAGAGAGAGAGAGAGAGAGAGAGAGAGAGAGAGAGAGAGAGAGAGAGAGAGAGAGAGAGTAGAGAGAGAGAGAGAGAGAGAGAGAGAGAGAGAGAGAGCGGCGCGCGCTAGAGAGAATCACTTCATATTTACCAGAGTATTATGTCAATATTTGCGTTATGACGTAGTTGCCTCTTTTACGTCACCGCAACTGTCTGACTTTCTCTAGAAGTCAAGTTTTTTTTTTACTGTTTTAATTCTTTTCTGAAAAGAATTAATTTTTACTAACGAAGTTGAAAGGATACAAACGAACTCATCCAATGGCTATATCCAAAGGTTTAAGTAAATATGACAAAAATTACGGACTCTTATCTGGGTCAACCGACTTCCTATGACCGGTTGTTTATGTCTTAAATGAGACATTCAATTCAATATGCTCGGAAGTTCTCTTAGCCACCCCTTTCGGAAAGTATTTCGCCAAGTGCCCTTGTGTGTACAGAATGAATATCGGAGAATCTCTTATTTACATACATACACACACACACACACACACACATACATACATACGCACATACGGTGCTTCGCGCCAAATGTGCGTTCAGCAGCGAGGATAGCGTAACGACATGACGTAATTTTATCTTGTTACGTCAATTGTGAGAGGTTTAGGCCTGCCCGCCGTTGACATCATGACATGCTATTAAATTCGCCCCACCGCGACCCGTCCTAAAAAGTCCCTTCTATAAATGGAAGGGACTTTTTTTTTAATAAAAAATGACCTCCATATCTATCCCATTCAGCCCGGACACTCTGCAGGAACACGTCTCCGATCAATACTGGTTGACCCCCTTGATTCACCAGCGCAACGGTAGCGAACTGAGGGGGGAAAGCCAGTGTGTGTGAGGTCGATCTTGATAGTGTACGGATAGTGCCTAGATAGCCTGGAGCCTCAAGGTCGATGTCTCCTGAACTGTATGGGTACCGATTGTGTGAGATAGATATCGGACAAAAAAAACACAACATAAGTAGAGCCTCATTATAGTCTGATCGCTTATGTCAGAATTATGCATTATGGGCCGATTGCTCTGAAATTTGGTAAGGTGGTAGAAAATCGTGACAGAAGAAAATTCCACACCTGAGGTATCGGAGATTTTGCTTAACGTTACCATGGCAACCAATATTTAAAATGGCCGTTACCATATCCTATGTATACCGATTTTTTGGACTCACGTGAAGCAAAAGTGAGTCTATGTTTTGGGCCAGTGGTCGTCCGTCCGTCCGTCGTCTGTCCGCCGTCGTAAACGTTAACGTTGGCATTTCAAGCTACAGTCTTCAAAAGTGGCCCAAGGATATTGTGTGGCAAGACCTTTCTAAACATACCAATTTGAATGACCTCTCACAAAGGTCACTGTCACAGGGGATCAGGAAATATATCCAAAATAGCTATATTTTGACATAATTTTTTTTTATTTTTATTAAATACTATTCACAACTTTAAACCCAAACTTGGTACAGAGATACCTGATGGTAAAACCTTTCTATGCATACTAATTTGGTTGATCTCTCGGAAAAGCCAAGGGTCACAAGAGCCCAGGAATAGGTGAAAATAGCCGTATTTTGACAACAGATTTTTTTTTCTCAAATACTATTCACAACTTCAAACCTGAACTTGGTACAGAGATACCTGATTGTAAGACCTTTGTATACATACTCATTTGGCTGATTCCTCATAAAGGTCAAGGATCATAGGAGCTCAGGAAATAGGTCCAAAATAACCATATTTGACAAAAGATGTTTTTTTTTTTGTCAAATACTATCACAACTTCAAACCCAAACTTGGTACAGAGATACCTGATGGTAAGACCTATCTATGCATAATAATTTGGATGACCCCTCGGAAAGGTCAAGGGTCAAAAGAGCTCAGGAAATAAGTCCAAAATAAACATTTTGACAAAAGATGTTTTTTTCTCATATACTATTCACAACTTCAAACCCAAACTTGATACAGAGATACCTGATGGTAAGACCTATCTATGCATACTAATTTGGATGACCCCTTTGAAAAGGTTAAGGGCCACAAGAGGTCAACAACTGTGTATAAAATGCCAATTTGGATAGAATTGTAGTTATTATCAACATTTTTGCAACGTTTTCAATCAAATTTAGCACAAGGGTAGCTGATGATAAGACCTTCATATGTATACTAAGGGGTGTATGGGGTAATGACCTCTTTTTGTAGCAGGTCTTTGACTTCCGCATTCATCGTTTTGTTTTCTGCTTCACTGAGGTATAACTGTGCTTTACACAGCTTAGTGTCAGGTGTCTGATCAAAACTAAGTTTCACACCTATGACCGTTTCTAGTACTTCCTGGTCAGAAGTAAGGGTTTCCCAAATTTTCAATTTTGTATCAATTTGGCCGGTTTTGAAAGACAAATGTTTCCCGTTCAAGTACTCACGCATCCAAGGTATGCACAGTTAAAAATACTGACATCGTTTGTAGTGGGGAGTGGCAGGTGTTCGTCTAGAACTTCCGGGGAAAACTCCCCGCGCAGGGGTAGGCTTTTTCCGCCCAGCACCCGATTCCAGCCGACCTTTCTGTGTCGGCCTAAAATTGGTCCTGCCAACTTGTGGCTGGCTGTGATGCCAGCCATGACTACGCATATCTTGACCGATTTTGTCTGTTTCGCAGGTTACTTGGGGATTTCCCAAAATCTGTGCCATGAGGTTAGAGCCAGCCACTCAGAGGTCATTGCCACGTGCGGAGCACAGATGCCGGCAATTTTGCACGGCGAACGCGCTCACTGCAAGTCTCTCGGTCAGAGGCTTATCGGTGCACAAGTTCACCACGACAGCTGCCTTAGAAAAGGTAGTTTCAGTATTGTACATTCGTACGTCCGTCTGTCCGGTGGAGTTTTAGCACAAGAAACACTACTTCATTTGTGCGGGGCACACTCATATTTTTGCAGTTTTCGAGAAATTTGTACAGTTTTGGAGCCTTTCTTGGAGATTTTTATGCGACAGGCGCTTCTAACCAAAACGGGAAAAATTCAGGTTTGCCTATCTTTCTTTGACCGGTGGTCCCACCTCTTCTGTGACACCGTGGCCAAAGGCTGCCTCCATATCGGCCCAAATATAATTTCCTATAATCGCACCCCCTGCGTCAAGCGGTTCCCTTTCTATATTTTCTGCCCGCATTTCGCCGTTCCGCCTCCTCACCAGCGGTGCTGGCACTTGAGGCAGAAAACCTCTGCGTTTAGCTGAAGGACCAGTGGACGGTGCTGCGGTCTTTTGCTTTTTTCCAAAGTGTTAATGGTCTTCTCGGTGAGAAGTTGCACCGCTTTACAGAGGGCTGCAAAACTGTTCGTTTTGCTCTGAGTCTCGTGTCGGTGACACTCGGTCAGGCGGGGCCAGTGTTGGAAAACTCACCTTCGCCAACGAAATCTCCTCATCCACGTCTAAGACGTTGTCGTCCGAAATCATGTCAATTCTTCTAAATCCGACATCACAACCACAACTACACAGTCCAATAATCCACACAGGGGAATAAACTCCTACATTACAGGTACTGCACACACCGTACACACGACAATCAACAAACGCGGTACAGAGAAAGATAATAGGAGACCCATAAGACAATGAATTCAATAGAGCCGCATCCATCATTAATTTACATCATTTTTTAATATCAAAATTTTGACCCCAATTTTACCCCCGTTAATTCTGAATCAACCCTTTGATTTTAAAAAAGTGATGAGTATGACTGATGCGGCCTTATTGATCTGATTATCTTACGGGTCTCCTATTATCTTTCTCTATAACTATTGTCTCTGACAATACCTAATCATTTACCTGATCAAGTGATGCCAAGTGAAACTTAATACTTATTAACAAGTTGCAACTAACTTTTAGGAACCTGCAGAGGTAACCTTTAAGTGTGTTGCCATAAGAACTTATTAATTACTTACCATAAGTTCTTACAAGTACTTACCCTAAGTTCTTACAACAACTTGACTTAAGTCACAACTTACTCGGTCAGATTTAACAAGATACAAGGACAATAAAAAAACTTTTTTTTCTCAGTAATACTCTGGCGGTGGTGCAGATGGGGTTAAATAATCAGGTACAAGTGGTGTAAGTGGCATGGCATTTTTCTGTGAAGTGTATGACATTAATAAACGATTACCAAATCTGATTTTTATTTGTTTAAAAGATTGTGTAGTTTTTCTGTGGTTTCCTGTACCCCTATCCTTTTTCCCTCTGCTAAAAAACTAGCCTTTAGTTCTTCAACATTCACGGGAGACTGACTACGCATTTTATTCTGTATTTCAGACTTCTGTTTCTTGTAATTATTTAAATCATCCTGGACTCGCTTAAATTCATCATCATCAATAAAATTATCATTCAATGCCTTACTGATAATAAGTTTCATACTGCTCAACTTTGCACCAGCGAGCGTACTCAATGCTTCATGTTTCTGTAATTTCGTGTGAAACCTCTTGTTCAAGGCCTCCAAACCAAAGCAAGCCAGGCATGTAGCAACGCTAACACCCTCAACTGCTATTCCAGCCAAACTCCCAATTCCTGTGGCAAACAGAACAATACCCCCCACAGAACATGAAGCTGAAACTGCACCAATAGCCATAGAAGTGTTTTGTACAGAATTGAAAACGGTCTTATACCGTCTTTTGCACCGTGAGTATTTCGCCTCCTCACTCTCCAAATATTTCAAAGCTTCTGTAATATTATTTAATCTGAATGCATCTGCCTGTAATGTTTTATCTGATGCAATTGGCACAGCTGTCACCTGTGGATCAGGCGCAAGTGTTGTTTTAGTCATCACATTTGTTTCAGTCGGCTCAAGCGTCGGTAGTTGCGGATAGAAGTTTACCATTTTTTTTATTGACAAATATTTTTTTTTATTTAATCAGCAATTATATTTTGCAACTCTTCAAAAGTATACAATTTGCTGGCATAATAAAATGCAACAAGATCAATGTGTTCAAGGTTTATGTAAGTTAGACGAACAAAAGTTGTTTTGTCAACCACCACCTTGACAGCGGGAATACTGCTTGAAACATTAATAACATCATTATTTTTTGTAATGGCAATAAAGACCTTTGATGATTCTGTTACTGTTTCATTCCATGTAAGTTTAATTCCTTGTGCTATATTTGCCTCTTTTGCAGAAGCAACAGATTTCATGATAATTTCAAATACTATTGTCACTTCTCTAGCCACGACTAAGCTTGCTGGCATAAACACAACAGAAGTATCTGATCTACCCTTTCTAGTTGTAAGAAGATACCGCCGTCTCTCATAATTTTCAACTTTCAGTTTTTCTCTGCTATTGTTGTCTGGGGCAAAACTTGGAACAAGGCTTACAATAAGCGGCCCAGAATTAACAACCTTCCTAAACACTAAGGCACCTTCGTCATCAGTGTATACATAAGGACTAATAAATTCAATCTTTATGTCCCAGTCAATTGTTGGAGGTGGTGCAGGCACAGGTGAAACAACCCACTTACTACCTACATGTATTAAGTTGTAGGGCGAATTATTTACAGGTGGAGTAGGTACAGTAACATCACGCAGCTGACCAAGTTTAGGAATCTGTCTTTCACCGTCTTTCATGTCAACAATTACTTTCCTCTTGTACATGCCATTTGAATCAAGTTCAAAACCATATATTTCTCCAATTTCTCCTTCCTTCTCAAAATCCTGTACGTCTGCCAAATCTTTTAACTCTGTTACTGGACACGCAACTGGTATGATTCTAGGCTTTGGACCAAGACCACTCATTTTTATAAACAAAAATAAAATTATTTAATTTCCAACACAACACTAAAATCATGCATAAGAACTGGTTTGTCATCCTGATTAGTTACAGATATACACAGTGACTCAAAGAAACTAGAACCTAATTTCTTAAACTGCAAATTAGGAAATCTAACAACTACACTTTCACAATACGGAGCAGTTCCAGTTGGTAAGCATCTCAACAAAGTTGAAGGCTTTCCATTGTGAACATTCTCAGATGTGTTTAGTTCTTTCAAATAAACATTTAGCACTGTGTGTACTGACAAATTGACAGGGCGTTTTCCAGTTATTTTAAGTTTTTTGGTCTTCATTGTTATAATACCAGACATAGCTTCATCTAAATCATCTGATCTCCACCAATCTTCATCAATATAAAATCCAAGTAAATATGCAAATCTATCTGAAATTTTTAACCAATCTTGTTTCAGAAATTCTAATGTAACAAGTAGGTTAGCTGGATTTAAAGTTGCTTTAATTTTAAAATTACTTTGAAACCATTCAGCTATAGTACAAAAGTCATAATAACCAGGCGGTAAAGCTTCAGTCTTACCATCAAAAATTACTTTATTATATATATCATCTGTTACATTAAACCATTTTACTGTGTAGAACATTTCATGGATAGCTACAGACTTGCTACCATCACGATTATCAATCCCATTAGTTAACCACACTGGTTTGCTTGTGTCAAGATTTGTTAAGGTAATAAACATTTTTATTATCTCATATAAAAAAGGATGGAATTTAAATCACCAACCATTACCACAACGAACGCATTTCAATTTAATGTGAATGCCAAATATAATGTTGCACCTACTTATGAACAGAAAATAATTCAACTAAATCAGCTTGACATAGCTGTATCAGAACAAGACCTATTCCAAGTGAAAGTACCAAATCCATTTGATCATTACCTAAACCCTCCAATAACAGACGACTCTACTGCAAGAAAGTGGTCTTCAAGTCCACTACAGATGTTTCAAAACCAACTTAACTTTGCTATTCTATGTTCAACTACAGGCTGTGGTGTTTCATTCACAGACCATTTGAATCACTCAAACAAACTGATTAGATCTGTGTATCGTTTTCACACTTACTACCAGCTTAGGCGTATACTGTCTGAACTGCATACACCATTACCCACTGAATCCAGTTTCAACAGGTTTAACAACCCCATGGATATGAAAGCATTTGAACGCATTTGTAATGAATTTAACATCAGTACCAAGTATGACTTTACACAAAAACTTGATGATCACAATGGCATGGGTACATTGTATTATGCTATGAGTCACAGACAATACCCTCAAGATTATTACCCTGGTTACACTTCATTCTCATCTAAATCACAAGTCTGGTTAGGATCAATAGAACAGAAACAGTCAAACGCCTGGACCACATTTGTCTTAGATAAATCTGACGGGTTTACTCAAGCGGGAGTCGAGCGCGTCAATGAGTCTATCAGAACATATGTCTGGTGTATACTAGGTGCACAATCACTAACAAAATCAAACATTTTGAATGGAAGTGGTAAATTTGAAGCACAAAAACAGTTTCTTGCAAATCTTGAAGATTCAATTAATTCAACAGTCGATCTCCCATCAAGCATACAACGCTATCAAGACGTACTCAGATATGCCAGATCAAAAGTTGACTTTGTAGTTGGCATCGGGTTATACATGTTACCATCTGACCTTCAACTCCAAATGGGTACAATAACAAATTATAATAATGAAATCATTGTTGCAGGTGTTGGTCAAAAACTCGGTCTCAATCAATCTGTAAACTTAGGAGGAACAACCACACACGTACAGCCGTTAAAATCATTACAGATGGTAACACCCCCGGCCCCGGCCCCGGCCCCAACACCGGCACTCATACAAGCGGTAACCCCTACACCAACCCCTGACACTCATGAGTCAGAGAGAACTGCATTGGTAATAGGCCTCACTGGATTAGGGGTTTTACTTCTTTATCTGTTTCATTAAATAACCCACCATCAACCCTCCTACTGTAACCAGAAAGATCCACACATGCTCTGCCATAAACCCTACTGCCTTTGCCGCTGTACTAATCAGCCAACTGACAACAGTGCCTAAAATGCCAGGCAACGCGTCTACTGCTTTCAGAGCCAATTTTTTAAGCAAGTCTGAAATGTGAGACAGTTGTTTCTTTACCCATGACTGTAAATCTTTTGGGTCTGTTGGTGGTGCTGGAGGTGCCGGGGCTGGCGGTGTTGGACTACCACCGGGTCCACCACTGCCGGAGACAGCCAACACAACAGTGCTGATAATAAACCCAAGAGCAGTAATTAAACTAGCAATTGTGATACCCTGTTCTCTGAAAAGTGTTTTTAGTCTCTCAGCCAGAGTAGTGTCTTCGTGAAGTATTTTCTGAATAGTTTCTCTAATCCTGTTGACCTGTGTTTTCAGTTTTTGTCTTCCAATACTAATTGTTTCTAACCGTCCTGATCTTTCTATCTGCAAATCATTTAATCTGTGTTGTATTCTTTCTTTTATTTCTGTGTCAAGATTTCCATTGTCTGCTGTATCCAGTTTCTCTTTTTCACGTTCTATGTGTTTATCAAGCTCACCCAGTTTGGCAAGATTATTAACCATCTCACCTCTTATCGTCTGCAGTGATTTATCCAATCCCACAATCTCCCGCATTGACAAAGGTGGATCGTCTATTGTTTTCATAGCATCATTTATTTGTCCTTCAGTAAATGAGGTTTCTTGTATCACTGTGTTTGCTATTTCTGGTAGGCTTGTTACTGGTGCCATTTCAATCTCTTGCCCTGTTGGCAACTTTGTTTGCGTGTCGTGAAGAACACTAGCCAGTCTTGGCGTGACAGGAGACCCTCCAATTCCAAGATACCTTGCCAACCCAGAGTTACCACCGACTTCACCTTTAATTGTACTTAAAGCCCTAAACTTAGAAGGATTATTTTTATGTGTTAGATATATTTTCCCTCTGTCTGTATTTACAAATAAGTGCCCTTTATCATATTCAAATTGATTAGGATCTATTACATCTGGGCGTGCTCCAACACTGTCATAAAATGAGTTTACTTTGTCTTTTAACAGTTTGTGATACAAAGGAGAAGTAGTTACCATTCCAGTCATATCTGTGATACTGGTATCTGAGACATTCATGTCATCCATTTCAAAATCTTCATGATTAAATCCTCCCGCTGCCATTGTTTTATTAATTTATTATTTTTTATTGTGCATAATAAAAATGACACAGTCTTACGGATCAAAGTTAGACCCATACAGAAAACTACGTGAGCCTCTGGGTGTTAAGGGCATAAGACAATCAATCGTCATCACAAACAATCCAAGTACCATAGACCAGAACCAAACACTTACAGTCAAGTTTCCAAACCTAGGTCCCAGTGATGTTATTGTTCCTGGCACTGCACGCCTAGCATTTAATATTGAACTAACATCAGACGCAGACGTAAACAGAACACTGGTTAACAATCTTGGCAGAGCAATTGTTAGAACTATTAAAGTAAAACTTGAAGGACAGGAAGTGTTTAGTCTTGACGACTCAGATGTGTTCTACTGTTACAAAGACCTTTGGCTTACAAGAGAAGAACGAGAGGATCGTATTTATCAAGGCATACAGCCAGATAATGTTGGTAAACTTCGAATCGACGCCGGAGACAAAACAACTACTGGGGTACCAAAGGAAGTTATTATAGCTGAAACATATGGAACCAGATTTTACATTCCACTTGAGTTTGAAATCCTCACAGCTCATCTGCCTTATTATCAAGGGGCACTGAATGACCGTCTGAGTTTTGAACTAACCTTCAATGACTACTCCAAAGTTATTAAATCATCTGCCACAGATGCAACATATAAGATCTCTAACATTTCCTTGGAATATGAAATTGTCACACACACTGATCTAGCCAGACTCATTCAAAATCAATACCAGTCAAGACTTCCAATTTATTATGACAGGGTGATTAGACATAGTTTAATACCCAAAGACAAGAGTGACCCAATGTGGAACGTAAACTTAAACACGCCTGCTAGGTCACTGAAAGGTATTCTTATGTTGTTTGTTGAACCAGCAGATCCATATAAACGGGATTCAGAAAAATTCTACAATCCTAAGATTACACATTTGTCCTGCACAATTGAAGGCCGTCCTAATCAAGTGTATGCTTCAGGAATGCTGCCTTATCAACACTATGACGAAACCACAAAGTATTTTGCAGGAGGAAGGATTAGAGATAAACCTGCAAACATTGCGTGCAAAGATCTACATCTGTATGACGTTAGGATCGGACAATACCTTACAAACAAGTATGTACTGTGGCTAGACCTTCGTAGTACAGATGATGATTACCTTCATGGGTCAGGACGAACTGTCGAGAACGGTAGTGATGGAATAACAATTCAGATACAAAAGAAGGTTGAAACTGCTGCAGCCATAAACATATATTTGTACCTGATATATGACGCACAACTCAATATTGCAGAAAGTAGACTGAGTGGACACATATATTAAAATTATATTGTGTATTAAAATGAACCGGAGCTTAATGACCCTTGACCCACACTGTGGCTTATTTGTTGGTGCCACAGGGTGTGGGAAAACTGAATTTGTTCTTAACCTATTACAAACAAGATACATACACCACTTTGAAAACATTGTCATATTTTGTCCTACAATCAAACACAACAAAGCTTATCACAACCGTTTATTCATTTGGACTGACAACAACATATATTTAGTTGACCCTGAGAAAAAACTGAATGACTACCTACAATATTTTTACAAGCAATTTGAAGGACAGTCAACATTGTTTATTGTTGATGACTGTTCAGCAGAGAAAGACATTGTCAAGAAGAGAAACACTCTAGCAGAACTTGCCTTCAGTGGCAGACATGCAAATGTTAGTGTATGGATTCTCACTCAGAAATATAATGCTGTACTGAAAGATTTTCGAGAACAGTTAAAGTTTATTTGTTTGTTTTACTGTAAAGACCGTGACAGCTTTGAAGACTGTCTCAGAGAAAACGATGTCATACCAAATAAACATGAACGTGATGATGTAAAAAATAAACTGAAATCAACTAAGCATCTAAAGCTCATTTTAAAGACAGATCAGCCCACAGGGTATGGGTTAGTAAATTAATTTTTGTTTTTTAAAATAACAATATAAATGAACCCTGATGAAATCCTTCTATTGAATGATATCAATGCTGTAGAGAACAAAGACTTAGACTCTAAGAAACAGCGTCTTTTGTCTGTAATTGTCTCAGGCAAATCAAAGGCTTATCTGGGTAGACAATACACAACAGAGGATATTGAATCTCTCACCGCTGACGAGCTAATCAAGCTTCATTCTAAATATGAAAACCACATTGCTTCACTAATGACTCGTGATTTGAGTCGATCTCTTGTATGCCTATACACAAAAGCAGTGAGTCACTTTCTACCTGTGGATAGTGACAGCCTATCACACGGCCTTGAAAGCAATCCTATTGTTTCAAGTTCAATTGGCAAATTAGCATGTGTCATGTTTTACAAGTTTGGAAATTACCTTGCACCTGTCGTAACCCTTCTTGTTACTGGGAGTCATATTGATTTCTCAAAAATAAATTTTACTGCAGAAGAAAATGGACGAAACCCAGACGACTCCACAACCAAACCCCAGTCCTGTTTTGACACAGGTTCAAACTGTGACGAAGACTAAAAGTCCAGGCAGGGTTGAGGCTGGAAAAAGATTAGCTGAATATAATAGGCAAAAAAAATTACAGCTTCAAACACAAACAGAAAAGACTCATGTGACTGACCAGGCGTCAGGATCGTCAGGACCGTCACTACCGTCAGGACTGACACCGACAGGACACCTTCATCAAAGTGAGAGACAAACAACTAAGTCTGACAGTGAAACAACAAAATATATAGTTGCCGGATTTGTTGTCGGATTTGGTTACGTAGGTTATCAATTATACAAAAAATACAAACCACAGACTCGTACAGTGACCAAAAAATCAGACACTCCAAAAACAAAACCAGAAGTCGCCACATTACCTGTAACATCCAAAGCCGTTGACCCATTTTATATGCAGTAAATAAAAATATTATTTTAATTTTTCTTGTATTAGAAAATGAATGACTCAAAAAATTTAATGAACCTTGTGTATCACTCTGCCGTAATCAGCGGATTAGCAGTAGCTTATTCTATGCTGGGGAAAAGTCTACTCAAAATGAAATCAGCAGACTTGAGTAGACTCGATTTCGAAGACAGCGCTAAGCTAATTGTAGTTGTTACAGCGTCGATTGCGACAAAAGACTTTCTTGTCAAGCAGGGAATTATTCCCGAAAATGTTTCTATGTAAATAAAAATATTATGGCGACGATAGCTATTATGATTGGAGGTGCGATGGTTAATGCATTGGCTTTCAGTGGCTCTAATTATCTCTTTTCAAAAATGGGTAGAGAAGAATCTGCTCTGGAGATGAGACGACACAATGAGGCGTCAGAAAAATTAGCACAAGCCCAGCAGGAATATGAAAAGAATAGAATTGAGAAACTTGATTTCATCAATGAAAAACTCAGGCTTGAAGGCCACGCACAACATACATTTTCAAATACAGACGAAGCAATCAGGGAATATTTTCTTGTCACGGGTGAAGACATGTCTATCCCAAAACCGAAACTAAGTGACTATTACAAACCAAGCACACAACAAAGAAACGGGGAGATAATCTTTGTTCTAGTGGGAATGACATTTGTTTATTTTACAGGAGTTTTCATTGCTAGAAAAAATGGCAGCCGAAAATAAACTATCGAAAATATATTACTCCCCATCAGGCTATTGGAAAGGAGCAACAGCTATTCAGAAATTACATGCCGCTGTGGGCGGAGATATAACACTCAATCAGGTCAAGCAATGGTTACAGAGACAAGCAATTTGGCAGATATATCTTCCTGCTCCAAGAAAAATAACAAGACCCCATTTTGAAAACACTACCCCAAATGACACACACCAAATGGACCTCCTGTTCTTACCACATGACACAATAAGAAAGAAACGATACAAGTATGCATTAACTGTCGTAGACATTGCTTCAAGGTATAAAGACGCTGAACCCATATCTGACAAAACAGCCAGTACAGTTGCTACTGCTTTATCTAGTATCTATAAAAGAGGCCCTTTAAGATACCCCAGACTAGTGCAAGTTGATGATGGATCAGAATTCAAAGGTGCAGTTAATCAGTTATTTGCTAAGCATGGTGTACTGGTCAGACGCGGTATTCCAGGTGTACACAGATCACAGGCAATTGTAGAGAACTTTAACAAACAGTTGTCAGAGAGACTTTTCAGTTACCAGTATTCTAAGGAACTCATGCATGACACCCGGAACACTGAGTGGGTAAAGAGATTACCACATGTGATAAAAGCAATGAACAATGAAGGACACCCAAAGCCTGCTGATGCTATTAAATTGAAAACAATTACAGAACCAAAAACAGGACCAACCCCAACCCCAACCCCACCTCCAGACACAAGCTTGTTTACTAAACAGGTGAGATATTTATATCAGCCAGGGGAGGCTGAGAACGACGACAGACGCAGGGCAACAGACCCCATCTGGTCAACGTCTGTACACAATATAAAAAAAATAGTCCCCGGTCCAGACGCAACAATATATTATCTGTATGACCCTGCACCACAGAGGGCATTTGTCAGAGAAGAATTACAGATTATTCCCTCAGACACCGTTACTCATTTCAGTAACTAAGTCGTCAATTAATTCATCAACCAGTTCATCACAAATATCTTCAGATAACTTGAGCCTGTAATGACCTGGTGCATAAGCTTTTTCCTTAGTGTGAAACACTCTTTTCGTGTCTCCAACTGCAAGTGATTTCTTATGTGTTTGGATCATTTCAAGATTATGTTTGTTTGATCTCAGTGACTTGTTTGGATAATCAGGCATTAATGCACCATCTAACACTTGCTTGTAATGTTCATGACGTATGTCTTTATTTTTTATTGCTGTTTTTTTAATTCCTTTGGCTTTCGACTGACTACCTTTCTGGTGCAGTATAGAATACATTTTTGATCTCAGTCCAACATACTCAACTATTGGCACACCATTCAGTTCATCCTTAAACTTACCAGGCACTTTTTTATTCTGTGTGCTGAACAGTGGATGGTCTTTTGGGTAGTCAGATGTGTCATACATGTGTAACTCTGTTTTCATGTCTTCATAAAAGTCTTCAGTACACACATCAATGATCATAGAGTCAGTGTCAGTGTATAACAATCGACACTCAGGATACTTTGGTTTAAAGTAATCATAATAAAATTCAAGCATTAGTAATTTTGACAACTCAAGAATTGCCATACCAATGAATACTGGCTTGTCCAGTTTGACAATCTTTTTTTTGAGTGACACAGCATACAATGATGAATGAAACTCTTTATACCCTGTATACTGTGGCTTACCTGTAAGTTTAATTGCACCCAATTCAGTTGTGACCAGTCTCACATCTTTTCTGTGATGAGGATTTTCCATAGTCTTGCCAAAACAGGCATTGTTCATAAGCTTAAAGAAGTCTTTGTCAAATGCAGTGTTGCCGTCTCTGGCACGAAGGGTTGTGTTCTTCATTATGTAATCTTTCATGAAAGCACTCTGATCAAATTGAATTCCTCTGTGAACTTTCTTTAATACTAACCCATGTCTGATGTAAAACTGCAGCAAGCGGTAGTGACAAACGTAATTGAATTTGTCATTTAGATTTGGCACAAGCTTAGTGTCTTCTTTTTTTCCTGTCATACTCATTTTCTCAACAGCTAATGGATAATCATTATGGTAATCATGTAGGTGGTGTGGGTACTCCAGGTCGACTTCAAAGATCCAACCCTTCGCGTCGTTTCGGTCAAGATGCATAATATTGTTAGTTAACCCTGACTCTGTTACATCATACTGTGACAAATCATGCAGACAAAAGTTTTTCAAGGGCAATAATTCACACATTGCCCAGCCATACAAATTGTTAGCGTCAAGGTACGTAATGAATGACCTTGACCCCCGGCCAAGGTCACCATAACCGTCCAGATATTTATTGTTGGCTCTGGCATAATTGTTCGCTGCAATACTAATGCCTCCTCTCAATCCACGTTCCACCATTTCACCCATCGTACGATCAGACAACAGGTCTATAGATATCTTACTGGATTTCAAAAATGCATCCCATGTCATGCCAGGACTAGTTATGTAACAGGCAGGGTCAAGCTTGTAGTGCAACAAACCCTTCTCACGGTAACTTTCAAATACGTCTGCTAGCAAGCAAACGTCAGCTTTTAAGTACTGATCGTGGTAGTCACCAATTGTCTGACATCCTAACTTCCCCCATGCATCAAGTGCATGTTGATATTCAGAGTCAGAAATACCTTTTCCAGTTAGTGTAGAATAAAATTTCTCTTTTGGTGGCAGTCTTGTTTCTTCAAACACAACCCAGTGATCAATGTACTCATATGGATAAACACCTTTCTTAATCAAGTCTGGCTCAAAATATTTACTTGTTATTGGATACTCAGTCAGTCCTTCTGCCAGACTAGCAAGACCTAAAGACAAATGTTGCATGGAGTCATAAAATGCTAATTTGTCTAACCTAAAAGTCAAGTATTTCTCAGTTGTCTGGGCAATACAACTTATGTTTTTGTACGACTCATCTACAGCCTGCATGATAATGTGTGAATCATATCCTTTGAGATTGTGGAAAAAGATTGGCAGTTTGTATGTCTTGGGATCTGTTTTTAATAACAAGTTACAATTGTTATGAGCAGCTCCTCTGTAACGCCCAGTTATGTGATCATGGTCACGAACTTTGTCACCCCCTAAAGGTTGTTCGCAAATCCAACACGTCTCAGCTGTATCAAATTTCAGTTTGTCTTCTTCTGTCATCACCAAAGGCATCTGGCATGTTGTGAGATACTGTACTACCTGACTATACAGATGTCTCATTTCTGTTAAAAACAAACATGCTGCATTTTCACCCCTGTAGATAACAGGCTCTGAATGAAGACCGTCTGACCTAACAATAATGTATCCGAAAGAACACACCACTTGGTCACTCAACTTTATAGTCTTTGGTAATGACTCTGGAACAGGACCGTCATATGGAACAACCAGTGATTCGAAATCTGCGTACACTACAAACGGCAACTTTTGTTGATTCCCATAGTTTTTAAAATACACTTGACTACCAGGATCTGGGTACTTAAGTACAGTTTGTATGTCATCAGCTGACCTGCAGTGTAAAACGTGTTTGTGCGCTACGTTTATGGAGGAGAATCTTTGTAAACATCTTTTACACACTTCCTGTTTGCCATTGTGCTTTGTAGTATGTCCATGAATTAGACGTGACATATTCCTGATAATTGTGTAGTGAAAGTTATTGTCATCTCCGATTAGCAACATGTCAACATGCTTATCTTCTGACTGACCGTAGGTTGGTGCCAGTGGAGATACTCTAATTGGCTGTAGCTTGTTCTCAGACACATTATCCCACACAAACACATTTACAGATATACCAGGATTTAGTTTTTCAAACAAATCTATGTCCTCTATTTTAACAGGGAACTCAATGCCACTGAAGTTGAGTTCATTTACAAATTTAGTGTAGTTAGATACACGTTCAGGTTTTGCTTTCACAAAGTGTAGTTTAGCAAGCACACACCACATGAAACAATAGTTGTCATTGTTCTGTATGTTGACGACAGCCTTTTTGTTCGAAACTTCTGTTGGCAGTGGCAACCATGATTTACCTAGTATAGGATGATACCTAGACTGCTTTAATTGTAGTTCATGTACATGCCCTTCGTGCCAGCCAGACCCCTTCATTTTTGCACTGTCAATTGCCTGTAGAAAGTCTGGTAATAGTCTGTCTCTAAACACGTTCTCCAATTCTCTTCTTGTGTTAACAGTGTGTTGTCTTGTTGATATGTACGATACAATCACTTCACCATCTACTCTAGTAAATTCTATTTTAGCAACAATCTGAATCTTCACACTGCCTGTGAGAAGATTTTGCTGTATGACAGCAAAAGAGTTTTCTATTGATTGATAGACATTATTAGTATTGGATATGGGTAAGTTTGTTGTGTGAAACACGTTTCTTAAACCAGATGAGCCAGGGCTTTGAGCATTGTCCGTCATTTTTATTTGACCGACAAAATAATAAAATAAAAAAAATTACCATTGTCACACCATATGTAATACTGTATTATCTGTAGTTATGATAAACAAGTCAACTACTTTTCTGGTGTTTCTCCTGCAGGTGCAAAATTACTTTATTGAACGTAACACTTTCAATATAACAATGTAGTTTTCTTATTTGATTAAATATGTCTTCACACAGTACCTCAAACCAACGCAAGTGGCCACTGTTAGCATTATAAACTTTAAAAGCATTTGTCTTAAGATCAACAGTCTCATAATCATAACCTGGTAATCCATCTGAATATTCCAGAGTAACATTATATGTCGTGTATATCCTTATTGACGGTGTTGAGAGTTTAAAGCTGTGTCCAAACACACGTGTTTTTAAGTCAGTAAAGTGCTTAACATCTTTGAAGCACTCTGTAACATCAAACACTTGGGTTTGTCTGTCTGTCATTTTTATTAGACAAACAAAAGAATAATTGTTATCAAGCAAAATCATGTTGTCTAGGAAATTACACTGAATAGTAATTTTTACGTTTGCACCATTCAGCATGTATTTTCTGTTCATGGTCAATGACAAAAGGGACGTAATCACTTGGAAAGATTCAACCTTTATACAGTTGTCTCCCATAGACTATATGTGACTATATGTTTGCAATGGAGTATTCATTGAGGATATTGTTCCGGCTGTGACAGTGAACAGTGTTTGTGTGCCAGGTATGTTCATTTGTAGTCTTAGCTCAGTGACATGTCTCTGTGTGTGTGTGTGTGTGTGTGTGTCATTGGATTATGCAGAGATTCAAAAATCTTTACAGTTGACTCAAACCCGATTAAAAACAGTGGCTCTTGAGAATCTCGCCATGCTCATAAAAATCTGTGATCCAGTGGGCTACATGTGAGAACATGTTCTGTGTGTTTGTGTATACATGTTCTGTGTGTTTGTGTGTGTGCGTGTGTCAGTGCGTGTGTGTGTGTTTGTCTGTGTGTCAGTGCGTGTGTGTATGTGTGTTATGTACCTCTAACAAAACCTGTTTGGCTCAAATAGCTTGTTTTCAAAGTGACAGTTGGCACTGGAATTGAAACGTGGGTAGTGTCACTGCACCTCGCTGGGAGCTGAAAAGCAAATAACACGCTAGCTGGCAAACAAAACCTGTTCGCCCAGACAGGGGTGGGGCGTAATGGGTGGCCCGGTATGTCCCATTGTGTGAAAAGTGTGTGTGTACGTATGTGTGTGTGTGTGTGTGCGCGTGCGTGCGCGTGTGCGTGTGCGTGTGTGCGCGTGCGTGCGCGGGCGCGTGCGCGTGCGTGCCCTGTGTGCGCGGGCGCGTGCGTGCCCTGTGTGTGTGTGTGCGTGCGGGCCCTGTGTGTGTGTGTGTGTGTGTGAGTGTGTGACTAGTCACTTTCAGTGCTAACAGGTACCTACAGACGGCACCAAGGGTAACAACACAAACATTGAGTAAGCAGACGACAGGCCTATTCAGCCAAACAAAAGAGCGACGACATTATCGCTTAAAAATTATGTCGTAAATAATATTCATAAATCTTGGGGCCCTGGTTAGCTCGGCAGAAATATTCAAACTGAAATGCTAATCTATACGTTGCTCGTGGCAAATGATCACGTCAAGACCCTCAGTCTCCTCATAATGTGCGTCCTAAGAGTACAGCTGACTGAAACGTTGTACAACGGAAGTCAAGCCTGGAGTCTTGGCGGCTCTTGAGGATCTGTTGTTTATGTACTCAGTCGGGTGTCTGTATAAAGCAGCTATTTTCAGCTTGAAAGCGTAGTAACAGACTAAAGATATACACCACCCACGGGCGCGTGAACAACGGCTGGTGGGTTTGAATGGCTCGCGTAAGGCATGTTTAGTCAGTTATGCACCCAAAAGAAATATCTTACAATCTGTGTGTGTGTGTGTCTTGTGTGTTTGCGTCCGTGTCTGTCTGTAGTTATGTGTGTCTGAGTGTGTCCGTGCGTGCGCGTGTATGTGCGTGAGTGCGTGTGTCTGAGTGTGTCCGTGCGTGCGCGTGCGTGAGTGCGCGTGCGTGCGCGTGCGTGCGCGTGCGTGTGTGTGTGTGTAAGATATCACTTGTTAGTTTTCCAACTGGCTGTTTTTAGTGCAGAGTATGACCTCCGTTTTGATTTCTCGGGAACCAGTCATAAGTATATATGAAGTCGACTTCACAAAGCCTTAGGCTTATTCATAGAGTGTCAGGTCTCGTGGCGCGCTACTGTGTCAGCGCGTAGCAACGATAAGGCAACACAGGTAAGCTGGCTTGCAACGCGTCGTGTCCTGCCTAGAGTACTGGCGACGGGCTGTGTTTACGTATATAGTGGCATTGCGACATCGGTCATATGTGCTAATTAAGAGAGATATAAATACTGAGTGGATTGAAGTATTATTAACACAATGACTGAGTTAACCCCTTAAGTATTATTTTTGATTTTCATAAAAATGTGGCTGTTTAAATAATAATGATTTAGGGGTAACTTCCAATAGTATTTACTCTGTGCGGGAGACATGGAAAATGAAGGGTCAAAAACTTATAATCAAGGGGGTTAACTCAGTCATTGTGTTAATGCTGGTTCAGACCACTCAGTATTTATATCTCTGGTACAAGAGTGAAAGTCGGCCACTAGGCACGGGCGGCAAGTAATGAGGGTACGCCCGACCTGGTCGGCGGCTAGGCGTGAACTGAGGGGATAGGCCGCGCGCGTTTCTCAAGTGCACTTAGTGATGGGATACAGGAAATGAGTAAGAATTTGTACAGCTCATGTTTTTGCTTCATATGGTTGCCATGACAACCATATTTAAACTCGAGAGAGATGTGTGTATGTATTACTACATTCAAGGGTCAAATTATATGGAAATTGTGATCATGAAAGATCCACCGTTCTCCAGGCTAGCTTAGGTTGCACAAACCATACAGTTCGTTCCTGACTGTTGCCAATGAGGCGTTGCTAATTCCGTTACATTTCTTGTAACAGAGCCATTTAATCCGAATTGTTGCTTACTCTTCACAAAGGATGGTCTGAATGGTCAAATTTATGAAAATAATTTAGATAATCAGAACGTGGAAACAAAAACACAGCTTAGCCCTTTTAAATGTAGCTTCCCTGGCAACTAGTATTTTTTAATGTTCAGAAACAACTGTAATGATGTATTACAAACTGTTTCTAGAATCAATATACTTGGGTGATTCCAATAGTAGTTGGAAAATAGACAGACTATGATAGTTAAGAGAAGCATACCTAACATGAAGGTCAAGGTCACGACCTGTATCTATTAAATATATAGACTAAATCTGCTTCAACAATACTGAACCGCTCTTCAAACCTGCATCCTGATGGTTAAAGTGATTACTGTTGTAAAAGAAAGAACATGATAAGTCACACCAGTATTTTTTACTTCAAAGTCAAGGTCACAGTGGTTCCAATATTGATTGTATTTTCAGACAATTTCCTGAGAACTGTTTGACATTTAAAACAAACACTATGGATCAATATTCTGGAAAAAGAACAAGTTTGCAATAATATTATAAAGTCCTTGACATTGATGTCAAGGTCATCTCCATTCTGTGTTTCCAGTTGATTCTCTTAATGATTTCTTTATCACATTTAGACCACTTTATTTATGATTGTGCATGAATTGGCTCACTACTACAAAGTTTAGTTTCAGCAAAATAATGTTACGCCTCCTGCTTCGAGGGCAAGGTCACAGCAAGGACACTTTTAATTTCATTTTGTTTATTACAATTTTGAATGAAGATTTAAGTCAGTTTAATTCCAAATTTCATTGATGACGGTGATATGTATTACACATTACATATGTTTTCTTTGACAAAGAGCAACGACACAAAGAATAAGTTTATGACAATACGTTTGTGTCTAGCACCGTTTCATACCCACGCACTCGCTCACATCTATTTGCTGAAAGAGAGTGGTGGCCATGAGGGAAAAACAAAATGTACAGACACTCTTACTAACAGTGAGAGTTGGCTACACAAAGAATCCAACAGTTTTAGAAAATATATTAAATAACGATTAAAAATTAACAACAACAGGGAATGGAAAAAGCCACGGAAATGTCTGCAACGACCGTGACTCTACATTATAATACATTTCCTTCACTAAACACTTTACGCTATAACAATTATTACCATGCCAGATCTGATGCAAACCAGCCAAATGCTTTTGGATATAATTATGGTCTAGAGAGATCTTAAACAAATATGACTACTGTAGCCTTGACCTTGCATGCAGTAACCTAACTGTTTATTGTAATACTAGTTACCAAAGACTATCATTTTAGTAACAAGTACGATCACTAGCTCATGTTTTAGCCAGTTAACGGTTACATATATATGGTCCTGAGAAGCATACACAATGTGGAACAATTATGATTGCCACGGCCTTGACCTTCACGGAGATGGGGTCACTCATACACAGAACAATTTCCACTATTATAGTGTATTGCTATCTCAAGACTGGAATAAATTAATCAAACTTGTTCAAAGATCTTGTTTGAAAAGGCCCAAAACAAACATTTCCATCGTGACCTTGACCTTGACTATAACGGCTTGATTTTGTTAAGTACACTTTTGTTTATCAAAGACTATCATCTGGTAAGGTTTGAGTCATATTCGTCCAATGGTTCTAAAGATATTGCTCTAACCAGAATGCATGAATTGAAAACAAAGACTGATGCATTTCTTGCACAATAACATTTCTGTGTTTAATATCAATCATTTCACCCATTTTGAACCAAATCGGTCGAATAGAATCGGAGACTTTGCATAAGCAGACCAAACCAAATATGACCTTGGCCTCACCAGTAGGGATTAGCAAAACTTTATCTTGGCAGTTCCTCTTAATAGGGAACAATTTAAAGATGTGTTTGAGCCTAGTTATTGAACGTGTTTCATTGATATCGCCTCCCAGTTCTACTCGGACAAATATTGTATAAACTTAGGTATTTCGATTCCATAATTATGTTGACACATGACCTTTCAGAGAAATCAACCGAAGTAGTATGCATGGACATATCTTATTATAAATTATTTGTCAGTAACATTTGATTAAAACTGTGGCTAAAGTACCTGCGATGACTAAGAGTTTGTCTAACAGGAGGCATTATTATGTATGTGTTGACCTCTTGTTCCCTTGACCAATCAGACTAGTCCACAAACCAAGCACGCACAGAAATAACTTCTCCAAAGAAACCTGTTATCCATGTTTGACCTCTAAATGAATCTATCTATCTATCTATATATCTATATCCCGTAGTCTTGCCGACCGTTGGGGCACCACTGATGACTTGGCAACCAGCTCCCTCCATCCCTCTCTGTTCTCTGCCATTCTCAGCATATCGCCCAGCTTCAGTCCTGTCCACTCTGAGATATTGTCCTCCCATCTTTTCCTCTGTCTTCCTCTCCTTCGTCCTCCTTGCACAGCCCGCACCCGGGTCTGCCCTGAGGGACTTGGGTGGGGTTAACTACTTTTTAGTTCCCAGGGTCACCCTGGTCAGCCCCACAGGGTGGGTTTTCCCTTCTATTCTGGGGCTTGTGCTTCTGTCTACCCTTGGTCCATTTACCTGTATTTGCCTTTTTAAACTCTCCCTACTGTCTGCGCTGCCTGTAGCTCTTGATATTGGATGTGTGTTGCTAAATGGTCTTAGCTTTATTTAGGCCCCATGTGTTAGGTTTATTTAACGCTGGCGACATACATTCAATGTTCTGTTTATTTTTTTTTCACAAGCAGTGCAGGCACGTCCTGAGAAAGTCTTGTTGCTGTCGGGACGTTAATCAATGTACAATCAATCATTAAATCCTTCTTGCACAGTGCCTTGCAGGATTGTTTTGGCAAGCCCTGCTGAACGCGTGACATGCCCATATCACTTCAGTTTGTGTTTTCTCACAACGGCTAATAAGTCTTCATAGGGCCCGATGGTTTGCCTGATTCTGCATCCCACTTCCTCGTTTGTGATGTGATCTCTGTATGAGATACCAAGCAGCCTTCGAAAACCTCTCATTTCAGTGGTTTGTATCCTCCTTTCAAGGTCTGCTGTGAGGGTCCAAGAACACTGAGATGACTAAGGAGCGCATCAGTCTGATCTTGGAGCAGAGTGTGATGTTTCTGTCCTTCCATATGGTCTTCAATCTTGTCAGTGCTGTTGTTGTCTGCGCAATCCTGGACAGTATTTCTGGTTTAGATCCCTCATCTGTCACAATGGCTCCTAAGTATTTGAATTTCTTAACTGTTTCCAGTTTTTGGCCTCCAACCATGATTTCAGTGTCAATGCCACTGGCGTTATTGGTCATCAGTTTGGTCTTCTCTGCACTGATTTCCATCCCATATGCAATGGCTGTACTATCCAGCTTTTCCACCAGCTGAGCTAGCTCCTTCTCTGTTCCTGCAAGGCCATCAATGTCGTCCGCAAAGCGCAAGTTCGTGATTGTTCTGCCTCCAATACTGACAAAAGCATTTGAACAAACTAGAAATCTGGTGAACTGTGTTCTTTGTTTTCGTTTTTGTATCCTTGACCTTTCAGAAAGGTCAGCCAAAATGACATATTATTAAAAGTCTTACCTCAAACTATTCTTGTGTCAAGTTTAAATCTCTTGCTTCTGTAGTTTACAAGAGTATTCAGATGTTAAATTTTTCAGTACAGTATGTATTGCCGTTAACCTTTATTTGACCTCATCCTTGATCAAGAACGGTTGTTTGATATGCATAACGTCATCTTACTTGTCCTAAGACGCAAGCATGAACTGCTTGTATGAGCAAATGTTGCGTGTAATGTATTGCTGGCCGTTACAGGTGTTTAAACACTATTGCAACCTTTGACCTTGCCTGGACATGTGCAAAATGCAGAAAACAGTTGCTAAACATAATTATTAATACACTGGTATCTTTGTAGGTAAACACAGCAGCTCAAAAGTATCTCTAAAGATTCTGACTGTTACACGTTAAAAGGGAAACTATGCAAATATGCATGTGCACGAACAAACAAAGGCAAACGCAGCAAATTATGCAACTATCAGTCTCTGTATAGAATGAACACTCTAAAAACAAATTATGTAAATTTATCGGAAAATATACTCAGTTGTTTGTGTGGTATGGTCAAAAAACTAAATCTCACAGGGTTTAACGACTATATTGAAGTGAGGTTGCCATGGAAACCAAACAGAATTCCCGATGTCCCAGGTGTCAAAAACGCTCATCCGATGGAGGACTACAACTGTGCAAAATCTTGGAAAGACAACTTCAAAATGCACAATTCATGTCTAAATCGGCCGTAAGCGATCAGACTATTACCTCGACACCTTGAAAGATCATTTATGCAGTTCATACTTTCATTGTTTGTTGTATAAATTCCAAATGTCATGTATCGGCTCAGCGATTCGCCAGCCACTGAAAGAAGTGTGGTCACGGTCACCCGCGTTGTATTTTTATGTTTGGATTTTTTGTTTTGTTTGTTTGTTACACTACAGCAAGCCAAGAGCTGACTGAGATGAAGCAGATACTGAAAGAGCTGAGAGAAATCAAGAACCATGTATGTGTAATAAATTTTTCCTGGCTTATGATTGGTTTACCACGATTCATATGATTAGAAATTTGCTTAAGAAAGTCACAGCGGCAGGTTCTTTTAAAGCGATTCTCCCCAGGTTTAATCATCTCAACACAGTCGGAAAACTGTCTGCAACAGATACTGCTGACAGTATTATGTATGGGTCCTTTGTGTACTAACTTAGAGCTTTATGATGTAAATACAATGCCAAATGTCGAAATTCATTGTTTGATGGGTGTGTTGTTTTTGTACCCGAGAGTGCAAATTATCGTCTGCATCGGCCTCGTTTTGAATTTGTGCCTACGTCACAAGGCAGCCGGAACCCGATCAATCGATACTGCAGACGACGGAGGCGGTCATCGTTGTCGACATGTACAGTGTAGACATGTACTGATGTTCTCCGGCATCCCTTTAACATAATTTTCCACGAGAATGTAAAATAAATTTTCCACTCATTCGCTATGCTGTCAAAATCAATGCGGGTTCCGCTTGACCTGCTACCCTGAGTAACGGGTAATCGTGCTGTGGGCGTGGCTTCAAGTTCTTCGACTCGGGTCTCTGCGCCAAGCCGGCGACTGAGCCAGCGTCACGAAACAGAACAGTGGTATTTCACCCACTTATACCCATTTCTGCATTGCAGTTTCACATCACACACATCGAAGTCTACGTAACTGAAAGCATCTATGGAAACGACAAATGCACCATCGCAGCAGAAACACTACCTCTGTGAATCGAGTGAATGAGAGCCCGCACCGGCAGACAAAAACGTGTCACGACCATCGATGTCGGCAGCCGGTGCCGCAATTTTGACACACAGGCCGTAGTTGTCTGATCCTTGCAGCATAAAATCTGATGAACTAGCTCGTAACTTCATGATAAAACAGGTTTAAAATCTTGCAAAATCAGTAAGAGATAAATTATACTGAAGATCATGAATTCTCAGTCTCTAGCGCTCGTGAAACTACTATGATAGGAAGATCGAAAAAGATCGTAACCGGATTACTTACTGTTTCACATAGCAAAAAAGCGACAAATTCCGGATGGGCGGTCAAGCCAAGCTCTATATTCCCTTGTCCGATGTCAATTCTACTTAGGGGTATCTTGCCTCTCTTTCTCTTTCTTCTCTTCAATTACGAGTCTGTCATTGTCGGCCGGCGCGAGTCGACTGATACTTTCTTCTTTTCTTCGCTGGTTCATCCGACATCATGTCTCTGATTGGTTATAATTATGCAGATGACCTAAGGTCGTATAGAATTGTTATGACGTCAGCTACCTGATCGTCTATCGGAAGCAATCTTTTGACCGGGTCCAGCCGCACGATTCCGGTGGCCTCTTTCGCTTTGAACGGACGAAAGAAAGCATTTGGTGGGACAATAGGGTGGTCACTGTCTAAGTGGGTATGTATACTGAAGCCCAGTAATAGCTTTTTGCGAACTGAAGCATTAAAAAAGGTCGGTCGTGCCCCTTTAAGTATACTTTTAAATATACTTCAGTATATCAATCTTATCCAATAGTACCAATGTCAATCCATTCTCCTCCTTCTCCTCTCTCTCTCTCTCTCTCTGTCGTCTCTCTCCCCACACACCTACACACCCTAACACACACACACACACACACACACACACACACACACACACACACACACACACACACACACACACACACACACACACACACACACATACATACATACACACATACAAACCAAAAGAATCGTGGTTCTACTTTAATTTTGTGTCATTAGCTAATTTTGTTTCTTTTTTTCTTTACTTTCAGCTGGCTGAAAACACGGTGAAACAGCTTGCTCAACAGGTCAGTAAAGCAAGGCTAATCCGTGTTAGGTTAGGCGGTTGTTTGTTTTATTTTGTGTTGTATTTCGTAGTTTCTTGATTGTGCTCACGTGCGAAAGCAAAAGCGAGTCTATGTACTTTGCCAATGGCATTTTCTCATAGATGAATCAAGCCGCAGTCTTCAAACTTGGTCCAAGAGTACTTTGTGACAAAAACGTCCTAAACATACTAATATCAGTGGCATCTCTCTCAAAATTCAAAGTGACAAGGGGTTCAGAAATAGGTTAAAAAATAAAAAAAGAATTTTGTTACCAATACTATTTTCAACTTTAAACCAAAACTTAGTACATGTACATAGGTATTTAATAGTAAGACCTTTTCCGTGCATACGAATTTGGATGACCCCTCGGAAAGGTCACGAGAAGTAAGCAAATGAGTGTCACAAGAAGTCGGCTAACGTGTGAAAAATGCCAATTTATTATTATTATTATTATTATTATTATTATTATTATTATTATTATTATTATTATAGAATTTTAGTCTTTTTCAGCGTTTTTGCAAACTTTTCACAAATGTTCTTGATAATAAAACCTTTTTATGCATACTAATTTAGCTGACCCCCAGGGGTCATGGGGAGTGTGACGAATGTGTGAAAAATGAATAAATTTTCAGAAATCATGGATTTCGCTGGTATAAAAGCACCATGCTAAGACACATGAACACTTCTTCATTTCATTGACCTATCAGAAAGATCAAGGTTACAAAGGTCTAATTAATTATATGGATCTGTCATGCACGTGAGCCATAGGGGCTTTGCCATTCTCGTTTTGAGTTCAGAAGACTAAACAGCGCATAGGAAAAAATTGATCCAATCAATTGTCAGTAACACATCTGAATATCATCTCAGGAGTAGACAAGCTGGACAATCAGATGATGCAGTTGAAGTCGGTCTCTGCCAACAAGGGGCATGGATTCTTAAGTACCTCTTATGTGCCCCTGCAGAAGCATGAAACATAGATTCTCATGAGCCTGCAGCCTGCAGGAGATCATAAGACTCTATGCCTCTTGAAAGGCAGATTGTGCTGACTAATAGCTGTTTTGATCGTGTATTATAATATTGTTTGCTGTGTGTATCAGTGCTTGCTGCTGGAGGCCCGCCTGAAGGAGAAGGACCTTGCGCTGCAGGAGACACGCTCACAACTGTTGCTGCACCGCCAGAGCCCCAGCCTCAGCCTCACCAAGCTCAATATAGACTCGCCCTCCGAAATCAGCTCCGTCTCCGCAGCAATGTCCGTTTCTTCAAAGTCCAGTATGGTAGAGGGTGTCGAGGGCAAGGAATCGTCGTCGCTAAAGTACCTGTGTTGCTCTTCACCGGACCTCATCGAGCTAAAGCCCAGCATCAAACAGCAGGTCTGCTACACTCAACCAGCGTCTAAGAATGAGACCGAGGCTGTAGACAACATCATCATTCAACAGAAGCCTGTCAGACGTGTTCAAGCTCAAGATGTTCAGAAACCCACAGAGATTGCGTTGTCAGAACAGAGCCCCATGCCTCTACAGAAATCACGCAAAAGACGGTCGCCTCCCTGCCTGAGCAAGAGCCCGAGTCCCCCTAGGCAGCATTATGACGAGTCCTACACTATCGGGGACAAAAGCACCTGTAACCTGCAGCCGGTGGGGGCGGAAATGATGGACGGCTCGTGTGGAGGGGGTGGCGATGACGTTATTCATGTCAACAAGAGTCCATCCGACGTGGATGTTGCCCCGGCTAACAGAGAGAAACACTATCGTCCCGGCGACAGATCCCTCAGCAGAGAACACCACAAACCGCGGCAGCAAGAGTTGAGTGAAGTGCACGACGGTACGCCGAAGTCTGCCTACTCCCCCGTCATCTCCGTCGTGTCCTTCTGTTCCTCAAAGGACCTGGGCAGCCACTCCAGCTTCGAGGTGGTCACACGCTCTCAGGTGGATATTTTGCAGGGCGAGCCCCAGGAGGGCGGCGGGCAGGACGCTGATGGCGGGACAGTGGACCTGGAGAACTTTCCCTGCCCCTTAGAGATACGAAGTCAGGTGGACACCTCTACCAGTTCTAGCCGCTGCACGTGCACCACTGACGACAACAGCAGCCAGGCCACCTCCTCCTCGTCCAACAGGAGCGGTCGTAAGCCACCCAGACCTAAGCGCCGCAAGACAAATGACTACGTGGTGGTGGACCACGCCGTCATCACGCTGGGCACGTCGCCAGAGACGGACGATGGACGGTCCGTGCAGAAATCATTACAAAACGAAACCTTTCGAGAGCTCAGCGGGACATCTGCCGAGGGCGGCACTGACGGGTCCATGTGTAGTGTCGGTTTCTCGCCTCCGTCCGCCACCAGCGGCTCGCCATGTCTCGACCTTAATGACTCGTTTGAGTCGGTAAACCGCCATGATCATCGTTACAGGGTATTGTCTGACAAGGAATTTCAAATCAAAGACGATCCAAGGTGTGCAATTGACAGCATCGCAAAAGCCGCTGCACAGGACAGTCAGAAGAGTGCCGCAAAAGTGTACGAAGCACTACAGCAAGTAAAGCGACGCAGTACTCCATATCCCGACGGTGATAAGACCTTGCACCAGGGGAGTGAGGCACAAGATGAAAGCCAGACCGGTACACCAGAGGTGTCTGAGTGCAATCAAAAATGTGTGCAATACGGACATGAGACGTCAGAAGGAGACAAAAGAACAGTGGTTGCTGATGATGGAAAGTCCACGCAGAAGGTGTATGAGGTGTCAGAGGAGGGAAACAGCATTTCTTTTTCATGTTTAAACCAGCTTTTTGCCACTCAGCCTTGCAAGCAAGAGGAAAATCCAACGAAAGCATGGTTGACACCGTGTTTTCAGCAAGCTGAAAACGCCGAGAAGTCCAGTTCTCAGGTAACACTGACTAGTGATACACACATCCCGGACGATGGCGATGTATGCCGAGAAAAAGGCCAGGAAAATTGTGACGTAGACGGCACAGAGACGGTGGGAGAAGATGTGCGTGGTCAAGAGGAGGCAGTGACAAATGAGGAGGACAAAGATGCAGATGCTGACGCCCCCGCGTCGCCCACTCTACAGATGAAAATCAACATGGGCAGATTGTCGCCCAGACGATCCACAAATTCTGCCAAGGTCGTCACGTGCAAGAAACTCGACGACAGTCAGCTGTCCTTACTGCTCGCCAAGAGGAGAGAAGTCATTGCTGCACCAGAGCATGAACTCTACAACACTGCCCACCTGAATCTAGTCATACAGAATGACAACTCCAAAACGGGAACACCCGAGACTCTATCTTTGAAGCATGATGAAGGCACACCGCAAGCCCCCAGGGTAGGCGCCAGCTCATCACGCGGTGATCCTTTTCATTGTGATCAGGTCGTTGGTACCGTTCATCCAGTACCAAAGAGTTTTCGGTCACCCACACGAAACAGTGGCGAGATCAGAGACACCACACAGAGCCCAACCAACCCCATGCAAAGCAGACTCCAGTGGGTGTACTCCGAGGCGGACTTTTGTGATAAGCCTGCGCCAGAGAGGAAAGAAAGCAGTGACATTCTTCATCCGCGGAGAGATACTGCACATGCACAGTTACCAGACGTTTCGACGTCCGCTCGTACCTCATCTGGGAAAGACGCAGGGTGTGGTACTCAGCAGTTTAATAAGTCTCAGTACTCCACGGTAAAAAATGACGTGGATCGTCCTGTGCAGGACATTCGCCTTCATGGCGACTCCATAATTGTGTATGGTGCCGTAGCTTCCAGTCACAAAACATCATCAGATTCCGCCAGTGAAGTTACCAAGCATACGGATGACAGAAAAGCATCAGTTGAAACAGCGGAGCAAGCGAGACTCAAGCCGGAAGGGGACGGGTTGTCCCAGGGCAACGGGAGCGAACCGTTTGCCTGTGATGCTGCCTGTCGGGACTGGCCTCATCCGGTGCTGACCCCCATTAGCAAGAGCATGTCTAGCAAGAAGTCGCGGCGTTGGCGGAACCGAGACACGGCGCTAGAGATGGCCATGTTTCCTCGCATGAGCCTGAGAGAGGACAACAGCAAAACGCCGCCAACAGAGGGGTCCAATCTCGTTCGAGAAGCGTCGCCGGTCATAGCTGCTGAGAGAGAGAGAGGGGAAGTGCCTTCCACGGGCAGGTCGGTCGGTCTCACTAATGAGGAGTACTTGGCCACCCTCCGTCGTCGCTTCTCGGCATCTCGTTATCGGTGGAGGGGTAGTGACTTCCTGCGTGAGGCCAATTTAGAAACGCTGGAGAAAGTTTCATCACAAAGCATGGATTCTCAAAGCAAGATCCCTTCACCGTGTAAACAATATCTGCACAGCGAGAAGTTTGTGTCGCTCGTCACTTTATTTGACGAGAGGAAGAGGAGGAAACCGTTGGTGCTGGAAGCTGGTAGTAAGGACATATCACCCTCAACTGCTGTCGATATATCCCTTCGTAGTCAACAACCCGAAAGCATGCAGGCGCAGCATGTTAAAATCTCAACTGAACACCAGTCAAACGATACCAATGTGAAAGAAAGCAAAGCTGAAATCTCAAAGGAAAAAACCAATGAACCTGTCAGACTAGTCACAGAAAAGAAAGCGACAAAATCCACGCCGAAAGAGACACCGAAAAACCAGTGGCAATCCACGCCGAAAAACACACCGGAATACTAGTGCCCGCAATCCACGCTGAAAAGCACACCGGAAACCCTCGGGTAATCCACACCGAAAGGAAAACTGGAAAGCCTGTGGCAAACCACGACGAAAAGCACACCGGAATGCCTGTGACAATCCACGCCGAAAAGGACACCGGACATCCTGCGGCGGAAAAGAACAAGGAAAAGTCTGGTGACAGTGATAAACCCGATAAGGAAAAGCAAGCCGACAGAATAGACAAGAGTGACGGCAATGTTAATACCAGCGGTCAGCCAGTGAAACGCAAGGTTTTGAGGAAGAAATGTTTGACTAAACGATGGTCCAATCCCTACCACTTCACCCGTACGGACATGATTAAAGTGGACAGAAAAACAGTCCAGTCCACTAGTTGCACCGATGTCTCCTCTAAGCCGGCAACAAAAGCTGATACAGACAGCAGCCAGCGGTGCCAGACTATCGACGCCAGGAACGGATCAGACGTGTCCGTCACTTTAGTCAAGAACCTTATCTGGGAGCAGGAACCGGAACAAATTCAGATTGTGCCCATTTCACCCACCAGCAGTCCGCAGACAAAACGCAGAGCCACTGCCAAAAAGGATACAACACAGAACGATAAGGCCAAAGAAGCGCGTGCACATCTTATTCAGCAGTTTGACCCCTTGCAGTCGTCAGCCACGCTGACCCCATCGCCGATACTGTCATGCGTGTCATCACTGCTGGCTGCCGTCGATGCACCGTCCACCCTTACACTCATTCCGTCAGACAGCTCCCTAGGGCAGGCCCCTGAAACAGAGGGATTCATGGAGGGATGCGCAGCTGCAACAGATAACAAAAACAAACCTGTAGGAGAAGACAGATCGTCAGATGCGTGCAGCTTGCGGAGTTGTGGCTGTCCGCGACAACCATCTCAATATTCCTTCAAGGAGAGGCTGCAGGAGGCCGCGCGGCGTATCGCCAGTCACTATAAAGACTCGGACACGGAAAACAGCAGTCCTTCGCCCTCCCCATGCCCTTTTACTTCTAAAAGTCCAATCTCTCCCTCCAGTGTCGGCACCAGGCCAGAGCTGCCACCACGACGGACAAAAAGCACCGCCAGAACTCCGCCACGATACTCAGTGAAAGGACTGGCGGCAGAGATCGATAATGGCAAATTCATGGGTAAAGATTCTAAGTCTGGAAACTTTACTGTGCGTGATGGCATATCCCCGTCCACCACAAGCAGCGATCTCTGTTCAGTGTGCAACGATAATTCCGCGACTAGTTGCCTCTGTTCGGACTCATCGGCTGGCACGTCGGCCCACGCCCAATGTGACGTTGCATCCACACCCGGCAGCTCTGCCGACCCTTCACCGGTCTACCCCTCTCCCTCCCCAAATAGTCGGCCTGATGATAGTCCTGGGTCTGGCCACAGTGAATGCAGCGTCCGTTCCATGGACGATGCCGACACTTTTTATCCGTTAGTCCAAGCTGACGGCAACATCAGTACCAGCAATAATTGTCACTTACATAGGCGCGTGCACAAAAAGAGCCACGTTGTGTGGCGGCTGGACCACGGGGACAAGTCCCGCTCCGATACGGACACAGACCAGTCTTTGGACGAATCGCTGATCGAGCGCGTGGTTGGCAGCACGGTAGCGGAGGCACTGGAGCGCCACACGAACTCACTGGTGGGCCTCATCTCCGACGTTGAGATCGGAGTGCAAGGCGTGGCGGCGGGCAGGCCAGGCCGGCGGGAGCCTGCGTTTCGCGCTGTCCGACTTTGACGTGGAGAATGAGGACAAGGCGCTGACGGACATGAGTGACTATCTGGAGCACAGCGACCTCAACTCGGATCTCGACGATATCTGATTATCTTCTGCCGCTCATTGAGGAATTTTCCCACGTTCCCAATATTTGGGTGAAATGAATGTAACAGATTTCAGTGCAGTGGTCACAAGGCGTGTTTCAATTTTAGCAGGAAGTAACTCCATCCGCCCAAGGCCGGTACCGGTACGGGTACGAGCACGGGTACAAAATAGGATCACGACTGACCCAGTGCGCAAAGGCCATCGGGCCGACGTCGGCCGCTGTTGGCTCGCGCACGACTGTGCGTGGGCCGATGTTGGCCTGATGGCCTTTTGCGCATTGGGGAGGAGTAGGTCCTTTTGGGTCCCCGAGCCGCAGTAGCTAATAAGGATATGCGGATGGGGTGTGTTAACATTTTCTCGGCAGGTAAGGGGTTAAACGTGACAAAATTGCATTATTATCTAACTTTGACTTACTGGCTATTTTCAGCGTCGTCGAATTACCAGTAAGCCCATAACGCGATTTCGTCTTGGTAGGTGGTACTCATGAAGGTATGATTAAACTAGTTCTGTGAGATGAATCAGCCATGGCAATTCACATGGAATGCATGGTTAGGTGTCTGCGGCTATGGAATGCACAAAGCCAGTCTGGCTCAAGCGTTAGAGTTAGGTTTCTGAACACGTCATCACAAGCAGAATCGTCGAGCGATCAGGGCAGATCCTTCTCCCGCGGCTTGAACGAAGTCTCTGAGCACAGTTACCAGAGTTGGTTCTGATAGGCTTGTAAAGGTGATTTAAAAAATAAACACCTCTGTAAACCTAGGCACGGTTGGAAAAAACACGACGAGGATTCATCGTTGCAAGAAACAGACCAAACCTACACCTCTGATAATAAATCCTACATAGCTGAGAAAAAAAAAGTCCTTGCCTTGAATGCCAAGACTTTCATTCTCAGCCCGTGGTGTCGCACTTTCAGTCTTCCGTCCGTTTGTGAATCTGTGCCAAAACATCTCAAATATCGATATGTAACTAGCTGACAATATGATATCAACCAATCGGTGTGTTGATTGATAGAGAAAAGTGCATAATTATTGTAACATTTAAAACAGTTACGATATGAATCATAGGCCCAACGCTGTTAGATGCACACTGACAGTCTTGAAGTGGAGTCAGTGGACCACATAACGCTGCAATCCTGATCTGTACAACTGGATAACTAACTACTTCTCAGTTGAAGAAAAAGCTTTACGGAGGTGTCAGAACAGCTCTCTCTCTCTCTCTCTCTCTCTCTCTCTCTCTCTCTCTCTCTCTCTCTCTCTCTCTCTCTCTCTCTCTCTCTCTCTCTCTCTCTCTCTCTCTCTCTCTCTCTCTCTCTCTCTCTCTCTCTCTCTCTCTCTCTCTCTCTCTCTCTCTCTCTCTCTCTCTCTCTCTCTCTCATTGTAAACGAAGTCCAATGTAAGATGAACGCAGTTTAAGTTATCCGAACAAGATTTGACATGACCATCATTTCAAAATAAAGGCACCCCACTCAAACTCCTCAGTGTGTTTACATTTGGCTTGGATGTCGGAGTGCAGGCTGCGCTACCGGCATCTCTGCACGGCCCACTTTTTCGCCCTTTTGGAGAAGGGGCAGGCTGCGTTCACTTCCCTGCGTACCCTCCCTCAGCAGGGGAAAAAGCGGGCTTGTGCATGTAGACTATTCTGTGAGTCAGTTATCTACACTAAGGCAAAGGCAAAAAAGGGCAAGGGTAAAAAAAAGAGGATTTCTTTTTTAAACTTTATATTGTTAGGTAGGTCCGGCCCTATAAAAACAGTGAGTAGCAACTGTCCCCGAGAGCGATATTTCAGTTAGCTATTCTCAGTTTTGCATCAAGAGCTGCTCTCAACATATAGCACATAACAAAATTAAAAACATAGGCGAATAAAACATCATTCGGACTACAGTTCTGTGGTGTTTGTTTTGTTCTGGAAAGAAAGATGTACTTGTAGCACCGCCGAATGTGGAACAGGGGTAAGCGTCAAAAACAAACTTGGTCAGCTGTCTGTGAGCGCCCGGCGCAGAACTGCGCTACTATGGTGTTAGAAAAACCGCTTGAGCAAATGCAGGATAGGACGCACAGCACTATAATTATTTGGTATCATTGAAAAGATCTTTTCCTGCCCTTTTTCACGGTGCCTGGCGCATGTTTGAATTCAAGAGAAAACTGCATCAGATTTTGATGTGAAATTTTAAAATTTTGTTACTCATGAGATATGTTGTCTGGGAATGGCCGCTCACACATGCGCCAGCTACCGGAGAAAAGCTCATTCCAAAACCTTTCGATCGATATATCATCTGATACGGACGATCAAATCTTTGATTTGCGCAGTGGCTTTGAAACTGACACCCTACCCGCAAACACAACTTCACAATGGCGCCCGCGATAGAAGCTTCTTTCGTCAACGATGACGCAAACTTTGCTTGTGACTTGCAGAAAACATTGCGCAAGGACCGACATAAATGTTTATGATTAATGATAGGCAAAGACATTTTCAGCATTAAAAACTAAAATTGATTGAGAGAATTGATTACTGATTTGTATTATTTTCATTTGTATCGTATCGTTTTCTTTTTTTTTACAAGTACAAATATGTTACAGCGACTAGAAAAACATACAACACAAAAAAACAAACAAACAAACAAAAAACAACAACAACAATGTGTTGGTTTTTTTTTTTTCATAGTTTAGGCAGACAAAACCAAACGATATGGCATGCTGAAAAATTCGTCTGCTACCTGGCAAAGAGTTGTCGTTCTTGTTTCAGACTAAAACGGTTCAAAGTAACCATCGAACATATTTGTCTCATAAAAATTCCAAGTGCAACGCTGAAGTACTGCAGTAAATATGGCGTGCATTTCAGTAGGACTAGACTTGTCAAAGCGATAATTTAGGTCAAAAGAAATTGTACCTCACGACTCAGAAGGGCGTAAATTCATCATGGGAAATCGACTACACATAGTAAAAATTAAACTGCGGGTCCAAATAATCAATTCTATCAATCAGTTTTAGTTTATAATGCTGAAAATGTCTTTGCCTGTCATTAATCATAAACATTTGTGTTCTTGCGCAATGTTTTCTGCAAGTCACAAGCCGAAGTTTGCGCCATGGAAAAGCATAGCTTATATCGCGGGCGCCATTGTGAAGTCGTGTTTGCGCATTTGGGTGTCAGTTTCAAAGCCACTGCGCAAAAACCAAGATTTGATCGTCCGGGTTATGATGATATATCGATCGAAAAGTTTGTGAATGACTACTCACAAACCAGATAGGTGAGGCTAGCGCTGGCAGAATTGTACAACAAACCAAGGGGAATTACTCAGGGCTGGACAACAGTTAGATCCCCTGCGAATTTGTGAATGAGCTTTTCACCGGCTGCAGCTGGTGCATGTGCGCGCGGTCATTCCCAGACAACATATATCATAAGAAAAAAAAAATTAAAAAAAAAGAAAATTTCACCATCAAAATATGATGCAGTTTTTTCCTAAATTCAATCATGCGCCAGGCACCGTGAAAGAGAGCAGGAAAAGGTCTTTTCAACGATACCAAATCGGCACTGTGCGTTCTATCTTGGATTTGTGCAAGTGGTTTTTCTAACACCACAGTAGCGCAGTTCTGTGTGGGGCGCTCATGGACAGCTGACCAAGTTTGTTTTTGACGCTTACCCCTGTTCCACATTCGGCGGTGCTACAAATACATCTTTCTTTCCAGAACAAAACAAACACCACAGGACTGTAGTCTGGGTGATGCTTTCAAAAGATATTCGCCCATGTTTGTTTTTTTTTTTTGTTTTGTTTTTTTGTTATGCATGCTATATGTTGAGACTACTCTTGATGCAAAACAGTTAAATATCGCTCTCCGGCACAGTCCTTACACACTGTATAGCTACGGGCCTACCTAGTGGTAATGAACCGAGACAAATTTATTGTTTAGATCCGCGACAAAATTATGGCTTTTGGTCACATCGAGACGTCGCTAGAGCACATGAGTCTCGATGTGACCAAAAGCCATACTTTTATCGCGGATCTAAACAATAAAGTTATTGGTCGCAGGGGTTTGCTACACGGACCCTTGTAGGCCTGAGGGAGATCAGAGGAACCATTGAAGGCCTGAGGGGTACAATTGTTCCTTTGACCTCTCGAAGGCATACAAGGGTCCGTTTAGCAAGCCCCTGCTACCAATAACGTGTTTGTTTTCATTCCTCCACTATTTCCGTAAAATAAATCAAGAAGAAATATTCCGACCTGGACTGGATCACGCCAGACTTGACTGACGTCAAAGGAATATACATTTATGTATAATAGACATGACGTAATTTAAAATCTTTCATGACGTTGCCGTCTCCAGTAGTGTGTATATTGTTTCAAACAACACTAAGTAACTTTGTAGACCGTTTTGGTGATCTTTTATAGAACAAAACTGGCATCCAAGACGCGTCAGAAAGAGGGCTACAAAGAGTCCGCCATTAGTCGCTACAAAGGTTTTTGTAGCTCGGTCATGTGGTACAGTTTGCTCTAAAGAGATTAGTTGTGTGACGTAGGGATGAAAACAACTAATATTGTTTTCATCCCCTAAAGAGATTAGTTGTGTGACGTAGGGATGAAAACAACTAATATTGTTTTCATCCCTACGTCACACGACCAATCTCTTTAGCGCAAACCGAACTATGTGACCGAGCTACAAAAACCCTTGGTTCATCCATACGTCACACGACCAATTTCTTTAGCACAAACCGTACCATGTGACCGGGATACCCCTTGTAGCAACTAATGGCCGACTTTTTGTAGCCCTCTTTCTGACGCGTTTTGGATGCCAGTTTTGTTCTATAAAAAATTACCAAAACGTTCTAAAGTACACTACTGACTCTAGACGGCAACGTCATGAAAGATTTTAAATTACGTCATATCTATTACATATAATGTATATTCCTTTGTCATCGGTCATGTCTGGCGTGATCCAGGTCGGAAGATTTCTTCTTGATTTCTTTTACGAAAACATTGGAAGAATGAAAACAAATACGTTATTGGTAGCAGGGGCTTGCTGCACGGACCCTTGTAGGACTTCGGGAGGTCAAAAGAGCCATTGTACCCCTCAGGCCTTTGGTCTTCGGGGTAAAATGGTTCCTTTCACCTCTCTCAGGCCTACAAGGGTCCGTGTAGCAAACCCCTGCTACCAATAACTTAATATTGTAGCGTTTAATGGCGGACTTTCTGTAGCCCTCTTCTGACGCGTCTTGCATGCCAGTGTTGTTCTACAAAAGATCACCAAAACGTTCTAAAGTACAAAGTTACTTAGTGTTGTTCGAAATAACGGCACACTACTGGAGGCGGCAACGTCATGAAAGATTTTAAATTACGTCATAAGTCTATTATGTATAGGACTCAGTGCCAAACGGTGCACAAGCAGGGAGTGACCTCTTTGACTGAAAATGAAAACTGTTAAAAAAGGCATGTGTTGATTTTGACATGTGAAATGTGTGTGTGGATGATGGAAAATATACCGGAAATAACTGCTGCACCTAACAAGCAATTTGACAAGTGGCAGATACTAAAACGTCCGATTTCACCGCAAATATTCAGCCTCGGAAAACGGACGTCGACATGCCATCGGTCTTAGTCGATCTCGCGTGCAAACCTGGTGCTGATCAAGTGTATGTGTTCGCTGAACATTGTTCTAATAATAATAATAATAACAATAATAAAGGTAATTTGTATAGCGCCTAATCACCAAGGTGCTCTAGGCGCTTTACAATCACAGTAATGAAACAGTGAAGCAAAATACAAAAACAAGCACATACAACCAAAAATATACATTGATTTACAAGGAGCAGAAAACACACACACACGCACACACACACACACACACACACACACACACACACACACACACGCACACACACACGCACACATGATGAGCCGGCAGACAAAATGGTCTTTAAGTATATGCGACTGAGAAAAGGTGTGTTTTAAGCTTGTATTTGAAAATGGAAAGAGATGATGAGTGACGCACATCAGCTGTGAGTGCGTTCCATGTAATGGGACCAAAATACGAAAATGCACGATGACCTTGAGTGACCTTATTGCGTCTAGGGATACGGAAAACACGAGTGTCCCCAAAACTTAAAGCTGAACCACCCCCCCCCCACCCCCCACCCTTTTTTTTTTTTAATAAAAAAAGTCCCTTCTATTTATAGAAGGGACTTTTTAGGACGGGTCGCGGTGGGGCGAATTTAATAGCATGTCCATGATGTCAAAGGCGGGCAGGCCTAAACCTCTCACAACTGAAGTAACAAGATAAAAATTACGTCATGTCTAGTTACGCTAACCTCGCTGCTGAACGTACATTTGGCTCGAAGTTCCGTGCGTATGTATGTGTGTGTGTGTGTATGTATGTATACAAGAGAATCTCCGATATTTCTGTACACACAAGCTTGAAGTTTTGCGAAATACTTTATTAAAGGGGTGGCTAAGAGAACCTTCGAGCACTTGAAATTGTAATTGAATGTCTCATTGAAGACATAACCGTTTATAGGAAGTCGGTTGACCCAGATTAGAGTCTGTAATTTTTGTCATATTTACTTGAAATTTTGGATATAGCTAGTTTGGAGAAAGACATTGGATGAGTTCGTTAGCCAGCTTTGTATCCTTTCAACTTCTTTAGTAAAAATTAATTCTTTTCAGAAAAGAATTAAAACAGTAAACATGATGGGATAAACCATAACCCTCAAAGTCCCTTCTATATGAGAGCTGTCCTCGCTGTCAATGGTCTCTACCTTTTGTCTTTCACCTGATTCTGATGTTGAATTATCTGCTATTGAAAAAGTCTCGCAGATCTGCCAATGCGTCAGTGAGTTCTATAGGGGGCGCAGGACATGCGCGTCATTGATTTGTCAAACGTCATTTGTCATGACGTAAGTTTTAGGTTTTACGTAATTTTATATTTTACGTGATATGAGTTTCATTTTCGCTTCATAGGCTTGAGAAAATGGTAAAAAAAAAAAAACTAGAACTACACGTTACAATTTCAGTCTCGCTATAATTTGTGTGAAAGCAGGTTGACTCAGTTTACCTAGCTACAAGATATACTAAGTACACGGGTCACCTGCATGCTCTTCTGAAAGCGCGTCGATGTGTGTGTGCGCGTGTTAGTGCGTGCGTGCGCGCGCGCTCGGCCAAACATCTCCAAGAGGTTTAAATCCTCATGCGCCTGGAGGGCGCATGAGGATCTATTCCTCCTGGAGATGCGCGCATGTCATTTGTGTGTGTGTGTGTGTGTGTGTGTGTGTGTGTGTGTGTGTGTGTGTGTGTGTGTGTGTGTGTGAGAGAGAGAGAGAGAGGGAGAGAGAGAGAGAAGATGATGATGATGATGAAACTTTATTTTTCAACGGTAAAAAGTTTTGACAGAAAACAAATCGTCATTTTACAAACTTGCCGTTGCTAACTACAGGATAAAAAGGAAGGGAAACTATAAAATATATATGTACATACAAAACCCAATAGCATCATTATATACAGAAAAAATAATAATACTCATCACACACACATGCACACACGCACGCACGCGCGCGCGCCGCTCACACATACACCCACACGCACAAACAAACACGAGCACACACACACATGCGCACACACATATAAAAACCATCTGTATGAAATACACGAGGTACAGGAAATATTACAGTACCTGAGAAACGTACTAAGTCTGACTCATCAGGTAATCAAAAAGTTTTGTTTTAAAACTTCCTGGTGAGATAATAGTTTTCAAATGTGCAGGGATAGAATTCCAAGCAAACGGACCAGAGAATGACATACTAGTTTTAAAAAGGTCAATTCTTGGCAGTGGTAGGGGTAAGGTATTGTTTCTTGAGGTCCGTTCACGTTCTTGGTGAGATATAAATTTACTGATTAGATACTGGGGTGTCATATTATTCAGTATCTTATGCATAAAGACGCATTTGTTTAATGTAAGTTGCTGACGCAGACCGAGAATGTTTAAATGTCTAAATTTGTCTGTGGTAGGGATGGGGCGTCTATCTATCATTTTTACAGCTCTTTTGTATATGGAGTTTAATCTCTTCATGTGGACATCACTGCAGCCGTCCCACACTGTGGAGACATAATCAACATGGGACTTTGTATGAGCATGAAAAAACAATTTACGGGTATTTGTATCCGTTACATGTCTAAGCTGGGACAATAAGAAAGTGTTTTTAGCAGCATTTATATGGGTCTCCCAGCACAGTTGTTCGTCAACATGTATTCCTAAGAATTTACGCTCAGTGACTTGTTCAACAGGTTCAGCGTTTAATTGTAATTGTAATGGCTGTAGTCGGCGTTGATGTTTTTGTCGCGTGGCGATTAAGATACTCTTTGTTTTTGCTGGGTGAAGAACCATATGGTTCTGTCTACTACACCAGTCAGATACCTCATTGAGACTGCATTGTAAACTATGGCTAAGAGAGAGAGAGAGAGAGAGAGAGAGAGAGAGAGAGAGAGAGAGAGAGAGAGAGAGAGAGAGAGAGAGAGAGAGAGAGAGAGAATGATGTCATATTTAGAGTATTATGTCAGTGTATGCGTGGTGACGGAGTTGCCTCTTTTACGTCACCGTCTGACTTTCTCTAGAATTAAAGTTTTTTTTTTTAGTGTTTAATTATTTTCTGAAAAGAATTAATTTTTTACTAATGAAGTTGAAAGGATATGAAGCTGGCTAACGAACTCATCCAATGTCTTTCTCCAAACTAGCTATATGCAAAGGTTCAAGTAAATATGACAAAAATTACGGACTCTAACCTAGGTCAACCGACTTCCTATAAACGGTTGTTTATGTCTTCAATGTGACATTCAATTACAATATGCTCCGAGGCTCTTTTAGCCACCCACTTAAGAAAATATTTCACCAAGTTTCAAGCTTGTCTGTACAGAAATATCGGAGATTCTATTTTTTTTACACACATACGCACATACAGCACTTCGCGCCAAATGTACGTTCAACAGCGAGGTTAGCGTAACTAGACATGACGTAATTTTTATCTTGTTACTTCAATTGTTAGAGGTTTAGCATGCCCGCCTTTGACATCATGTACATGCTATTAAATTCGCCCCACCGCGACCCGTCCTAAAAAGTCCCTTCTATAAATAGAAGGGACTTAAAAAGGGTCGGTCTATTACTAAGCGCTGGACACAAACAGTTAGATCCTCTGCCAGGGGATCTAACTGTTTGTATGTCCAGCGCTAAGTAATTACCCTTGGTATGTGTAACATTTACACAGACTAATTACTAAGCGCTGGACACACAGGGGATCTAACTGTTTGTATGTCCAGCACTGAGTAATTTACACAGACTTCACTAACAAAAATCAGGCCGCTTCATGGGAGGGTTGCGTAGAAATTCCCGACCATACGTCATTGTCTTACGCAAGATGATGTAATCATATAAACAGTTAGATCCCTTGCCCCCGCCTATCAGGCACCCAATCGCCAGCCCACAGAACAATATGCAGGTATAGAACCAGATGATCATCAGTCTACATCCCTAAAAAGGATGCATCAGGTCTAGCCTATAACCCATGTCTTTTTCTGGAACTTATAGAATACTCACAAACCAGATAGGTGAGGTTAGCGCTGGTAGAATTGTACACAAATCAAGGGAATTACTCAGCGCTGGACAGACAAACAGTTAGATCCCCTGACCCCGCCTATATGGTTTGTGAGTATTCTATAACTCGAGGCAAAACTTGAATCGTTACATTGTTGTGTATTGTCTTGTGCATCTACTGTGGGAAATCAGGGTATTTACCCGACCACATTTAGTAGTGCACCTTCTTGTTTGTGTATGTGTGTTTCTCCTGCCTACTTCCTAAGTTCCAGAAAAAGAAATGGGTTATAGGCTAGACCTGATGCATCCTTTTTAGGGATTTAGATGATCGTCTGGTTCTATACCTGCGTATTTTTTCTGTGGGCGGACTGGCGGGTGCCTGATAGGTGAGGGCAAGGGATCTGTTTGTCTGTCCAGCGCTAGTAATTCCCCTTGGTTTGTGTACAATTCTACCAGCGCTAGCCTCACCTATCTGGTTTGTGAGAGATGTAATCATAGTATAGAACATGGTTACAAATGCGATTATTCAATGTATGTCTTTTAGTCAGTTTCTCTAGATCGAAATTTTATTTTCATGTGCATCAGACAGGCTCTGGTACTAATCCATTACCACCATAAACCGACAAACAAACAAACCAGAAAAACAGAACAAACAAGGACAAGTTGCAAACCCAGACACACAAAATACAAGCCGTCACGTGTACCGTCCATTTGCATTCACGAATCAGTACACACTTGGCTGACGTCACTGCATTGTGTGTCATTGTGTTGGATTATGGGCTGATACAAGGGCGCGTGTGCGTCATGAACATCACAAAACTTGTTTTTCGTCATAAGATTAGACGTGAATTACGTCAAAGGATAAATTTCATGCGCAGTCAACACAGTCGCGCTTGGTTTTCACTGATCTGTCAGCCTTCCCAGCCTTTGTTGGTCGTCGACCATTTACAAACAAAAACCGCGAAAAAAACAGCAACACATTTGAACAAGGTAAATCTGCTTTTTACAGTTAAAACTTTTTTTTCGTCTGCAAGTGATGTACTAAAGGCGGGAGCTATACTTGTACTTATCATCTACCGTTACCTCTCCATTGATTGCATGTTGTTGAAACAAGGGCGTCACCTTTTTCCTTCTCAGCCCCTCTCCGGCATCAAACTGAAGGTGCTCATTCTTCCGGAATATAGTTTTTTTCTCTCAATATTATATAATATTCTACTCGTAGGATTCAGTCTACTCGACAGATACCCCCCCGGCTCCCGTCTCTCTCTCTCTCCCCCCCCCCCCAACCACCCCCGCCCCCCTCACACACACAGACACACCCCATATTCACACACTGTGACACGCACACACACAGAGTGAGAATGACTGAATCGGACATGGTCAAATTATATAAATAAACGAATAGAGTGTCTGTGAGTCATTATCCAATACGGGTCCCACAAAGAGGGATTGAGACCCAAACTGAAAACATAAAATTGTATATGTGCCGCTACCTTTCCGCGCTTTCGCGGATTTCCGCGAAACTGGAAACCATCATATCCTCTGCATGCTACTTAGGCTCCCCAACCCGGGTCTGCCCTGGGGGACTTGGGTGGGGTAACTACTTTTTAGTTCCCAGGGTCACCCTGGTCAGCCCCACAGGGTGGGTTTTCTTCTGTATTCTGGGGCATGTGTTTCTGTTTACCCTTGGTCCATTCACCTGTATTTGTCTTTTTATAACTCTCCCAACTGTCTGCACTGCCTGTAGCTCTTGATATTGGATGTGTGTTGCTAAATGGTCTTGGCTTTATTTAGGCCCCATGGCGTAGGTTTATTTAACGTATTGGACCGGCTGGCGACATACATTCAATATTCTGGGGTTTTTTTTCTTCACAAGCAGTGCAGGCACGTCCTGAGAAAGCCTTGTTGCTGTCGGGACGTTAGTACAATCAAAGCTACTTAGGCTGCCCCCTGGATCCCCGGCAAAACCATAGCTTCTGTAGAGTGTCTGTTATTCGAATGTTAAGTTTTTGTGAAGACTAAAATAAAGCAGAAAATGCAACTGTAACGGGTACAGCAGTGGTTCAAGTCCTATTTTTAAGTCCCTCCTATTTATAGAAGGGACTTTTTAGGACGGGTCGCGGTGGGGCGAATTTCAAAATAGCATGTCCATGATGTCAAAGGCGGGCAGGCTAAACCTCTAACAATTGAAGTAACAAGATAAAAATTCCGTCATGTCTAGTTACGCTAACCTCGCTGGTGAACGTACATTTGGCGCGAAGCGCCGTATGTGCGTATGTTTGTGTGTGCGTATGTATGTAAACAAGAGAATCTCTGATAGTATTTCCTTACACACAAGCTTGAAACTTGGCGGAATACTTTCTTAAGTGCTAAGAGAGCCTCTGAGCATATTGTAATTGAATGTCTCATTGAAGATACACTGACTTCCATTAAAAACGCGAGAAGTGTCTGTAAGTGTACCCGCAAACAAAGAGCCACCCTGACAGAAAAACAAGAAAATTTTAATTGTTGCTTACTTCAGATGTTCAGCCTACTGTCTGAGCTACCTTCATACAAAAATTGGATGAGTTATCGCCCATGACTACCTTGGAGGACACAGGGTCTATTAGTGGTGAAAATAAGCGAAACTGGACAAGTGAAGCAAGTTTCCTGTGATATGTTTTAACACACAAGTTGTATGGATTGCTTGTGATGTTATTAACTGCCTGAAAAGAAATTTGACTCGAAAAATTCATTAGAGAACCAGAACTTCCGGTGCACATCATTTTCTGAATAAATCTTATTTGATTTAATGTGAATTATTTTCAAACCATTGTTTATGCTCCAGTGACTGACAGAAATAAAGAACACACCCATATCCATTTGATCAGGTAAATATGGCCGTTAACCTAAAAATAAAGAACTTTTTGATTTCATGTTTGTAGGTCATGTTGATTATTTAGGTGCCTTTGACAAACAAAAAGTAGGTCAAGACCAAACAGGCCGGATTTTCATGCACACGGGCCCTAGTGACACTGCACATTGGTTGGCTTTCAGCTGTGTCCTCTACAGATGATCCCCATTTCACTTTCCATATCCTGTGATGGTAGTGCCACTGATGACGTCAGAAGTCATCATTTGTGCGATTTTTAAGACTAAACATTTTATTTGCACACGACATAACACACTCTTCATAACATTTTCTAATAAATGACGTCAAAATAACCCTGATTAAAGTACATTTACGAAGAAAAGCGCTGTGGTGAAATTCGCGTTTTTAATGGAAGTCATTATATAAACAACCGTTTATAGGAAGTCGGTTGACCCAGATTACAGTCCGTAATTTTTGTCATATTTACTTGAACTTTTGTATATATATATAGCTATTTTGAAGAAAGACATTGGATGAGTTTGTTAGCCAGCTATGTATCCTTTCAACTTCTTTAGTAAAAATTAATTCTTTTCGGAAAGGAATTAAAACACTAAAAAACCTTTACTTCTAGAGAAAGTCAGACAGTGGCGGTGAGGTAAAAGAGGCAATTCCGTCACCACGCAGACACTGATATAATACTCTGAATATGATGACGTCATTCTCTCTCTCTCTCTCTCTCTCTCTCTCTCTCTCTCTCTCTCTCTCACACACACACACACACACGTACAAACATGCGCACATCTCCAGGAGGAATAGATCCTCATGCGCCCTACAGGTCCATGAGGACGTATGCCTCTTGGAGATGTTTGGAGAGCGCGCGCGCGCGCGCACGCATTAACACGTACTAACACATCGACGCGCTTTCAGAAGAGCATGCAGGTGACCCGTTTACTTAGTATATCAAGTAGCTAGGTAAAGTCAACCTGCTTTCACACAAATTATAGCAATACTGAAATTGTACCGTGAAGTTCTAGTTTCGTCACCATTTCTCAAGCCTATGAAGCGAAAGTGAAACTCATATCACGTAAAATATAAAAATTACGTAAAAACTAAATCTTACGTCATGACAAATGCGTTTGACAAATCAATGACGCGTATGTCCTGCGCCCCTTATAGAACTCACTGACGCATTGGCAGATCTGCGAGAATAGGAGATAATTCAACTCAGAATCAGGTGAAAGACAAAAGGTAGAGACCATTGACAGCAAGGACAGCTGTCATATAGAAGGGACTTTGTGGGTTATGGTTCATCCCATTTTTTTCAGATTCCGGTCGTGAAGTGAGTAACCCCCTCCCCCCTACCCCCCCCCTACCCCCCCCCCTCCCCTTCTCCCCCCCCCCCTTCCCCCAGTGTGTTTTGTGCGTACACCCTGACACAAATCTATCAATTTCGAAGAGAGAAAAAATTTGGACCTCCAATAATAGTCACTAATCAGGTACCAGATGGGACATTATTTTATAACAGTTTCTTAAACACCATTTTTTAATAAGACTGAACAAAACCAAATGATCTATGTGACACCTTAACGCACGATAAAACAGGAAGGGAAACGTCTTCTACTGCCACAGTTCATATTTTTTAAAAAATGAAAACAGCACTGCAAGCACACATAATGGCGTGATAAATAACATACAAATATTTTGTCCTTTACATATCATGCGTTGTTTTTCCGCTGAAAGTTTTGAAAAACGTTTCTGTGTTACGCGTGACACCAAATATAAATTCCATCTTAGACCTTTTTTTTGGAAGTGCAAGGGTTTGTTATTTAAAAAATCTGTAAACACTGATAACTCCAGCTGAAGCGATTACTGAATCGATCAAAAACTTGCAAAAGCTTTTATTCCCTATGGCCGAGAACTTCATACGGTGTTTGTGCACCGTGACGACACAATGGCCGGCAAAACTTGTGATCAATTTCAACTTCTAATAAGCATTTCATAGATTTAGAAACTTTACACACACACACACACACACACACACACACACACACACACACACACACACACACACACACACACACACACACACACACACACAATGTAAATAATAATATTATGTTCATCAGAAAAAATCATCAAACACAACAAAGAATCCAAACAATCGCTGACCTTTTAATCGTAACTGTTTAATGCGTTTCGTGTGACGCCTGACTTTATTTTTTGTACCACATACTTCTGGACGGAAATTCCAAACAAGAGTACAGTCGTTCTTTGAGTTAATGCCTTTCTGAAGGCCCTTGAACGGCCGTGCGAGATCTGCGACAGATTTAAATTTGTATGTCGAGCGCATCATTTGTGACAAATTGGATTATCTTAGTTACATCCATTTGTTTCTAACTGCCTTAAGGACAAAAGATCACCTTGATATTGAAGTGTATGGCATGGATATTATGTTTCGATTCAAATTTGAGCAGACACCATCATTCAGACAGAAAATCGGGTGTATAATATTTCTGGAAACGCGACAACGTACGAAGCACACGAAACACCTTTCACAACCAGTGTGAAAAATGGATAACACACAAGTTATTTTTTACAATATGCATTGACAATAAGTTTATTTATCAATAAAGTATGAAATGCATACACAGTTCAGCTCACGTATTGTACAGACTGATGTGGTCTGTACTCGAACAGGTGTCGGCAGCCCCGTTCTAGGACGCCATTTTGGCTTATATTTTGATGCATTTTGCAAGACTTTAAATTAAGTGTGCACTTGCATTTGTTTCGTGATTACTTCTCTGCTTCTGCTGTTTCTTCATTCGTTTATCTAGTGACCTGAATAAGGTTTTTGTCCCATGTTTATTAAAATATGAGGTAAACGGGCTGGCCCTTATTCGTGGCTAGTCAGTATTGGAGAACGACTCCTCTACCATAATTATTCAGGTTGGAGTTTATATCCCTCTACCCAGTGCGCAAAGGCCGACGTCTGCCCGATGGCCTTTTGCACATAGGGTATAACTTCTAATTGCTACTGACACGCACATCTCAATGTAGTGTGTGTTTTGTTTCCAGCGGCAAGATGTCTGACAGAAAGGCTGTGATCAAGAATGCCGACATGGCAGAGGACATGCAGCAGGATGCTGTGGACTGCGCCACCCAAGCCCTGGAAAAGTACAACATTGAGAAAGACATTGCTGCCTTTATCAAGAAAGAGTTTGACAAAAAATACAACCCCACATGGCACTGCATCGTGGGCAGGAATTTTGGCAGCTACGTCACACACGAGACCAAGCATTTCGTCTATTTCTACCTTGGACAAGTTGCCGTCCTGTTGTTCAAGTCTGGCTAGCTCGTGCTATGGGTCTCAATCCGCGCCAGTGCATACTGTCGTGCGAGTGCTTCAAGTTTCGGTTGACAGCCATCTGCTGAGTACTCCTTATGTATGCTTCTGTATCATTCACAATCGTTGACAATGCGTTCAGAACCACAGAGCCATTCGTGATTTTTTGGTTAACCAGTGCAGCGTGTCAATAATAAATAAATATAAATCGAACCACGGGACGTTACCGTATTCGTTTGTTCTTCGTTCTACTTCTGTTGCAATAATCTTGATACCGTGCAATGCGGTCAGTGGCATGGTGGTGGTGGTGGTGTGGGGTGGGGGAGAGGGGGAGCGGGGACGGGGGTAAGGCCGCCAGCGATAGTCGGACCTCTAGAAAATGGTACAAATCTGATGATTTATTTCCAACCAATAATATAAAAAAAATCTGTTTTCTTGAAAGAAAAAAAAATCTCCCCAAAATTTATTTTCTTCAGAACTTTTTTTTCTCCAAATTGATGAGCGCGTGGGAGGGGGGGGGAGGGGGGGGGGGAATTTTAGGGTATTTATAAAAAGAAAAAGACATGGGTTAAAGGCTTGACCTGATGCATCCTTTTAGGGATGTATATGATCGTCTTTTTCTTTACCTGCGTATTTTTCTGTAGGCTGGCGACTGGGTGCCTGGTAGGTGGGGACAGGGGATCTAACTGTTTGTATGTCCAGCGCTGAGTAATTTCCCTTGGTATGTGCACTATTCTACCAGCGCTAGTACTACCTGGTTTGTGAGTGATCAGGAAATAGATCACAAATAACAATATTTTGACCAAAATATTTATTTTCTCAACTACTCTTCACAACTTTTAACCCTAACTTGGTACAAAGATACCTGGTGATAAGACCTTTCTATGCATACTAATGACTTTTGATGACCCATAGGAAAGGTCAAGGGTCACAAGAGACAAGAAAATAGGTAAATTAAAATGGCCATATTTTGACAAAAGATGTGTTTGGCTCATGTGCGAAGCAAAATTGAGTATGTTCTGGGCCAGTGGTCCGTTGTCCGTAGCCCGTGGTAAACTTTAACGTTGGCATTTTCTCGGAGACTAATCAAGAAGCAGACTTCAAGCTTGGCCCAAGGATACATTGTGACAAGACCTTTCTAAACATACCAATGTTAGTGACCTCTTTCAAAGGTCAAGGTCACAGGGGGTCCGGAAATAGGTCAAAAGTAGACATATTTGGACAAAAACTGTTTTGTCTCAAATACTATTTTCAACCTCAAACCCAAACTTGGTACAGAGTGATGCCTGATGGTAAGACTTTATACCTATGCATACTAATTTGGATGACACCTTCCCCCCCCCCCTCTGCCCCGATAGGTCAAGGGTCACAAGAGGTTGACAAATGTGTGAAAAATGCCCAATTTTGGATAGAATTGTAGTTTTTGGCTCACGTTCGAAACAAAAGTGAGTCTATGTTCTGGGCCAATGGTCGTCGTCCTTCCGCCGTCGTTCATGGTAAACTTTAATGTTGGCATTTTCTCGGAGACTATTCAAGCCACAGTCTTCAAACATGGCCCAAGGATACTTTGTGGCAAGACCTTTCTAAACATACCAATTTCAGTAACCTCTCATAAAGGTCAAGGTCACAGGGGATCAGGAAATAGGTCAACAAGAGAAGGATTTCATTCGAAAGTCTACCGTATTGTTTGGAGCTCAGATGCGTTTATCTTTTAGGAACATATAGAGTTGTTCATATTTTTAGGCATATTATGTTGAGCCATTTCCCTCCTCTCTAAGCCAACCTCTGATCAACACACACATCGGCGCACACAAATAAAGACGGACACACGGCGCTTCCCGCCATTAGTATGCTCTGTGGGCTCGTGTAGCGACAGGAATTCATCACCTTCTACTCTAACCCCCCATGTGATCCACACACACTGGCACACACAAATAAAGACGGACACACGGCGCTTCCCGCCATTAGTATGCTCTGTGGGCTCGTGTAGCGACAGGAATCCATCTCCTTCTACTCACACCCCCCATGTGATCCACACACACTGGAACACAGAAAAAAAGACGGTCACACGGCGATTCCCGCCATTCGTAAACTCTGTGGTCTGGTCTAGCATAACTATTCTGAAGAAGAAAAATAGCAGAGCAGCGAAATGACGTCACTTCAAGCTCCACGTCATGGCATCATTAATCCCACCACGCTGTGTTCATTGTGACGACTCTATGTTATACGTCACTCATCGCAGTACTAATATTTGACGTATCAACTTTGCAATTTTCTTGCTGATTTTCACGCCTAGGGCTTACAGGTCACAATTTGACTTAATCCTACCCCAGGGCCGGGACAAATAGCAGGCTTATGCAAACACTGTTATGAAAAATCATGTGTGGTTGGATGTTAATTATTGCTATTCTTTGATACTCACAAGTTGTGTTTTTGGTTGTTGATATTTTTTTTTTTTTTGTCTAATATCGCCAATGCGTGAAAAGACGTTAAATAAATTCCTGATCCTGATCCTGATCATGCGGATATTATTGAGAAGATAGCTTTTCTCGTAAAAGAAAAATTAAAGTGATGTTAGCTGTTTTACTGAAATGAGTCCTAAAAAGTGGTGCAGAAAATTGTCTGATTTTCACACCCAGAACATACAGGTCACAATTGACCTAATCGTACCCGACAGCCGAGACAAACTGTAGGCTTATGTCACATACCATATATGAAAAATCATGCGATTATTAATGAGAAGATTGTTTTTTTCTCGTAAAGAGATTCAATTGTTTTAAGATTAACCCATATAATTCATGAAATTAATCCCAAAAACGTGAAAATATATTTTTTCCAAAAATATTTAATTATCACTCAAATTGTTTTAGACTGTACAATTCTGGTTAACGAACTCATTCAACATTTCCCTTTTATCTAGCTATACGCAAAATATCTAGTAAAAATAAGAAAATTTTCGGACTCCAGTGTGGATCAACCGGTTTTGTGAAACGGCCATTTTCTCGCCAATGAGCATCTTAATAAAATAAAAATCGGAAAAAAGTTCCCGAGATAAAAAAATTAATTTCAAGCTTATCCGTTCTCAAACGCGGGCTCTCTCTCTCTCTCTCTCTGTCTCTCTCTCTGTCTCTCTCTCTCTCTCTCTCTCTCACACACACACACACACACACACACACACACACACACACACACACACACACACACACACACACACACACGCGCGCGCGCGGTGCTTTGGCGCCAAAAAGACAAGGTTTGCGTAGCTAGTCGTGACGTCATTTTTATCGTGTTACTTCTTTGCCAGAATTTTTGCCCCGCACGCCTAAACGTCATGTGCATGCTCCGGATGAGACAAAAATAGCTATATTTTGACATAATTTATTTTTTCTCAAATACTATTCATAACTTCAAACTCAAACTTGGTACAAAGATACCTGACGATAAGACCTTTCTGTGCATACTCATTTGCTTGATCCCTCGGAAAGGTCAAGGGTCAGAAGAGCTCAGGAAATAGGTGAAAAATAGCTATATTTTGACAAAAGATTTTTTTTTTCTCAAATAATATTCACAACTTCAAACCCAAACTTGCTACAGAGATACCTGATGGTAAGACATGTCTTTGCATAGTAATTTGGCTGACGCCTCGGAAAGGTCAAGGGTCACAACAGATCAGGAAACAGGTCACAAATAGCCATTTTCTGATCAAATAATGTTTTTTTTTTTTTTTTTTTTTTCTCAAAGACTATTTACAACTTCCATCCCAAACCTGGTATAGTGATACCTAATGGTAAGACCTTCCTATGCATTCTAACTTGGACGACGTCTTAGAAAAGTAAAAAGACACAAGAGATCAGCAAACTATGTGAAAAATGTCTACTTTTGTAGAATCTTTGTTTTTATCAGGATTTTTGTAAACTTTTCAACCAGATTTGGCAGAAAGGTAGCTGATGATAAGACCTTTTTATGCATACTAGTTTGGTTCAATACCGGTATTCAAAAAGGTGGTCAAGGGTCATGGGAGGTTGACAAAAGTGAAAAATGCGTAAATTTTGAGAAAACATGGATTTTGCGGGTACAAATGCCAACCCTTTCCTTATGTCATGTTAGAACACTTGAACACTTGCTTATTTCAGTGACCTGTTGGAAGATCAAGAACACAAAGGCAATTAAGGCGAGCTAGGACACTTCCAATGTGAAAAATCTGTCACGTTGGCTGTTTTGTGTTTTCCGGATTTTCTGCAAGTTCTGTGTGTCCTCTATACGAAAACATACTCCTTTTTCCTCATAGCTTTTATCGAACACCCATAAATGTTAAATAAACAAAGTACCCGGAGTTTGTTTTTTCCCTCCTCAAACTATGTGCCTTTTGCCTACTTTCGAACCTGGTCAAAGCGCACATTCTTTTTACCGCATCGAAACAAGTTATGTCGTTTGAAAGCCACTTCTCCCTCTTGCAGCAATTTGTCCTTCACCCTAGCCTAAACGACTCACAAATCTATGGTATAGCCTAAACGAACATTCAACGGCAAAAAAAAAAAAAAAAAAAAAAAAAAAAAAAAAAAAAAAACTGCCTGAGGCAAAACTAGGAATGTGTCGATAAACTCCAAATTTGGTTTTATGACGATTTCGATCAGGAGCACCACATAAATGTGCATCTCTGATTGGTTCAAATGTATTTCCGAATCTGTTCGGCTAACTTCGTGTCGGATACAACTCGCAACTTGCAAGCGTTTTTTTTTTTTTGTTTTTTTTTTTGTTTTTTTGTTGAAGAAATTACAAGCTAAAACGCGTTGTTTAAGAGAAAGATAATAGGAGACCCGTAAGACAATGAATTCAATAGAGCCGCGTCAGTCACTAATTTACATCATTTTTTAATATCAAAATTTTGACCCCAATTTTACCCCCGTTAATTCTGAATCAACCCTTTGATTGTAAAAAAGTGATGAGTATGACTGATGCGGCCTTATTGATCTGATTATCTTACGGGTCTCCTATTATCTTTCTCTATAACTATTGTCTCTATAAAAACCTAATCATGAACCTGATCAAGTGATGCCAAGTGAAACTTAATACTTATTAACAAGTTGCAACTAACTTTTAGGAACCTGCAGAGGTAACCTTTAAGTGTGTTGCCATAAGAACTTATTATTTACTTACCCTAAGTTCTTACAAGTACTTACCCTAAGTTCTTACAAATACTTACCCTAAGTTCTTACAACAACTTGACTTAAGTCACAACTTACTCGGTCAGATTTGACAAGATACAAGGACAATAAAAAAACTTTTTTTTTCTCAGTAGTACTCTGGTGGTGGTGCAGATGGGGTTAAATAATCAGGCACAAGTGTTGTAAGTGGCATGGCATTTTTCTGTGAAGTGTATGACATTAATAAACGATTACCAAATCTGATTTTTATTTGTTTAAAAGATTGTGTAGTTTTTCTGTGGTTTCCTGTACCCCTATCTTTTTTCCCTCTGCTAAAAAACTAGCCTTTAGTTCTTCAACATTCACGGGTGATTGACTACGCATTTTATTCTGTATTTCTGACTTCTGTTTCTTGTAATTATTTAAATCATCCTGGACCCGCTTAAATTCTTCATCATCAATAAAATTATCGTTTAATGCCTTACTGATAATAAGTTTCATACTGCTCAGCTTTGCACCAGCAAGCGTACTCAATGCTTCATGTTTCTGTAATTTCGTGTGAAACCTCTTGTTCAAGGCCTCCAAACCAAAGCAAGCCAGGCATGTAGCAACGCTAACACCCTCAACTGCTATTCCAGCCAAACTCCCAATTCCTGTGGCGAACAGAACAATACCCCCCACAGAACATGAAGCTGAAACTGCACCAATAGCCATAGAAGTGTTTTGAACAGAATTAAAAACGGTCTTATACCGTCTTTTGCACCGTGAGTATTTTGCCTCCTCACTCTCCAAATATTTCAAAACTTCTGTAATATTATTTAATCTGAATGCATCTGCCTGTAATGTTTTATCTGATGCAATTGGCACAGCTGTCACCTGTGTATCAGGCGCAAGTGTTGTTTTAGTCATCACATTTGTTTCAGTCGGATCAAGCGTTGGTAGTTGCGGATAGAAGTTTACCATTTTTTTTATTCACAAATATTTTTTTTTAATTTAATCAGCAATTACATTTTGCAACTCTTCAAAAGTATACAATTTGCTGGCATAATAAAATGCAACAAGATCAATGTGTTCAAGGTTTATGTAAGTTAGACGAACAAAAGTTGTTTTGTCAACCACCACCTTGACAGCTGGAACACTGCTCGAAACATTAATAACATCAACATTTTTTGTAATAGCAATAAAGACCTTTGTTGATTCTGTTACTGTTTCATTCCATGTAAGTTTAATTCCTTGTGCAATTTGAGCCTCTTTAGCAGTAGTTACTGATCTCATGATAATTTCAAATACTATTGTCGCTTCTCTTGTGATGGTAAAGTTTGCTGGCATAAACACAACCTTTGCATCAGACCTACCATTCCTATGTGTAAGAAGATATCTCCGTCTCTCATAATTTTCAACTTTCAGTTTTTCTCTGCTATTGTCATCTAAAGCAAAGCTTGGAACAAGACTTACAATAAGCGGCCCCGAGTTAACAACCTTCCTAAACACTAAGGCACCTTCGTCATCAGTGTATACATAAGGACTAATAAATTCAATCTTTATGTCCCAGTCAATTGTGGGTGGTGGAACAGGTACAGGTGAAACCACCCACTTATTTCCCACATGTATTAAGTTGTAAGGCGCATTATTTACAGGTGGAGTAGGTACAGTAACATCACGCAGCTGACCAAGTTTAGGAATCTGTCTTTCACCGTCTTTCATGTCAACAATTACTTTCCTCTTGTACATGCCATTTGAATCAAGTTCAAAACCATATATTTCTCCAATTTCTCCTTCCTTCTCAAAATCCTGTACGTCTGCCAAATCTTTTAACTCTGTTACTGGACACGCAACTGGTATGATTCTAGGCTTTGGACCAAGACCACTCATTTTTATAAACAAAAATAAAATTATTTAATTTCCAACACAACACTAAAATCATGCATAAGAACTGGTTTGTCATCCTGATTAGTTACAGATATACTCAGTGACTCAAAGAAACTAGAACCTAATTTCTTAAACTGCAAATTAGGAAATCTAACAACTACACTTTCACAATACGGAGCAGTTCCAGTAGGTAAGCATCTCAACAAAGTTGAAGGCTTTCCATTGTGAACATTCTCAGATGTGTTTAGTTCTTTCAAATAAACATTTAGCACTGTGTGTACTGACAAATTGACAGGGCGTTTTCCAGTTATTTTAAGTTTTTTGGTCTTCATTGTTATAACACCAGACATAGCTTCATCTAAATCATCTGATCTCCACCAATCTTCGTCAATATAAAATCCAAGTAAATATGCAAATCTGTCTGAAATTTTTAACCAATCTTGTTTCAGAAATTCTAATGTAACAAGTAGGTTAGCTGGATTTAAAGTTGCTTTAATTTTAAAATTACTTTGAAACCATTCAGCTATAGTACAAAAGTCATAATAACCAGGCGGTAAAGCTTCAGTCTTACCATCAAAAATTACTTTATTATATATATCATCTGTTACATTAAACCATTTTACTGTATAGAACATTTCATGGATAGCTACAGTTTTGCTACCATCACGATTATCAATCCCATTAGTTAACCACACTGGTTTGCTTGTGTCAAGATTTGTTAAGGTAATAAACATTTTTATTATCTCATATAAAAAAGGATGGAATTTAAATCACCAACCATCACCACTACAAACGCATTTCAATTCAATGTGAATGCCAAATATAATGTTGCACCTACTTATGAACAGAAAATAATTCAACTAAACCAGCTCGACATAGCTGTGTCTGAACAAGATCTATTCCAAGTCAAAGTACCGAATCCGTTTGACCATTACCTAAACCCTCCAATAACAGATGACTCTACTGCAAGAAAGTGGTCTTCAAGTCCACTACAGATGTTTCAAAACCAACTCAACTTTGCAATACTATGCTCAACTACAGGCTGTGGTGTTTCATTTACAGACCACTTGAATCACTCAAACAAACTGATTAGATCTGTGTATCATTTCCATGTTTATTACCAGCTTAGACGTATACTGTCAGAACTTCATACACCACTGCCAACTGAATCCAGTTTCAACAGGTTTAATAACCCTATGGATATGAAAGCGTTTGAACGCATTTGTAATGAATTTAACATAAGCACTAAGTATGACTTCACACAAAAACTTGATGATCACCATGGCATGGGTACATTGTATTACGCTTTGAGTCACAGACAATACCCTCAAGATTACTACCCTGGTTACACTTCATTCTCATCAAAATCACAAGTCTGGTTAGGATCAATAGAACAGAAACAGTCAAACGCCTGGACCACATTTGTCTTAGATAAATCTGACGGGTTTACTCAAGCAGGAGTCGAGCGCGTCAATGAGTCTATCAGAACATATGTCTGGTGTTTACTAGGAGCACAATCATTAACAAAATCAAACATTTTGAATGGAAGTGGTAAATTTGAAGCACAAAAACAGTTTCTTGCAAATCTTGAAGATTCAATTAACTCAACAGTCGATCTCCCATCAAGCATACAACGCTATCAAGACGTACTCAGATATGCCAGATCAAAAGTTGACTTTGTAGTTGGCATCGGGTTATACATGTTACCATCTGACCTTCAACTCCAAATGGGTACAATAACAAATTATAATAATGAAATCATTGTTGCAGGTCGTGATCAAAAACTAGGTCTCAATCAATCTGTAAACTTAGGGGCCACAACCACACACGTACAGTCATTAAAATCATTACAGACGGTAACACCCCCGGCCCCGGCCCCAACACCGGCACTCATACAAGCGGTAACCCCTACACCAACCCCTGACACTCATGAGTCAGAGAGAACTGCATTGGTAATAGGCCTCACTGGATTAGGAGTATTACTTCTTTATCTGTTTCATTAAATAACCCACCATCAACCCTCCTACTGTAACCAAAAAGACCCACACATGCTCTGCCATAAACCCTACTGCCTTTGCCGCTGTACTAATCAGCCAACTGACAACAGTGCCTATAATGCCAGGCAAAGCATCCACTGCTTTCACAGCCAATTTCTTAAGCAAGTTTGATATGTGAGACAGTTGTTTCTTTACCCATGACTGTAAGTCTTTTGGGTCTGTTGGAGCCGGGGGGCCAGGGGTTGGTGGTGCTGGTGCCAGAGGTGCTCCACCACCACTGCCGGAGACAGCCAACACAACAGTACTGATAATAAACCCAAGAGCAGTAATTAAACTAGCAATTGTAATACCCTGTTCTCTGAAAAGTGTTTTCAGTCTCTCAGCCAGAGTTGTGTCTTCGTGAAGTATTTTCTGAATAGTTTCTCTAATTCTGTTGACCTGTGATTTTAGTTTTTGTCTTCCAATACTAATTGTTTCTAACCGTCCTGATCTTTCTATCTGCAAATCATTTAATCTGTGTTGGATTCTTTCTTTCATTTCTGTGTCAAGATTTCCATTGTCTGCGGTAGCCAGTTTCTCTTTTTCACGTTCAATGTGTTTATCAAGCTCACCTAGTTTGGCAACATTATTAACCATCTCACCTCTTATTGTCTGCAGTGATTTATCCAATCCCATAATCTCCCTCATTGACAAAGGTGGGTCGTCTATTGTTTTCATAGCGTCATTTAATTGCCCTTCAGTAAATGAGGTTTCTTGTATCACTGTGTTTGCTATTTCTGGTAGGCTTGTTACTGGTGCCATTTCAATCTCTTGCCCTGTTGGCAACTTTGTTTGTGTGTCGTGAAGAACACTAGCCAGTCTTGGCGTGACAGGAGACCCTCCAATTCCAAGTTGACGCAAGGCACCAACAGCACCTTCATTTTTTATTGTACTTAAAGCCCTAAACCTACTAGGGTCTTTTTTGTTAGTCAATAGTACTTTTCCTTTGTCAACAGTATTTAAATATAAATGACCCTTGCCATCAAGTTCAAACTGATTAGGGTCTATGTTGTCTGGGCGATTACCAACATGATCATAAAACGAGTTCACTTTGGTTTCTAAAAGTTCATGACGTAAACTGTAAATATTTCTTGTACCAGTCATATCTGCCATATCTGACATATCTGTTGTATTACCAAAATCATACGTGTCATCCATTTCAAAATCTTCATGATTAAATCCTCCTGCGGCCATTGTTTTATTAATTTATTATTTTTTATTGTGCATAATAAAAATGACACAGTCTTACGGATCAAAGTTAGACCCATACAGAAAACTATGTGAGCCTCTGGGTGTTAAGGGCATAAGACAAACAATAGTCATCACAAACAATCCTAGTACCATAGACCAGAACCAAACACTTACAGTCAAGTTTCCAAACCTAGGTCCCAGTGACGTTATCGTTCCTGGCACTGCACGCCTTGCATTTAATATTGAACTATCATCAGACGCAGACGTAAACAGAACACTGGTTAACAATCTTGGCAGAGCAATTGTTAGAACTATTAAAGTAAAACTTGAAGGACAGGAAGTGTTTAGTCTTGACGACTCAGATGTATTTTACTGTTACAAAGACCTTTGGCTCACAAGAGAAGAACGAGAGGACCGTATTTACCAAGGCATACAGCCAGATAATGTTGGTAAACTTCGAATCAATGCTGGAGACAAAACAACTACTGGGGTACCAAAGGAAGTTATTATAGCAGAAACATATGGAACTAGATTTTACATTCCACTTGAGTTTGAAATCCTAACAGCTCATCTGCCTTATTATCAAGGGGCACTGAATGACCGTCTGAGCTTTGAACTAACTTTCAATGACTACTCCAAAGTTATTAAATCATCTGCCACAGATGCAACATACAAGATCTCTAACATTTCCTTGGAATATGAAATTGTCACACATATTGATCTAGCCAGACTCATACAAAATCAGTACCAGTCAAGACTTCCAATTTATTATGACAGGGTGATTAGACATAGTTTAATACCCAAAGACAAGAGTGACCCAATGTGGAACGTAAACTTAAACACGCCTGCTAGGTCACTGAAAGGTATTCTTATGTTGTTTGTTGAACCAGCAGAACCATACAAACGGGATTCAGAAAAATTCTACAATCCTAAGATTACACACTTGTCCTGCACAATTGAAGGCCGTCCTAATCAAGTGTATGCTTCAGGTTTGTTACCTTATCAACACTACGATGAGATCACAAAGTATTTTGCAGGAGGAAGGATTAGAGATAAACCTGCAAACATTGCGTGTAAAGATCTACATCTGTATGACGTTAGGATTGGACAATACCTTACAAACAAATACGCACTGTGGCTAGACCTTCGCAGTACAGATGACGATTATCTTCATGGGTCAGGACGAACTGTCGAGAATGGTAGTGATGGGATTACAATTCAGATACAAAAGAAGGTTGAAACTGCTGCAGCCATAAACATATATTTGTACCTGATATATGATGCACAACTCAATATTGCAGAAAGTAGACTGAGTGGACACATATATTAAAATTATATTGTGTATTAAAATGAACCGGAGCTTAATGACCCTTGACCCACACTGTGGCTTATTTGTTGGTGCCACAGGGTGTGGGAAAACTGAATTTGTACTTAACCTCTTACAAACAAGATACATACACCACTTTGAAAACATTGTAATATTTTGTCCTACTATCAAACACAACAAAGCTTATCACAACCGTTTATTCATTTGGACTGACAGCAACATTTACTTAGTTGACCCTGAGAAAAAACTGAATGACTACCTACAATATTTTTACAAGCAATTTGAAGGACAGTCAACATTGTTTATTGTTGATGACTGCTCAGCAGAGAAAGACATTGTCAAGAAGAGAAACACTCTAGCAGAACTTGCCTTCAGTGGCAGACATGCAAATGTTAGTGTATGGATTCTCACTCAGAAATATAATGCTGTACTGAAAGATTTTCGTGAACAGTTAAAGTTTATCTGTTTGTTTTACTGTAAGGACCGTGACAGCTTTGAAGACTGTCTCAGAGAGAATGATGTCATACCAAATAAGCATGAACGTGATGATGTAAAAAATAAACTGAAATCAACTAAGCATCTAAAGCTCATTTTAAAGACAGATCAGCCCACAGGGTATGAGTTAGTAAATTAATTTTTGTTTTTTAAAATAACAATATAAATGAACCCTGATGAAATCCTTCTATTGAATGATATCAATGCTGTAGAGAACAAAGACTTAGACTCTAAGAAACAGCGTCTTTTGTCTGTAATTGTCTCAGGCAAATCAAAGACTTATCTCGGGAAACAATACACAACAGAGGATATTGAATCTCTTACCTCTGACGAGCTAATCAAGCTTCATTCAAAATATGAAAACCACATCGCTTCACTAATGACTCGTGATTTGAGTCGATCTCTAGTATGCCTATACACAAAAGCAGTGAGTCACTTTCTACCTGTGGATAGTGACAGTCTTTCACACGACCTTGAAAGCAATCCTATTGTTTCAAGTTCAATTGGCAAATTAGCATGTGTCATGTTTTACAAGTTTGGAAATTACCTTGCACCTGTCGTAACCCTTCTTGTTACTGGGAGTCATATTGATTTCTCAAAAATAAATTTTACTGCAGAAGAAAATGGACGAAACCCAGACGACTCCACAACTGAACCCCGACCCTGTTTTGACACAGGTTCAAACTGTGACGAAGACTAAAAGTCCAGGCAGGGTTGAGGCTGGAAAAAGATTAGCTGAATATAATAGGCAAAAAAAATTACAGCTTAAGGCACAAACAGAATAGACTCATGTGACTGACCAGGCGTCAGGATCGTCAGGACCGTCACTACCGTCAGGACTGACACCGACAGGACACCTTCATCAAAGTGAGAGACAAACAACTAAGTCTGACAGTGAAACAACAAAATATATAGTTGCCGGATTTGTTGTCGGATTTGGTTACGTAGGTTATCAATTATACAAAAAATACAAACCACAGACTCGTACAGTGACCAAAAAATCAGACACTCCAAAAACAAAACCAGAAGTCGCCACATTACCAGTAACATCCAAAGCCGTTGACCCATTTTATATGCAGTAAATAAAAATATTATTTTAATTTTTCTTGTATTAGAAAATGAATGACTCAAAAAATTTAATGAACCTTGTGTATCACTCTGCCGTAATCAGCGGATTAGCAGTAGCTTATTCTATGCTGGGGAAAAGTCTACTCAAAATGAAATCAGCAGACTTGAGTAGACTCGATTTCGAAGACAGCACTAAGCTAATTGTAGTTGTTACAGCGTCGATTGCGACAAAAGACTTTCTTGTCAAGCAGGGAATTATTCCTGAAAATGTTTCTATGTAAATAAAAATAATATGGCGACGATAGCTATTATGATTGGAGGTGCTATGGTTAATGCATTGGCTTTCAGTGGCTCTAATTATCTCTTTTCAAAAATGGGTAGAGAAGAATCTGCTCTGGAGATGAGACGACACAATGAGGCGTCAGAAAAATTAGCACAAGCCCAGCAGGAATATGAAAAGAATAGAATTGAGAAACTTGATTTCATCAATGAAAAACTCAGGCTTGAAGGCCACGCACAACATACATTTTCAAATACAGACGAAGCAATCAGGGAATATTTTTTAGTCACAGGTGAAGACATGTCTATCCCAAAACCAAAACTAAGTGACTATTACAAACCAAGCACACAACAAAGAAACAGGGAGATAATCTTTGTTCTAGTGGGAATGACATTTGTTTATTTTACAGGAGTTTTCATTGCTAGAAAAAATGGCAGCCGAAAATAAACTATCAAAAATATATTACTCCCCATCAGGCTATTGGAAAGGAGCAACAGCTATTCAGAAATTACATGCCGCTGTGGGCGGAGATATAACACTCAATCAGGTCAAGCAATGGTTACAGAGACAAGCAATTTGGCAGATATATCTTCCTGCTCCAAGAAAGATAACAAGGCCTCATTTTGAGAACACAACACCTAATGACACGCACCAAATGGACCTTTTGTTCTTACCACATGACACAATAAGAAAGAAACGATACAAGTATGCACTGACTGTTGTAGACATTGCTTCAAGGTACAAAGACGCTGAACCCATATCTGACAAAACTGCTACCACAGTTGCGACTGCTTTATCAAAAATATATAGTCGAGGCCCTTTAAGATACCCCAGACTAGTGCAAGTTGATGATGGATCTGAATTTAAGGGCGCAGTTAATCAGTTATTTGCTAAGCATGGTGTACTGGTCAGACGAGGCATTCCAGGTGTGCACAGATCACAGGCAATTGTAGAGAACTTCAACAAACAATTATCAGAAAGACTTTTCAGTTACCAGTATTCTAAGGAACTCATGCATGACACCCGGAACACTGAGTGGGTAAAGAGATTACCACATGTGATAAAAGCAATGAACAATGAAGGACATCCTAAGCCTGCTGATGCTATTAAATTGAAAACAATTACAGAGCCAAAAACAACCCCAACCCCACCTCCAGACACAAGCTTGTTTACTAAACAGGTGAGATATTTATATCAACCAGGGGAGGCTGAGAACGACGACAGACGCAGGGCAACAGACCCTATCTGGTCAACGTCTGTACACAATATAAAAAAAATAGTCCCCGGTCCAGACGCAACAATATATTATCTGTATGACCCTGCACCCCAGAGGGCATTTGTCAGAGAAGAATTACAGATTATTCCCCCAGACACCGTTACTCATTTCAGTAACTAAGTCGTCAATTAATTCATCAACCAGTTCATCACAAATGTCTTCAGATAACTTGAGTCTGTAATGTCCAGGTGCATAAGCTTTTTCCTTACTGTGAAAAACACGTTTCGTGTCTCCAACTGCAAGTGATTTCTTATGTGTTTGGATCATTTCAAGATTATGTTTATTTGATCTCAGTGACTTGTTTGGATAATCAGGCATCAATGCACCATCTAACACTTGCTTGTAATGTTCATGACGTATGTCTTTATTTTTTATTGCTGTTTTTTTAATTCCTTTGGCTTTCGACTGACTACCTTTCTGGTGCAGTATAGAATACATTTTTGATCTCAGTCCAACATACTCAACTATTGGCACACCATTCAGTTCATCCTTAAACTTACCAGGCACTTTTTTATTCTGTGTGCTAAACAGTGGATGGTCTTTTGGGTAGTCAGATGTGTCATACATGTGTAGCTCTGTTTTCATGTCTTCATAAAAGTCTTCAGTACACACGTCAATGATCATAGAGTCAGTGTCAGTGTATAGCAGACGGCAGTCAGGATACTTTGGTTTGAAGTAATCATAATAAAATTCAAGCATCAACAGTTTTGACAACTCAAGAATTGCCATACCAATGAATACTGGCTTGTCCAGTTTGACAATCTTTTTTTTGAGTGACACTGCATACAATGATGAATGAAACTCTTTGTACCCTGTGTACTGTGGCTTGCCTGTAAGTTTAATTGCACCCAATTCAGTTGTGACCAGTCTCACATCTTTTCTGTGATGAGGATTTTCCATAGTCTTGCCAAAACAGGCATTGTTCATAAGCTTAAAGAAGTCTTTGTCAAATGCAGTGTTGCCGTCTCTGGCACGAAGGGTTGTGTTCTTCATTATGTAATCTTTCATGAAAGCACTCTGATCAAATTGGATTCCTCTGTGAACTTTCTTTAGTACTAACCCGTGTCTGATGTAAAACTGCAGCAAGCGATAGTGACAAACGTAATTGAATTTGTCATTTAGATTTGGCACAAGTTTAGTGTCTTCTTTTTTCCCTGTCATACTCATTTTCTCAACTGCTAATGGATAATCATTATGATAATCATGTAGATGGTGCGGGTACTCCAGGTCGACTTCAAAGATCCAACCCTTCGCGTCGTTTCGGTCAAGATTCATAATATTGTTAGTTAACCCTGACTCTGTTACATCATACTGTGACAAATCATGCAGACAAAAGTTTTTCAAGGGCAATAATTCACACATTGCCCAGCCATACAAATTATTAGCGTCAAGGTACGTAATGAATGACCTTGACCTTGAGGGGTCAAACCCAAGGTCACCATGGGCGTCCATATATTTATTGTTGGCTCTGGCATAGTTGTTTGAAGCTATACTAATGCCTCCCCTCAATCCACGTTCCACCATTTCACCCATCGTACGATCAGACAACAGGTCAATAAATATCTTACTGGATTTCAAAAATGCATCCCATGTCATGCCAGGACTAGTTATGTAACAAGCAGGGTCAAGCTTGTAGTGTAACAAACCCTTCTCACGGTAACTTTCAAATACGTCTGCTAGCAAACAAACGTCTGCCTTCAAGTACTGATCGTGGTAGTCACCAATTGTCTGACATCCTAACTTCCCCCATGCATCAAGTGCATGTTGATATTCAGAGTCAGAAATACCTTTTCCAGTTAGTGTAGAATAAAATTTCTCTTTTGGTGGCAGTCTTGTTTCCTCAAACACAACCCAGTGATCAATGTACTCATATGGATAGACACCTTTCTTAATCAAGTCTGGTTCAAAATATTTACTCGTTATTGGATACTCAGTCAGCCCTTCTGCAAGACTAGCCAATCCTAAAGACAAATGTTGCATAGAGTCATAAAATGCTAATTTATCTAACCTAAAAGTCAAGTATTTCTCAGTTGTCTGGGCAATACAACTAATGTTTTTGTACGACTCATCTACAGCCTGCATGATAATGTGTGAATCATATCCTTTGAGATTGTGGAAAAAGATTGGCAGTTTGTATGTCTTGGGATCTGTTTTTAATAACAAGTTACAATTGTTATGAGCAGCTCCTCTGTAACGCCCAGTTATGTGATCATGGTCACGAACTTTATCACCCCCCAGAGGTTGTTCGCAAATCCAACACGTCTCAGCTGTATCAAATTTCAGTTTGTCTTCTTCTGTCATCACCAAAGGCATCTGGCATGTTGTGAGATACTGTACTACCTGACTATACAGATGTCTCATTTCTGTTAAAAACAAACATGCTGCATTTTCACCCCTGTAGATAACAGGCTCTGAATGAAGACCGTCTGACCTAACAATAATGTATCCAAAAGAACACACCACTTGGTCACTCAATTTTATAGTCTTTGGTAATGACTCTGGAACAGGACCGTCATACGGAACAACTAATGATTCAAAATCAGCATACACTACAAACGGCAACTTTTGCTGATTCCCATAGTTCTTAAAATACACTTGACTACCAGGATCTGGGTACTTAAGTACAGTTTGTATGTCATCAGCTGACCTGCAGTGTAAAACGTGTTTGTGCGCTACGTTTATGGAGGAGAATCTTTGTAAACATCTTTTACACACTTCCTGTTTGCCATTGTGTTTTGTTGTATGTCCGTGAATTAGACGTGACATATTCCTGATAATTGTGTAGTGAAAGTTATTGTCATCTCCGATTAGCAACATGTCAACATGCTTATCTTCTGACTGACCGTAGGTTGGGGCAATTGGGGATACTCTAATTGGTTGTAACTTGTTCTCAGACACATTATCCCACACAAACACATTTACAGATATACCAGGATTTAGTTTTTCAAACAAATCTATGTCCTCTATTTTAACAGGGAACTCAATGCCACTAAAATCGAGTTCATTTACAAATTTGGTGTAGTTAGATACACGTTCTGGTTTTGATTTCACAAAGTGTAGTTTAGCAAGCACACACCACATGAAACAGAAATTGTCATTGTTCTGTATGTTAACTATTGCCTTTTTGTTTGCTACTTCTGTTGGCAGTGGCAACCATGATTTACCTAGTATAGGATGATACCTAGACTGCTTTAGTTGTAGTTCATGTACATGTCCTTCGTGCCAGCCAGACCCCTTCATTTTTGCACTGTCAATTGCCTGTAGAAAGTCTGGTAATAGTCTGTCTCTAAACACATTCTCCAATTCTCTTCTTGTGTTAACAGTGTGTTGTCTTGTTGATATATACGATACAATTACCTCACCGTCCACCCTAGTGAATTCGATTTTTGCAACAATCTGAATTTTAACACTGCCTGTCAGAAGATTTTGTTGTATGACAGAAAAAGAGTTTTCTATTGATTCGTAAACATTATTAGTATTGGATATGGGTAAGTTTGTTGTGTGAAACACGTTTCTTAAACTAGATGAGCCAGGGTTTTGAACATTGTCCGTCATTTTTATTTGTCCGACAAAATAATAAAATAAAAAAAATTACTGCTGTCACACCATATGTAATACTGTATTATCTGTAGTTATGATAAACAAGTCAACTACTTTTCTGGTGTTTGTCCTGCAGGTGCAAAATTACTTTATTGAACGTAACACTTTCAATATAACAATGTAGTTTTCTTATTTGATTAAATATGTCTTCACACAGTACCTCAAACCAACGCAAGTGGCCACTGTTAGCATTATAAACTTTAAAAGCATTTGTCTTAAGATCAACAGTCTCATAATCATAACCTGGTAATCCATCTGAATATTCCAGAGTAACATTATATGTCGTGTATATCCTTATTGACGGTGTTGAGAGTTTAAAGCTGGGTCCAAACACACGTGTTTTTAAGTCAGTAAAGTGCATAACATCTTTGAAGCATTCTGTAACATCAAACACTTGGGTTTGTCTGTCTGTCATTTTTATTAGACAAACAAAAGAATAATTGTTATCAAGCAAAATCATGTTTTCTAGGAAATTACACTGAATAGTAATTTTATACGTTTGCACCAATCAGCTATGTTGTCAGTAACGTTTTACATTTACACTGTGTTACTACTTCTATGTAAGCTAAATGGATTTAGATTCAAACCACAGACACACTCACTCAGGTATAAAACTCTATGTATTTCCTAGTCAATGACATAAGGGGCATAAACACTTGAAAGATTTAACCACTGTACAGAGTTGTCTCCCATAGACTATATGTTGCATACCCAAGTTGGTAGACAACTGCGTCACTGATTTGTGAGTGAGTATTCATTGAGGATATCCTGTTTATGTGTAGCAAGGATAATGATTTCAGGTATGTTCATTTTGTAGTCTTAGCTCAGTGACATGTCTATTTATGTGTGTGTGTGTGTGTGTGTGTGTGTGTGTGTGTGTGTGTGTGTGTGTGTGTGTGTGTGTGTGTGTGTCATTGGATTATGCAGAGATTCAAAAATCTTTACAGTTGACTCAAACCCGATTAAAAACAGTGGCTCTTGAGAATCTCGCCATGCTCATAAGAATCTGTGATCGAGTGGGCTACATGTGAGAACATGTTCTGTGTGTTTGTGTATACATGTTCTGTGTGTTTGTGTGTGTGTGTGTGTGTGTGTCAGTGCGTGTGTGTGTGTGTGTGTGTGTGTGTGTGTGTGAGAGAGAGAGAGAGAGAGAGAGAGAGATTGTGTGTGTGTGTGTGTGTGTGTGTGTGTGTGTGTGAGAGAGAGAGAGAGAGAGAGAGAGAGAGAGAGAGAGAGAGATTGTGTGTGTGTGTGTGTGTGTGTGAGAGAGAGAGAGAGAGAGAGAGAGAGAGAGAGATTGTGTGTGTGTGTGTGTGTGTGTGAGAGAGAGAGAGAGAGAGAGAGAGAGAGAGAGAGAGAGAGAGAGAGAGAGAGAGAGAGAGAGATGAGAGAGAGAGAGAGACCACCGTTTGATTTCACAAACCAGACATGAGTCCATAACCACTTGTACAAAATCACCCCTTCTTTGAAATCACGATGTTTCCCTGTTGACTTTTGACATCACTTAGTGATTTAAAAGGCTGTATTTATAAAAGGCTTTTGACGGCTGAGAGCTTTTCAATTCAGTCCCGTTGCGGCTTGTGCCCGAATTGAAAAGAAATGGAATGCCACCGCTATTGAAAAGCGCCGCTATTGAAAAGCGCGGTGTGAGGGCAACACAAAAGGCGATCAACCGTGACACTAGCCGGCAGCTCAGGCTTACGGTACAATTATACTGACTGAGTGTCTGTAAGTGTGTCTGTTTGTTTATGCATCTGTTTGTTTGTGTGTGTGTCTGTTTGTGTGTATTCATGTGTGTGTTTGTGTGTGTGTTCACGTATTCATGTGTGTTTGTGTGTGTGTGTGTTCATGTATGCATGTGTGTTTGTGTGTGTGTTCATGTATGCATGTGTGTTTGTGTGTGTGTGTAATAGCACACACATCTATACTGACTTTAAAATCAGGCCTCTCTCTGTTTAAAGTGGCTATGAGACATGTATTTATGGTAAAATGAGTCATTCATGTTACCTACAGACGGTACCAAGGGTAACAACACAAACATTAGTAAGCAGACGACAGGTCTATTCAGCCAAACAAAAGAGCGACGACATTATCGCTTAAAAATTATGTCGTAAATAATATTCATAAATCTTGGGGCCCTGGTGAGCTCGGCAGAAATATTCAAACTGAATATATAATCTATGTGTTGCTCGCGGCAAATGATCACATTCAAATCCCTCAGTCTACTCATAATGTGCGTCCTAAGAGTACAGCTGACTGAAACGTTGTACAACGGAAGTCAAGCCTGGAGTCTTGGCGGCTCTTGAGGATCTGTTGTTTATGTACTCAGTCGGGTGTCTGTATAAAGCAGCTATTTTCAGCTTGAAAGCGTAGTAACAGACTAAAGATATACACCACCCACGGGCGCGTGAACAACGGCTGGTGGGTTTGAATGGCTCGCGTAAGGCATGTTTAGTCAGTTATGCACCCGAAAGAAATATCTTACAATCTGTGTGTCTTGTGTGTTTGCGTCCGTGTCTGTCTGTAGTTATGTGTGTCTGAGTGTGTCCGTGCGTGCGTGTGTACGTGCGTGAGTGCGTGTGTCTGAGTGTGTCCGTGCGTGCGCGTGTACGTGCGTGCGCGTGCGCGTGCGTGCGCGTGTACGTGCGTGTGTCAGTACTGTTTATAATAAAACGGTTGAGTTGTACTGACAGTGTTGAACAAAGCACATTTCGGGTATGCATAACACGGCAGTCACCTTTTCAAAAATTGTACTGCAGTAAAATAATATTAGATAAGACCCGCCAACATACTCGCTAGGAGAGAGCTAACAAACAAAAGTAGACTATTACTTGAAAACACGGGTTATGCCTGGAGTCCGAGACTCTTGAGGATCTGACCTGTGTCCACTTATAAAAATCTAGGCTCGTGAGGATCATAGTCTCTGTAAAACCCCATATACTCGGCTCGGTGCAAGGCAGTCAACTACTGAGGGTTTTACCGTCTACAGTCGATTTCACTTCCTGGTTCAGTGTTTACTGTAGCCATGAATGCAGAGCTGCAAGGATCATGGCCATGGTCGCGATTTTAAAAACAAATTAACAGTACATGTTTAAGTGTTGTCAAAGACAATAGTTATAGAGATATATAATAGGAGAGGACTAATGTATCAAATTACAATAAGGCCGCACTAATCATGGTCGCCACTTTTTCAAAAAACAAAAGGGTGATTATGTGATAATAGAGAGGTAATAAGATGTCATAGATTTCAATATCAATAAAGGCGAGATTTAATGATGGGTGCGGCCTTATTCAAATTTGATTCTTAGTCCTCTCCTATTATATATCTCTGTTTATCCGCAGATAAATTTAGTCAACATGACAGACAGAGTGAGACTGAAGAACGTGTATAAATCGTAATATACAGGAAAACGTAACTGCCCATGTCCAGAATAGGCACAAACATCTGCAGCTGCGAGTCGTTTTGAAAGGACCTGCGGATTTTTGCAGGTAGGTGCTCTAACAATTTGGCAAAGCATAATGTGCAAAAATAAAAAAATACAAAGGGCGAGATCGAAGATTTTTATGATTTGTTTGTGAACTGCTTGACCTTGGAGCAGAAGTGTGCATTCATAGAAATCCGAAATTCAGCGCTCAAAAGAGCACTGTAGATCTGAACGATTTAGATTCAGGAATCTCACGTCTTTCATCTGTTGTAACACCTGAATATTTCGGTCTGATCAGAAACCTCTGTACATTCATTATGAGACGCTTTGATCACTACTGACGAAACGTATGCATACGTGAAAGGAGTTTGTCAGCACAAGGAAACACAGATGTGCTTGATAACGATAATGAACATTGTGCACAGGTCCGTTCGAGAGAAAGTGTTAGGATTTCGGCTGTACCACGTTCTGCATAAATGTCACCTAAAACTCGTGTTTGCAGGAATCAGATAGTCCAACATCATATGCACAAGCAAACACTTAATTATATGATTTTCCGTCGTAGAAAGATCAATGTACACCATACACGTATTTGTTTCCCTTGGTCAAAGAGGCTACAAAGTGCACTGTGAAAGTTCTGAACTCACGCAAGATGCAGCTGCCATTTTGATGGTGTAGGTATGATTCTGCAGTAAACCAGTATGGTCCAAATTATAAAATGCAGCCTCGTTAGTATGATATGTGTTTTACATCTTCCACAGCAATTACCATGAGCATGCAATGGGTGTGTATGAGGTGTGATGTAAACAGGCTGCTTTTTTTTTTAAGCTGTATGCGCGTGTCATGAACTAACCGATTTATATATTGTCAGATATACAAGATGTTTAAATACTTAATTTACTTGTGGTAAATCATTATGTTTTCATTACGAATTCAGTCTCTCCTATTTCAAGTAATGTAACAACTGGCTATGGCCGGTGCATGCAATGAACACAGTGCAGGGGCATGTAACAAACTAGATTGCAGCTACTGATACTTTTGGAACAGCACTACTCCTCAAAGCTGACAGATCTCTAAACCATTTTCCGTCTTCAACGGAGTATATTTAGCATTAACAGTCTTTGTAAACTGCACGGATGTACAAGCATAATGTGTATATGCTGAAACACAAGAAAGCCATAAATGTAAATTTGTGTGAGACAAGTGTTCATGTATATTTACCCTTGGCTTACCCTTCCGACTTTTAGGAATGTTGAACAATGATAGGAATATAATTTTTTTCCCTGTGGTGAGAAAGCCCAAAGTCATCTGCTGCCACAGCCCACAAACAAATACTCTTATACGACAAAGCAGCTCGGACAGATTGGTTTTCACGAATGAGTCACACTTTGACAAGTTCAACTACATCTAAGTTAGAAACCTATGGTTGTGAGTATGGACCCTGACAAATATTGCCAATTACTGTACCAACCTTCTGCTTACATCTACCATACATTCTTTCTGAATACCAGTTGTCTGCGTGAAGCGTATACAGTGGAAAACAAACAGACACTGGAGTGCTTCAATAGTGCATCATTGTGTCTACAGGAGATAACGTTGATTCACAATACCTAATCCACCTGGGTTTGCTTGGTGATCCTAGCAATTTAGAATGTTGTTAAAATGGTTTACTGTCCCAAGCAGTTGTGACATTAGTGCTTATTAACAAACTGGACGCAAGAAGTGTGTAGGCTGAGTACAACAAGTAATACTCGCTAAGCATGCAATACTAAAGCGTCGGGGTGTAGGTCATAATACACACAGGGTTTCTGGAAAGTTTGCATGTCTGCACTGCATAAAGGTTTTATCGTATGAAAACCATCATAAGCCAACGATTTCAGGCGACATGTTAGAGCTGTCTATGATGGGGGGAAAACGGCACATTGCTGAAACTTGTTTTTGCGGTTTTCTCAAAATTGTAATGAGGGTGGTACATACTGAGGAAACAAATATCTAAAAATGTACTTGTTAGATGATAGTGAAATTTTACACGCACGTTCACAAATGGGTTTATTGTGGAATGTCAGTGCCGATTGTTTAAATTCAGCTTAGTTTGGTAGCTATGGATAGCTTCCCTTGGCTAACATACTCAAAAAATGACCAAAACCAGAACATTCATATACAAAAAATTTTTTCTTCAAAACCAAGTAAGATGTTCAAAATCGCCACTGACATTCCATAATGATGATATCAGTTGATATTTTGACCAAATTGGGCTTTTCAGAAGCATCAACGGTAGCCGAATTTTGTTTCCTTAGTGTTCGTTGCCATGGCAACGGTGAGCATACCTGACCAAATGAACATGTCGGAACGTTCAGGAGAGACAAATACTGATTCTAACGATATACAATAAAACATATGTCTATAAATCAAAACAATTGTGCTGAAGTGTCCTAGCTCGCCTTAAAGGGGCACACCCGACCTTTTTTAAGGCTTCAGTTCGCAAAAAGCTTTTCACTGGGCTTCAATATGTGACCCCCCTATTGTCCCACCAAATGCTTTCTTTCGTCTGTTCAAAGCGAAAAGAGGCCCACCCGGGAATCTTTTGACGGATGGGTGAAAAGATTGCTTCTGATAGGCGATGGTAGCCTACGTCATAACTATTCTTTACGACCTAAGGTCATCTGCATCAATTATAACCAATCAGAAACAAGATGGCGGACGAACCAGCAAAGAAAAAAAAAAAAAAGAAGAAGTATCATCGAGTCGCGCCGACATTGACAGACTCGGAACAGATGAAAGAGGAAGAGAGACAAGATACACCGAAGTAGACGGACATCGGACAAGGGAATATGCACATGTGGCAACGCGTAAAGTAAGAGCTTGGCTTGACCACTCACCCGAAATTTGTCATTTTCCTGCTGAATCAGTAAGTAATGTACGGTCTTTGTCGATCTTCCTATAGTTCCGCGAGCGCTAGTGATTTTCAGATTTCATGATCTTCAGTATAATTTATCTCTTACTGATTTCGCAAGATTATAAACTTGTTTTATCATATAGTTACTACTCTATGACATTTTATGCTGCAGAGATCTGAAAACTACGCTGTGTGTCAAAGTTGCACATCGCTGGTCGTAACATGTTTAGTCTATCACATTCTGCGCTGGCCGTCTCATTCACTCGATTCAGAGAGGTAGTGTTTCTACTGGGAGGGTAACTTTGTCGTTTCTAATGATGGGCTTTACATAGACCTGGACGTGTGAGACGTGAAATTGACTACAGTGCAGAAAGTCTTATAATTACCAATGTTCTGTTTCAGTCAATGATGGAAGACGGTGTGTGTTTCCGAGGTGTAAAGGATCAAAGGTCAAACAAGGCACAGTGGACGCGGCACGCTCGCTTTGCGAGCGTAAACTGACACGCAAACCCTCGGTGCACTACTATACGCACGGTCGTTACTAGTAGGCCTAAATATGCATATTAATTCAAAACGAGGCCGATGCAGACGATAATTCGCGACTTGGGTACAAAAACAATACAACCTCCAAACGATGAATTTCGACACTGATCTGGCCGATTTACACCATAAAGCTCTAAGATCAGTAGTACACAACTAAAGACCCATACGGGCATACTTGCTGTCACTGAGCAGAATCTGATTCAGACGGCAGTTTTCTGACCGTGTTGAGATGCTTGATCCAGGGAATATAACTTTAATTATGTGGATCGCTCATGCACGTGAGCCTAGTTGACGGCCGTGCCATTCTTGTCTTTGTTTTGCTGGACTGAATCCAAATCAGTTAGCTAAAACTGACGTGTCTGAATACGGATGATCTTTCAATGTGTCCGTTAAATTAGTCACTGAAAAGTAAACGTTAGAAAGATTTACCGTAACGAATCACGATTTTTTTTTCGGGGTGGGGGGGGGGGGGGGGGGGAGTGGGGTAGGACCGACCGGGGGGGGGGGGGGGGGTGACTGAAATTACGGTCATATTAACGGTCGTACTGATTACTACTGAAAGATAGAAAAAGATCCAGACGAAGAAACTAACACTTAACTTATTCTACCCCAGACACAACACAGCAAAAACAGCCTATGGGCGCCAAGCTATTCTGGCATCACCCTTGAACTATCGTGGTCGATCTGTGTCCTGCCCTGCAACGCAGTCTTCTGAAGACGACTTCAACATTTGGGGATTCCGGTCTTGGGGTAGAATGAGTTAAAATGACAAAACAGAACACTGACATTAATTAATTAACTGACAACACAGGAAATCACTTGAAACTTCAGCCTTTATTAATCACATCAAAGGTGCATGCATATAAAAACACAGTAAGTGTTTGTAAACACTTCACATCAAACAATCAAGAGCAGTCAAACCTTTTTCTGGCAACTTTGTGATGAGGAAAACTAGTTCTTGCCCAAGTTCGGCACGTAACGGGTTTCCGTGACTTATGTGCCTCTATTCATAAAATGGAGAGAGAAATATAATACTGAGTTCTAGCAAGTGCGACAATAAAGTTTAGCCGAGTTGGTATACCTCGTCCAGTGCCTAGGTTAAACGCACCAGCGGTGCCAATGTTGCTATTTATCGGACCAGTTGCTCGGACCGGTCTGGTGCACTCGATCGGTTTAGAGCGTGTACTTTCTGCACCTGTAATGGGCAACCTCGGAGCCAATCACGTAAGCGTCGTTTGATTGCTGCAAAATAACATGAATAAAGAATAAACCCTTTCCCATATATGCAATCCAGCAATAATGCATCCATCCTTATGCTAGCACCACGAAACATTACGTGATTTGGCAGATTTGAAAAATAGCTTTTTAGCGGCAGAAAGCACCGTCATAGTTGAAGTTCGAGAAATGAGCGCACTACATGTACATTAGTCTTGATTCAGTGGTGTGGGGCATGACACAAGCCTCCGCCATCTCAACTGCACAAAACTGGCGTGTTTGGGGAGGTAAAAGCCGTGGCTAAAAGTTAAAACCGCAAACGAACCTTTTTTTTTTTACTGCGATCACAATCTTCCGTGTGAACGTACGAGACCACTCTACAAGTGCAGAAGCCAACCTGCGCGCACAGTTCTGGTGCACATGACCGGTCCGAGCGACCGGTCTGGTGTGAAAATAGCAACAATGGCGCCGCTGGTGCGTTTAACCTAGGTAGAGGGCGAGGTATACCAACTCAGCTAAGGTTTATGCTTCCTGTGACTTTTAAAACAATGCACAGTATGCAAAGTGTACTTTATAGTAACAAAAAAAGTTACAGATATTTCCAAAATGATCCAGGCGTACATCAGATAAAAACAAGCAATACACACTGAAATAATAACACTCTTGTAATAAATCTTTATGTTGACAATAGTTTTCTTATCTTATTATTGTCTTTCGTCCCGATTGGTTGTACATTGCTGAACGTCCCGACTTTTTCAGGACGTGCCAGCACTGATAATAAAAGGGAAAAAATAAAATAAAATAATGAACAGAATATTGAATGTATGTCGCCAGCCGGTCTAATACGCTAAATAAACCTAAGACTATTTAGCAACACACATCCAAAATCAAGAGATCCCCCCCCCCCGCCCCCCAAAAATAAATAAATAAATAAATAAATAAATTAAAAAAAAATAAAATAAAATAATAATAATAAAATAAATAAATAAAATTAAAAAAAATTATTCAGACCCAAAATGTGACTGGCAATCATGTAAAATGCAAAGAAGTACCCAACGAGAAAGAAACACGCTTAGAAAAGATGGTTACAACACAATTTATTAATATTTCGGGTAAATCCGCCTTGTCAAAACTGACAAACAAACGAACAGAGAGATCAGTCGCTACTTATCTTTGTTCACAGAAGGAATTTGTGCCCCATTCCTTCTGTGAATGAAGATAAGTAGCGACTGATCTCTCTGTTTGTTTGCCTGTTTTGACAAAGCGGATTTATCCGAAATATTAATAAATTGTGTTGTAACCGTCTTTTCTAAGAGTGTTTCTTTCTCCGTTGGGTACTTCTTTTCAAGAGATACAGGCAGAGCAGACAGTAGGGAGAGCTTAAAGAAGAAAAATACAAGTTAATGGACCAAGGGTAGACAGAAACACATGCCCCAGAATTGAGAGGAAAACCCACCCTTTTGGGCTGACCAGGGTGACCCTAGGAACTAAAAAGTAGTTAACCCCACCCAAGTCCCCCAGGGCAGACCCGGGTGGGGGCCACTGTTTAGTTACAAAGTAAGGTTAATGTTACACAGTATACAAAATGATCCAGGTGTACATCAGATAAAAACAGAGCTATACACGCTGAAAACAACTGAATAATAACGTTCTTGTAATAAATCTTTATGTTGACAATGTTTGTTTCTTTTTATCTTATTATTGTCTTTCGTCCCCAACCGCTGTTCCATTTGCAGTTGTTTTAAATGTTATACAGTATACAAAATGATCCAGGTGGACCAACCCCATAGTAGCACTCTTGTAATAAATCTTTATGTTGACAATGGTTTTCTTACCCCTTATTATTGTCTTTCGTCCCCAACCGTTGTTCCATTTGCAGTTCCATTTTCAAAGTTTTTAATGTTATACAGTATACAAAATGATCCAGGTGGACCAAACCCCATAATAACACTCTGGTAATAAATCTTTACTTTGTCAATGGTTTTCTTATCTTATTATTGTCTTTCGTCCCCATCCGGCTGTTTCCTTTTGCAATTGTACAGTATGCAAAATGATCCAGGTGTCCATCAGATAAAAACAAGCTATACATGCTGAAACCAACCCAATAATAATTAACACTCTTGTAATAAATCTGTATGAAAACGAAAATGCCGCGAGTGTCGGAGAATCTCAAATCATTTCTTTTGTAACTTTTTCAGTCTGTTGCGGATGTAATCCTTAATGTTTGTCCAGCGCCTATGTCTAAGTGCGGGCTCTTCTGCGATTGCCTGCTGTATCTCGGCCTTTCCAGGAAGTTTGTTCACGACGAGGTGTGTCTTGAAATGAGTTTGAACAGCGTTCTCTTCAGCTTTCCTCCATGGTTTCCTTGTAAATCTAGCTTTCTTTCGAACAGGAGCTGATGCAGTACTGTCATCATCAAAACTATCTAGATTGTCATCAGGCTCTGGACGTCTTTTCTCTGGCATGCTCATTGATTCCTGTGTTGTTGACTTGCTACTTGCTTCATTCACAGGTGTTGTTTCCCCCGAGACCTCTCTGCGAGTTTCTGATGTGTCTTCATTGTCAAAGTCAATCTCTTCAAAATGTGTAAATATGAATATATGCGTAATAAAGTTCCTAACAGCCAAAACAATGTTATCAAAATACTTAGTTTCCACATGTCCACCACGAGATCACCACTTCCATCTTCTACTTCTGCAACGTTCAGTTCCTTGATGGCCGTCTTTAAATCTTATATTGTTCTGGCTGGCAATAAGTCAGCTGTCAAGAGCTCGGCAGCATGTTTTCAGAGTTTGGTGTACAGGAGCGCATCTTCTGGTCAGAACTGCCAGCAGACCGCTTCTCTGTATGGACAGGTTTGGAGAATGTGCTAAGGAGACTGATTTTCTACGCCAAATTCGCTTAGGGCTGTTTCCGCATGACCCAGTCTCACGAGGTGAGACCAGTAGGGTGCGTACGGTCTGTGAACATTTGTGAAAGTTGTTAACAAATGACAAGGCTTTTTCAGGGCCCTGGAAAGTCTGTCAGTTTCAGTCCTTTTCCTTAAAGTCTGAAATTTTGTAAAAAATGACAAAGTGCTGGCAAATTTTTGTCTACTTCTTTTTATTTTCTCCCCCAATTTGTGACTATTCCATTGAGAACGATCATACTGACGCTTGTTGCAAGTGATCTATATTTCGCTCTGATCATAAAGTGACTGCATGGCCGATCTGCCGAACATTCTGATTGGTTGTTTATGCTTCTACCGAGCTCCACCATTCGCTAAGCGTTCTTTTATTTTGGTATCTCTTCATGCATTAGGCACGAAAGCTTCAAATGAGCTGCTGATACAGAGTGATCTAATTAAAGTGTGTAAACCTTCAGGCTTCAGTTTGGGGTTGTGAAACATTTATGAAAAGTTTGTTATCTTCGTCCCTGCTTTTCTGTACGGATCCAGTCCAGAGTAATCAGTGCGTAGAAGAAAGATGGTGGCCTGGCTCTCCCTGCTCAGCTTGTTGATGTTGTCTGCCCACGGGCTGCAGCCGCCATTTTGCTGTTGCCAATCACTTTGTTGCTGTAGTGTCTTGGTTTCTTTACAGGAGGTTGTGACCTTGAGGTAGTCTGGCACCTGCTTTGGCCAGGCTGTCAGCTTCTCCATTTCCAGCTACTCCAGAATGCACTGGAATCCACTGCAGCACTATTTTGTGGACAGGGCGTCCAGTCTATCTTGAAGCTTCCTGGTGAGATCAGTGGATCAAGCTGCTGCCTTTCCCTAGCTAGTGCTCTGCTGCTGTGCTGAGCACCTGCAGATCTGTACGATAGTTGGAGCTGCTGTCGCCAGTTGGTAAGGAGAGGGAGGTACGTAGTAGTGCGGTCTGCACAACAAATGTACACGCCACTTCCTTCATTCAGCACGGCATCTTGTGCGGTACCACAGCTGCTGTGAGGGTAGTGCTTGTGCATAATCTCCAGCAAGATGGCTTTGTGCAGTGCCGCGACCTTTGGCAAAGAGTCCTGGAACATTGTTTATGTTGTCTAGAAGGCTCTTTCGAGATGTCCAGGTATCTGAAGGGAGCTCTTCACACATCTTTGGGCTTGGTTCCAGGAAGTCAGTTTTAGCCCTTTGCAGGACCTTCAGTTGGCGGTTCAGACTTGGGCGTTTCTGACGGTTCTTGGTCTGCTCCTGTAGTCTCCAGTGCTGTCAGTGTTTAGTAAGTCTCTTCATCGTGTGTGCTGTTCTGCATTTAAGTGGCTCCAATGTCCTCCATTTCCTAAATTGGGGTGCTCCAGATGGCTCTAAGAATGTCACTGCACCATGAGAATGACCCATGTTCTGCATCTTGTCAAGCCTGGCTTTTGGGGTTTTGCAGGGCAGTGTTTCATGTTGTCGATGTATCTTGGTACCGCACGACTGGTCTGACCAAGTAGGTGTTTGCTTGTGCCAGGATGCTGTAATTTGCGCCAATGTGGTCCCCACCAGTTTCTTCATCAGAGACTTTTTTTTTTTTGCAGCTCTAGCTTCCATGGCTTCGATGTGAGGCCTCCACGTGAATCCAGTAATTTATTTGTTGCCAGTAAAATTGGCCTGTCTGTCTTTGGTACTGGAAGGTCTCCAGTTTTAAGGTGACCTCTTCCGTCTGATTGAAAGAGATGGTCTAGCTCAGTTTGAGTGGCCTCTTTCAGTCCAGCTGCTGACTCTATTGGCAGCATCCTGGATTCTGCAGGATGCTATTTCTGTATGTTCTGCTGCGCTCCACACTACAAAGTCATCCGCATGGAGGATGTTCGAGACGAACCTTGGTACTGTTGTACTGATGTCATCAATGTAGACCAAGAACAGCATCAGACACAACATCTCCCTGAGGCACACCTTCCCCGAGTTTGACAAGACTGCTGAATGTGCAGACGGTAGAAGCTTATCGGCAGCCCCTGTTAAGCATGCCTTACCTAAAAAGAATTACAATTAAATTGATGGGTCACATTGAAATTAATGAAATGATCACAAATGTTTATGCTCAATATGCATATTTTGTTAAGAAAACTGGCAACAAAAATATTTAAATAGAGGAGTATGACATAAGCAATTGTTATGATCATTTTGCGTTCCTTTGCGTACAGGTAAAATGGGGGTGGGGCAGCAGATTTAGCCACTGTGGCCCCTAAATGCATCACAGCATCATAAAATCAGGTTGGGAGTAACTGTGATACTATATCCTAACTAATAAAACCTAAAAATTACCTATCGGTTGTATACAAAATTTCTGAGGGCATCAGAAACAACGTACGTTTCCTAATTCGGAAATTTTAAATGAGAAAAAGCTTTTATTCACCATGAACGTACCGTAAAGGATGCTGACTTTCCTAATTTTCTTGCACTTTATGCTCACATTATTGAAACGTAATAGGTAAAGAAAGGTCAAAATGAAATGGAATAACTTTAGTAATTTTTTCAAATTAATTTTGTGTATTTTTACAACTTGGGACTAAGGATACAAAATCAACCACTGTAGCACTCACAGTGATCACAGCATCACCTAGTCAAGTTTATAATAATTGTGACATCCCGTTTTAATGACATAAGCCTGAAAATGGACTGTCAGTGCTATAGAAAATGTCTGAAGGCATCTGACACATTACTTTTGTCTTTTTTTTTTATTTTTGCGATTTTGCAGAAATGGCCGTTTACTGGGTGCACAAATACTTTCACTGTGAGCCAGAGATCCAATATTTTTCATTCTGTTTTTTTTTTTTTTTTTTTTTTTGCAGAGGTGTGCCTTAACATAATATTGCCTGATTTAGGCTTCTGGAATGAATTCTGATTTATTTAGAGGAAAATGTTTTTCAACCTCATTAATTTTTAGCATCTGCGAAGAGCTTGAATGGGGGTACCGGCCCTTTCGCCATCAGCTATGTATCTCTGTGTTCCTAAGGATTTCTGGGAACATGGCTTAATTAAACATCTCAGGACATACTAAGGTACACATTGAAACCCATCTTATTGAGTACTGGGTGGTGGTGAGGGGGGGGGTGCACGGTACACCTGGCTAGCTTATGGACTAGTATTTCGTACCGCCTGTACTAGCGTTTGTGCATGCCTGCTCACGGGCGCTCAACTGCCAGCCCACAGCCGGTAACTTTGCAACATCACGCCTCGTGTGTATACTGTCATTACTGTGACACATTTGTAGTGTGTAACGAACGCCTGTGGTTCACTGCACGTCTCGTGCCAGTTTCCCGGCGATCGGCTCAACACACGAGCGTGACTGAACTTGATGTGTCGAATCAAGGGAACATCCGGCAGTAAACGACGACGTAGCGTACACGGGTCAGTCATATAAAATGTTCGGAATGGTACTTACAAGTCGAAATGTAGGCTTGTTTTCATCTCGGCGTCGATCTCACTCTCACCGGTCAGGAACTTGATTTTTCTCCTCTCCCGGCCTCGAATCGGTTTTACCTCCTGACTCGGCACTGATCTCGCCACCAGCCCTGTCAATCCGACACAGTATTTCAAATCTCTGATGCTACTGCTAACTTCCGTTTGCTAAGCTCTGTATCAGTCACCAAGCTGATTCCTTGCAAGGAATGTCATTCTAGTTGGTACAATCACTTTTGAAGGTACACCGCCATACTAGCGTCTGCTTGACGGAATCACTGTGATGCCATATTAATTTGTATTCAATGCGCATGTCTGTAGCAGCCGAAACTATCACCGTATCTGTGTCGTCTGCTGCTAATCTATTTTTAGACGAGGTTGATTACGCGTCGAGACGAACTAGGTTTTTGTACAGTGTACAGATGGCATCGTTGTCTGGAGGGAAATGAGTACCTGTGGTGTTCAAATGGACTTAGTCTGTAATGAAATACCACAATACACGGCTGTTTCAAGCAGTTCCCCGCGGAAGTATAGGGCCTTTAAATCGCAATAGCTATGTCAAATAGTGTACCTTCAGATTTTAAGTCAACGTCATGGGAGATTAACCGAACTGGCTTTGTCAAATGGTGTACCTTTAGATTTCATCAATGTCACCTACTCGGTAGATGGTGGCGCAGCTAAATCCTCGAATGCACGGCATGCAACTGATAAGCTAAGCTCAAGCTTCTTGTCGGTGTACCTCCTAGTATCGCTGTCCAACCTGCGGAAAATATCCAATATCGGAAAATCTTGAGCTGGTTTTCTGCTACTGCCGGAGGGAAAATCAAATTTCGCTGGGTCAAAACCATTTTTTAGCAACCGCCTTCCCCATTTTTCTGGACTGGTGTTTACGTGGGCAGACTCGATTGCTGAACTTGCAAATAATTAAACACGCACGCTGTGGAAAGAGCCGGTATATGAGGTTCATTGAAGGGTGTGCACTAGTACATAGCCGATTCACGACTGATGGAATGATTTTCGCAAAGGTATTCAAAGTCGTGCTGTGTATATATTTACGCCTAAATGAATCCTTCAGCGTTCCTAAGGATTTCTGGGAACATGGCTTAAACATCTCAGGACATACTAAGGTACACATTGAAACCCATCTTATTGAGTACTGGGTGGTGGTGGTGGTGGTGGGGGGGGGGGGTGCACGGTACACCTGGCTAGCTTATGGACTAGTATTTCGTACCGCCTGTACTAGCGTTTGTGCATGCCTGCTCACGGGCGCTCAACTGCCAGCCCACAGCCGGTAACTTTGCAACATTTCACGCCTCGTGTGTATACTGTCATTACTGTGACACATTTGTAGTGTGTAACGAACGCCTGTGGTTCACTGCACGTCTCGTGCCAGTTTCCCGGCGATCGGCTCAACACACGAGTGCGCATAGTCCGTTTGAGCAAAGCTGGCCTCGTATTTTACTCCAATTAATTCATTTGAAGAAGACATAAATATTTCAGAACAGCAATAAGAACAAAAAGCCGGTGATAATCAAACTTGGTCCTAATTTATTTTAAAAGTTAGCTGGCTTCAAACCCAACGGTTTAGCCACTAACCTCGGGAGATCATGGAGAAGACCTACCTTAAAAGTTGAAATATATACCCTCTGTTCAGGCCTCACACTCAGTGACTACTGACCCGGTCATGCAGGCTGCATCACTAATACTGAAACTGTGACAAGCTATATGCACGCCGGCTTTGACTGAACATTTAACACGGAGAACTTGACGTGAACCCGTTTACAGAAGTAAATATGTGTCAGTGTCTCTGAGGGCGGGGAGGGGGGAGGAGACGGGGTGGGGGGTGGGGGCTCGATTAGGGTATATTTTAGGAGGTTTAAAACTGATTTGACTGAACATTTACACGGAGAACGTGAACCCCGGGCGTCACAGTTTACCAAAGTATGTCAGTGTCTCTGAGGGCAGGGAGGAGGGGGGAGGAGGCGTGGGGGTGGGGGTGGCTCGATTAGGGTATATTTTAGGAGGTTTAAACTGATTGGCCGGGTCAAACTGATACAGTGACTATCAGTGTTAAAATGGCCGAGGGCAGCGCCGTCTAAACGGACATCGTTGTGATGATTAATGGAACATTAAAATAAGTTAGGACCAGGGTTTGTGATCATCTTTCTTTCTTAGAGTTGTCAAGAAATAATTTGCGTTCAAAAGTTATTTGTAAAAAAAATACTGAGGCAAGCCAGTTTGATCAGACTATATACATCGATCTTCAACTCAGTGATTCGGCCGGCACCGTCAACTTGAATTTTCTCCGGTTCCCCGAGTCATGTATTTATTTAAACCCTTCCAAATACTAGTAGCATAAAAATCTGTGGCGCCCGCCTGGTTACGAAGCAGTGGTATGCGGGCGCCTACATGCGTCTGCACTGAGCCTGTCGCGAACTAGGTTGGTCATGTTTTGAATGCCGCGACTCAGTTTAGCGGAGGTCGCAAGCACCGCTGCTCAACACTGTACTCGGAAAGAAAATCTCGCTATCACTAACACAAACATCAAGCCGAGCGCTTTTGTCGAGCTAACGCTTGGCTTGGCGTACTTAGCAACGCCAGCCATTTTCGTAGCCACGGTGAGCGCTTTGCATTGTGGGTTGATACAAGACTGCGACCTGGAAAGCCAATCGCTGATTGGTGGATATAGAGAAAAGTGAGAGCCCTCCGTAGCAGACATCATTCTCACTAAGCCGACTGCAAGAAGGCCACGCAGACCGCCGCGTATCACAAATCAAGACTTCAAGGTAAATTCTTTCGAAGATACTCGTAAATTTATGCATAATTGTCATGAGATCTCACTGTTTGTTTCACCTGTTACCCAACTGAAGACTTGTCTCGCTATCCACAATGCGATGTGTTGGGCAAGTGATGCACTACTCAACTCTGGACCGTAATGTATACGTTATTAATTCAGTGATTCGAAGGTGCGGTAGATTTTTTTTTAATTTTAAAATCACGATCTCAGTTGAAATTGTTTCGATCATTGCTATGAATTTGATTTTCCCAGGAACCTGTCATTGGCATCTAGTTCTTTGCGGCATCCATGTCACAGCGGCAGTTGCTATTTTGTCATCGATCGATGTTAATCGCAAAGAATTACTAACCATAGAACGGTTTTTTTTTTCTATGCATACGGTTCTAAAGACCGATTTTTTACCCCATGCATATGGAACTTTCATAGGAGTGATTTTTATGTTATTTTTTAGTACCGTGGTACTGGTAACTCACATGTACTGGTGAGTTTAGGATTGGCACGTCCTCCGCTTGTTAGGAATGTGTGCAAAATTGTGTATCCATAGCAACGTGTTGAGTCGCTCAGCCACCATTTTCAAGATGAAAGTTGCAGTAAACGAGGCAGTGAATGGATTTTCTAAATATTGGTTATTAATCTGAAAACGAGTAGAGAATTTTGTTTTGTTTTGTCACTAGGTCTTACGTTAGTTTTGTTGGTATTTTCAGATGTCTGAACGCAAGGCCGTGATAAAAAATGCCGACATGGCAGAAGACATGCAGCAGGATGCTGTGGACTGCGCCACCCAAGCCCTGGAAAAGTACAACATTGAGAAAGACATTGCTGCC